>CM073573.1:158984869-159687324 GCA_037074715.1 Magnolia kwangsiensis | reverse complement strand
ATTGATCGTGAAGTGCGTTGAATTGACCGTGAATGAACATGGAATCGCTGGGAATGACATGAAATGCATGGAAATGACAGTGAAGTGAAGTGAATTGATCGAGAAGTGCGTGAAAATGGCCATGAAGTGAAACGAATTAATCGTGAAGTGCGTCGAATTAACCGTGAATGAACACGGAATCGCCGGGAATGACCGTGAAATGCATGGAAATGATGGTGAAGTTAAGTGAATTAACCGCGAAGTGAAATGACCATCGAATTGACCCAACTTATTGACACCCTAAGACTCTAAGAATTAATGTTAATAATTTTTGTAAGGCTCATCATGATGTGTGTCGAACATCAACACCGTGCATTTGATAGAAGTTTTAGATCAAGCTGATGTTTGTGTTTTCCCTTCATTCATATCTTTTTAATATTATGAACATGTTGGATGACAAACATTACTATGGGCCCAAGGAAGGTATCAATGGTGGAAATCATTATTCCACACTGTTTTGTGTGGCATGGTTCACTTGAGTTTTGGATTTACCGAAAATTTAGGATCAACACACACCGTTCATCCATTTTTTGAAATCATTTTATAGAATTATCTAAAAAATGAATCTTATTCAAAGATTAAATGGAGCACACCACAAAGAAGGGGAACAGATTGGCTACTCTCCCTACAACATCCAATGGCTAGTGGTTGGTGCTGTGTGGGCCCCACCATGATTTATGGCCCCACGACCATTTTTTTTAAACTTTTGAACCAGTTGGATTTCAAATAAACATTACGATGGGCCTTAGGATAGTTTCAACGGTGGGAATCACCCTCCTATTGTTTTCTGTGGTGAGGTCCACTACAGATTTTTATCTGTCTCATTCTTTGGCTCGTGACTTAAAATGATATCTCAAAATGGATGAACGGTGTGGATATAACAAATACATCATAAGTTTTTATATTTTTAAAATATTATATATATATATATATATATATATATGGAAAAGGTTCTATACGGCGAGCTCATGGGAACTCCCCATGAGGTCGAGCTGTGTGGGCCCCACCATGACATGTGTCGTAAATCAACACCGTGCATTTGATGGGTCCCCTTTAAGTTATGGGATATCCCAAAAATCAGCCGTATATAGAACTTTGGTGGGCCATACCATCTAAAATCATGTGAAGACATGCCTAAAACATATAAAAGCACTTGGTGGGGCCCCACTTGAAATTTGGATGCGTCTGAAACTTGGTATGACCCCTCATCCAAGTGGCACACATATAATGGATGGGCTAGATTTGTAAACCACATCTTTGTGAGCCCAAAAAATAATTATGAATGTTTTAATGGAGGGTAATCCCTCTCAACTTTTGTGTTCGATGGTCTGTGGCCCCACTATGATGTATGTGTTTCATCCATGCCGTCCATCTATTTTTATAGATCATTTTATGATATTAAAAAAAAATGAGTTATATCCCAATCTCGAGTGGACCACATTACAGGAAAAAGTGTTGAATGAATGTCAACCATTAAAAACTTTTTGGGAGCCATAAAAGTATTAGATCAAGCTGATCTTTGTTTTTTCCCTTCATCTAGGCCTTTATGACCAAATCAACAGATTGGATGTTAGATAAACAGTACATTGGGCCTTAAGAGGATTTAAATGATGGATATCCAATCACTATTGTTTTCCTGTGGTGTGGTCCACCTAAGATTTATATCCCTCTTATTTTTAGGACGAAGGCCTAAAATGATCTTTAAAAATGGATGAACGGATTGGATGAAACACATACATCATGGTGGGGCCCACAGACCATCGAACACTAGCCACGGGCCTGGTTTCAAGGGGATTAGCCAATCCGTTCCACCCCCAAAACCATCCCGCGCGTCCCAACCCCAAATCCCTAAATCTCTCTCCCGCTCTCCCTCTCTCTCTGCAATTCGCTCTCTCTCTCTCTCTCTCTCAACCTGTCAGTAGCTAATCCGTGTCCCCCTCTCTCAACCTGTCAATAGCTTATCCTCGTCCCCCTCTCCTCTCTCTCTCTCGCCCTCCTCTTTCTACTCCAAACCCTAACCCATCATCCACCGATGATGTTCAGAGTCTTCCCCATCGGCAGTAGCAGCGGATCAAGTCCCAATGCATGGCCACCCAACCTCCATCAACAACAACTACCGTCAAATTGAAGGTACTCTCTCTCGATCTCTCTTCCTTCATCTCTGTCTATCTCACTTCCCCTTTCGATTTGGGGATTTTAGGGCTTACAAATTTTAAGATTTTAGGGCTTATAGATTTTGGAGATTTTAAGGCTCACAGATTTGGGGATTTTAGGGCTTACATATTTGGGGATTTTAGGGCTTATACATTTGGAGATTTTAGGGCTTACAGATTTTAGGGATTTTAGGGCTTATAGATTTGGGGATTTGAGAATCAGAGTCATTGGCCTGATGGAAAACTTGGATCTAATCAAAGTCGTTGGCTTGATGGACAGCTTGGATCTTGCACAAGTGTGTCAAATCTACGTATGGGGTGTTGGGGTGGTGGAAATGGGTGGCCTGATCTAGCTATCCACACACCAGGTTCGAACTTTTAATGAAAAGAGAGAAAGAAGAACACTTCTGTTTTTGAAATGGACTTCTATTTTCTTTCTTTCTTTTTCTTTATTGATTTTAATTTGGGTTTTAGAGATCTAATATATATATAATGAGAGTGATCATAGATATATGAATTTGAATGATTTTCGATTGTTCTTGGATTTTGATTTTGTTTTTATAGCATGATGATATTTTGTTGAGGTTGAATCATTAAGAGTTTGATGCATTAGATGTGAATATGTCCTGATTTAGCCATACTCCACAAGTGTTGTCCATGGTTCATTGACCCGAACTATTGTTCTAGAGGCATCTCCTGCTCACTTGGAAATCACATCATCAACCTCTGGAGAGGTGAAAATTTCTCTGACTTGCAACTCTGCCATTGATTGGTCAGATTTCCATATGCCAAATCTAGATGCAGTTTAAAAACTGGTCAAGGATAAATGTCTCAGCCGTACAAATCTATTAAGCCCACTTTTTCAGTCATGAAAGTGATGAAAGAATTATGCCAATGTTTTTTGGAACTAGGTACTGATTCTACTAATGATAAACATGAAAAACATGTAAATATCACTGCAACCATTGATTTCTTGAAAACATCTAATGTGCAAAATGTTTTGGGTGCTAAATGTAATCCCCTACAAGGAAGTTTCAACATTCCATCGGGTTCCTCAAATGGTTCTGCCAAATCTAATGGCTCTACGACAAATATATGAAGTTCTTATATAATAGACTGGACTCACAAGAGTTATTACATAGCTCTGTTATTCTGTATCTGTTAGCCACAAATAAGATTATTCGGCTTAGTAAATTTGTGGGGCATGTCATAGTGCAGATTCATGTGGATTATAGCAAATCAATGTTCTAGCCTATTAGATCATCAGATATGGCATGCCTGATCTGCTCTCTTGTCCAGAAAAATTGTGCTATTTTACTTCTCTTTAGGTCTCCACTGTTGATAAAATCTATGCATGCCATTTGGTCCAATGTCAAGTGCAGATTCATACACCTGAGAACATGCAGTTCACTTTATGGGTCAAGGTGTTTTGAAATCATATTCAGTCAATACTCAAACAGCACCTTAACTACTCTGATACTCTAGCTGTAGATGACGCTTAATATGCAAGCAATTTTGAATAAAACATGTGACATACATTAACTGCAAATTAAATTACCATGTTTCATGATTCACAACTAGTCCAAACAATTTGGACAGATTATTTTGAGTTATTGTATGTCACATATGGAAGTGTTAGGACAGTTTAATTTGGGTTGTTGTATGTCACATATGGAATTGCATAGGAGAGTTTAATTTGGGTTGTTGGATGATGCAAGGCCACTGCATGATGTCTACCCAAATGCTTATGTTAATTTCTCATAGCATCATATTTTCAAATGTTGAAAGAATAAATAGTAGAATTTTGAGTTCTAACAGTTTCCCTTTAAATTTTGAAAATACATTTATAAATTATCTTCTTCTGTTCCTAAAGCCCAGTTTTCTCCTTTTGGTTTATTGGTTCTTAGCATATGATATGTATTGCGTATGACATGTGTTTTTGACATCATCCCCAACAACTTCCTCATCTCAAAGCTAGTTTCTATGTATTGTAAATTCGGTCATATTCATCACACCTGCAAGGTGTTTGACAAAACTCCCCACAGAAATATCTTCTCCTTCGATGCATGACCATTGCCTATTCTCCACATGCTAATATTAGGAGATGTAATGGGGTTAATTTAGAAACTTATATTCTCTTGATATTGCCTATTATCCATTGATTTTTGTTTGGACTATGTCATCAAAACATTATTCCTTTTTATCATGCAAGCTTCTATATATTTTCTATCTGTCAAATCTGTCTTGATGAATACTTCCCCATATTCGAACTATGTTGTTTTAGTTTTTACTTGTTGATACTCCAACATCAGTAATTACTATAATGCTTATTTTGTCATTCAGGTTGTTGTTGTGTTCCGTAAATCCCTGAGGCTTACACATGAGGGTTGTAAAAATTTTGCATCTAGAAAATAACCAACTTGATGTCATAAAAAGCATCTTCCCTGGTGACTATCATCTTCTATTCGGTATGCATTTTCTTCCTTTTCTTCTTTAAGTTGTTGTATAATGAATTCAATGCCATCATCTTCTATTCTTCTCTGTTTCTTTTTTCTTTTTTACTTTTTTGTTGGAGATACTATATACACACAATGCTTTGAGTGCATGGTTGGAGGGTTCAACTGATTAGGATTACAGTTTGTATAAGTGGGGTCATGGTTCAATGATCCAGAGCCCAAACCACTGAAACCATAGACATGATGAACCTTACCCTGAATGGTCGATGCACTAAAATTCGTCAGATTGGAAAATCGTAGCAATAAGTTTTTTGACCTTTTTTTCTAGTTGAATATGAACCGTTACTGTATTTTTTTCTTAACCATTATTTTTTCCTAAACTACAGCTCTTGTTCTCCATTCAACAGTTTGGGTTTTCAGTTCATACAAGTGTAATTGATAAGATGGGTTCTCACCCTAGATGGCCCATGCACTGAAAATCTTTCATATTCAGTTGATCGAGAATTGTTGTATTTTTTAATGTCTTTTTTTTAAAATTAAAAAAATCAGTTTATATAAAAAAATTTGCATTTAATTTTTTTTTTGTATGGATACATCATGCATGGTTTTATGATAAAACACATGTATGTATAAATAAATTATTTGTTCCAAACAGGACATTTATGATAAAATAAATTATTTGTTCCAAACAGGATATTTATCAAAGGAGCACTATCAGGTGATATTTAAGATTTTCATTATAAATAGATTAAGAGCCAATGATAACTATAAGTAGACTTATAGCCAAAAATAAAGAATTTATTTTTTTTCAAAACATGAAAAGACTAATCAGTCCTACTTCTTGTAACTTCAGCCACTACTTCAAATGGAGGGATTGTACAAAGATTTGGTTAGGGAGACTACTGATGGTGAACTAGCAGCTGCAACAAATATGAGAGTTACAAAGGTGAAAAGAAATATAAGGCGGTTGGTAAGATAAGATGCATGATTTTCCTTTTCAACCGTTAGTCATAGATTGACAGTACTTATTTCAATTTTCTTGGATGGATGATGAATGTATTTGAGAATGTAAATAAAAATAAAAAAACTTATAATATATATATATATATATATATATATATATATGTTATCAATGGAGGATACCTTGTTTAGGGGGACATGAAATTCTTGTAACTTATGGTATGGTACCCCAATATTGGTTGTATGTTGCTAGTATGTAGTAGATAATACTAGGTTCAATAATAGATAATACTAGAGAATCCCTAAACCTAAACCTACACCTAATCCTAATCTACTCCTTAACCTAAACCTAAACTTGAAAATCCAAACCTAAATCTGTACACAAACCCGAACCCGAACCCGATTTTCTAAACTTAAACCTTAACCTATTCTCAATTCCCTAAACTGTAACCTATAACCTAACCTAAACCTAAACCTATAACCTACACTTATAACCTAAACCTAAACCCAAACCCGATCCCGAACCCAAATCTGAATCCCTAAACCCTTAGCCTAAACCTAAAACCCAAACGTAAACCCGATCTCAAATCTAAACCTAATTTCCTATACCTAAACCTTAAGGTATTCTCAAATTCCTAAACTTAAACCTACACCTAATCCTAATCTCAACTCCCTAACCTAAACCTAGACCTAAATTTAAAAACCCAAACCTAAACCTGATCCCGAACCCGAATCTGAATCCCTAAACGTTTAGCCTAAACCTAAAACCCAAACGTAAACCCGATCTCGAACCCAAACCCAATTTCCTATAGCTAAACCTTAACGTATTCTCAAATTCCTAAACCTAAACCTACACCTAATCCTAATCTCAACTCCCTAACCTAAACCTAAACATAAACTTGAAAACCCAAAACTAAACCCAAACCCGAATCCGATCCCGATTTCCTAAACCTAAACTTATGACCTTAACCTAAACCTATTCTCAAATCCTAAAACCTGTAACCTAAACCTAAACCTATAACCTATAACCTAAACCAAAACCAAAACCTATAACCTAAACCTGAACCCATTCTCAAATCCCAAAACCTATAACCTAAACCTAAACCAAAACCTATAACCTAGACCAAAACCAAAACCTATAACCTAAACCCGAACCCAAACCCGAACCCGAATCTGAATTCCTAAACCTTAACCTAAACGTATAACCTATAACCTATAACTTAAGCCTATACCTAAACCTAAAACCTTACTTATAACCTAAACCTAAAACCTAAACCTAAACCTACACTTATAACCTATAACCTAAACCTAAATTTAAAACCCAAACGTAAACCTGATCTCGAACCTGAACCCGATTTCCTAAACCTAAACCTTAATGTATTCTCAAATCCCTAAACCTAAACCTACACCTAATCCTAATCTCAACTCCCTAACCTAAACCTAAACATAAACTTGAAAATCCAAACCTAAACCTAAACCCGATCCCGAACCCGAACTTGATTTCCTAAACCTAAACCTTAACCCATTCTCAATTCCCTAAACCTATAGCTTATAACCTAAACATAAACCTAAACCCTTAACCGAAACCTATAACCTAAAACCTAAACCTAAACCTAAAACCTAAATGTATTCTCAAATCCCTAAACCTAAACCTACACCTAATCCTAATCTCAACTCCCTAACCTAAACTTGAAAATCCTAACCTAAACCCGTCCCGAACTCAAACTTGATTTCCTAAACCTAAACCTTAACCTAGTCTCAATTCCCTAAACCTATAGCTTATAATCTAAACCTAAACCTAAACCTTAACCTAAACCTATAACCTTAACCTAAACCAAAACCTATGACCTAAAACCTTAACCTATAACCTATAACCTAAACTTAAACCTATAACCTAACCTTAACCTAAACTTAAAACCGTAACCTATAACCTAAAACCTAAACCTAAACTTAAAACCTAAACCTAAACCTAAAACCTAAATGTATTCTCAAATCCCTAAACCTAAACCTACACCTAATCCTAATCTCAACTCCCTAACCTAAACCTAAACTTGAAAACCCAAACCTAAACCCGATCCCAAACCCAATTTTCTAAACTTAAACCTTAACCTATTCTCAATTCCCTTAACCTATAGCTTATAACCTAAACCCGAACTCATTCTCAAATCCCAAAACCTATAACCTAAACCTAAACCTTAACCTATAACCTATACCAAAACCTATAACCTAAACTAAAACCAAAACCTATAACCTAAACCCGAACCAAAATCCGAACCGGAACCTAAATTCCTAAACCTTAATTTAAACATATAACTTAAGCCTATACCTAAACCTAAAACCTTACTTATAACCTAAATTTATTCTCAAATCCTTAAACCTTAACCTATAACCTAACCTAAACTTATACTTATAACCTAAAACTATTCTGAAATACCAAAACCTATAACCTTAACCTAACCTTTCCCTAAACCTATAACCTAAACTCAATTCCTTAAACCTAATCCTATAACCTAAACCTAAACCTATAACCTTAACTCAAATCCCTAAACCTTAACCTATAACCCAACCTAAACCTATACTTATAACCTAAAACTATTCTAAAATCCCAAAACCTATAACCTAAACCCGAATCCAGACCCAAATTCCTAAACCTTAACCTAAACATATAACCTATAACCTATAACCTAAGCCTATAACTTAAACCTAAACCTAAACCTAAACCTATAACCTAATCCTAAATCTATAACCTAAACTCAAATCCCTAAAACTTAACCTAAACCTAAAATCTAAACCTAAACCTATAACCTTAACTCAAACCCGTAAACCTTAACCTATAACTGTAAGACCCGTATCTTAGTCCGTACCGTTCCGTAGACTTCCGAGGTCTTACCGGTCGAACTCCGGCAACCTTCGACCCTTAACCGATATTTACGCGCGACCCTGATTCATATGTCATCAACCCGTATCGACTCAACCTAAGATCTGTACCCTAGCGACCGCGCCGTCGCTGCGGTTTCGATGTCGCGACTTGCGCGCTGAGGCGATACCCTGGTCAAGAGATGTGGGCCAACATTCGGCGTGAGGAAAACGCCGCGTGTTACGAAATCCAAGAGAATCTCTACGAGATGTCTCATCAATCCCATTAATCAATCCATCACATGTCAAGTACACATCACCTTTCACCTATTCCCAAGCAACCATAAAAGTCAAGATTTCCTTACAAAGCCCATACCTCTCTTACACAAAATGCCTCAAAAGTCAAGAATCTCTTACACCTCCCATGCCTCTCTTACACAAAAGGCCTCAAAAGTCAAAAAGTTCTTACACACATCTATCACTCCATCCATCCATCACTCTCTCTCTCTCCCTTTACAACTCCTCTCTTTCTCATTTTCAAAAAAAAAAAACCCATCCAAGCAAAAACCCCATACGTATGAGAAATCCTCCAAGCTCTCCAAAACTCAAAGGTGGCCCACTTTCCTACCCCATCTTCTCTCATCTCAACCCTCCATTTCTCATCTCCTCCATTGAAATCCAAGCTAAGGTGCTAAGGAACCCCTAGGAGCAAGAAGATCGGACGGTGGGTGCTTGTAATATTAGTTTTTCATATTTTTGTGATGGGCCAAGTGAGGCCAACCGATCAATGGTTTAGATCTCACTTGGGACCCTAAGATGTGGCCGATGGCCCACTAGGATCATCATGATCATTCCATGATGGGGCCATTCTCCATGGACCCCATCATGATGTTTATTTCATTGCAAAGGAAGGTCATCTAGACCGTTCATATCAGTGGGGAACGGATCTCCACCGTTGATTTTCAATTTCGATGATCCCATGCGTAGAGGAATCCATTGATGTATGATTTCATATAAGAGAGGGCTCATAGTGGCAGAGCCTTCCATCACAAGCGTGTCCCACCCTCTATCTCTCTCTCTACTTCATTTTCTTTTTTATTATATTGTGTTTGTGTGGCCCACTTGAATGGACCCCACCTTAAAGAATCTTTGTTTTGTTCAACTTTCTTCAAGTGGGGCCCACCTTATATGTTGTACCCTGCCCACCTTATATGTTGTACCCTCATCATCCATCAGTGGTGGCCCACCTAATCAGGGTCCACCACAATGTATTTCTTCAAGGACCAAACCGTCTAGCGTCTGGGACGTTGGACGTCCCTGTAAAGAAAAAAAATATAAGAAAGAAGAAAAGGAGCTTTTGGGGTGAGCCACATGCATAGGCTCCACCTTGATGTATATTTCTAATCTAAGCCGTCCATCCTCTTACCAATAGCATTTTAGTCGTTGAGTAGAAGATTGGGGCTAATCTGAATATCTGGTGGGCCATAGTATTGGGAACATTGGTGGTTACCATTGAGGAATTTTTCTGACGTTTCTATACATCTAAAAATCTCAAACTCCGGACTCATTTCATCGGTTGCGAGCCGTAGAATTCTATGGCCTGAGTGGATTCTCAAGTTGCGGACCCCACACGTGAAAAACCCTGAAAAAATGGGTTTTTCCCAAATTTTAAAAGAGCAAGAGGCCCTTGCCTCTGACGTGCTGCAGCAGCAGCGGGTGGCCGTGCAGCCACCCACGGCTGCTGCCATGGGCCCCACCATGATGTATATGTTAGATCCATGCTGTTCATGAGGTGGGTCCCCTCCTCAGGTGGGCCCCCTCCAAGTTTCAACCTGATCCAACGCCCAGATGGCCCACACCATAGGAGAGTGGAACTGAACATCTACCATTGAAAATCATTTTTGGGTCCACAGGAGTTTCAGATCAAGATGAAATTTATTTTTCCTCCTCACCCAGGTCCGTGCGACCTTATGAACGGATTGGATGGTGAGTAAACATTACAGTGAGCCCCACATGAGACCCACAATGATGTATGTGTTTTAAGTCCACCGTCCAGGTGGACGGTGGTACCCACCTTGCTGTATGGTTGTGGAGCCCTCTGTGATGTATGTGTTGTCTGCACAATGTGTGACCCCAACACCGATTATGAAACGATGTTTACAACAATCGTGCCTTGAGAGTAATGTTGGTTTAACGTCCACATTACGAGTATAATGCTGGTTAGATGTCCACATTACGACTCTCCTTAGGGCCCAGTGTTAGGCCCGTACTCATTGTGTATAGGCCGTCCAGGCTCATCTGCATTGTAAGGATAGTCCATCTCATTATAACATATTTAGTATAGTTCCATGACTCATGATCGTACGCATCATATGTGTGCTTGATATGAGGAGTGACTGATCATAGTATGCCTTCGGGCAGATTATTTATGGGACCCCTATTAGGCGGTGTTGCCCTACATGAGCGCACGATATGCGCAGGATTTACTGCATGATTGGATAGTGTGATTCATGCATTTCGCATTGTGTGATATGGTTACTGTATGCTCTAGCAACATTGGGGTCGTAGCCTCCACAGACGTATCGTGGTTGGCACGATTGGATACCAAAAATTTTATTCTACATGGGGTGCTATAGATATCCCTGGGTGAAAGTCTCTAAACCCTTATAGTAACAATAGGTTGCTCCAACGTTTAGACCGAGTGGGTAGATGAGCATTGAGTGTCGATTACCAGACGGTTGCGCTCTCCACTGTGTCCTGGTCGGTTGAAAGGAGGTGCGGCCTTATCCGCCCCAGTGTAAGGGGCAATGCTAGGCTGAGTTTGACCAGCTCGAGGAATGGATCCGCTATCGACGAGTCGTGCCCGATATTGGCAGACAGATAGTGAGGTCTCTTCCACTTATCTTATTGCCCGCGATGTGGCGGCGATCTGGTTTAAAGTGTACTAGACCCCGGTGATATCCCAGATTTGAGCTGTATTGATGTATGGAAATAAATGAGGATCTGTATGCTTAAGTTGTATTTCACATCGCATGGCCTTGGGATGGCCGATATCATTCATGTCTTGCATCGCATAGCCTTGGTACGGCTCATGATATTATGGATCCATTTGTATATTTCGTATTACTCTGATATTATATGATCATATTACTACTTTGCGCGCACACTTTCACCACCCTCTAACCTTTCTATAAGCTTATGCACGACCGTTGCGTGCAGGTGACATTGGGGCGCAGCAGCGCTGAGGCAGGAGCGCTTTGCAGATCATTTTGAAGTTTTTATTCTTCATCATTGTATTTCCCTTTATGCTCATTGTACTTGTAAAGTTTTTTATCATAGTAGAAATGTAATGGAGTTCTTGGTTGTTGTTTGTGGGTTATGACTTTGATTCTGCTTATTACGAATCAAACTGACGTTAAAAATCCTCCTCGTAGCATCCTAGGATCGGAACCTGGCGAATGGGAGCTGGGAGCTGAGAATGGGGTTCTACGGAGGTTGTCGACGCTGAATTTGGTGACCGAGAATTTTGTGAGCCTGGTTTCCGAGTTTGGGGCGTGACAGAAGTTGGTATCAGAGCATAACTTGAGAATAACCGAGAATAACATTACATATTTACTATGAGTGTAGAATGGCTAAGTCCCGAAGTTCGGATAGCTTAGCGAACTCCCGTTACAAACCCTTAACGTGCGTGCCTTCAAGAGTTTTGAAGTTGATAGGCACCTTCGCTCTTTCCTATAGGACATGGTGCGTGGGAGAGTGACCCGTTCGACTCCCGCACCACCACCTGAGGATCCCGCTCCACCACCTGCGGCTCCCGCATTACCACCTGCGATGTCCGTTCCACCACCAGAGATTCCTACTGCCCATCCTGAGTATGCTGCTTCTCCACCAGAGACCGGTGCGGAGCCGACCGTATCCGTGAGTGCCCCACATTTGCAACAGATGTTACAGGCTGTGCCGGCTGCACTTCAGGGGCAGGGCAGGCAGCCAGTTGTTTCACCGGCACAGGCAGAACAGGATCGTGCGAGTGCCCTCCTTCGTGAGTTTTGACGGCTCGATCCCCCGCGTTTCCAGGGTGAGCCAGACCTGACAGTAGTTGAGAGATGGCGCGCCGATGTAGAGAAGGTACTTGAAACAATGGGATGTACGACTGAGCGGCGAGTTCGACTGGCCGTATTTCTTCTCCATGGTGAGGCTAAGCACTGGTGGGCATCAGTTTTCCGAGCAGCAGGCGCCAACTTTGTATGAACATGGGAAGATTTTGTTGATCGGTTTGATTAACAATACTTCCCAGATCACATCCGACAACAGCGAGCGTTGGAGTTTGAGGCTCTGGTGCAGGGTGATATGACAGTCGCTCAGTACGCTGCTCACTTTGTAGCGCTGTCCAGATTTGCACCTTATCTGGTTGATGACGAGGAGCGGTGTCACGCCCCAAATCTGAAAATCGGATTCACATGAATCCCGATTGCCAAACCCGGTGCCGACAGCCTCCGTAGTGCCCCATTCTCGGCTCCTGGTAATCAAATGCCTGATTCCGATCCTGGAATCCTACAAGGAGGATTTTCAGAATAAATTTTTTTTGTAATGGAGCATAACCACAAGCATAACCAAGTCACAAAACAACATCACCACATATCCACTATATCAAAATTTAAAGTACAATGCGAAAAGGGAAATACAAGGTGATCAAAAGCTCCAAAAGGTCCTGATATGGACTCCTGTCTCAGCGCTGCTGCCGTCTAACGCTACTTGCACACAACTATCGTGCATAAGCTTACAAAAGCTTAGAGGGTGGTGTAAGTGTGTGCGTAAGGCAAACGCCAAGTGTACAGTATCAGAAAAATGCAGAAGTATGTGGTAAGTCTATAGAATCAACCATGCCAAAGCTATGCGATGAGATATGAATGTCATCGGCCACACCGATACAATGCAAGGCCTATATAGCCGAATGTCATATGCAAAATGCAATCCAAGCAAGTCGGTACTCCTCAAGTACGTATATCAGTACAGTTCCTCTCTGGATATCACCGGGGTCTAATACACTTCGCAGAGACTGCCACCTCCCTAGCTGCACAGTCAAGCAAGCGGATAAGACTTCACTATCCGCCTGACCAGTAGTATGCCAATACCTACCCGGCTCGTCGATAGCGGACTCATTTGCGAGCTAGTCAAACTCAGCCTAGCTTATAGCCCCCTCACTCAGGCGGATAAGGCCACACTCCCTTCCAACCGACCACGATACAGTGGGAGATGCGGCCTACTAGTATTCGGCACTCGGGCGCTCGTGCATCCACTCGGTCTAGACGTTGGAGCATCTCCTGATACCAAAAAGGTTCTGGGACTTTCACCCAAGGACATCCTAAGTGCCCACAATGCTAGAATAAGTATTTTCGATATCTAATATGGTCCTCCACGATATACCTGTGGAGCCACGGCCCTGATGTCGCTAGGGTGTGCAGTGATCAAGTCACACGTATGCTAGCTGCATGAATCACGCTGTCAAAACATGCAGCAATACAGCGTGTACTGCGCGATCATGTAGGGCACTCAGTCACATAACGAGTCCCGTAAATGGTCTGCCCAATGGCGTATGCTATGATCAGTCACTACTCATATCAAGCATACATATGATGCGTATGGGCAGAGTCATCAGATTATACTAAGCATGTTATAAGGCAATGAATAGCAACGGGTATGGATCTATCAATGGGCCCTAAAGAGAGTTACAATGCGGACATTTAACCAACATTATGCATACAATGTGGACGTCAAACCAACATTGTTTCCTAGGCACGACTTGCCATAAATATCATTTCACGAACCATGAGAAACGTACATTGCAATGGACCCTAAGGACATCCGTTAGGCCTCGATCCCTGGGCCTTAGATATATCAAATGGGTCGTATTACATGGGCCTCACATTCACCAAATGGGTTGCATTAATGGGCCTCACCAATGAGCCTTATGTACATTGCAATGGTCCATGATCCATGGGCCTTGAAATACATCAAAGTGGCCTCACAACTTGGGCCTTAAATATGTCAGATGGGCCCATACACATAAATATATCAACTAGGCCACTCCATTTGTGCCCCATGCACATCAAATGGGCTTGTTCCCATGGGCTTTAATATGTATCAAATGGGCTTGAATCCCGTGGGCCTTATATAGAATAAGTGGGCCGGATCCTATGGGCATTGCATATGTCAAATGGGCCCAAACCCATGGGCATTATACATGCCAGATGAGTTTAATCCCATAGCCCTTATATGTATCAAATGGACCTGATCATTTGGGCCTCAGATATATACCCAGGTAGGCCTTAATGAATGGCCAAAGTTAAATCAATAAAGGGCCCTATACACATGCCATGGTGGCCCATTTGAACCATAGATCTGGCTCATTTTGGCTCAAGCCATAAAATAATTTTACAAAAATAAATAAATGGACGGTTTAGATGCAACACATGCATCATGGTGGGGGTCAAATGTAGGCCCACCATCATAATCATATTATGTTTAATATAATATATAATTTATATACAGTATATATATATATATATATATACAATATTATATGTAATATAATATTATATATATATATATATATATCTACACATACACACACATGCACACACACATGTGCACTCACACATGCATACACACACACACGCACACGCACACACGCACACATACGTAACAGTGGGCTCCACCGTCCATAACAGTGGGCTCCACCTACATCACTGTGGGTCCCATGTGGGGCCCACCATAATGTCTTCATGCCATCTGACCCGTCCATTAGGTCACGCAGACTTGAATGAAGGGTGAAAATAAATTTCAGCTTGATACACAACTTCTGTGGTCCCCAAAAAGAGTTTCAATGGTAGAATTCAATTCACACTATTTCTTATAGTGTGGGCCACCTGAGCGTCAGATCAGTCTGATCTTTGGAGGGGGGCACATCAGGGGGGTGGCCCACCTACTGAATGGGTTAGATGACATATTTACACCATGGTGGGGCCCACAGCTGGAGCCGTGTGTAACACTCCGGATTTTGGCCAATCTGGGATTTGACGTCCTTAGGCAGTGGGTCAACTAAAACACCAGGAAAATTGCTCAGAACCTACTTCCATAGCCAAAGAAACCACTTAGGACTAATTCCTTTAGAAACTAAGCATAAGTTAGCTAGCGCAACGCTAGAGTAGCTGGGAAATAGTCCCTGATCACTTTAAATACGTTCTACAAGACCTAAATCGAGTAGAACCAATGACTCTATAATACTCTATAACCTCGGATCAAACTCTAAGCAGATTTGTTCTCTGGACCACTTTGAAATTTTGTATTGGATCTAGACCGCGCGTCGAAAGTCCGATACCTGCTAACTTAGACCGTTAGAACCGCCTAGCTGGACTTGACAATCATTTCGAAAATCAAGTCGAACCGACGTTCGCAGGCTATTTCATTGAGCCTGGACCGAAGAGAGTAAAATTAGGGCTAGATTTGGAATTTAAAATTCAAATCTGGCACACGACTTGACGCGTCAGTATTAAGCGTTCTGACCGTCAGAATTCAGCCAAATTACACCCTCGGATCAGAAAAAATTTCTATTTCATACCATGAGATTTACAGACCTGATCTACGTGCGGTGACCGCTGAACTGAAACTGGACCGCCACGGGCGATCTGCGAACCCTGCCGGACTGAAAACTTGATGTATGCTAGATCCAGTATGCATGAGCTTAAGTCCGATCGTGTTCGGCCAGGGGACCACCAGAAATGTCCTTTGGACTGAAACAGCCCCGATTTGGTTACCTCTCAAGTGAAACTTGTTCCCGAGCCTATTTCGGGCAAGTTTGGGCTTATAAAAAGGGTTGAAACCCTCACTCCTCTCTCCCATCCGAATTTGCAAAAATCCCTAGATTGGGAGAGAGAAAAGGTGAGAGTTCGTGAGAGAGAGTAGGAGAGAATTTCTTGCTGCTCGTGCCACCTGCTGCAAGTGCCTAAGCAACACACTCCGATCACCTGGCCGGTGATTTCTCCGCATTTTCAGGTAAGAAATAACCCTAGAAAGTTGTTGATTTGATGTTTCTTCCGTTCCATAGCTTGATAGTTAATAGATCTTGTAAAACAGGTCCTCTATTCGCCGTAGACGAAGCATATACGCTCCGTTCGAAACGACACGTTTATAAGAGACAAGGTGCGGATTTTAGACGCTTTGATTGACTGTTTCCAAAGCTTTCAATGTCGTTTAATAGTAAATTATCGACGGCATTGCCGTTTGACATGTACAACATGCTGTCCGTTTCCTGTTTCGTAAACCGGCGAAGAATATGAGATTTAGGGCATTTTAGTCATTTGTAGGAAGTACTATTTTCATGCATATTTTGCTGATGTGATTGACATGATTTGTTGTTACATTAGAATGTTAAGAATACGTGCATAATTAGTTTGGCGAAGAGATTCGCCTAAATGCGCACTTCGGGTCGACATACTATATGTAGACTTAAGTGTGTAGTGTAAGTGTTTGTATAAATGTTTGTATTAGTATGTATTGAATTAAATGATGTTATGAATTAGTTTGAGATGGATTTCTCAATTAATATGCTGACGTAAATGATTTCCTACATGCTGACTATATGCATGATTTCATTATATGCATGAAATGCATGTGCTTGATGATCACGTAAGTTGCATGTTATAACATGTGCTTGGTGATTTCATTATGATTTAGTTTGAGATTGAATTCTCAATTAATTTGCTGATGGAAATGATTTCCTATATGTTGCCGATATGCATAATTTCATTATATGTATGAAAGGCATATATCAAGTGATTTGCTTAAGTTGTATGTTACAACATGTGTTAACATGCTCATATGGTTGTATTTCATTTCCAATACTTTCACATGCTTTGCTGATGTGATTCCACATGTTTGGGACTATACTTAGTCCAGGCAGTCGGTAACCGAGCAAATTCGTGGTTAGCTTATCTTCGCCACAAACGACGCGTCGATGAATGCGAGCCGTGTTCTGGAGTTGGCGGCAGTGGTTAGGCCACACGAAATGTTTTACGCACTTTATGTCGTTCGACTTGAGATGCGATCGCGCTAGTCGAGCCCGTCAAGTAACCCGACTGGCCGTTGTATGTTTACCCTGCATGAGTCATAACTGCTTGAACCTAGGGTACTGAACTTACCATTGTAAACCCTGTTAACCATGGTACCTTGATCCACGAAGACTCATGAGCCGGGCATGGTGGTATGGGACACCGTGGTCGAGCTGTCGGCCTACGCTGGGGCCACAAACCTCCCCGTAGTGACCAGTGAGCACCTATGACTCGTGAGCAGATTATGGTGGTATGGGACACTATATTCTTGCTGTCGGCCTACATTGATAAGGTGATGGGAGAGCGGTGCAAGCAACAGCCCTAGCAGCCCTTTGTAGTGACCGCGAGCGTATTCTGAGTCTACAGGAGGCGACGACCCTTCCGTAGCAGTAGAGTACAGTAGGCCTGTATTAATAAGGTGATGGGGGAGTGGTGCAACGAGTATGTGCAACAGCCCTGGTAGCCCTTGCAGCGACCTACAAAATATACATCGTATGAGATTACTAGGAGTGACGACCCTAGACAGGATCCGTGTTGGGATTGATATAAGGGAAGTACCTTAGTTTCCCAATCCTGCTGTTTGAATGGACTAATAACAACTCGAAAATCATATCACTATACCATTGCATGTGCCTGGAAGATGTGGAGTACTTGAGGGTTGATTGCATGCCGCGGTCGTAAGATGGTGCCGTATGAGGGAGATCGTCGGTGAGGGCATACATCACGTCATGTCATATTGTATTAACAACAGTTTTAGGATTGTTTGATTTACTGCTTTACTATTATCGCATGATTGATTTGAGAACATGTTAATCCTTGCTCTATTATTCCACTGAGTTAGCTACTCACTCTCACGTTACGGGATGGTGTTTCCGGACACCCACCAGACCCTTTTGTGATTGCAGATGATGGCGCGGCCTGCGAGGCGAAGCCGGACTTGATGATGATGAGGAGGATCCCTCCTTTATGCGTGTTCTGATCGACGGGATTACAGGGAGGTTGATTAGATGTCTTGACACTTGTCATTTTATATTTTCAGAGCACTCATGTATATACTTTCTTTCTATTTTGAGGTATACATGTATATGTTTAACCTGGTAACATGTTCACACTCAAGAGACACACAACAGTTTATATATGTTATACATACTATCACAGACTTTCGCTGGTAAATTTAACTATCTCTGGAGTATAATATGCTGTTCTGGATTAATCTCACTCATGTTTAATACATTATCACAGACAACATTCAATCATACATATCTATGTTGCATAAATAATATTTTAGAACTCGGGAGTTGGGTTTTTGCTCGACCCCCCGATTTTCAGAATGTTACAGATGGTATCAGAGCATGATTTGGATTAAACCGGGTTATGGTCACGCGACGTATGTTGTCGCTTCCTTTGACTTAAGAGGGTGCGAGAAGGGTCTAGAAACACTTCTAGGATCCCAGATTCGCCAATAAGCGAAGACTATTCGAATCGATCGCGTGATCGAGTCCTTAACGCATCTCGGGTCGCGTGAAGCAACCCGAATAGCTCCTAGGTTGGAGGTAAGTGGGTTGGGACATTCTTTGAATGATTCTAAACCCATAAATGTGAATCATTGGGCTATGGGGCAACCACAACCCCTGTATTCAATCGTCAGGGCTTAGAAACCCCGTTTCATCCAAAATCTTCAAAATTCTTCCTCTCACCACTCCAATCTTTAATTATTTCTTATCCATTTCATGTTAGGCATCAATCCTAATGTAAAAATAAAATAAAATCATACTTTCACAAAATGTTATAGTGAATAGTAAAATTTCATAAAAAATGGCCATAAGGTCATTCTAACTTCGCTTTCTTTAGCAACTAATAGTCTAGATGGATGTACTAGCTCCTTCTATCTTAAAATCATATGCTGCATGATAGGGTTTTGTATTCGGGATTGCAGATTGGCCCCGGAAAGTCCCGAACTCATGTTTGGGCCTATATAGGTAAAAATACAATGAACCAAGGTTGAGACCGTACCTTTTTGGGGTCCTTGGATCATGGGGGACCAAACCCATGTGGTCCCACCGCCCAACCAGAGGTTTGGTCGGCGATGCCATCGCCGATCCGGCGATGCATCGCCGGCCATAGTGGTCCATTTGATAGGTGCTTTGGCACGTATGGTCGGTTTGGGTCATGTACACCCCCCACGTACCGCCCGACCGTAGAAAACCCCAAATGCATGCACTTCCTTCACAAACAGCCCTTCCCCTAGCCCTATTTGTATTTTTCAGCTGCCATCTCCAAAAATCATGGTTCCAAACCACCCCTAAATCCATCCTTGGCCAAAAACGACCACCCTCCATCAATCTATTTCGGTTTGCAGCCCTCCCTTTAACAGATTTCATCTTTTGGAGCTCTAAAAACCTCCAAATCGAGCTGAAATCGTGAGGTGCTCCATTTTCCTTTTTCATTTTCATTTCTCCTTGAAAATATATCCTAGGGAAGCTTGAAGCATCCCTCTACAACATCTAGATCTCCCTTTTCCAGTTTGGATAGCCATTTCTTCGCATTTTCTCCATTTTTCATGGCTTTCGTGGAAGCCATTTTAGGCCTTTTTTCACTCTCCACCATCCTATCTTTGACGGGTAAAACAAAAACGGCAGCAGATGAGGCTGGGCCGAGTCGCCCTGCTCAATCAAGAAGACCGCGGGGTGGTGCCGCAAGTTCAAGCGCCGTCACAGGTCCAACTACAGCCCGAGAGTTCCATACAAAGTAGGATTTGGATCCCCATACTCAACTCGGGCGAGTGATTCTAGCTGAGATGCCTCACGGTCAATACACTGATCGCAAAGTGTTGTTTGAGGCAGACGTGGAAGGGCGACTGTTCGGCGAGTTTTTGTTGTTCGAGCGCATTGAAGCTGCGCATTGGGGTCTGATCTTTGAAGCTCGCGCTCGTGCTAATGTGAGCACCATTCGTGCCTTCTACGCTTGTATCCGGAATCCTACCTTGGAGCCATTGCAGTTCAAAATTCCTTTTAGTAGGGACAGGATGGCTACGATCGATGTGCGGCTGATTGCGTGACTTCTTAACGTACCTCTTGGTGATGTTCATCCTAGTAAGAAGAATCTGAAGAGTAGGCGTGAGCGAGATCGCCGTACCAGGTTCTTATGCGGTAAGTTAGTTTCATGGCAGCCTAATAATAGACTCAAGGCGACGTATATGTCTGATGATTTGTGCCTGCTGCACCATATCTGCACGTTCAATGTGTATCCCAGGTCGACGAATCGCATTGAGTGTACGCGCCTTATGGTTGATTTCTTGTATCTGGTGGCCCAGGGAGAGAATGTATGTATGGCTACTTTCATCTTGCGACAGATAATCCTCATAGCCAAGTCAAGAAGGACATCCGAATCGCTTCCTTTTAGCCGACTGATATGCAAGATCGCGCTTGAGTTTGCTTACAGACTTGGGCTAGAATTGCCAGTTTCGATTCATAGCATTGATAAGTCGACTATGGTCAAGATGAAGATAGGGTCTCAGTACCGTGAGAATCATCTTGAGGAGGATAGCGAGGATGACTTTGATGATGAAGAGGATGTAAGTGAGGGAGAACCTGGAGCAGAAGTTCAGGAAGAAATCCAGGAAGAGGCAGAAGAGGAGGCTCAGGATACAGATGAGAGCCCTCCTCCTTCTGCGCAGGCTACTAGCGATGATCGCATTGCCCGGATTGAGAAGAGCCAGATCACCTTGCGAAGGGAAGTGTAGGAACTTCGCACTGAAGTCGAGGATGCCAAGGCCGTTACGAAGAGAAAATTCGGTAAGGTGACTCGCACCTTGAAGGCGATCCTGTGTTGCTTGCAGGATAAGGGTGCTCCTCCTCCGTCACCCGACTTAGACTAGCGAGATCTATGATGTTGTTATTAGTAGTTAGTCGTTTCCTGCTTTATGTTGTGTAAGCCTGATAAGGCTAGTAGTTTGCTTATGTTGCTGTAGTAGCTGACTGACTTAGCTCCCATGTACTTCTCGTCATGATACTTGTAGGGAGATATCCCTTGTATTATGATAATTTTGGTTTAATGAAATGTATGATGTTTTTCGGCTTGATATGTGAATGTTTGTGTTGTGGTTTGGGCTTAATATAGCTGAATTTTGTTGAATGGAGTGCGTGCTGTTCGTTTATTGTCAGGTATTGTCCCTAGATTGGGAGTATTGTAACTCCCAAAATTCGGCCTACAAATTAGTTTTTATACCACCCCACCCTCCTACCAAGCATACCACTTCCAATCCCGCCATGGGACTAGGAATGCGGCTCCATTTAATACAACTAAATGCTACTGGCCACATAGACCCTTGGCGTTTTGGACCTAGTGTTAGCGCTCCTAGATTTGAAGGATCTGACGATATAGAAAACTCAATTTTATTTCGATAATCTTGACCCTAAGCAATAGAACAACTCTCTGTAGTAGAAATGGTATGGAACCATTTAACGTATAAACTTAGGCTTTGGATTATAAGTACTGAGTTACAGACTAGGCTACTAGTTGACTTAGGCAGTATAAGGCCTATATATGCTAAGGGATAGTAGGTTAGATTTGGTTGGAATGGGACTCCCTTCCTTCGATAGATCCCCTTATGACTTATAGACTTCTGTTGTTGCCCATAGGAAGGAACCATTCACTCTCAGGGAACATTTATAAATCCCTCAGATTGAACTTAGAATGTACTAGCACGCCCCTTAGAATTGCCTTTCCCAAGGGCTTATTGTATTCGGGAACGCGGAATAAAGGAAATGCAATTATCAGCGAAGTATTCGCGGTTTGAATCGACTTCTTAATCCTAGTAGTTACCACTAAATCCAATGCTCTAATCAAGCAGAAGATCGGCATCGACTAGGATTGAGGACTGATACAACAACTTTTCTGTCATCGCGGGGCAGAAGGTTTGTGTATCCGGCTCAGACCCATTACACAACTATTCTTCCGTGTTGGCCCGACCACCTACAACCACAAGTTATTGCTTTGCCCTTGGAAAATGTTAAGGACTTCAAGCCAGTGGAGGATTCGACATCTTGCCACCAACTCATACCTGCCCCTGAACTTAACCACAATAGAGATTAGGCTCATCTCTATGATCATAGGTACCAATGCCATAGAACGCATCATTAGCAAGGAAAACTATGTAGAGAAAGGTTGTTTCCATTTTAGGTTAAGGATAGCCCCTAAGTTGCGCCTCGTTCCGATATACGGATCGATGCAACGATTCTTCAACCTTAAGTAAAACCAAGTTTTAAGGGGGGTAGAACGTATTAAGTCCAATCCAGTTAGGTTAGTCAACGCTGCCGTTCGATCAGTGTGGCGCAGCGGAAGAGTGGTTGGCCTCTTCCCCACTGGCTCAGGATCGAAACATTTGATTTAGGTTATATGTACGGTTAGGTTATTAAATAGGATTTGAACCTTCCTTAGAAAAACTACTCCTTGCCCTTCATCAATTTCGGGGACGAAATTTTATTTTAAGGGGGGTAGATTGTAACACCCTGAATTTTGGCCAATCTGGGATTTGACGTCCTTAGGCAGTGGGTCAACTAAAACACCAGGAAAATCGCTCAGAACCTACTTTCATAGCCAAAGAAACCACTTAGGACTAATTCCTTTGGAAACTAAGCATAAGTTATCTAGCGCAATGCTAGAGTAGCTGGGAAATAGTCCCTGATCACTTTAAATACATTCTACAAGACCCAAATCGATTAGAACCAATGACTCTATAATACTCTATAACCTCGGATCAAACTCTAAGCAGGTTTGTTCTCTGGACTACTTTGAAATTTTGTATTGGATCTAGACCGCGCGTCGAAAGTCCGATACCTGCTATCTTAGACCGTTAGAACCGCCTAGCTGGACTTGACAATCATTTTGAAAATCAAGTCGAACCGACGTTCGCAGGCTATTTCATTGAGCCTGGACCGAAGAGAGTGGAATTAGGGCTAGATTTGAAATTTGAAATTCAAATCTGGCACACGACTTGACGTGTCAGTATTAAGCGTTCTGACCGTCAGAATTCAGCCAAATTACACCTCAGATCAGGAAAAATTTCTATTTCATACCATGAGATTTGCAGACCTGATCTACGTGCGGTGACCGCTGAACTGAAACTGGACCGCCACGGGCGATCTGCGAACCCTGCCGGACTGAAAACTTGATGTATGCTAGATCCAATATGCATGAGCTTAAGTCCGATCGTGTTCGGCCAAGGGACCACCAGAAATGTCCTTTGGACTGAAACAGCCCCGATTTGGTTACCCCTCAAGTGAAACTTGTTCCCGAGCCTATTTCGGACAAGTTTGGGCTTATAAAAAGGGTTGAAACCCTCACTCCTCTCTCCCATTCGAATTTGTAAAAATTCCTAGATTGGGAGCGAGAAAAGGTGAGAGTTTGTGAGTGAGAGTAGGAGAGAATTTCTTGCTGCTCGTGCCACCTGCTGCAAGTGCCTAAGCAACACACTCCGATCACCTGGCCGGTGATTTCTCCACATTTTCAGGTAAGAAATAACCCTAGAAAGTTGTTGATTTGATGTTTCTTCCGTTCCATAGCTTGATAGTTAATAGATCTTGTAAAACAGGTCCTCTATTCGCCGTAGACGAAGCATATACGCTCCGTTCGAAACGACACGTTTATAAGAGACAAGGTGCGGATTTTAGACGCTTTGATTGACTGTTTTCAAAGCTTTCAATGTCGTTTAATAGTAGATTATCGACGGCATCGCCGTTTGACATGTACAACATGCTGTCCGTTTCCTGTTTCGTAAACCAGCGAAGAATATGAGATTTAGGGCATTTTAGTCATTTGTAGGAAGTACTGTTTTCATGCATATTTTGCTGATGTGATTAACATGATTTGTTATCGCATTAGAATGTTAAGAATACGTGCATAATTAGTTTGGTGAAGAGATTCGCCTAAATGCGCACTTCGGGTCGACAAACTATATGTAGACTTAAGTGTGTAGTGTAAGTGTTTGTATAAATGTTTGTATTAGTATGTATTGAATTAAATGATGTTATGAATTAGTTTGAGATGGATTTCTCAATTAATATGCTGACGTAAATGATTTCCTACATGTTGACTATATGCATGATTTCATTATATGCATGAAATGCATGTGCTTGATGATTCACGTAAGTTGTATGTTATAACATGTGCTTGGTGATTTCATTATGATTTAGTTTGAGATTGAATTCTCAATTAATTTGCTGATGGAAATGATTTCCTATATGTTGGCGATATGCATAATTTCATTATATGTATGAAAGGCATATATCAGGTGATTTGCTTAAGTTGTATGTTACAACATGTGTTAACATGCTCATATGGTTGTATTTCATTTTCAATACTTTCACATGCTTTGCTGATGTGATTCCACATGTTTGGGACTATACTTAGTCCAGGCAGTCGGTAACCGAGCGAATTCGTGGTTAGCTTATCTTCGCCACGAACGATGCGTTTATGAACGCGAGCCGTGTTCTGGAGTTGGCGGCAGTGGTTAGGCCATACAAAGTGTTTTACGCACTTCATGTCGTTCGACTTGAGATGCGATCGCGCTAGTCGAGCCCGTCAAGTAACCCGACTGGCCGTTGTATGTTCACCCTGCATGAGTCATAACTGCTTGAACCTAGGGTACTGAACTTACCATTGTAAACCCTGTTAACCATGGTACCTTGATCCACGAAGACTCATGAGCCGGGCATGGTGGTATGGGACACCGTGGTCGAACTGTCGGCCTACGCTGGGGCCACAAACCTCCCCGTAGTGACCAGTGAGCACTTATGACTCGTGAGAAGATTATGGTGGTATGGGACACTATATTCTTGCTGTCGGCCTACATTGATAAGGTGATGGGAGAGCGGTGCAACGAGTGCGAGTAACAGCCCTAGCAGCCCTTTGTAGTGACCGCGAGCGTATTCTGAGTCTACGGGAGGCGACGACCCTTCCGTAGCAGTAGAGTACAGTAGGCCTATATTGATAAGGTGGTGGGGGAGCGGTGCAACGAGTGCATGCAATAGCCCTGGCAGCCCTTGCAGCGACCTACAAAATATACATCGTATGAGATTACAGGGAGTGACGACCCTAGACAGGATCCGTGTTGGGATTGATATAAGGGAAGTACCTTAGTTTCCCAATCCTGTTGTTTGAATGGACTAATAACAACTCAAAAATCATATCACCATACCATTGTATGTGCTTGGAAGATGTGGAGCACTTGAGGGTCGATTGCATGCCGCGGTCGTAAGATGGTGTCGTATGAGGGAGATCGTCGATAAGGGCATACATTACGTCATGTCATATTGCATTAACAACAGTTTTAGGATTGTTTGATTTACTGCTTTATTATTATCACATGATTGATTTGAGAACATGTTAATCCTTGCTCTATTATTCCACTGAGTTAGCTACTCACTCCTATGTTACGGAATGGTGTTTTCGGACACCCACCAGACCCTTTTGTGATTACAGATGATGGCGCGGCCTGCGAGGCGGAGCCGAACTTGATGATGAGGAGGAGGATCCCTCCTTTATGCGTGTTTTGATCGACGGGATTACAGGGAGGTTGATTAGATGTCTTGACACTTGTCATTTTATATTTTCAGAGCACTCATGTATATACTTTCTTTCTATTTTGAGGTATACATGTATATGTTTAACCTGGTAACATGTTCACACTCAAGAGACACACAACAGTTTATATATGTTATACATACTATCACAGACTTCCGCTGGTAAATTTAACTATCTCTGGAGTATAATATGCTATTCTGGATTAATCTCACTCATGTGTAATACATTATCACAGACAACATTCAATCATACATATCTATGTTGCATAAATAACATTTTGGAACTCGGGAGTTGGGTTTTTGTTCGACCCCCTGATTTTCAGGATATTACACCGTGGGTCCTGCCCAGCCGTCTGCCAGCCGCTGGCTTCTAACACAGCAGCAGTTGCTGCTGTGTAGTTTATGTTTTGTTTTTTTAAAAAAAAAAAAGAAAATCCGTTTCCCGGGGTTTTTCCTTTGTGGTGCCCACGTCTGAAGGATCCACTCCTATCATTGGATTCCACGGCCCACAACGAATCCAACGAGTCCAATGTCAGGCCTCTTTCATTGTATAAAAGAAATCTGGAAGGATTTCAATGGTATTGATGCTATTTTCAACACCATGGCCCACTAGAAAGTTGGATCAACTTCATATTTTGGCTCAACGCCTAAAATAATATGTGGAAAGGGATGGACGGCATGGATTGAATACATACATCAAGGTGGGGCCTAAATGGGTGGCTCACCCCATGAGCTTAAGAATCCAAGCTCATATTTGTATTTTCTCCCAACAATGTCCAGGCGCTGGACGTTTTTGGGCATCACAATGCATTCAAGGTGGGCCCTATTTAGGTGGCCCACCATATGATTGATGGTGTGAGTACCATGCTTATAAGATGGGCCCCACTTTTAGATGGCTTGGGTCAATACATACCTAGTGATGGGGTCCATCCAAGTGGGCCACACGACCATTACATCACACATACACAACAAAATAAATAATAAATGAAAGAGAGGGAGAGAGAGAGATTGAATGACACACGTGTATGGAGGGACCCCGGCACTATGGGCCCTCCGTTTCAACCATCCAAACATACATCAATGGGTCCCATTGCATATGGGACCATCCAAATAAAAGATCAACGGTGGAGATCCCACTCCACCAAAAATGGACGGTCTAGATGACCTCTTTAATACAAGAAAAGTAAACATCATGATGGGGTCCATGGAGAATGGCCCCATCATGGGATGATTTGATGGTCAAGATGGGCCATCAGCCACATCTTAGGGTCCCAAATGAGATCCACACCATTGATCGGTGGGCCTCACTTGGCCCATCATAGAAATATAAAAATCTAGCTTATGGAAACACCCACCACTTGATCTTCTTGGTCCGTCGGGATGCCGGTCTCCTAGAGCTTCACTTTGATGGTGGAGATGGGAAATGGATGGCTAGGATGATGGGATTTGGAGATGGGAAGTGGGCCACCAAAATGCACATTTTCCCTCCATGGGAAGGCTTGGACGTGGGAGGCTCTCTTGGTTGCTTGGGTTTGGTGTGAGAAAAGAGAGAGAGAGAGAGAGATGAGATGTAAGAAGATGTGAGGTGAGTGATGGGGTGATGGTTGATGGATGTGAGTGATGGGTGAGGTGATGTGTTAGTTGACTTGAGTGGTTGCTTGACTTGTGGAGAAAGGAAGCATGGGTGCTTGTACTTGACATAAAGTGATTGATGGGTGATTGATTGATGGGATTGATTTGACACTTTGTAGAGATTCTCTTGGGATTTGCAACGCGCGGTGTTTTTCCTCGAACTGAACTCGGGTCCGCATCTCATCGTCTGGGTATCGGATCGTTGCGTGAGTTACGGCGTTGGAACCGCGGCGATGGTGCGGTCGCAACGATACAAGTCTCGGATTGAGCCGGCTCAAATGAATAGGACACGACTTACGGTCGTGCGCAACGTCAACTATAGGTCGCGGATTACCGAAATTTGACGAGAAGGATCATGGAAAGTAACAGAACAGTACGGATTAGGATACGGGTCTTACAAGTGGAGAGCCCGCTGCTTCGAGGACGGCCTACGTTACGATCTTCGCAGCCGTGTTATTGGTCATGAGCTTCCGACCTTTGAGGAGGTGGTACGGAAGGCATAGATTTTTGAGACAGAGTGGGCCAGTTCTCAGTCTGATCGCGATCAGAGGAGAGACCGGAAGAGATAGGCTTCTTCCAGTGATTCCCAGCAGCGTCGACCACAGCAATAGAGGCGTACAGGTCGTCCAGCCTTCTGAGCACCAGCAGCACCTCCACCACCACCTCCGAGATAGTTCATCGGTACTCGTTTTAGGTGCGGTGCAACAGGACACCATTCTTGGGAGTGTCCCAGCCCCCAGCAGCAGCAGAGAGGTCAACGTAGCAGAGAGGTCCACAACAGCCTCCACCAAAGCCGCAGCAGAGACCCGCACAGCAGCAGCGACAGCAGCCCCCACCACTGAGGCCACCTCAGCAGCAGCATCAGCACCAGCCTCCGAGGCCGTAGCAGCAGAGGCAGTAGTTTAGACCGCCTCAGCAACCCCACCAGCAGTAGCAGCACGTTCAAAGGGGATAGGCACCTCCCCAGCCAGCTCAGGCTAGATTGTATGCGCCTCAGCAGGATCCGTAGTCATCTGGAGGGGTCGTTGAGGGTATACTTTTAGTCTCTGCATATATTACGTATGTGCTATTTAATTCCGATGCATCGCACTCTTTTATGGCCGAGAGCTTCTGCTGATGAACTGGCTTACCGTTGGAGTCTTCTTGTGAGAGCCTATCAGTATCGACGCCCTTAGGAAGGACTGCAGTGTTGGGCCGATTTTACTCATCTTGCCCCGTTCTGGTCGGAAATACCTTTCTACCTACCGATTTGTTTGCATTGCCGATGTCCGAGTTTGATGTCATCCTGGGCATGGATTGGCTCACCGAGTATTATGCCATATTGGACTGCACCGCGAGGACAGTCACATTTTGTATACCTGACGTGCCACAGTTCCAGTTCGTTACAGAGCCCAGAGGAGAGCGGTTGTCTTGTTTAATGTCCTGCGCCATTGTGGAGCCTGTTGCTGCTTGTATCGACCATTTGCCTGTGGTTTGTGATTTTCTCGATGTGTTTCAAGAGATTCTGGGATTACCGCCTCGTCGACTCACCGAGTTTCAGATTGATCTCGTACCCAGTACCTCACCTATTTCGAAGGCCCCGTATCATATGGCACCGTTGGAGTTACGGGAACTGCAGAAACAGTTGGACGAGTTACATGAGTTGGGCTTTATCCGTCCAAGCAGTTCACCGTAGGGAGCGCCGGTACTCTTCGTGAAGAAGACGGATGGTTCGTTGAGGCTCTGCGTTGACTACCGCGATCTCAATAAAGTCACGATCAAGAACAAGTACCCGCTCCCGAGGATTGATGATTTGTTTGATCAGCTGCAGGTTCTTTTCGAAGATCGACCTGTGTTCCGGTTATCATCAGATTCGGGTCCGAGATGAGGACATTCCGAAGACAGCATTCAGGACGCGTTACGGTCATTTTGAGTTTCAGGTCATGTCCTTCGGACTGACCAATGCACCTACGGTCTTCATGCAGCTGATGAACGAGGTCTTCTGCCCATATCTCGATCAGTTTGTTGTAGTCTTCATCGACGACATTCTGATCTATTCGAGGACCCGTGAGGAGCATGATCAGCACTTGGAGATTACTTTGCAGACCTTCCGTGCACACCAGCTGTATGCGAAGCTGGAGAAGTGCGAGTTCTGGCAGGAGGAGATGAAGTTCCTCGGTCACGTGGTGACGAGGGAGGGCGTCGCAGTGGACCCCTCGAAGGTCGAGGCAGTGCGTCAGTGGGGCTAGCCCACGACTACGACAAAGATCTATAGTTTTCTTGGTTTAGCGGGCTATTATCGACGTTTCATTGAGGGCTTCTCTCGTATTGCAGCCCCCCTGACCAGGTTGACTCGGAAGGACGCAGAGTTTATTTGAAGTGACGCTTGTGAGCGAGCATTTATGGAGTTAAAGGACCGTCTGACGTCCGCTCCTGTCCTCACTCTTCCCTCTGGGAGTGACGGTTTTATAGTATTCACTGATGCCTCGCATATTAGTTTGGGTGCTGTCCTGATGCAGCACGGGAGACCAGTGGCCTTTGCGTCTCGTCAGCTCAAGGTCCATGAGCTGAACTATCCCACACATGACTTAGAGATGGTTGTAGTTGTCTTTACACTGAAGGTGTAGAGGCACTATCTTTATGGGGTCAGGTTCGAGCTCTTCTCCGATCACAAGAGCTTGAAGTACCTCTTCTTGCAGTCTGAGTTGAATATGAGACAGAGGCGCTGGATGGAGCTCCTGAAAGACTATGATTTCGATCTCCAGTACCACCCGGGTAAAGCGAACGTAGTGGCAAATGCCCTCAGCCGTCAGCCACGAGGCCTGGTAGCGCATATGACGATTCAGGAGTGACGGATGCTTGAGGATATCGTAGCATATGATTTTGAGTTCGGCCTGCAGTCTTCTATTGTGCAGTTATCGAGCCTGTCAATTCAAACCTCTCTTGTCGCTAAGGTGATCGAGGCTCAGCAGGCTGATGAGTCGTTGCAGAGTTATATGGCTGAGGCGGCATCTGAGATTCAGGCAGATTGGCAGATTGGTGCAGACGGTGGACTTTACTTCAGAGGCCGATTATGTGTCCCGGATATTACAGAGTTACGCAAAGATCTTATGACCGAGGCACATCGATCACGATTTTCTATCCACCCGGGCTCGACGAAGATGTACCGTAACATGAGGCGACAGTATTTTTGGGCGGGGATGAAGCACCAAATCATCAATTTTGTGGCCGAGTGTGACACGTGCCAGCGTGTCAAGGCCGATCATCAGAGACCTCCTGGTCTATTGCAGCCGTTGAGCGTCCAGATGTGGAAGTGGGAGCATGTGTCCACTGATTTTATTGTGGGTTTGCCGAGGACTCAGCGCAGTCATGATGCCATTTGGGTTGTTGTGGATTATCTGACGAAGTCGGCACATTTTTTTGCGATGCGTGCGACTTGGTCTATGGACCAGCTTGCGAGGTTATTTATCGAGGAGATTGTGAGACTGCATGGAGTTCCAATCTCGATCATTTCTGACCGAGACTAGAGGTTCACGTCTCAGTTTTGGGGGAGCTTCCAGCGAGCAATGAGGACTGATTTACAACTCAGCACCGCGTACCATCCGCAGACTAATGGCCAGACCGAGAGGGTCAACCAGATCCTTGAGGATATGCTTCGGGCCTGCGCGATTGATTTCGGGGGTAGCTGGGATGTGTTTTAAGTCCACCGTCCAGGCGGACGGTGGTACCCACCTTGTTGTATGGTTTTGCCTCCACCGTCCAGCAGACGGTGGAGCCCTCTGTGATGCATGTGTTGTCCGCACTGTCCAGCGACAGTGGGACCCGCCATGATGCATGTGATGCATCCAGACCGTCCATCCACTTGGTAAGATCATTTTAAGGCATGAGTGAAGATTGGGTGGGCCACCTATGTTTGGGTATAGCCCATTTGTTATATAAAGGCCTATGGGTTAGGCCCATTTAATTTATGAAATGCCTATGGGTTAGGCCCATTTAATTTATAAAAGGCCTATGGGTTAGGCCCATTTGATTTGTAAAGGCCTATTTGATTTGTAAAAGGCCTATGAGTTTAGACCCATTGAATTGTATAAAGCCTATGAGTATAGGCCCATTTAATTTGTATAAGGCCCACGGGTTTAAGCCCATTTGATGCATTCAAGGCCCAACGGGTTATGACCCATTGCAATATACCTAAGGCCCATTGGTGTGATCCATTTATGTGGCTCATTTGATGAATAAAAAGCCCATATGACATGTCTCATTTGATGTATTTAAGACCCAATGGGAAATACCTAAGGTCCATTGCAATGTGTGACCCCAACACCAATTATGAAACGATGTTTACGACAATCGTGCCTTGGGAGCAATGTTGGTTTAATGTCCACATTACGAGTATAATGTTGGTTAGATGTCTACATTACGACTCTCCTTAGGGCTAAGTGTTAGGCCCGTACTCATTGTATATAGGCCGTCCAGGCCCATCTGCATTGTAAGGATAGTTCATCTCATTATAACATGTTTAGTATACTTCCATGACTCATGATCGTACGCATCATATGTGTGCTTGATATGAGGAGTGACTGATCATATTATATGCCTTCGGGCAGATTATTTATGGGACCCCTATTAGGCGGTGTTTCCCTACATGAGCGCACGATACGCGCAGGATTTACTGCATGATTGGATAGTGTGATTCATGTATTTCGCATTATGTGATATGGTTACTGTATGCCTTAGCGACATCAGGGTCGTAGCCTCTACAGACGTATCGTGGTTGGCACGATTGGATACTAAAAATTTTATTCTACATGGGGTGCTATAGATATCCCTGGGTGAAAGTCTCTAAACCTTTATGGTACCAAGAGGTTGCTCCAACGTCTAGACCGAGTGGGTAGATGAGCGTTGAGTACCGATTACCAGATGGTTGCACTCTCCACTGTGTCGTGGTCGGTTGGAAGGGAGTGCGGCCTTACCCGCCCTAGTGTAGGGGGCAATGCTAGGCTGAGTTTGACCAGCTCGAGGAATGGATCCGCTATCGACGAGTCGTGCCCGATATTGGCAGACAGATAGTGAGGTCTCTTCCACTTATCTTATTACCCGCGATGTGGCGGCGATCTGGTTTAGAGTGTACTAGACCCCGGTGATATCCCAGATTTGAGTTGTATTGATGTGTGGACATAAATGAGGACCTGTATGCTTGAGTTACATTTCACATCGCATGGCCTTGGGATGGCCGATATCATTCATGTCTTACATCGCATAGCCTTGTACGGCTCATGATATTATGGATCCATCTGCATATTTCGTATTACTCTGATATTACATGATCATATTACTACTTTACGCGCACACTTTCACCACCCTCTAAGCTTTCTATAAGCTTATGCACGACCGTTGCGTGCAGGTGATGTTGGGGCGCAACAGCGCTGAGGCAGGAGCGCTTTGCAGATCATTTTGGAGTTTTTATTCTTCATCATTGTATTTCCCTTTATGTTCATTGTACTTGTAAAGTTTTTTATCATAGTGAAAATGTAATGGAGTTCTTGGTTGTTGTTTGTGGGTTATGACTTTGGTTATGCTTATTACGAATCAAAATGATGTTAAAAATCCTCCTCGTAGCATCACAGGATCGGAACCTGGCGAATGGGAGCTGGGAGCCGAGAATGGAATTCTACGGAAGCTGTCGGCGCCGGATTCGGCGACCGAAAATTTTGTGAGCCCAATTTCTGAGTTTGGGGTGTGACAATAACCCAACCTAAATCTATACTTATAACCTAAAACTATTCTCAAATCCCAAAACCTATAACCTAAACCTGAATCCAAATCCGAACCCGAACCCAAATTCCTAAACCTTAACCTAAACATATAACCTATAAACTAAGCCTATACATAAACCTAAAACCTAAAGCTAAACCTAAACTTATAACTTAAACCTAAACTCAAATCCCTAATCCTTAACCTAAACCTACAACCTAAACCTAAACTTATAACCTTAACCTAAACCTATTCTCAAATCCCAAAACTTAAAACCTAAACCTAAACCTTAACCTCTAATCTAAACTTATAACCTAAACTCAATTCCCTAAACATTAACCTATAACCTAACCTAAACCTAAAGCTAAACCTATAACCTTAACCTAAACATAAAACCTAAACCTAAACCTATACTTATAACCTAAACCTATTCTCAAATCCTAAAACCTATAACCTAAACCTAAACCTTAACCTCTAACCTAAACTTATAACCTAAACTCAATTCCCTAAACGTTAACCTATAACCTAACCTAAACTTAAACCTAAACCTATAACCTTAACCTAAACCTAAACCTAAACCTAAACCTATAACCTTAACCTAAACATAAAACCTAAACCTAAACCTATACTTATAACCTAAACCTATTCTAATAACCTAAACCTATTCTCAAATCCCAAAACCTATAACCTAAACCTAAACCTTAACCTAAACCTAAACTTATAACCTAAACCTAAAACCTAAACCTAAACCTACACTTATAACCTATAACCTAAACCTATAACCTAAACCTAAACCTAAAACCCAAACGTAAACCCGACCTCAAACCCGAACCCGATTTTCTAAACCTAAACCTTAACGTATTGTCAAATCCCTAAACCTAAACCTACACCTAATCCTAATCTCAACTCCCTAACCTAAACCTAAACCTTAACCTATTCTCAATTCCCTAAACCTATAACTTTTAACCAAAACCTAAACCTTAACCTATAACGTAAACCTAAACCTAAACCTAAAACCTAAATGTATTCTCAAATTCCTAAACCTAAACCTACACCTAATCCTAATCTCAACTCCCTAACCTAAACTTAAACCTAAAATTGAAAACCCAAACCTAAACCCAATCCCGAACCCGAACTCGATTTCCCAAACCTAAACCTTAACCTATTCTCAATTCCCTAAACCTATAGCTTATAACTAAAACCTAAACCTTTACCTATAACCTAAACCTAAACCTAAAACCTATATGTATTCTCAAATCCCTAAACCTAAACCTATAGCTTATAACGTAAACCTAAACCTAAACCTAAACCTATAAACTTAACCTAAACCAAAACCTAAAACCTAAAACCTTAACCTATAACCTATAACCTAACCTTAACCTAAGCCTAAAAACTAAACCTTAACCTATAACCTAAAACCTAAACCTAAACCTAAAACCTAAATGCATTCTCAACTCCCTAAACCTAAACCTACACCTAATCCTTATCTCAACTCCATAACCTAAACCTAAACCTAAACTTGAAAACCCAAAACTAAACCCGATCCCGAACCCGAACCCGATTTTCTAAACCTAAACCTTAACCTATTCTCAATTCTCTAAACCCATAGCTTATAACCTAAACCTAAACCTTAACCTAAACCTATAACCTTAACCTAAACCAAAACCTATGACCTAAAACCTAAATGTATTCTCAAATCTCTAAACCTAAACCAACAACTAATCCTAATCTCAACTCCCTAACCTAAACCTAAACCTAAACTTGAAAACCCGAACCCGATTTCTTAAACCTAAAACCTAAATGTATTCTCAAATTCCTAAACCTAAACCTACACCTAATAGTAATCTCAAGTCCCTAACCTAAACCTAAACCTAAACTTGAAAACCCAAACCTAAACCCGATCCCAAATCCGAACCTGATTTCCTAAACCTAAACCTTAACCTATTCTCAATTCCCTAAACCTATAGCTTATAACCGAAACTTAAACCTAAACCTAAAACCTAAATGTATTCTCAAATCCTTAAACCTAAACCTACACCTAATCCTAATCTCAACTCTCTAACCTAAACTTAAACCTAAACTTGAAAACCCAAACCTAAACCCGATCCCGAACTCAAACCCGATTTCCTAAACCTAAACCTTAACCTATTCTCAATTCCCTAAACTTATAACTTATAACCTAAACCTAAACCTTAACCTAAACCTAAACCTAAACCTATAAACTTAACCTAAACCAAAACCTATAACCTAAAAGCTTAACTTATAACCTATAACCTAACCTTAACCTAAACCTAAAACCTAAACCTTAACCTATAACCTATAACCTAAACCTAAACCTAAAACCTAAATGTATTCTCAAATCCCTAAACCTAGACCTACACCTAATCCTAATCTCAACTCCCTAACCTAAACCTAAACCTAAACCTAAACTTGAAAACCCAAACCTAAACCCGAACCCGAACTCGATTTTCTAAACCTAAACCTTAACCTATTCTCAATTCCCTAAACCTTAACATATAACCTAACCTAAACATAAACCTATAAGCTGCACTTATAACCTAAACCTATAACCTAAACCTAAGCCTAAAACCTAAACTTAGACCTAAAACCAAAATGTATTCTCAAATCCTTAAACCTAAACCTACACCTAATCCTAATTTCAACTCCTTAACCTAAACTTGAAAACTCAAACCTAAACCTGATCTCGAACCCGAACCCGATTTCCTAACCCTAAACCTTAACCTTAACTTATTCTCAATTTCCTAAAGCTATAACCTATATATTATAACCTATAACCTATACCTAAAGCTTAACCTAAACCTATAACCTGAACCTAAACCTTAACCTTAACCTAAACTAAAACCTATAACCTAAACCTTAACCTATAACCTAAACTTATAACCTATTACCTAACATTAACCTAAACCTATAACCTAAACCTAAAACCTAAAACCTAAACCTAAACCTAAAACCTAAATGTATTCTCAAATCCCTAAACCTAGACTTACACCTAATCCTAATCTCAACTCCCTAACCTAAACCTAAACCTAAACTTGACCCTGAACCAAAACCCAATTTTCTAAACCTAAACCTTTACCTATTCTCAATTCCCTAAACCTTAACCTGTAACCTAACCTAAACCTATAACCCGCACCTATAAGCTAAACCTAAGCCTAAAACCTAAACCTAAAACCGATCGCCATAATAGGATTGAGATGGCTCTGATGGATGTACACAAACAAGCCACTGCAAACCTACAAAGTGGAGATAAGAAGAAACATCTCTAATTGCTTATTATCATTTTACCTGACATGAGTGGTTCATATGGTGAGTGCAAACAAGATCCTAAATCCTAGAGAAATGGAATGAATCAACTAAAGCATTTTATTTTTTGATTTTACAGAAAAGATAAAACGTGTTTGCGAAACGGAGTTGGGCATAGTGTCGCAGTGTTGCCAACCGAGACAGGCATCCAGAGTCAACAAACAGTATCTCGAAGATGTTGCCTTAAAAATTAATGTCAAGGTTTGTGATTCTTTGAAGTTGTTGAACTTTGAATGTCTGATGTGTTTCTTCTTTTGCCTCTTTTGAAGTTGTTCTTGGCACAGCCGCATCGGCAGGAGCTGATAAGAGATCTTTTTCAAGTTGTACAGGATCCTCAGAGAGGTTCTATGAATAAAGGGATGATTCGGTAAGTCTTTTTCTCCTCTGTTTTTATATGATCTTTGGTGCAAGTGTTTGAATTCAGTGTTTAAAGAATATCTATGGTATTTGGCAGAAAATAACTGATTGCATTCAAGCAAGCAACGGGACAAAAGCCTCATCACATCATATTCTATAGGTAATTCTTCACCTTCGAAGTCTCTATACAGTATAAATATTATGATTTAGTCTTGGTTTTTATTGGATGATAAACTGTTTGGTATTTTAGCTCATGATTTAGAGTTTTGCAGGGTTGGTGTGAGCGTATTTATGCATGGATGAATCTAATGTGGATAAGATTGTTTGTGTTTGGATGGATGTAATTTATGTTTGGATGAATGTAGTTTATGTTTGGATGGATTTATGTAGTTTGGGTTCAGATGGATGTGAATGTGAATATGATGAAATATATTATATAACAGGTGTATATCAGGAAGAATACGATGTTGTAACAGGTGTATATTTGGAAGAATATGATATTGTAATAGGTGTATATTATTTGTGTTTGGATGGATGTAGTTTATGTTTGGATGAATGTAGTTTTTATTTGGATGGATTTACGTAGTTTGGGTTTAGATGGATGTGAATGTGAATATGATGAAATATATTATATAAAAGGTGTATATCAAGAAGAATACGATGTTGTAACAGGTGTATATCAGGAAGAATATGATATGAACAAGTGTATATGCAAATATGAGACGGTGGACGGTTCACGACTGTCCTTTTAAGTTCATAAGAGACTGTTCATGACCGTCCTTTTCAGACTCATAAGAGACGGTTCATGATTGTTCTTTTCCAGTTCATAAAATTTGATCTATGACCGTATTTTTCAAGTCATACGAGACGGTCTATAATCGTCCTTTTTATTGACGGTCATGGGCCGTCCTTTTCAACTTCATATAAGTTTACTAATACCTACCATTATAAACGGTCTATGACTGTCCTTATTTAGAGACGATTCATGACCGTCCTTCTTTAAAGACGGTTTATGGCCGTCCTTTAAAAAATACGACACGTCAAAATTTGACGGCCATTGCGATGGTCCAGGACCATCCTTTTTGGCCTCTTAAGATGGTTTTCAACCGTCTTTTTTTTCCTATTTTGGCTTAGTGACATGCATAATTCCGTAAAAACTAATGGAGCAGACCCGGATGTGCGTCGGAGCTATCCGGATGTTGAGCAGGGGTCCCTGGAAGGTAGGAACCGCTATTATGACCATGATGAAGCTGTCCATTTCCTATAGACAGCATTGGAGTGGTCTAATCATTTGAACAGGCCGTGTTTATATATTTACTCGAAATTAATAGAGTAGACCCGAATGTACGTTAGAGCTATCCGGATGAGCAAGGGTCCGTGAAAGGTGGGAACTGCTATTATGACCATAATAAAGCTGTCCATTTTCTATGGACAGCATTGGAGGGTCCTGAGCATTTGGACAAGTCATGTTTATGTATTTGTTCAAAATTAATGCAGCAGACCCGGATGTACGTCAGAGCTATCCGGATGAGCGAGGGTCCCTGAAAGGTGAGAACTGTTGTGATGACCATGATGAAGCTGTCCATTTTCTATGGACAGCATTGGAGGGGCCTGACCATTTAGACATATCATGTTTATATCTGTATTTGCAGGTACCATACCCTTAACTTAAACCACACCCTAAACCTATAACCTATACTTATAACCTATAACCTAAAACCTAAACCTTGACCTATAACCCAAACCTTAACATAAAACCTAACCTAAACCTTAACCTAAAACCTCACATAAACCTTAACCTATAACCCAAACCTAAACCTATAACCTATAACCTATAACCTAAACCTGATCCCGAACTCGAACCCTATAACCTCTACCTAGACCTTAACCTAAACCTAAACCTATACTTATAACCTCTAACCTATAACCTAAACCTTAACCTACAACCCAAACCTAAACCTTAACCTAAAACCTAAAACCTAACCTAAACCTTAACCTATAACCTAAAACCTAAAGCCTAATCCCAAACCTAAACCCAATCCCGAACCCGAACCTGAACCCGATTTCCTAAACCTAAACCTTAGCCTATAAACTATACATATAACCTTAACCTAAACCTATTCTCAAATCCCTAAACCTAGACCTTAACCTAAACCTAGACCTTAACCTAAACATAAACCTATACTTATAACCTATAACCTAAACCTAAACCAATAACCTATACTTATAACCTTAACCTATAACCTATACTTATAACTTTAACCTAAATCTATTCTCAGATCCCAAAACAACCTAAACCTAAACCTTAACCTAAACCTAAACCTATACTTATAACCTATAACCTATAACATAAACCTTAACCTATAACCCAAACCTTAACCTATAACCTATAACATAAACCCTATAACCCATAACCTATAACCTAAACCTGAACTCGAATCCCAAAACCTTAACCTAAATATATAACCTATAACCTATAACCTAAGTCTATACCTAAACCTATAACCTAAACCTAAACCTGTAACCCATAACCTATACCTAAACTTATAACCTAAACCTAAACCTAAAACTATAACTTAAACCTAAACCTATAACCTATAACATAAACCCTATAACCTATAACCTATAACCTAAACTCAAATCCCTAAACCTTAACCTATAACCCAACATAAACTTATACTTATAACTTAAAACTATTCTCAAATCCCAAAACCTAAACCTAAAACCTAAATATATTCTCAAATCCCTAAACTTAAACCTACACCTAATCCTAATCTCAACTCCCTAACCTAAACCTAAACCTAAACTTGAAAACCCAAACTTAAATCTAATCCCGAACCTGAACCCGATTTCCTAAACCTTAACCTATTCTCAATCCCCTAAAGTTATAACCTATAATCGATAACCTAAACCTAAACCTATAACCTTAACCTAAACCTAAACCTAAAATCTAAATGTATTCTCAAATCCTTAAACCTAAACCTACACCTAATCCTAATCCCACCTCCTTAACCGAAACCTAAACTTGAAAACTAAAACCTAAACCCGATCCCGAACCCAAATCCAATTTCCTAAACCTAAACCTAAACCTATTCTCAATTCCCAAAAGCTATAACCTATAACCTAAACCTAAACCTAAACCTAAACCTATAACCTAAACCTAAACCTATAACCTTAACCTAAACCAAGACCTATAACCTAAACCTTAACCTATAACCTATAACCTAAACTACCTATAACCTATAACCTATAACCTAAACTTATAACCTATAACCTAAACTTATAACCTATGACCTAACATTAACTTAAACCTAAACTTATAACCTAAAACCTAAATGTATTCTCAAATCCCTAAACCTAAACCTACACCTAATCCTAATCTCAACTCCCTAACCTAAACTTAAACCCAATCCCGAACCTGAACCCGATTTCTTAAACCTAAACCTTAACCTATTCTCAATTCCTTAAAGCTATAACCTATAACCTCTAACCTATAACTAAACCTAAACCTAAACCTAACCTAAACCTATAAACTTAACCTAAACCTAAACCTAAATGTATTCTCAAATCCTTAAACCTAAACCTATAACCTTAACCTAAACCTAAATGTATTCTCAAATCCTTAAACCTAAACCTACACCTAATCATAATCTCACCTCCTTAACCGAAACCTAAACTTGAAAACTCAAACCTAAACTCGATTTCCTAAACCTAAACCTTAACCTATTCTCAATTCCCAAAAGATATAACCTATAGTATATAACCTATAACTTAAACCTAAACCTTAACCTAAACCTATAACCTTAACCTAAACCTTAACCTAAACCTAAACCAAAACCTATAACCTAAACCTTAACCTATAACCTATAACCCATAACCTAAACTTATAACCTATAACCTAAACCTAAACCTATAACCTATAACCTAAATGTATTCTCAAATCCCTAAACCTAAACCTACACCTAATCCTAATCTCAACTCCCTAACCTAAATCTAAAGCTAAACTTCAAAACCCAAACTTAAACCCAATCCCGAATCTGAACCCAATTTCCTAAACCTAAACCTTAACCTATTCTCAATTCCCTAAAGCTATAACTTATAAACTATAACCTATAACCTAAACCTAAACCTAAATCTATAACCTTAACCTAAACCTAAACTTAAATGTATTCTCAAATCCTTAAACCTAAACCTACACCTAATCCTAATCTCAACTCCTTAACCTAAACCTAAACTTGAAAACCCAAACCTAAACCCAATCCTGAACCCGAACACAATTTTCTAAACCTAAACCTTAACCTATTCTCAATTCCCTAAAGCTATAACCTATAACCTAAACCTAAACCTAAACCTATAACCTTAACCTAAACCTAAAACCTAAACCTAAACTTAAAACCTAAATGTATTCTCGAATCCGTAAATCTAAACCTACACCTAATCCTAATCTCAACTCCCTAACCTAAACCTAAACCTAAACTTAAAAACCCAAACTTAAACCCAATCCTGAACCTGAACCTAATTTCTTAAACCTAAACCTTAACCTATTCTCAATTCCCTAAAGCTATAACCTATAACCTATAACCTATAACCTAAACCTAAACCTATAACCTTAACCTAAACCTAAAACCTAAACCTAAACCTAAATGTATTCTCAAATCCCTAAACCTAAACCTACACCTAATCCTAATCTCAAATCCTTAACCTAAACCTAAACTTGAAAACCCAAACCCGATCCCGAACCCAAACCCGATTTCTTAAACCTAAACCTTAACCTATTCTCAATTCCCTAAAGCTATAACCTATAACCTATAACCTAAACCTAAAACCTAAATGTATTCTCAAATCCCCAAACCTAAACCTACGCCTAATCCTAATCTCAACTCCCTAACCTAAACCTAAACCTAAACTTGAAAACCTAAACCTAAACCCAATCCCAAACCTGAACACGATTTCCTAAACCTAAACCTTAACCTATTGTCAATTCCCTAAAGCTATAACCTATAACATAAACCTAAACCTAAACCTAAACCTAACCTAAATTAACCTAAACCTAAAACCTAAACATATTCTCAAATCCTTAAACCTAAACCTAACCTAAATTAACCTAAACCTAAAACCTAAACATATTCTCAAATCCTTAAACCTAAACCTACACCTAATCCTAATCTCAACTCCTTAACCGAAACCTAAACTTGAAAACCCAAACCTAAACCCGAACCCGAACCCGAACCCGATTTCCTAAACCTAAACCTTAACCTATTCTCAATTTCCTAAAGCTATAACCTATAACCTATAACCTAAACCTAAACCTAAACCTATAACCTAAAACTTAAATGCGTTCTCAAATCCCTAAACCTAAACCTAAACCTATAACTTGCAACATTAACATAAACTTATAACCTAAACCTATAACCTACAACATTAACCTAAACCTCTACTTATAACATAAACCTATTCTCAAGTCCCAAAACCTATAACCTAAACCTATAACCTAAACCTATAACCTAAAGTTAAACCTTAACCTATAACCCAAAATCAATTCCCTAAACCTTGACCCATAACCTAACTTAAACCTAAACATATAACTTACACTTATTAGCTAAACCTAAACCTGTAACCTTAACCTAAATGTAAAACCTAAACCTAAACCTAAAACGTAAATGTATTCTCAAATCCCTAAACATAAACCTATAACCTACAATATTAACATAAACTTATAACCTAAACCTATAACCTACAACATTAACCTAAACCTATACTTATAACCTAAACCTATTCTCAAATCCCAAAACCTATAAACTATCTAGAACTTGAGACATTGCCACTAATAACTGACATGTCCTACTTGTAATTGACAAGCAAATGGAGATTTTCTTTTCATGATGGTCAGCTCTGCTTGCACATTTTTCAGGTCATAAATACTCGTGGTCAGTATCTGTTCCACTTGGGAAGTGAGTACTTATGGCTACCGATGGTCCTCCTTGCGAAAATTGTCCAGACATTTATTTTGGCCCTACAAATCATATGTTGAGACCATTCCTTTTGTATCAATTTCATTCCTCTTTGAATTTTTATTAATTTATTAAGAATAAAAAAGAAAATGGTTATATATGATACACTTCTTTCACTTTGTCTTTCTTTCCCCCAATGGTCACTCCGATTTATGAATGCCATGACTATTTGTAGGATGATAGAATATACGAAACTGTTGCGGGAAGTGACTTTGTCATTACTAGAGTTGCGTTTTGAGACAACTCTTCAAATGTCTACATAAATGACCGTGGAAGTAATTTTACAGAGGTCACTAAAAAATTAAAAGGAAAAGGAGTACACTTGGACAACAATTGGTTTTTGATTCTTCAGGTGAGTGATGGGCTGATGGTTGAAAAAGGCCTATTTACTTGTGAAAAAAATATCATACCGTCAAAATATATCTCTTCTTTCAATTCTTCAATTATCATTGAAATTTCAGGGTAAAGTCAAGTAAATTTCTCCAATGAAGCCAAAGATTTGTATTTTCAGCATTATTATAATTGTAATTGTAATTGTAATTGATTGACTGAAGGATTGTAATTGAATGAATGAATGATTATAATGGAATGAATGAATGATTTTAATGGAATGAATGAATGATTATCCATGTGGTAATTGAATGAACAAATGATTATATTTTTTTTTAATGTACAAAATAGCTACGGATATTGACCATAGCCGATAATCTAACAGCTATAGCCATTATTAAATTTGACATATTGTTACGGACTTTTAACTACAAATAATATCCGTAGTTGTTTATGTTTATCGCTACAGATATAATTGCTACGGATTATATCTGTAGCTGTTGTAACCTATAGCTACAGATTAAATCCGTAGCTATAGGTTCCGGACCTATTGTTACGGCACCTACGACTACAGTTGTGCAACGGATTATCTACAGACTAAAACCGTAGCCATAGGTGTATGGCTACTGATTTTATCCATAGCCTTTGCCCATTTTTCTGGTAGTGAAAAAAAATAAAAACTAAAATCTTTCATATATACCAAAAGGCGCTTTACAATCTAATAGCACACCAATTTTTGGGAACCTCTGAATTTTCATGGGAACCTGTCATCAACTGGGGCCCGCCAGGGCCACCCCTATACAAGAAGGAAAAAAAATAAATAACGGGGAAACACAAACTAGGTCCCTCTCTGGGCCCTTCTAACCACTCCAAGGCTCGCTTTGTCTAAGCAACATGCTCCTCTAACTAGAATTAGAAGGTCCCGCTCACAAAGGTAGAGGGCTGCCATTTGAGATTCGCTAGCTGCACGCACCTGACCATCTGTCGAGCCATTGCCCTCTCTCATGATGAGCTGAATAATCACATTACATCTACCCATGAGGGCTGAGGTTCTGGAATACTCGGGACGCCACTTCCAATGGGGCTCAAACCTGCCCAAAATGACATCCACCACTATTTATAACATATTTTAAATGTTAAAACAAGCCGTCAAGTTCTTTGTTTAGGGCAAAGAGTTAGATTCACTCTCATAAATTGAATTTGTATGCATTGCTAGTTGCATAGTGGGTGTATGGAACCGGGAAAGACTTCATCATCTTCTTGCTTTATGATAAACTTTAAATTTATGAGGAAGTTTAAATCCACATGATTTAAAAAGAAAATTTCTATAAAAAATAATATTGTTGAGAAGTATGAGAAAAATCTATTTACAAAGCTTTTTATATGACTTGTATAAGCCTAAGTTCTAATTAAATTCATAACTTTTCTGAAATGGTAAATTTTTTAGATTTATTCAAAAGAATAAATGACTTCTAAACTAACCTAAAATCTTTCACATGACTTAAATAAGGACTTTTAAAAAAATGAGACTCCTTCAGACCTTAACACTCTAAAAATAATAAATTTTTAACTTTTAATTCAAAGTTAACTATTAAAATGACTTTCTTTTGAAAAATTATCGAAGGAACATTGGTCAACATATACAGTTTACTAATAACTTTGCAACAATATATTATATGCAGAAAATGGATAATGAGTCACAAAGTTATAATCATCCAAAAATAGAGCAAGCGTTATTCTCTAGATTGAACTTTCTAACCTGATTTCCTTTGATCCGAGATTGTCCTTAATTTTGACCTACATCAACTAGAATGTACTAGCTAGCCAATGATATGATAGCTCACATAATGAATGGACTAATACTTTTGAAAAATCTTCTAAAATGGAGAACCTAAACCTTTCTATTGTTGGATATAAATATACAGTCAAGAAGAAATACACTAATAAGCCACATTAATTGAATATAGGAAAAATCAAAAAATATATATGGCCAAAATCTTACAAGTAAGGAAATTTTAAGGGAACGGCCCATTGATAATGGGGGATGTTGGTTTTGATAAACCAACCACAAACCCCATAAACTCAATGACAATAAAAGAGTCTTCAGTTCATTCCAAATAAGGAGCTAGGCCATTGGAGATCTATCAAGCATAACCTAAAGGAGCTTGGTGCAATATTGTCCAAGAAAATTTATAGGGAGAACAACAAAGTGGTAGACACTCTTGCTAAAAGGGGTAACGCCGTGACTTTTGGTTGTCTCTATATGTTTCTGTAATGATCTCCCTCAAGAGGTGAGAGACAAAGCGATTGTAGATAAATTGGGGATCACAATTTCCAAATCCCCGGAGGATGATAGTTCGATGTTGTTGCTTTGAGAGGGCATTTTGCCTAGGCCATTCTCAAGTATTCTAGAGAGGATATGTTGGGGGCAATCAAGTGATGTGTATTAATCTAGTTAATTTCACGTCATGGTGGCTTGTTCTGCCTTTCCATTAAAAAAATAAAGAAAAAGAAAACACTTGGACCCTATTATATCTAACACTTGAGATCTAATGTACAAATCAGTTGGACCATAGTGTACATTAATTCTGCCAGGCAAATAACCTCCAACCTATTATGTGCGCACATGCAACATCCAACACTTTGAAGAGGTTGGCATTATTATGAGGATCACCTTGTGCAAAAAATCAACTCCATCCATTCATTTGGTGGATCACACCATAGAAAACAATATAATATATATATATATATATATATATATATATATATATATATATATATATATATATATATATTGATAAATAGCAGAATACAAGTCTTGTCCACTCAATGAGTGAATGTAGGGATGACGTTGATGCTAGGACTTATAGCTGTCTCAATGTTTCTCTATTAATAATCTCTATCTAAAGTGATTGTAGATAAATTAGGGATCATAATTTCTGAATCCCCGGAGGATGATAGTTCAATGTTTTTACTTTGAGAGGGTCCAAGGCTACTCTCAAGTATTCCCAGAGAGGATCTGTTGCGGGCAAGCAAGTTATGCATATTCTAGTTAATTTCACATCACGGCGGTCTATTCCACCTTTCCATTAAAAAGAAAAAGAAATGAAAGCACCTAGCCTCTATTATATCTAGCACTCAAGATATAAAGTACAACTAGTTGGACCATAGTGTACATTTCACCCAAGAAAACAACCTCCAACCTACTCTTCAAATAGGTTGGCACTACTATGAGGACCTTCTGCAAAAATCAGCTTCATCCATTCATCAGGTGGTTCACACCATAGAAAACAATGTCTAGATACTAATAAATAGCAAAATACAAGTAGTGTCCACTCAATGAGTGAATGTAGGGGCAATGCCGGGACTTCTGGCTGTCTCCATGTTTCTCTAATGATCTGCCTCTAAAGCAATTGTAGATAAATTGAGGATCACAATTTCCGATTCCTGGAAGGATGATAGTTCAATGTTGTTGCTTTGAGGAGGCTCAAGGCCATTCTCAAGTATCTTAGAGAGGATCAATTTATTGGCGGCAAGTACACGCTGTGTGTTTTAGTTAATTTCATGTCATGGCAGCCTGTTCTAACTTTCCATTAAAAAATAAAAGAAAAGAAAACACCTAGCCTCTATTAAATCTAGCAATCAAGATTTAAAGTACAACTAGTTGGCCCATAGTATACATTTCACCTGGCAAATAACCTCCAACCTGTTATGTGCATGCCACATCCAGCACTTCAAATAGCAAAATATAAGTCCTGTCCTCTCAATGAGTGAATGTAAGGGAAACATTGGGACTTTTAGCTATCTCTATGTTTCTGTAATGATCTCCCTCTAAAGCGATTGTAGATAAATTGGGGATCATAATTTCGGAATCTCCGGAAGATGATATTTCAATGTTGTTGATTTGAGGGAGCTAAAGGCGCCATTCTCAAGTATCCTAGAGAGGATCGATCTGCTTGGCAGGCGATGCGTATTCTGGTTAATTTCACCTCATGGCAGCCTATTCCACCTTTCCATTAAAAAATAAAAGGAAAGAAAACACCCAACTTCTATTATATCTAACTTTCGAGATCTAAGGTACAACCAGCTCAACCATAGGGTACATTCCACCAGGAAAATAACCCCCGACCTATTATGTGCATGTGACATCCAATACTCCGAACAGGATGGCACTACTATGAAGATCACCTTATGCAAAAATCAGCCCCATCCATTCATCAGGTAAGTCACACCATATAAAACAATGTCTAAGTATTGATAAAATAACAAAATACAAGTGTACCACACTTTAATGAGTGAATATGGTTGATTTTTAAATAAGTTGATCCTTGAGATGGGACCAACTTATTAGATAGGTTGTACATTCCATGCACATGAGAGGTTGGAAGTCATGGTCTAATCGATTGTGCTCGAGAACTTTTTCTTTTAAATGTTATAAAAACAGTTACTACAGTTGGAGGGACTTTAATTTCTTGAGCCTCAATCGATGAACTGGTTGAGTCGAGTTCCTGGTCGAGCTTCTGAGTCAACTCAAGCTAGTGGACTTTCAGAGTCGAGTCAGGTACTACAGTTTTCGAGCCATCTATGGCCTTGCACTGTGAATACGGGCAACACGTATATTTAGTTGGTAGAGGTTTGCCGGTTTCACACGCGCGTGGATCCCTGGAAATAACAAAGAGCCACACATGCCAATACAGAACATGTGTACTTAATTCTCCGGTGCTTATCGGAAGAACTGCTTTTTGTTCCGAGGTTTGCCGCAATACATCCCTACGTACTGCAATGTCATATGTTGGGACTTTAACCGTTGGATTTAGATTATTTTAAAAGATCCAAACCGTTTATCTGATAGATATTTTCTTCAATTAGATATACCAAAAATAATTCTCAGATCCAATCATTCAGCCTAGGTTTATAAGAAGGCTTTTACGACCTTCCATATTGAAATAAAATATCCGAATTATCGGACGGTTGTAATAATAGAATTTAGAAATTTTATTAGTCATCTATCACCATACAAGTGGTTCCCCTCACTAAACTGTTTGGATCATTGAAATATGACCCATATTCAAAGGATGATATCCCAACATACCATATTCAATATGTCCGATGTACCTAGCAAATCTCTTTTATGCTTGCATGCGCGCTCTAAAAGGACAAAAGATTGGATTCGCATCTATACCATGCGCGAGTTATTCTCTCTCCTATCTCATTATCATGTTTATCACTTTAACATATCGTTGGTTGAGATTTACTGGCCCCACACGCACCTTTCTCAGAGCACACGTGCCAACTTGGAAAATGCGTCAGACATCTGACTCATGGACAGGGTGGACCCGAGAATGAAGATGAACGTATGCTGAAAATCACGTTGGACCACTCATTTGGACAGCAACCCTATACAAAAAGAATGGGACACTTCATACCCGTTGGCCCACCTGGTGATTGGTCCTGCCTGATTTTTGTTTTGGGTCATCTTCACTGTGGTGGGCCACCTTATCCACTGGTTCAGATGCCCCACACACTTGTCGGGTTGGCACGTGTAGGGTTGCGTGTGTAGAGTGTCAGTTTGGGTCTAGCAATTGATGTAAAGGAACTAGGACAGAGAATCCAAACCGTACATATGGTAATGAGATTTAGACAAATCATCAGGTGGGCCCCAACATGGATGTCTCATAGCGAAAAGAAAATCATGCAGATTAATCGTTTCATCGATTGTGACCGTTCACTTGGCCGCCTACAAACGGGCACTAAAAGACTAAGTACAAATCCATGGCTGGATCGAGTGATGGAAGACCGTTTGCTTCTTTCTCTCTTTGTTTTTCTTCCATCTTTGAGTCCACGTCCATCCTGGAAATAGAATGAGAGTGGTTGGATATGATTTCATCCCAAGATCTTGACTATCTTGGTTTGTTTATGATTGTGAAAAATTACTTTTATTAATCTATTATAACCATCCTATCAATGAATTGCAAAATGGATTGCTATGAAAATAAGGCCGGATCAAGGATAGGTTGGATCATCTAATCAGTTTAAATTTTCCATAATAGCGCATGCAATGTGTTTTGGACTTAATGGGCAGTTCGGATTTATTGATTGGACTGTCCAAGTGAATCGATACAACCAAGGGCACTATCACTTACAGTGCTACGAGGGCATTGGAGTATTTCTCTAACTAAAATGTAAATAGATAAATAAAAGATAGAAAAAGAATAAAATAATAAATAGAGTAAGACCTTGATAAATCATTTTAAGCTAAGGTATAAAGAAATAGAAATTTAAATAGTGTGGACAGTATTGAAAGGTTGATGAAAGAAGTGTTTTTAAGCCACTTATTGAAGATTTAGGATATTCCAACATGAGGGTTCTTTGTGGTCTCATCCATTGTAGAAGAGGTTCATCAAATCAATGTGGTCATTGATCACTTAATAAATGTGATCATTGATCATTTTTTGGGCGACTATTTTTTAGTTGTCCATTTCATGGCAAGGTTCATCATCTATGATTTTAGACCATAACCTGTCAATGAAGTTAGTACCAAGCTCAACGGTCACGATCATCTTAGATATCATTCGAACTAACTGTTCTGATTAATGATTAGCCATCCTAAGTGTCATTAGCTTTGGAAAGAACGAACTTTAATCCCAAATTTAAGGAATTCCCTTTAATCACAAGCTTAGTGGAGCCATGATGATGTTTGTGTTATATTCTGCCTATTCATCTGTGTGACAAGCTCATTTCAGGACATGAGTATTTTAAAAAATAAATCCAAACATGTTGAAAATCTAAAATTTAAGTATGCCACACCATAAGAAACAATGAGGACCGAATGCTCACTACTAAAACCTTCTTGAGGCTATAGGAGTTTTGGAACAAGATGATATTTGTGTTTTACTTCCACTTAAGTGAGAATCAATTCATGAATGCCTACACTGATGTATAAAAATCATGGTGGGTGTCTGAAGTGTTCATGGTGGTTGTTTCCATCTGCACTATTTCTTGTTGTGTGGCCCACTTGAGTTTTGGAATGTCTAAGAAGCTTCAACTGTGATTGTTTCCATCTCCATTATTTCTTGTGGTGTGGCTCACTTGAGTTTTGGTAGGTTTCAAAAGTTTCAATGGTGATCGTTTATATCCCCACTATTTCTTATAGTATGGCTCACTTTTGTTTTGGATTTGTCCTATGTTTGAATAATCTTAAAATTGATATGGCCAACTAATGGATGGAAGGAATGAATATAACACAAACATCACAGTGGGTCCCACAGAGCTTGGGATTACAAGATATTCCTATAACTTGGCATTACAGGCAAGTCACGTCCTCTAGAAAGTGGGAAATGATAGCTAGTACTGATTAGATCAAGGAAAATTCTGAACTCGAATTATTTTCTTTAGAAAATGTACTATAAACTATCATAAATAAAATTTAGTGGTTTCTTTTGTAACTTAGATTATAATTTTACTTGGTTAAAGTTCATATTAAAGTCCCATATCTGAGATGAGAGTTGCAACAAGCAACCTTTTTTTATGTGGAGTACCTACCAAGTACAAACTAGGTTTAAAAAATTAGCATTACACTCTTGTAGTGGCCAGTAGTGGACCCATTGATGTGTGAAAATGACACAGTAGCTATTTGAATGTTCTAATGGCCTCATCTATTTTTTATTAGTTGTTGTATAGTTTTTATATATTTTTTCTTCATAAAAAAATCAGTTCACACATGCACCCAACTGGAGAGAGAGAGAGAGAGAGAGAGAGAACCTTCTTCTTTCTTTACTAAGAAAGGGATTGTGAGTGAGAATCTTAGTTTTTCATGCAAGCACCCACTCTGCTTTTGGCAATTGAATGGGATATTTTCATTATCATTCTAACACTATAAATTAATTAAAAATGAGTACATGAATAAAGAAGTGTCCATTAATGTATATGTATGTATATGTGTATAGGGTAGTTAATAGACTTTACGACGAAATGAACTTCTTACTGCTCAAGCCCTAACTAAGCCCTTAGATTTCCTTTTTTTTTTTGGACTATGAAGTGAGTGTGACTTCTTTATATGGGGCCCACCATGGTGACAAGGGTCAGACAAATCATGCATTAGATGTGCCCATCATGAAAATGAAATGCCCCAAAAACACGCTGATCCAAAACTCGAGTAGGCCACACTATCAGAAATAATGTAAAATCATGCATAAAATCTATAAATCACATGGCACGGCCCACAGCAGATGTGGAATGACTAGTTTTTAGGTTATCCCTTAATCCATGCATGTGAGGTAATAATGAGAGAGTTGGATGTCATAAACAAAGTAGGCTCCGCACACAAATTTTCATTTGTATTCATTCTCCCTTATTTTCTGTGAGGTGACCCGCTTGAGTTGTGGATGGGGCTGATTTTTGGGTTCTAGACCTAAAATTGAGACCCATTGAGGTTGTCATGGTGGTGTCAACACTCAAGCTAATTTCCTACACACACACACACACACACGTGCATTACCATGTATATGCATCTCTATATTTGTGTGTTTGTCTTTATAATCTTGTGTGGATACGTACATGCATACGTATATGTAGGGTCCACTGACATGAAACTAGTGGTGTTACCCTGCTATTATGAGGCCCATGTGGTTTGTGTATGACATCCAACCCATTCAATAAGTGCGCCGCATTAAGATTACTAGGCTCACTAAAAATCATTCCGACCAAAATCATCAAGTGGGCCACACCATATAGAAAACAATGAAAAAGCACCCAAAAACCTCTAAGTTCAACTGGTATAGCCCACCTAATGATCGGATTGACCTGATTTCCGGGGCACCTATTTATCATGTTGGGCTTCACCTTTTGGATGAGTCAGATGCCATTGAACCATCTCTGCATGTCGGAACCGTGTCGATGATCCTCAATTGCCATGACGAAGGCAAAATGAAGTTTATTATATTCTCCCTTATTTTATTTCAATATCACTCTTCATTTTTCAATATTGCTTTTTGTGATACATTGCACACATGCCATATCTTTTTGTGCATGGTAAGGTTTTTTAATTAATATTTTAAATAAGCATTTGTCTAGTCTTTTAGATAACATGAATTTTTCAAGTCATTATTAAAATAGCTTTGGCTAAGAGAGTGGGAACCTAGTATTCAAAGCTTTCTCTATCTTTCATTCTAGCTAGTAAGCTTTTTCTTGTGTACAAACATGTGGGGCGGTTTATGTAATGAAAACAAAGATGGTTTCTCTTTCAATCTTCATCAATAAAAGATGGGATAGACTCCAAGGGCTATACTCCTATGTTGGTTATGCACCATTTAATAAATAGTTGTGACTCTTCAAATACACATGTAGTGTAGTTGTAATGCGATCCCGACCGTCGAAATTGCTGACCCAATTGAGGATGGAGCATAACTGAAAATTTGCATTCAGAAGATAATGCTAACCGTCTGATTCTTACTTTCGAATTTAGACCACTCCCTATTTTACTATTAACCATCCATTCAATGAATAGTGATTAATTGGATTGATTAGGATTATGTGATCTGCATGATTTTAGAGAAGCTCTTCATCCATGGTGGGATGCATGATTTGGTCGGGCACTATCTATAAAACAGTGGTGACTCTTCTAATGCACACGTGGCATGGTTGTACGGAAATCTAGAGCGACCAAATTGCCATCCTATGGATGGAACATAATGAAAAAAAAAAAAAAAAAGCACCAAGATAATAATACCAACCATCTGATTCTTCCTTTCTAATTTAGACCACTCATTATTCTACTTTTAGCCATCTATTCGAGAGAGAACCATTACTTGGATTCTTTAAGATTGTTTGATCAGTATGAATTTAGAGATGTATTCCATCCATGATGGGATGCACAATTTCCTCATCCATCACTTAAAAAATGGTGGTGACTTCTCACGTACACATGACACGGCAATCCAAAATACCTAAAGAGCTAATTCAAGTATAGACGGAGAATAACATAAAGCTTGCACTGAGAACATAATACTAACCATCTGATTTTTTTTATTTTTTTTTATTAGAATTCGGATAACTCACTATTTTACTTTATCCATCCATAGGATACATAGCAATATTTAATTCTATTGGTTTGGATTGTTTGATCAGTGTGATTTTAGAGATATGCTTCATCGACAAATGGATGCAGGATTTGGAGGGTCTGGATGGCCTTACATCAGTGCCGCAGGTGAGGAGGCCAGTCACTACCGTTTTCTAAATGGTGCAAAACTAACAAATGAATCTTGCATTAGATTCCTATGATAGTTCATTGCCATTTAAAAATTGTGGTGATTCTTCAACTGTGCATGGCACTAAGTAATGCAGGTAATTGTGGATGTAGCATAACGTAAAAGTTACACTGTTTGTGCCCTTGGAATATTGGCCACTCACTAGTTTACTTTTGACCATTTATTTTATAGAAATCAATTGAACGGTTAGGATTGCTTATTCAGTGTGATTTTAGAGATATACTCCATCCATAATGTGTTTCACAATTTGGACGGTGTGGATGACCTTACGTGAGTGGCAGACATGAAGCGGATGAATCACCACCATATTAAAAATGATGGTGAACTTTCATAGCTTAGGATCTAGACCACTGACAACAATACGCTCATGGTAGACTATCTTAGAAGCAAAGCCCCAAAAAGCAATATGCTTCGAGGAGTCGGCAAATGATGTGATTTGTGGTCATCTTGATAGGGAAAGGTAGATTGGTGAGCGTGGGGCTTGTGTTGTCACATCTGTAGTTGGGTGGGCCTCTCTCTCTCTCTCCAGTGATCTATCGAATGACCTTATCCATCCATTTTTCAGCTCACAGTAGACCATAAGCTAAAAAGTGAGATAGATTCAAAGTTCAATTGGACCACATCATGGGATTGAATACCTATTGTTGAAAACTTGTCCGGGGCATAGAAGTTTTGTATTAAGCTGAGATTTGAGTTTTCCTTCCATCCAAGGTTACGTGACTTTATAAATAGGTTAGATGACAAATAAATATTACAGTTGGCTTCAAGATGTTTTCAATGGTAAGCATTCAATCCTGAGTCTCCTATTATCATTCAATCCTGAGTATCCTTTGACATGGTCCACTTGAGCTTTGAAACCGAATTTTTTTTGGGCTCATGCCCTAAAATGAGCTAGCAAAATGGATGGTGGTGTAGATAAAACACATACATCATGGTGGGGCCAATAACTTTTCTACTAGTATTGGAGTCACCACTAGAGCTAGCCACGTGACGACTCACCTCAGCAAATTAGACTCGTCTGGCTTGTTCAGTTTTGACTTGATCCAATCCAAGTGGGTGAGTCAATTCGAATCGAGTTGACTTCGTACAATCCAAACTCAAATTAAGCTGAGTTCGAATCAGCCATCAACTCGACTCGAAATCTAACCCAGTACTAGCTTAACTCAATCCGAAACTCGACTCGTACATATATATTAAAAAAAAAATTCAGATACAAGTCATATGACATTTCAAATATGACATGTTGTGTATCCGATGGAGGCTGCAATTATGTTGCACCCGACCCGACTTGGTACTTGTGATTAGGTCGAACTCGGTTTGGATTAGTCTAGGCCAAACTTGAACTCGGATTGAGTTAGGCATGCTAGACACGGTACCAAGTCGAATCGAGTTCAGGTCAGGCCTATATCAAAACCGAATCGAGTCGGGTCAACCCTAACTCTATTCGACTCAACTGAATGCCTAACTCTAGTCACCACCCAATCTAAGTCCCAATAAGTTGGACTTCCTCTTACGTAGCGATCAGTTTTTCAAGTCATGAATGGGACTGTCACTCTTACAAGTATAACCAATCTATGGTGGGCCCCACAAGCAGATTTTTCAAAATGTTGACTAGGCTTTTCTCCATAAATGATCTGACCATCATTTTTTATGCAATTGATCAGATAGTTAGAATTTTCCAATCAGTGTGATGTTTACATGGGACCCTATGAAATTCCTGCTGGACGTGATGGACGGACAGATTCGCTGATTGGATTGTCCAACAACATTACAGTGCTCTACTTAGCCTTAAATCATTTCTCTTGTTATAGTTAAAAATGGGATAATTAAGTCTTTTCCATTTCATAAAATTACATTGGGAACGACATGTAACATGATGGCCCTGAGAAGATTAGTTTTCGACCATCTGATGATTTCGGACATCTAATAAATGGGCCACTTAAGTGGGGTGGAACTATTTGAATTTATGTAAATATGAACGTAATAAAATCAAAGTGTACATAGAGACTGTGATGGACGGCTGATGTAAATTGCAATCAGAAGGTCATTGATCACAGATCAAATCATGGAGTTTTAGGGGCATTTTAGCAGATGAATTCAGGGTCCTGTTCATTCCCATCCACAGCGAGGACAGTCAATCAAATCAATGGTTTAGATCACTGATCAGGCGTGTTCATAGAGATAATCAAATGACCATGTAATCCGTGGACGCGGATTGCGTCCTACCCCTGCCCGGACGGTAATCCCTTCGGGAAGAGCTCTGTGGGGCCCACTGTGATGTAAGTGTTTTATCTACTCCGTTCATCGCTTTTCTCAGATAATTTTAAGATATTGACCAAAAACTCAGGTAGGTTAACGGATTAAGTGGACCACAAAGTGGGGATTGAACGTTCACCATTAAAAACTTCTTGAGAGCTGCAGAAGTTTCGGATCAAGATGATATTTTTTTTTACTTCATCCACGTCTACATGACCTTGTGAATAGGTTGGATGGTATAAAAAAAAAAGAAAAATCACGGTGGCCCTTAGAAAGGTTTCAACGGTGGGTGTCATTATCACTGCAGCTTCCTTTGGTGTGGTCCACTGGAGCTGTAGACTTGCGTCATTTTTAAAGGTTGTATCTTAAAATGATCTGATAAAAGCGATGAACGGCATGGATAAAACACTTACAACACAGTGGACCCCACAGAGCCCTGCCCGGACCGTAGCCTACCCCAGCAGTCCGCGTCCATAATCCGTTTATTTTAGGGATCGTTTGGATACCACCAAATAAGTTACTTTTTCTACTTGCAGCCGCAGATAAGTGACTTATTTGAGATAAATAACTTTAGCTTATGATCAATTACAACTAACTTTTTTACTTGAAGTTACTTTAAGGCCATTTGAATTATAAGTTGCTTAAGATAAGTTACTTATACCACAAAACTGGACTCTACCAGATATCCAGCCCGTCAGATTGGTTGGCCCCATCATGAAAATCACCTTGTGCAAAAATCAGCCCCATCCACTCATTAAGTAGACCACACTTATATTTTTCTATTTATCAAAATCTAGACATTGTTTTTTATGATGCAGCCCACCTAATAATTAAATGGTGCTAAGTTTTGTAGAAGGTGATCCAATGGTGGGCTAATCTATTAGATTGATTTTTCTCATATGAAATGAGAATTCTATCCTTTTAGTGTTGTGAGCCATGGGCAGGGTTACGTGCAATGCCGTCCAAAGGAGAACCGGTCACCTACCGGCAATCCCACCACAGCATACGGTGTGGATTCGTCGTGTTGTATCTCTTTTCCTTCAGCATGTCATTTGAATAGGACGTCTTTGTGCGATGGAATGACGTTTGGCCCAAAGTCAGACCAGTGGACCACACCATTAGAAATCAATGGACGACCCATAGCATGACTCAACATACATACAGTCCTGGTATAGCCCCCTTCATGAGTGGATGGACCTGACTTTTGTGACAGGCTGGGTGGAATTGTCAGTTCCACGCGGCCCGTGAAAAACACGAGCTCACCGACGTCTACCGTGACGTATGTGTAAAGTCTACTCTTACCATCAAGTGAAGACTATTATTTAGACTGAAGATGGTACTCACTAAATACGGGTGTGTGTGTATGTGTGTGTGTGTATATATATATATATATAATGATCATTCCTAGGAACTTTTTTCAGATTTCATGTGATATGAGCTAAAAATCTGAACCGTCTATGTGATGCAGCACCGCATGTAATCTCTATGGCTCGACTTTTGCACTTATCCAAAATTTTGGTGGGCCATGGCAAAAGAGAGACAAATCAAGGGAGGAAGTTGTTTCCTTTTTCTATAGCCACCAAAGTTTTGGATGATAGTGAGAGTCGAGCCCTAGGAGTTTCGTGGGGTGCTGCAACACAAACGATTTAGATTTTGGACCTACATCACGTGTGATGAGTTCTAAAAAAGTTCTCAAGTGAGCATTCCTCTCTCTCTCTCTCTATATATATAGCTCCTAAAATCACTAAGTTCATACGATGTGGCCTACTTGAGTTTTATATTGGACTAATTTTTCCTTTCTTATCTCCATCTCGATGAGTTACATACACTTGATTAGCGAGTTTGATGAAAGATACACACCGTGGTGGCATCTTATCCCTATTGTTCCATGTGGTATGGCCCATATGAATTATGGATCTAGCTAGATTTTAATATTAGGATCTAACAATGAGGATAGAACTTGATTGACGGAGTCCATTTTACAAAGGAAACATGATGTGCCCTACAAACTTAGGTGTTGCCATGGATTTGAGTACGTATCTTCATGGCCATAGCCCACTGTTTTGATGATACTAATGTCCTGCGCTAGTGGCATGTTAGGTAGAATGGGTAGGTGACCGAAAGCTCTTTAGCAGATAGATGTTGTACTCCTAGAGAATTAGGGTTGGGGCTTTTGTCCCTTTTTATTTATTAACAAAAAAGGTAATGTAGTATGATAATTTTTATTTTTATTTTTATTTTTATTTTTTTAAACTCATGCACACACACCCCCCACACACTCACGCCACACGCACACACACCCCACACACGCACACCGTGGGATTTCACCACCATGGGTACTCGAACCCTTGACCCGATGTTGAAACTCCAAGGAGTCTACCACCCGGGTAAGAGTAAGGACCCAATGTAGTATGATAATTATATACATACACACTAGTACTCTTCAAGCTGGAGTATAGATGTTAATCATGCTCAACTTGGATACAATTTTAAAAATATGAAATCCAATTTAGCTTTAGTAAACATATTAACTAACTGACTTCTAGAAAATAAGTGAGATATACAGGTAATTCTTGCTATCAACTTCTCATAAATAAAGTGACAGTTCACCTCGATATGTTCTGTACATTCATCGAAGGCAGGGTTGGTGACAATATGGATGACGGCCTAGTTATCACCATAAAGTGCAATAGGATATGTGATGGAGAACTCAAGATCAGACATGAGCAAATGGAATCAACTAACCATACCCGTACTATGGCCCATGGATCAATACTTAGTCTTGTAGGTGAACCAGCAACAACGGACTATTTCTTGCTCTTTTAGAATATTGAATTACCAATGACAAACATATAGAAACTATTAGTGGAGTGACAATCATCTAATGAGTTAGTCTAATCAACATCGCAGTAGGCCCAGTTGTCAAGATGACCATGAGAAGTATAAAGAAAACCCTTTCCAAGAGCGGCCTTGACATAACGAAGAATGCGACACGCTGCATCAAAGTGATGGGAGTGGCGGGCTTTAAAAAACTAATCGACCGTGCTCATAATATAAGTAATGTCAAACTAAGTAATAGATAGATAAAGCAACTTGTCGACTAAGCAATGGTACATCTCAAGATTAGCCAAAAGTTCACTTGTAAGGCAAACAACCGATAAGTTACTTTAATCAGAGACTCGGTGGTATAAAGTTCAATATAAGGCTTAATAGGTGTGAAAGCCCTCCTGCACGTGAAGATGGCGGTAGAATAATGCTCTTACTTTTTTGGGTTTTTCCGTCGGTCAGTTCTGATTTGATTTAATTTAATGTGGGGTTAACTTAGATATAAAATTGCGTTTAACTTAGAGTTACCACTAGTCAAAAGAAGCTCGGAATCCACGATCGACTAAAAACCATAGAATCGCTTAAAGGTTGTGGAATCGTAAGATTCTCCAACTCAAGTGACTCCTGTAGTTGGTTTACAATCATAAATTCTACATAAGGACATCTGTTACGGAAAATGAATGGGTTAAGCATATTTTTCTGCCCAAAGCACAATTTCTACTTTAAAGAATTATACGAGTTTTTTTAGAATTCATAGTAACTTCCAATATAATATTGTTAAGCCATACCACACTAGGTCATAGGGCTAAATAGGCAAGGCAAAAAAAAAGGAAGCAATAGCAGTGTATATACAGTATTGATCCATACAATGCAAGTTTATTAAGGACTCAAATAGGCAAAATATTAAATAAAATGTTAGTGGGTATAGATGTTGTTGGTGTGTAGGGTATATGTGAAGTGAAATACAACTTGATTCAATATGCGAAAAGAAAAATGGAAAATCAGACAATATTTTCAGTCAAAAGGGAGGGTGAAGTCCCGAATCTCGAACATACTCATTAACTTCAGTATCTTTTTCAAATTTAACTTTGACGGGACAGAGAAGCAAGCAGTAAAAAATCCTCAAAGATGACAGAGGGTGGAAGTGAATTTGACTGTGCACAATTTTTTAAAAGGGAAGAATGTAGTACAGTTGAGTTGCAGCACTCCTGCTCTTTTAAACCTCTCCACCTCTCTGGACTCTAGCCTTTCCCCATGTTTCACCGTCTTTGGCTCTCTTGCTTTTAGGTACCTATTTAAATAAACTAATGGGCTCCATGCATCGCCATCAAACGAAGTCGTTAGTGCATCACGGGGCTACCATGGCAGTCATGATTGGCCATTGTTACGGACAAGGCAACAACGTGGATCGAGAGTAGCCGGCCTTGTTCGGCCCACCATAATCCCCAACATGGTTTACACACTACCATATTCAAGCATGACACCTTTCTGTAATTTGTGCATGGTTTGTAGGCGAACTCGAGTTGGTACTCCCTCACCTACCCTATCATTTGTATGCCCTGGTTTTGGTCGATCCGACTGATAGCTGCCTTTACAGCCTACTTTTGATCGTACAGTTGCTTTAGTTAAGGCCTACTTAAAGTCGACAAGTAGGTTAATCTTATTTAAGAGCAGGATGTCTACAATAGGTGCAAAGCATACTCCCATTGAGAAATAAAAATACACTTCGAGGAGCAGACAATCTCAATTGCAAGGAAGTGGTGGTACTGAATCATTTGAACAATGCACCCGAAAACTACTCGAGTCATATAATGCTTTCTTTAAATTACATGTTTTTTTTTATCTAACCTTACTACAAGAGGCCAAAACAAGGACACATGCAAATTTCTTTTTGAGGCTCCCTATTTAAAAGACATTATTTTTTAACGCCAACTAGGTAAATAGGCTAAGAATAGTTACTAGCAATAGAAAACATCACTCACACCAAATTAAACATAGAAAATGGAGAAAATATAGTGGTAGTCGATATCAAATTTCCGAGTGAAACCTTTTGTAATAAGATGGACTTTATAATGAGAAACAAATCCATCCGGGTTGTACTTCACACTATACACTCACAGCCAACAATATGACAACCATAAGAGGGATCAACTAATTCCCAAGTACCTTGCTCTTCTAGGGTGGCCATCTCGCCTCGAGTGCTACATCTTTCTATGAGTCTTTTTGTGTGTAAAACACTCTAGAATGAGCTAAAAAAAATGTTAATTGAAAATCATATGATGAAGGAGAGACAATCATATGGAACAAAAGTGACTAAATGGTGTGGTGAATCGAAATGATATAATTAATGAAATCTTGGTATAATATTCATTTGCATTATCATATCTAAACACTTTGATAATGTCACCAAAGAGGGTTATGACATGATTAAAGAAATCTTTCACAATAAAAAGTCCATATGTTCAACATTTTATTTAAAAAAAAAAAAAAAAAACTATACTTTCAATAATCATTTATAAAAGAAATAAAGTAAAATAGTGACACAGTGGATGCTAATCCCTGCATATTTGAATATATCAAAGTAAACGGGTCAAGTAAATTGATCAACAAGTAAATATGAACTATGAATATGCTCAGAAAATTGACAAGTTATATAATGTTAAGTAATTGTCAAATGAAATAAATGCAAAAATAACTATAAAGTGCACCAACCGACAAGTGACTCACGACATGAAAATAGTGAAAAACGACGGTTTAAAACCGTCTTAAACAGAAATTACAGAGTTCTGGACGGTCGCATGGTCCATTTTTTCTGCATCATTACAGATGGCAGGAATCCGTCGTCAGAATTCGACGGTCCATAACCGTCGTATAATTTACCTACGTGCATCTAAATTACCATCGATAATTTTCACATTGAAGACAGTTTCAATCCGTCGGTAATTTTCTATTACAAAACGGCAAAGATAGCCTGAAGCCTGAAGCCGTCAGTAAATTTATTTCATTACAAAAATAATAATAATAATAAATATCTTGTTGGTTTCTTTCATCTAGTATAGATTACAAGAACAAGCATTTCTCATTATCATATATTCTAATAAAAAGTTAACCTTACATTCATTTGGATCATCTCATTCTTAACAACAACCAACTTGTATAAGCAACATGATATTTTATTACAATTTAGGAACATAATTCACTGTTACTTATAACAGTACATTTAAGGCAAGTCAAAACTTTCATCTCCTTCGACAACATATGAACATATGGAAGAACTAAGGCCCCATGAAACAACACATGGAAGAAATAAGGCTCAGCGAAACAACACATGAACACATGGAAGAATTTGAAGAAGTAAAAAAAAGAACAGAAGAATTATAGCTTACTAGATTAGATGAATCGAAAAGATTTAAAAGAAAAATAATAACTAATCAAAAGCTAGCTGGTGAAGGAATAACATCAATCAATTTGTAATTAGCCTCAGTTCAAGAATCAGTAGAAAAAGTATACACTGATGACATTTGCACCAATAAATGTAAAAATGGTTGATGAGGAGCACTAGAGGAGAGGATAATCAAGCTTTACCATCACCAACATGAAGTCGCATGCAAGGATCCTCGAAACCAACATATAAAACTTGAAAATACTTCTTACTCATCTATACAAAATAATATTATGATGCTTGATGTTTAATTGCTGCAAAGAATGTAGCAATTAGCCACACACACACACACACACACACCTCACAATGCCATTCCTCATAGGATCCTTAAAATGGGAAAAAAAAAAAAAAAGGAGAAAAAAGAAGAAACAAAAAAAGACTAGTCCACTAGTCTCTCATATGTTAGCATTTAATCTGAATAGAAATTTTTAGCAAAGTGGATTTAGATATACATGAATGTATGAATGAAAACAAGACAATAAATGAAGCCTTCTTGAATATGTTAGAAAATGGATTTTGTGGTTATTTAGTAAAGGGGAGTTCTTAGAACAAGATTTGGCTTGGGTATTTCAATGTACAATGTAATAAGAACATTATAATAGCTTCTTTACACCTTTTCAAGAATGGAGATTTTTAGTTCGGTTTTCAAGTACTCAATAAATCTCATTCATATTGTATCTAGATCTTAAGTTCCGTAAAATCCCTAGTTCATGTAAATAAGCCAGCTTTTTCGTATAAATAACATTAAGGTAAACCGGAAAGACTATATCTGTAATTTAAAGCCAGTAAAGGTTGTGTTTGGATGAACAAGTTAATTCAATTCTGGACATCCAGCAAATCATGAGAGAATAATTGAGAGGGAAAGACTCAAATTAATGATCTTTCATAGTATCTATGACGTAACTCACCCCCAAAATACAGTTTCATTTCTTTGAGGTGCAACTTGAAAGTAACATAATTACAATTTGGAAAGCAGTGAAATTGAGTGGAATTATAAATTCAAGATATGAAGGAAAACCAGTTCACGTCGTCAAATAATCAGCAAGATAGCATGTGGAGTCGATTATAGACAATCTAAAACCATCTTTGATTAGACTTTAAGAATGGTTTCTTACCATTGAAAATGATTAGTACACTTCCAATGCTCTAAAGACTATTTTCCTTCATATTAGAGACGGTTAAGAGCTGTTGGAAAATTTAGAGACAGTTTATAACCATTGTTAAACCAAAGAATTTCGCTAACAATCCATAACCATCTCAAAATTAATCTTTCTTCACCCATCTTCAGGTAGTGACTAAGATAAGAATGCTACAAAACAAGTTGTCTTCTTTATTCACACTAGACGTTACAATTGAAGGTAATGAACTACCACCATGGTCAAATAGGTATAATCCACCACTCGTATTTATCACTAATCTTTTACTTGGTATGCATATCCTGAATCATACATGAGTTGGAAAAAAAAAGTGAGAGGACAATTATATTATTTAGTTAAAGAATTAACTGAAAATAAAGGAAATGGAAAAGATAGAAATGAAGAACTGAAGGTAAAATAATAGGCAAGTTTAAGAAATCATTTAACAAGGACACAAGAAAAGAATCTATAGTCTTATTTAATATGATAAGAAAATGGAGAATAGGATCTAAAGTGACTTTTCTGACCACTGGTATAATCATGAGCCATAAGAAACAAAGGTGGTCCTAGCCACATGATGTGTAGAAATTTCCGAGGAGTCAAAAGAACTAGAGAAAATGCTGGTCATCCCTTGGTGAAGTTTAGTAAATGGTTGTAGCTCAACAATATTATTGTTATGGGTAAAATTAAACTAACTTGATGTATGAGACATGGCAAAACGATGATCAAAACAACTCTCTGAACTACCAAAAGGCTAAAGAAGATAAGCCAATCAAGAAGACTCAGTGACTGAGCTGAAACAGTTAAACTGGTCATTAACAAACCTATAGATCTCGACTACAATCACCAACCTCAACCTTGAATGCCGACCTTAAGCTCAGATACCGATCTCGACCTCGGATACCGACCGCAAGCTTTGAACTAAAAACATCCAGAGAGAATCATGCACCATATATGAGCAGAGCTATCCGACGGGGCTATCCGACAATATCTCAGTTGAGGATCACACCAATAGAGGCATAATCGGAGAAATACAAAAGAACAGATTCTGATTCTAATACGGGCCCCTCCAACGTATCTTATAAATATGCTCAAATACATAAATTGCCTAAGAACACCTATAAATATATCACCATCTTTAAGGAAAAGAGACATACACTACTATTCGAAAGGAAAAGGAATATACACTACTATCCTGATTCTACTACACCTACTATGAGTCCATACACCTGACTTAGGCATTAAAGGATTCGTGGCCACAACCGGTGCCCTCGATGTCTCCTTATTCTCCGTTCGTTTGCATATGGTCAGCAGCTCGCAGGAGGTGGAGCATAATCGACCAAATTTGAGCAACAAAAACATGATTCCCCTCAACTGCAATAATGCTTGCCCCCAGTCAAGACGTGTTGAAGATGAGGATGAAGATCATAGCAAAAACCATTGGCATACCCACATCTACTACACTGGTGGCAATGGGCCGAGTAGCTCGCCCCTCTAGGCCGAGGCCGAGGTCAAGGCTTGCGGCTTCGGCCAAGCTGGGCTAGGGCCAATATTGAATGGCCCACTTGGCCCATGGACCTGATTAAGTGGGTTGTAGTTATATTGGTTTAAAGGCACTTGTCAATGCGCACCCATTTGACCTACATATAAAGTTTATCGGCGGTCATTAAATCCAAGGTCACATTTCGATGATCCAAACTATCTATCATAGGATTTATTCAGGTGGAGGATATTTGGAAAAAAAAAAAAAAGACGGTATTTCAAACCTTCGCTCACTTCACCCTTTTTTCCTATAGGGCAAGGATCAAGGCCTTTTCAGCCCCATGAGGCCCAAAGGATCAAGGGATTAGGGCAGAGCAGGGAAGAGAAGGGGTAGGGGCCGGGCAATTGCCACCCCTAATATGCAGGCCGTTTGGGCCAGGATTTTGAATTGGTTGGGCCAGGCCTATTCAATTTTTATTTTAGCTGGGCCACAGCCGGCCCATCGGCCGCCTTAAGATACGGGTGGCAATCGGCCAACCGGGCTAGGGAAGCTTTCTTGAACCTGTTCCATTAGCTTGGCTTGCAGGCGGTGGCTTCATCATGCCATGTATAGCCCAATCAATTTTCTGGCTGTATATGACTGAGCTTTGGCCCAGTCATTGTAACCCAACCCACCCTGTTGACTTCATGTGTCCGTTTTTATCCTATGCAATAAATCTTGCATCTAAACCGTTACTTTCATTCCTCTAAATATCTATTCCTTTCTTTTTTCTATGACCCACTTGATCAACGGATGGATTAGGAACATTCACTTGAAAATATGGATGTTAGCCATTCATGGGCCTTCTGGGCCCAGCCCAACTATTCTTTTGGGGCTTACCATGGCCCGGCCCATTATCACCTTAGTGGGCCTTTCTTTGCTTTGGTGGTCCCACAGCCATGTATAGATTGGCTTTCCCATGTTTATAACTGGGCCCCCATTCATCGTTCCAATTCAATATTGATACCGCGGCAACTTTGACCAAAAGAGTGCTTATGTTTTCAATCAACATCATTGTGATAATGATAATTTATTAAAAGCGCCGGCCCATCGTCAATGGAAGACGTCGATTTCACCTACAAAAGCAAATTATCATAGGTGGGCCCACTTGTTCCCAGTCTTGAGGTCCAAGGTCTAATCTCAGGTAGTGATGTGAAAAGGACCATTTTATCTTCTATCTTTTAATTTCATAGTTTATTTAGAATTCAAATCATGATCATCTCTTAATCCTAGGCCTACAGCTGGGTGATCCAGTGATCCAGACTGTTGATCCAGTGACCCAGATCAATCAAGCCGTTCAGGCCTTGTTTGAATGGCTGAGAAGAGCCCACTGTCAGCTCAAGTCTAATTTTTCAGGCTAGCCAAAAATAAATGGACCATGTATGGGCTTCCTTCATGGGCCTACAGACCCAAAAGATTAGGGCTGGCCAAGCCCAGTATGAGATGTTATATTTTAATCTGGAACATTCACCAATGAGCCCCTCCATGGATAGGCCCACTTACAAAATTCCGAACGGTCAACTTATCTTAAAAACTCATTGAAGAATTCCATTTCTTTTTTTCCCATGGTCGACGCCGTCCATTTGACTTTTTTACAACTACCCATATGTAATAATCATAAGTGCTGCAAATCTGCTTGACTTTGTTGTACGACCTATTCATGGTGGGGCCCAGCAAATAACTGGTAGGTATCTTGTACACGTGCGCTTGACAAAACTTCCATGTAAGTGATGGCACCAGATCCCCTTTCCTAACATGTGTAGGGGATCTGGACTTGTCATCTTTTGGGCCCAACCATGAATGGGTCACAGCCCAAAATTGCAATTGTAATACTATCCTAGCCATTGGTTGGAGGACTTGGGCCCATTGAATATTAACCGTTGATCAAAATTCCTCCAATTGGTAGATGGAATCAACGGATCGTGTGTAGCGGACTTCAACGCGCACAAGGATCGCCAAGAGTCACGGGCCCATTTCTCTCGCTGTTTAAAGATCGTGGCGGGAATCCAGCAGCATTTCAAAATTGAACTTTTCAAATTCCTATTCTGAAAAATTCGTTAAGAATCTAATTCCAGACGTCCGGCCTGGCCCAGCTAATTGGATGATCTATACCGTTCGTCTGGTGGGCCTAACTGTGGTTGGGCCCTGGTTTGAGAGTCCTACTGATTGGAAGCTTCTAAGGGCCAGGGCAGTCAGTTGATGAGCAGTGATCACATGTAACGAGTGACAGTTCACAATCAAACAGCTATGACCGTCCAAGGAATGTGACAAGTGAGCTATGGCCAATCCACGGTGTGATTTAGCAAATGAACGGTCTAGAATGACACACGTGTGCCATGTAATGTTTACGGTTGATGTTGCTGGAACATTGCATTGAAACGATATGTTGTGTGTAAGATCACTCCAGGCGCTAGTGGGCTAAGTTGGGACATGACACTAGATAGATCTGAGCACGTTCATTTACTGGGCCTGAATTCAGCCCGTTCAAAAGCTCGATGGGCCATAATGCATGAATTTTCGAAGTTTTAAGTATAATTCCTTGTGGGGTGGCCTACCAGCCTGATTTTTGGGTTCAGGCCAAACAAGGGAGGCTGTGCCTGATGGATGGTGTAGATCTCATGCATAGGAAGTCACTGTCCTAAAAAAAAAAAGTGACCTGCGTGCCCACGCAAGCGATACAAGAGTTTTGCTAGTAAACCTCCCCGTGGGATGAATCAAAGGGCGTGTGTTGAACCAAAAGGAGGAGAGATTTTTTGTCAGTATTGTCGGTATCAGTATTGACACATTATGACACCTTTGGGATATGAAAATATATCAAGTATAGCATGAAAATATTGGATGTATTAGGTAATGTGTTGTTGTCCTTAGAAATATTGGAAAATCAAGGGATGTTTTTTTCTTTTTATTTTTATTTTTTTTTTAAGATATCATTACGCCTTTAGAAATCAAAGGATCCTTTGCATAGGGTTTCAAATGTCGATCAAGGTGCCTTTGATATGATGAAATTTAGGGTCTTTAATTGATCGACAGGCTGATTAATCAATTGAGAAATTTTCAAATAGGTCAATTTAGTCTTTTGGACTGATTTGCAAACGTTCAATTGATTGAACATCAAGACTCACTCGATCGATCAAGCAAATTTAGAAAAATCAAGTCTCTGAATACTTTTGTGCATGTTCAATTGATCAAACATATGATGTCAATCGATCGAAGGTCATTGATCGATTAATCGAAGCTTTGATCGACGACGTACGCAACTTCTATGTAAGTGTGCAATTTTGTTTCTAATTCTGGAAGTGGATTATATAAGCCTTGTTATATGCGGGATTAGGGTATGAAAACATTGTGATATAGAGAACTAGGGCTTTAAGAAAGGGAATTCACTTCTATAAGCAAGGATTTCGAATCTGTAAGTTGATCATCACTTGTAATTCTCTATTCTTAATGGATTGTTTGTCGCTTGGTGTCATGGGTTTTTTCTTGCATGAGTTTTTCCACATTAAAAAAAAATGGTGTTTCTCTATGATTACTTAATTTTCATTTTTGTATTCATGTGTTTCATTTGTTTTAAGGTTCTTTCTGCACCTAACGTGTGTCGGTTGTGCACAACAAGTGATATCAGAGCATATGCTTTATGTTAGGGTTTTAGATTAAATCTGAGACATGTTCGAAGGGATTGAATGTGAAGTTTGAGATGAAAAAGTTTACGAATATATATATATATATATATATATATATATATATATATATATATATATATATATATATATATATCTTTAAATTATGGAGATTGAAGATAAAAGCCCTTTTTAATTCAGCAATGGGTGTTGCAGGCTCTCCTTCGTAAAGTAAGACATTCTGAAACTATGAAGAAAGAGGCTTGGGATGACTTATATCAAAGGGCTATTACCACAATTCAATTGTGTTTGGCTGATGATGTTTTTTATAATATTATTGTTGAGACAACCTGATGGGGACATCACGCGCACACGCATGTCCCCCCATGCAAGTACGCAAGGAAGGCCCCACCATCGATTGGATCAATGACGACGTCCAGTGAGGGCTTACTAGTTAGAAGACTACGTTTTGGTTCATTGGAGTGAGCCTGATAATCATGTAAATCCTATCATGGGTTCTCATGATCGTGGCCCACTATTCTATTTAATCTAGTACTTTGGATTTTGCTTATTATTGTTATCATGAATATTATGGATGGTTTAGATTGCTTTGATTAGTTGTTATGTTTGATTACTTCATCTCCAAGTAATAAGTTGCGCATATGGCGCGAGTTTTTGGGTATAGGATTTTATTATAAATAGGCACCCCTTATAGGTTTTTTTTTCTCATTGAAGATTAATAAAGTTTTTGCATTTTTCTACTCCTCTAAATTTCTGAGTTTTGGAGATTCAATTAGGTGTAATACCCTCCCTTCCTATAAGGGCTGACTACCGTGGTGCGAAGCTACACGTATTCCAATTCACCTCCACCTTCTATCATTCATATCTCTATTTTCCTATAATCACCTACACTTCAAATCCATCCTCTATTGCAGCCGTTTTTCTCTCTGTAGCAGATTTACAGAATCTTGTCATGTAGGAAGGCTGAAACTTCGGTAGAGCACCACACACAGATCGTGCATCAAATCAGGCTGAAATTTGGAGGTTTTGTAGGCCACCCATAGCCGACCAGGGCCAAGCTGGCCATTTTTCGATTTGTGGGCCCCACACACATGCGTGACACCTCCAACACACGTGCATTTGGGCCTTCACCGTTGTCCATGCGTGTGACGCTTCTCTGGTTCATATCTCTCTTCTGTTTCACCCTGAATCCCTAACCATAATCCTAAATTACTCAAATCTCCAAATTTATGCCCTTTCTTCAACCTTAGAGTTCCCTGAATTGAAATCTGTGAACCCTTTAGATTGGAGAATTATTTTTGTACATGTGTGGATGAATTCACCCTCCTTTGATTATTATTTGGTCTATAATTTTGATTAATCCAACTCTACCTTGTGTAGGCCTGGGCCTGCATAGATTCTCCTTGAATGAATGCTTGAACTTTTGTGCGGGATATGGAATCTTGTGTAATTGTTTCTGAACTAACGTGATCTAAAGCTTGAAAATTTTACACATCATATTTGAATTTCATGACCTGCATCAAATTTGGTATCAGAGCATAAGGTTTTTATAGGGGAATGCATTACATATTTAGGGTTTTGTTTATTTATGTCCATTATAAATTAAGTATTATCATATAGAGCTGTTTAGAGGTCCATAATTTCTGATATAAGTTACAGAATTTTCTATTATCAAAAAATCTGCATATCTCTTTATTAGTTTTCTGTTGACAGATTCTTTGGATAGATAGGGTGCTGGAAATTAAATGGTATTGTGTCGTTTCTCCCATATAATCCTATAGGAGCATTTAGTCCCATTTAGGCGTATATAGTCATATTAAAAGGTCCCTAAGATAAGTTAGTAGTTGTATGCCCACAGGTACGGGTCATGATTTTGGCTTGCACCCTACACTAAACATGGAGTAATTACAAGATTTAACGAACAAGCTGACTCAACAGTTTAAGTCTTTGGATAAGCACTTGGAATAATGTATGGACCAACACTTTGAACAGTTAAATATGCGTGTTACCCAACTAAAGGCCTCAGTCAGAGCAAACTCCACCATTCGGGAAGATGTTCAATCTCAGGCAAGTGATCAGGAGGTTAGACCAATGAATAGAGGTGGTCAATGAATTGGCCATGGGCGCGCACCCGTGCACCCACCTCGCGAGGGACATCATGATCAATATGACCTAGATGTGTAACTCCTTAAGGGATTTAGAGTAAATGCTCCAACGTTTGATAGCTACTTGGACCCTAAAGCCTTTTTAGACTGGCTGGCGGATACAGACTACTATTTTGAGTGGTATGACATGTCAGATGTTCGTCGAGTCCGATTCGCCAAGATGAAGCTTGTGGGCTAAGCAAAGAGGTTTTGGATTACTGTGGAGCGAAAAAAAAAAAAAAAGAGCGAGGGAGCTCCCAATAGTCCATTGGGGAGAAATGAAAAAATACTCTTAAGGAGAAGTACCTCCCTTTCTCTTATCGCTTATGGTTGATTGAGTAATGGTAGTCTCTTCGACAGAATTTCATGAGTGTTGATAAATACATTGAGAAGTTCGAAGAGTATTTGACCTGTTGTGAGGTTGATAAGGACCCCGTATTCACCCTTGCTCGATTTAAAACGGGTCTCCGTTCTGACATTAGGAGAGAATTACTTGCCAAAGACATATACACTATTAAACAGTTGTATCAAGTAGTGTTAGAGGTTAAGCAATACCTCAAAACATCTATAGGAAGGCGGTTTGACTTTCACGATTCTAGTGCTAAGCGCAACTCTTCTGGCGCTAAACCTAACACTGGATACTAAAACAAACCTTCTATCAGTTCTCAATTCAGGCCTAAGGATGATAAGGGTAAAGAAATTGTCGAGTCTAGCTCACGTAGAAGTGAGGCAACTAGGTATTTTAGGTGTCAGGGGGTTAGTCACTTTGCCCACCAGTGTGGCACAAGAGATGGCACTAAGGCACTATTTATTAATGGGCAAGTAGAAGTAGTGCCCCAGAGAGTGACGACGAAAAGGAAGAATATGGGCTAGTAGAAGCCCCCGGTGATGAGGAAGAGGGAGCGTAAGAGTCTATGACCCTTACAGTTGTGCGTTGCACCTTTGCCGAAGCCAATAATACTAACAATTGGCGCCCCAACACGATCTTCTATACTTATGTAAAATATGGGGAAAAGAGTTATAAGATGATCGTGGATAGTGGTAGTTGTGCTAACATTGCATCGACTAGCATTGTGAGCCATTTGGGCTTGAAGCTTGAAGCTCATCCTCAATCCTATATAGTATCCTAGGTTGATGAAACTTTCATTCCAGTATTGCACCGTTATTTTGTTCCTATTCAATTTGGATCATATAAAAATATACTTTGGTATGATGTTATTCTCATGGATATTGGCCATATCATTTTGGGTAAACCGTGGCTCTATGACAGGGATGTTACCATATTTAGTCGTTCAAATGTGTGTACATTCTGGTTCAAGGGCAAGAAGGTCAAACTAAATCCTCTCTCATCCAAGAAGACAACTAGAAAGGAGTCTACCACACAGAGTGGTGTGAGCGGCTCAACAGAATTGAAGGAGTCGAAGTTCAAGTCTAAACATCTCCATATTCTAAATGCCAAAGACTTTGAGCGAGAAACAAATGCAGACTCGATAGTATACACCCTTGTGGTTAGGGAAAGTGTACCAAAGGCTAGTGTAGATTTACCCACTGAGGCCATTCAGGTAGTGCATGTCTTCCTGATGATCTAACGAATAAGCTTCCCCCTATGAGGGATATACAGTATGCCATTAATCTAATCCCTAGGGCAATTCTATCAAACCTCCCTCATTACAAAATGAACGCAAAAAAGTATGCTAAGTTAAAGAGACAGATTGACGAGCTCCTAAAAAAGGGTTTCATTTGAGAGAGCATGAGCCCGTGTGTCATGCCCACTCTTCTTACACCTAAGAAGGATGACACATGGAGGATGTGTGTTGATAGGAGGGCAATCAACAAAATCACAATCAAGTATCGGTTTCCCGTACCGCGTCTTGATGGCATGTTGGATATGATGGCCAATGCTACTATCTTCTCAAAAATTGACCTCAAAAGTGGTTATCACCAAATCCGTGTACGTCCTGATGATGAGTGGAAGACGGTCTTCAAGATAAAGGATGGGCTATACGAGTAGCTAGTTATGCCTTTTGGGCTAACTAACGCCCCAAGCACTTTCATGTGTGTGATGACCCAAGTGTCGAGGCTCTTCATAGAAAAAATTTTGGTGGAATACTTTGATGATATCTTGATTTATAGCATGACCAAGGAACAACACCTCAACGATTTGAGGCAGGTTTGTGGGATCCTTAGAGCTACAGGTGGGGATCTGGGACCCGATCCAGTGGATCCGACCTGACCCGACCCGACTCGGTACCGTTCCGAACAGAACCGACGGCTGAGATCGGCCTGATCGAGTCTGGCCACCCAGATCCATTCGTCTTTCGAATCGAGTACGGATAGAGGTCTATCCGGATCGACCCGAACCGAATGGAATCGGCTCGAACCGAACAGACCCGACCTGGCAGGTATTATAAATACTCTTTTTAAGTTTTTTACCCTAACCCCACCCCTCTTTTCTTTCTTACCCTACCCGACGAAGAACGAGTGACCCTTTTTCTTTTTTACCAAGTTACCCTACTCGATCTTCTTCCTGTTTTCACCCGATCTTCTTCCTCTTCTTCTTCAGCGCCCGACGTCCGTCACTATCCTGCCGTCCGTCACTATCCCTCCCGAACGAATGCACGATCCGAACCCACCATCCATCACAGTGTCGTCCCATCCCTGTCTACTCGACTGTGACCTGAAAGTATTTCTACCTCTCTCTCTTATGCAAAATTCTGTATTTTATTTTTATAATTTTTTTTCTCCCCATTTTATTTAATGCTAGAATTTGGTTCCGATTTGGATGTATGATGACTGCATGCTGGAATCTTGATCTTGATTAAACATGGTTTACAATGGTAGCTTATTAAACATGGTTTCCGATCGTACGTGCACATTCAGTTAGAAGGTTTGAGGCCCACTTGCCGGATGCCATTGAAGAGGCGAGAACATAGATGGATGGCTTTTTTTGTTGGGCCATTGACCTTTTAATATATACATGAAAACAAAACTCATAATCAAACTACGGAATTACTGTTGGATTCTGGGATTTCACAAATTTCTTCACTTTTCCATTTCATGAGTTTACTAAAGGGGTTTTGCATTTCACTTTTTGGATTCTCTTTAAACGAACAGGCCTTTAGTGACAGGCAAGTAGTCTAGGTATTGATTATTGCAAAACAGATGATGTTCAGCTGTAATGTCATCTTTTGCATGAATATGACTGCATGTTGTGTGATTTCGGTGTTTTCAATCTCTGATGAAGATTTATTTTTATTTTTTTCTGGATTGAACATGAGGTTTTCAGTTTCTTCTAGAAATCCATGTTGTTTTATAGATGCCTGAAATCATAATACATTTATCTAGAAGCTTCAAAGTTTCCCAGTTCACTTATATCTTGCAATATTCTTGTGATGCATTTGGTGGAAGTGCTTGAGTTGGGTATGTAACAATTGATGATGTGGATTGGCAACCATTGGATACTTTCACATTTGGAGATGTTTGTCAAGGAACTTGACTTATTCAGGACTTAAATCACTTTCTTGGAATGTTCACCCAGAATCCACATATTAGGCACACTATAATTATGCTAGATGTTGTTTGCCCTTTTTTTGTACATAAGTATATCATTGTAGTAAAAAATGTTGAGCGACAGGTTCTGAGGTGCTAGCTGTAGCAGAGCCTGATTACAATATTACAATGCATCAAGCTGTAGTGGGGCACTTTTGAATAATTTTGACTATGCAAGCTCTAGCTGAGCCTGATTACAGTGAATCAAGGTTGCATGGTGCACTTCCTAAGCTTTTTAGAATTTGTTTTAAGAATTCCAAGCATAACTTGTTTCCCATGTTGAGGGAATGGGCATTTTGAAATTTGATGGGATCACTTGTTGAATCTAAATATAGTTCTTCTTCTATGGGCTGGTGGATTAAGGAGTTGTCCCTCTATTGTGCTTCCTTCCTTTGGAAGGCTATTACTTGTATAACTGTCAAGGTTTTTTACGGCTTGAGTTTTGTTGTTGGGGATGGGGTGAAAATCAAATTCTGGGAGGATATTTGGTGTAGAGATTCTTTGCTCCTACCACCCTTCCCTTTATGGTGTAGCCAATCCATGCCTTATTGTGGATACTTTGGTTGCTAGTTGTTTCTCAAGCTAGGAAGCTGGTGGTGTTTGGGTTCCTCCTTCTTGTTTGAACGTAGTGGACTCTGAGATTGATGACATGGTCTATCTACTTTCTTGATTTCTGGGGATTTTACTCTCTCCTAAAGTTAAAGATTCTTTTTTTAGTGGCATGGAAAATTGAGAGTCTCTTCGGTGCAGTCCTTTTACCTGGATCTGTAACGCCCCGACTTTTCAGAACTCGAGTATAGGACTCGTTTCCCAAAAACTCGAGTGTTAACCTTAAAGGATGATCAAATTCGAGTGTACATTTTATTTTTTCTTTTATCAAAGTAAGAAAATGAGCGTAGTATGGACAAATCGACATAAAGGAAAATTTCATTATCATTCAAGTATACAAGAAGATAATTCAATCATACATTGTGAAATTACCACTCATTGTGTTTATTTAATATTATTTTCAAAATATTTCATATACATTAAATATATACGTATCACCCTATTCCATACCTTTTCAGGTAAATTATTAAAATACATCTATAAAGTTTGATCTATATTTGCATAAAATATTATACTTATGAAGTATCATCTGATGTCTGGATGGTTTGATTTATCTATCAAGTGATTGAAATTTTAAACAAGATTTATTTGATGATGCAGCGGTCTTTACGTTCGGTATCATTAGGCTAGGACATGGGGACATTTAATTTAATTATACTAGTGTCTATACTAAGTTAGGTTATGTGGCAACACCCGAGTACTGAAAAGTATGGGGTGTTACAGGATCTTAGCCCAGTCTGGGAATTCTAGGTGTAATAATCATACGGTCCTGTTTGGTCTTATGGAGCTCCTCTTAAAATTGCAACATTTGCGTAGCTTGCTGGACTGCTGGTAGGAATCGAATTCTTACAATTGACATTTTTCGAAAAAGAATAATGATATTGCCAAATATCAGTCTTTTGTGCCTTAAGGATGCGGAGATTGTCGATCATCTTTTTATTCACTGCACCTTTTCCTAGGCTGTTTGGTCTGGTATTTTTATCTATTTGAAAGTTTCTTAGGTTATGCCGAGATCTATGGAGAGCCTCTTCCAATATGGACCCAATGATGGAGGGAGACGATAAGGTAAAGCCAGATGGTGGGTCATCCTTTTAGCTGTTCTCTCGGTCATTTGGACTGAAAGAAATAATCACTGCTACTGTAGTAAGAATAGACCTGATAGAAGGAAAACATTGTTGAGAATGTGGAGCCACATTGGGCCGCCTTCTACCGGTCGTAGGACGTCTTCGATCGGTCGTAGGGGCCTGCTCGATCGGTCGTGGACCGGCTCGACTCAAAGTCCAGCGATGCTGTTTTTTGCTGTTTTGGGCCCTAAGACTGGTCGTAGGGACTGTAAGACCGGTCATAGGGATCCTACGACCGGTCGTAGCTCTCCTAGGACTAGTAGTAGGTTACGCAGATTATTTTCGAAACTGATACGAATTGCGAATTTTGATGTTGCCTTTCGCAAGGGTGCGGAAGGGAAGTTACCTAAACTATAAATAGGGGTTCCTAGGGCTTTCTAGGTAGATGAGGAATATTGGGAAATATTTCTAATGGTGTGGGCTAAGGATTTTCTATATTCTTTCAAAGGAGAGGTTAGTATTTTGCCTTGTAATCTTTGTTCTTCTTCATAGTAGAAGTTTGCATCCGTGGTTTTTTACCCTAGTATGGGTTTTTCTACGTACATCTTGTCTTGTGGTTTGTTTGGATTCATTTGATCTGTTTCTAGTTTATATTTTCATCTGTTTATCGTTTCTGGGTGAGGCCTGAGATTGGATCTCGGCCCACTTCATTGTTGGCGTGCTGCGCAACAACTGGTATCAGAGCTATTGGTTTAGTTCTATTGAGAGCGATGGCAGAAGATGAAAAAATTAGAATTGAGAAGTTTGATGGTTCAAACTTTGCCTTCTGAAAAATGTATATGGAGGATTATCTGTATCAGAAGGACCTCTACATTCCTCTAGAAGGAAAAGAGAAGAAACCAGAAAAGATAACAGATGATGAATGATTTTTACTGGATAGGAAGCCTTTAGGAACGATCTGACTCTCTTTGTCTAAGAGCATCGCCTTTAATATATCCAAAATGAAAATGACAAAAGAATTAATGGAAGCCCTAGCCACCATGTATGAAAAACCCTCAACATCCAATAAGGTTCATCTTATGAAACAACTATTCAACATGAAGATGTCAGATGGTGGGAGCGTGGCTGAACATCTAAACGAGTTCAATACAGTCACGAGCCAGTTGGAATCCGTTGGCATCGTTTTTTACGATGAGGTCAGGGCGCTATTGATCTTATCCAGTCTGTCAGACAGTTGGGATGGTTTGGTGATTACTGTGAGCAATTCTTCAAGGTTGACAAAGTTAAAATTTGATGATGTGGTCGGTCTAATTCTCAGCAAAGAATCTAGAAGAAAGGCATCAGGAGTTTCAGGAGATTCAGGGAATGCTCTAAACGTTGAAGGAAGAGGAAGATCGCAGAACAGAGGAGGCAATTAACATGGGCGTTCTAAGTTAAGGAAGAAGTCCAAGAGACCGAAAGACAAAGACGGGTGTTGGCATTGCGGCAAGAAGGGGCACATGAAACGTGATTGCAGGGCGCTCAAGAAATAAGAAGGAAGCTCTCAAGGTGGGAAGGATTCAATGAATCTGTCTGAGGAGAGCGACACAGAGGCGTTGATCTTGTCTTTTGATGCAAGGAATGAGTCATGGGTTATAGACTCGGATGCTTCATTTCATGCCACTTCATGTAAGGAAATTCTGCGTGATTATGTGTCAGGTGACTTTAGGAGAGTCTACCTGGGTGATGATGAGCCATGCAGTATTGTTGGAAAGGGGGACGTTCAGGTCAATCAGAAAGACGGGATGGTTTTGAAACTGAAGGATGTCAGACATGTACTGTCACGCCCCAAACTCGAAAATCGGATTCACAAGAATCCCGATTGCCGAATCCAGTGCCGACAGCCTCCATAGTATCCCATTCTCGGTTTCTAGCGTTCACACGCCAGATTCCGATCCTGGGATCCTACAAGGAGGATTTTTTTTTTGAAATATACATTTAACTAGTAATAAGCATAACTACAAGATTACCCAAATCACAAAAGCAACGTCGTCATCACATACCCACAATATAATCATTTGAGTACAATACTAAAAGGGAAATACATAAATAATAAAAAAACTCCAGAAGACCTCTACACGCTCCAAGCTCAACACTGCTGCAACCTAACATCACCTGCACGCATCTATCGTGCATAAGCTTATAGAAAGCTTAGAGGGTGGTGTAAGTGTGTACACAAAATAAGTGTCAAGTATTCAATACAATACCATCATCATACAATACCGAAATTACTGGTAATTCATAAATCGTACATTATCGGAATAAGCTGAAATTCGTACATTATCGGAATAAGCTGAAATACTGACAAGATCATAAATCATACAATGACAGAGTAAGTGAAAGTATGGACAAGTTCATAATTCAATCAATTATCAGAATACGCAATATAAAATAGCTATGCACTAAGGAGTCATAAAGATTCAAATATCATATGCCGAGGATGTAATGCAATATATAAATGCAAATGAAATGACCACACTGGAGTGTGAAGTCGGGATGATAGTACGTAGTATCGCAGGCTACGGGGTCCACCATAAGGACTTCTATCCAAACCAGCCTCATACCTAAATTTGGATAGTCAGACTCAATGTGGTAGACTCCTGATCTCAGGTTAGTCGCACGCCCAACCGAAATTTTTGTCATAATGAAGGTACACAACAATTAGTTACACACCACCAGCCCAAGTGGATAATGAATGAATGAATGAATGAATGAGCATGCAATTCCTACTCAATAAGTCCACATATCAGTACGGTTCCTCTCTGAAAACTCACTAGGGTCTAGTACACTCTAAACCAGATCGCCGCCACATCGCGCGCAATAAGGTAAGTGAAAGAGACCTCACTATCCGTCTGCCAATATCGGGCTCGACTCGTCGATAGCGGATCCATTCCTCGAGCTGGTCAGACTAAGCCTAGCATTTCCCCCTAAACTCTGGCGGATAAGGCCGCACCCCCTTCCAACCGACCACGACACAGTGGAGAGCGCAGCCATCTGGTCATCGGCACTCGGCGCTCATCTACCCACTCGGTCTAGACGTTAGAGCAACCTCTGGAACCAAGAGGGTTCTGAGACTTTTACCCAAGGATATCTATAGCACCCCATGTAGAACAGATTTTCGGTGTCCCATCTAGCCATCCACGATATGCCTGTGGAGGCTATGGCCCTGATGTCGCTAGGGCATACAGTAATCACATCACACAATGCAAGATGCATGAGTCATACAATCTAGTCATGCATCAATCCTGCGCAAACCATGCGCTCATGTGAGACCATCTCCTCCTATCAGGGAGTCTCATAACAACCGGCACTATGACATATGCAATGGTCAATCACATCTCATAACAGACATGCAGATGATGCGTATGGGCATGGGTCATGATGTTATGCAGTCACATACTAATAATCGGTATCAATAACCGGCATCAACAATCAGCCTCGACAATGTGGACATCTAACTAACATTGCCCCAAGGAGTGACCCTCACAGATTCAAACATATAATGGGCCCACGGCCTCACACAAGAGCCTAATATACAACACAATGGGCCTTACTCAAGGGTTGCATGTACACAACAGGTGGGCCTTGCTCATGGGCCTAACATTCATAAAATGGGCTCATTTGTCTGACCCTTGAATGAATCACAATGGGCCTCATCACCTAGGCCTCAATATACATCACATATGGCCTTAGACACGGGCTGAATACACATCACGTCGGGCCTCAAATAGGGGTCGCATGTTCATCACTTTGGGCCTTGATAATCAGAATCGACAATCGGCCATGACAATTCAAAATCGGTAATCGGCCTCAATCGATCATTGGCAATCGACCACGACAAATCAGAATCGGTAGTCGGCCTTGATCGATAATCAGCCTCGATCGATAATCGGTAATCGGCCTTGATCGATAATCAGCCTCGATCGATAATCGGCAATCGGCCATCAGAATCGGTAATCGGCCTCGATCGATAATCGGCAATCGGCCATGACAAATCAGAATCGATAATCAGCCTCGATCGATAATCGATAATCGGTCTTGATCGATAATCAGCCTCGATCGATAATCGGCAATCGGCCTTGACAATTCAGAATCGACAATCGGCCATGATCGGTAATCAGCATTCATCCACGACAATCGGAATCGGTCAGTAATCAGAATCGGTAAATCAGTCACGATAATCAGGATCGATCGATAATCGGCATCGATAATCAGGATCGATAATCGGCGCCGGCCTCGATTATCGACACCGATAATCAGTAGATAAGAAAGGCGGGGTCCATAGATGATCAACCGATCAACCATAGTATAAAAATCGGCCCTCGATCGTGGTCATATCAAATCCAACAGCGTGGAACCATCCGTCTATTGCGAATGAGGCCCACTGATTAGGGTTAACCCATAAGAGAATGACGAGAATGAGACTATCAAGGCATAAGGGAAGGTAACAATGTGGACATTCAACCATCATTGCCCATCAATGTGGTCATTTAACCATCATTGCTTCCAAGGAGTGGCCCACATAGAGCCAAATGTATCGTGGACCCATGGCCTCACACAATGGTTCAATACACATCACCATGGGCCTCACTCATGGGCCGCATATACATCACAATGGGCCACATCTCAGGGCCGAAAACACATCTCAATGGGGTCACATCGCATGGGCTACATCATAATGGGCCACATTACCTCAAGTGGACCACATCACATGGGCTGCACCAATGGGCCTCAAACACATCAAGTAGGCCGCATCAATGGGCCTCAATATATCGGGCCTCGCCATCTAGGTCAAAAATACATCACAACGGGCGACACCTATAAGCTTCGAATACATCACAATGGGGCTCAACCCATGGGCCACATATGCATCACAATGGGTCTCGGCACCTGGACCATAAATACACTACAATGGTCCTTACCATTAGGCCTCATACAAGGACCTCATAGTAGGTGGGCCCTGCACAACCAGCAGGTGAGTCTGCACCTTCCAAATGGGCCCTCCAAATGAATAACATGGAAGTACAACACATCTATCAAGTGGGCCACCAGTCTAACGAACTGAACGGCGTGGCTAAAACAAACGAATCAAGGTGGGCCCGTCAAACAGACGATGTATATAAGACATAAACATCACAGTGGGGTCCACACCACCATCCTGTCAGGTGGACGGAGTGGGCATACAATACATACGCCAAGGTGGGTCCACACACGTAACCCACCAATGATCTGGATCTGCCACATTCAGTCTCAAGCCTTAAGACGATCTTGCCAATTGGATGGACCGCTAGGACATAACACATACCTCTGATCAAACCCACATAACTAGCTGATGTCAATACAGCAGTTAGGTGGGGTCCCCACCGTCCAAATGGATGGTTGGGACAAAATACATAAATTATGTAGGGTCCACGGTTCATATGGGATCCACAGAACTTGGTGATGGCGCAACAATTCATCCACTTTCAACAATCAGTGGGTCCCCACGTGGGGCCCACCAGATAAATATATAACCTATATATGTGTACATTATATATACGTATAATATATATATTATTTTATTTTATTTTAACAAGACCTGCCAGCGTGCGGCCCTGGCCATCCATTGATGGATGGTCTCTACCTAACGTCCATTGATGGACGAAGTGGAATACATATACCATGGATATAAAACACTTACATCAAGGTGGGTCCCACTCCCACACGTGTCACACGTGTGGGGTGGACCCACACCTCCAAATGAGTAGACGGTGTTGGATGTCATGCATGCTTCATCATCAGTCCCTCTGTTGATGTCAATGCAGCAGATGGACGGTTGGATTTGCTCAAAAGTCAGATGGGACCCACTGTCCAGCTAGTGGATGGTGGGGATACGACATAACATTGAGGTGGGGTCCACGCATACGTGTCCCACCCGATCTCAAGTGAGCGCAGCTACACTACATAAATCATGGTGGTCCACACGTGTGGGACCCACCAAGTTGGCATTTGTGTTCTCTTCGTCAGGGTCTGCCTTTGCTGAACGGTGGACCATACATCACAGTAGGTCCTACATACAGGGCTGGACGGCCTGGATAAATCGCCGATATCAGTGAGTCCCACCGTCCAGGGACTGGACGGTGCAGACAGCATGTACATCAAGGTGGTGCCAGGCCATAGTGGATAAAACATATACATCATGTGGGATTCCACAGCCGTGGACGGAACACATACATCAGGTGGGGGTTTACAACACCGTTCAGGGAGGTGTCCAGCACCGTCCAAACACTGGACGGTGTGGATGAAACATATACAACATGGTGTGGTCCACCATCCCAGCTAGACGGTTTAGATAAACAAATGAAAGGCGTGGGTATAAAACATATACATCCGTGGTGGGTCCCACATTCAGCACCATCCAAAGATTGTACAGCCGTCCATGGCTGCCATGTACGGTCTGGATGCAACAGATGCATCAAGCGAGGGCCCAAAGTCCGGATGGGCAGTGGGAGTAAAATACATACGTCACAGTCCGTCCAAGGACTAGCTGACGCAGCAGCAGCAGCTGTGCACACACCAGCCAATCAACTCCCTGCATAGGTGGGTCCCATGTAGGTGGGCAGTCTGGAAACACGTACGTCAGGGGGTGGTCCACACGTGTCAGTGGATGGACGGTCAGGATGACACGCATGCGTGTTGGGGTCCACAGAAGGGTGAGCCACCCCACGGACCAGGCTAATATTTGTTTTTCCTTCACTCAGGCGACCAACAGGTGGACGATCCTACTGTTGCCGCTGATGTGCAGCCCACCAGAGATTTGGATCTGGACCGATGGGTTTGGACGACTAAGATATTGAACACATACATCAAGGTGCAGCCCACCAAAGATTTGGATCTACCCTAAATAGGTACGTTCCCCACCATCCAAGCCTGTCCAAAAATGGGCACCAAGATGGCCCATGTTGGACAGACAATATGGATAAAATGCATCACAGTGGGCCGATTAATTCTGGATGGTCTGGATGTGCTGCACATCAGGTGGGCCACACATCATTATCATCAATGAGAGAGAGAGATAGAGGGAGGGACCTCGCCACTATGGGCCCTCCCTATACGATGCACACATCAAGTGGGTCCCAAAACATGTGGACCCAACATCAAAATTAAATAAAATTGTAACGCCCGTGAAAAATCCATACTTGGGTTCGAGTACCAACTCGACCCGAAATTGCGTAGAATTCATTCCTTTAGAAAATATGACTAGGTTAGCTAGTGCAACGTTAGAATAGCTGGGAAATGGTCCCTGATCACTTTAAATACGTTCTACGAGGCCCGAAGCGAGTGGAACCAAGGGTGCTATAATGCTCTAAAGCCTCGGATCAAACTCTAAACCGGTTTGTTCTCTGGACCACTTTGAATCTTTGTATTGGATCTAGACCGCACGTTGAAAGTCCGATACCTCCTATCTTAGACCGTTAGGACCGTCTAGCTGGGCTTGACACTCATTCCAAAAATCAAGTCAAACCGATGATCACAGGCTATTTCATTGAGCCCGGACCGAAGAGAGTGTGAATAGGGACATAGTTGGAATTTCAAATTCAAATCTGGCACACAAATTTGACGCGTCAGTATTAAGCATTCTGACCGTCAGAATACAGCCAAATTACACCCTTGGATCAGGAAAAATATCTATTATATATTACGAGACTTATAGGCCTGATCTTGGTGCGGTGACCGTTAAACTGAAACTGGGCCGCCACGTGCGATCTGGGAACCCAACCGGTCTGAAAACTGGATGTGTGCTAGATCCAGTATGCATGAGCTTAAGTCCGACCGCATTTGGCCTGGGGACCTCCAGAAATGCCCTTTTGGACCGAAACGGCCCCGATTTGGTTAGGCACCAAGTAAACATTGTTCCCAAGCCTATTTTGGGAATGTTTTAGGCTATAAAAGGGGTTGAAACCCTCACTCCTCTCTCCCATCCGAATTTGAGAGAAGCCCTAGCTTGGGGGAGAGAAAAAGAGTGAGAGATTGTGAGAGAGTGGGAGAGTTCTTCCCGCCACTTGTGCTACGTGTTGCACGTGCTTAAGCAACACTCCTCTACCGCTTTCCCGGCGATTCCACCGCAATCCTAGGTAAGTAAAAACCCTAAATAGATGTTGATTTGAGTTTTTCTTGTTTCCATAGCGATGTAGCTTATGGATCTTATGTATTAGGCTCCTTACTCGCCGTAGACGAACCATATACACTCCGCTTCAATTCCCGAGTCTACAAGACACTAGGTGAGGATTTTAGACGCTTTGATTGACGGTTCCCAATGCTTTCAATGTCGTTTAATAGTAGATTCTTGACGGCATCGCCGTTTGACATGTACAAAATGCTCTCCGTTTCCCGTTTCGTAAGCTAACGAAGAATATGAGATTTAGGGCATTTTAGTCATTTGTAGGAAGTACTGTTTACATTCATATTTTGCTGATGTGATTGACATGGTTTGTTGTCGCATTAGGAAGTTAGGAATGCGTGCATAATTAGTTTGGCGAAGAGATTCGCCTAGTTGCACACTTTGGGTCGACATGCTATATGTAGACCTAAGTGTGTAGTGTATGTGTTTGTATAAATGCTTGTATTAGTATGTATTGAATTAAATGATGTTATTTGATAGATTGTGAGTGATTTTTTCAATTATTATGCTGACCTAAATGATTTTCTACATGTTGACAAAACGCATGATTTCATTACATGCATGGAATGTATGTACTTGAGGATTTGCTTAAGTTGAATATGCATGGGAAGTATGCCTTGAAGATTTGCTTAAGTTGAATGTTATAACATGTGCTAACATGCTCACATGATGTATTTCAATTCCAATACCTTTTTATAGTGTTAATGTAATTCCATAGATGTGTGGGACTTGACTTAGTCCAGGCAGTCGGTAACCGAGCGAATTCGTGGCTGACTGGTCATAGCCACGAACGAGGCGTCGATGAATGTGATTCGTGTTGAGAGTTGGCGGCAGTGGTTAGGCCACGCGAAGTGTTTTACGCACTTCATGTCGTTCAATTCGAGATGCGATCGCGCTAGTCGAGCCCGTCAAGTAACCCGACTGGCCGATGTTTGTTCACCTTGTATGTATCATAACTGCTTGAACCTAGGGTACTGAACTTACCATTGTAAACCCTATTAACCGTGGTACCTTGATCCACGAAGACTCATGAGCCGGGCATGGTGGTATGGGACACCGTGGTCGAGCTGTCGGCCTACGCTGGGGCCACAAACCTCCCCGTAGTGACCAATGAGCACCTTGACTCGTGAGCAGATTATGGTGGTATGGGACACTATATTCTAGCTGTCGGCCTACACTGATCAGGCGACGAGCCCTTTGTAGTGACCGCGAGCGTATTCTGAGTTCACGGGAGGCGACGACCCTTCCGTGCAGTAGAGTACAGTAGGCCTGTATTGATAAGGTGATGGGGGAGCGGTGCAACGAGTGCGAGCAACAGCCCTGGCAGCCCTTGCAGTGACCTACGAAATGTACATCGTATGAGATTACTAGGAGTGACGACCCTAGACAGGATCCGTGTTGGGATTGATACAAGGGAGGTACCTTAGTTTCCCAATCCTGCTGTTTGAATGGACTAATAACAACTTGGTAATCATGTCACCATAGCATTGCATGTGCCTGGAAGATGTGGAGCACTCTAAGGAGTGTGGCATGCCGCGGTCGTAAGATGTTGCCGTATGAGGGTGATCGTCGGTGAGGGCATACATCACGTCATATCATCTTGCATTAACAACAGTATTAGGATTTGTCTGATTTACTGCTTTACTATTATCGCGTGATTGAATTGTGAACATGCTAATCTTTGCTCTATGATTCCACTGAGTTGATCACTCATTCCCACGTTACGGGATGGTGTTTGCAACACCCACCAGACCCTGTTGTAGTTGCAGGTGACGACGAGATCCAGGAGGTGGAGCCGGAGATTGACGAGGACCAGGATGAGTTCTCGTATATGCAGTACCACGACGGCTTCCCGTAGGTGACCTGGATCGAGGGGGACTTCAGTGGGACTATTTTGAACTTATTCTTTTGTTTATTTACATGTATATGAGACTCAGAGATGTAGTCATACTTTGGAGACAGTTGAGATTACTTTGTTTTTCCATACAGTGATATATATATTGTTTAGTCTTCCGCTTGCTTTTATCACTGGATCTGAAGTATGAATTGCAGTTTTGGTATACTTTTACTCATGTGAATGCTTTAAATCAGACAACATTGAATCATAACCATTTTTGTTGCATAAGTGACGGTCTGGAACTCGGGAGTTGAGTTTATACACGACCCCCGATTTTCAGGGTGTTACAAGTTGGTATCAGAGCATGAATGAGAGTATACTGGGCCTGGGTTATGGTCTTGCGACGTACGCTGTCGCTTCCTTTGACTTAAGTGGGTGCGAGAAGGGTCTAGAAACACTTCTAGGATCACAGATTCGTCAATAGGCGAAGTCTATAAGAATCGATCGCAAGATCGAGTCTGTAACGTATCTCGGGTCGCGTAAAGCGACCCGAATCACTTCTAAGCTGTAGGAAGTCGGGTGGAGACGTCCTATGAGCGGTTTTAAACCGCAAAAGTGAATCTTTGGGCCGTGGAATGACCACGACTCCAGTAATCAATCGCCAGGGCTTAAAAACCCCGTTTTGCCAAAAATTCTCAAAATTCCTTCTCTAAACACTTCAACCTTCAGTTCTTTCTTATCCATTTCATGTTAGGCATCAAATCTAATGTGAAAATAACACAAATTAGTACATTCACCAAATTTTACAGTGAATAGTAAAATTTCATGAAAAATGGCCATAAGGCCATTCTAACTTCACTTTCTTTAGCAACTAAGGAGCTAGAAAGATGTACTGGATCCTTCTACCCCAAATTCATATGCTGCATCATATGGTTTGGTATTCGGGATTGCAATGTGTACCCGGAAAGCCCCGAACACATGTTTGGGCTCATAGGGACCAAAATATAATGAACCAAGGGGTGGGACCTGACTTTTTGGGGCCCTGGGACCATGGGGGACCAGACCCATGGGGTCCCACCGGTCAACTTTCGAGTTGACCGGCGATGCCATCGCCGGCCGGGCGATGCATCGCCGGCCGGCCACCTCTGTTGGTGCTGCCCTTTGGGCGCACCCACTTAAATACCCTCCACATCACCCCTAGCTACCTCCCATCCCACGAAAACCCCTAAAACCCCCCTCTCCTTCACAAACAGCCCCCTTGCATACCCTAGATTCGATTTTCAGCACTCCATTCCAAATCCCGGTGACCCAAATCACCTCTACAACCTTCCTTGGCCAAAACCGACCACCACCCATCAGTTATTGGGTGTTGGCAGCCCCCTTCCTTGAAGATTTCCCCATTTGGAGCTCCAAAATCTCCCAAATAGTGCTGAAATCGTGAGTAGCTCCATTCCATCTTTTTGTTCTTATTTTTTTCTGAAAGTACAGCCTTGGGAAGCTTGAAGCATCCCTCTACGACGCCTAAATTTCCTTTTGTCAGATTGGGCAACCATTTCTCCGCATTTTCGGCGTTTTCCATGGCTTTCGTGGAAGCTATTTTGGGTCTTTTGTCCCTCTCATCCATCCTGTCTTTGATGGGTAAGAGAAAAACTGCAACAGACGAGGCTGGGCCGAGCCGCCCTGCTCGATTGAGAAGACCGCGGGGTGGTGCCGCAAGTTCAAGCGCCGCCGCAGGCCCAGCTGCAGTCCTGGAGTGCCGTACAAAGCGGGATTTGGATCCTCATGCACATCTTGGACGAACCATCCTATCAGAGATGCCTCATGGTGAATACACTGATCGTAGAGTGTTATTTGAGGCGGACGTAGATGGACGATTGTTCGGCGAATATCTGTTGTTCGAACGCATTGAAGCTGCGCACTGGGGACCGATCTTTGAAGCTCGCGCTCGTGCTAATGTGAGCACTGTTTGTGCCTTCTATGCTAGCATCCAGAGTCCTACCTTGGAGCCCTTACAGTTCAAAATCCCTTTTGGCAGAGATCGGATGGCTACGATCGACGTCCGGTTGGTTGCGCGACTTCTCAACGTGCCTCTAGGTGATGTACATCCAAGTGAGAAGAATTTGAGGACTAGACGTGAACGAGATCGCCGCACCAGGTTTCTGTGCGGTAAGTTGGTTCCATGGCAGCCTAATAATAGCCTCAAGGCGACGTACATGTCTGAGGATTTGCGTCTGCTGCATCACATCTGCACGTTCAATGTTTATCCTAGGTCGACGAACCGCATTGAATGTACACGTCTTATGGTCGATTTCTTATTTCTGGTGGCCCAGGGAGAGAACGTATGTATGGCCACTTTCATCTTACGGCAGATAGTTCTCATAGCTAGGTCGAGGAGAACATCCGAATCCCTTCCCTTTGGCCGACTCATTTGCAAGATTGCGCTTGAGTTTGCCTATAGACTTGGACCCGAATTGCCGGTATCGATTCACACCATCGATGAGTCGACAATGGTTAAGATGAAGATTGGGTCGCAATATCGTGAAAATCAACTTGAAAGGGATAGTGGGGACGACTTTGATGAAGAGGAAGATCAAAGCGAAGGAGAACCTAGTGCAGAGGTTCAGGAAGAGACTCAGGAAGAAGCAGAAGAGGAGGCTCAGGATACTGATGAGAGCCCTCCTCCTTCTGCGCAGGCTACTATCGACGATCGCATTGCTCGGATGGAGGAGAGCCAGACCGCTTTGCGAAGGGAAGTCCAAGAACTTCGAGCAGAGGTCGCTGATGCCAAGGCCGTTACGAAGAAGAAGTTTGGCAAGGTGACTCGCACCTTGAAGGCAATCCTGTGTTGCTTACAGGATAAGGGTGCTCCTCCTCCGTCGCCAGACTCCGACTAGCGACGCGATCTTTGATGTTGTTATGAGTAGTTAGCCATTTTCTGTTTTATGTGTGTAAAGCCTGTTAGGGCTAGTGCTTTGCTTATGTTGCTGTTGCTTAACTGTCTTAATTTCCATGTCATTCTAGTCATGATGCTTGTAAGGATATATCCCTTGTATTGTGACAATTTTGATTAATTGAAATGCATGGAATACCTTTGACTCTTTAGTGAATGATTGTGGTGTATTTGAGCAATTGAGACTGACAAGGTTGCGCCCTATTTTGAATATAGGGAATGCCACCTAAGACTACGAGGAGCGCGGTTCGGCTTTCATTGTCAGAGCAGATGGATCAGGCTCCTTCTCAGTCTGGCACTCGTCCGGACCCTGCTGTGGGCCCGATTCCTGAGACGGTTCGGTCGTCTCAGCCTACCGTTGGTCCTACAGATGGACCACCGCCATTTACACCATCAGTTAGAGAGCCTCAGCGCGCATCTACTTCCGTACCTCATCCGCCACAGCCTGCTCCACCACCTGATAGATTCGAGCAGATGATGGCTATGATGCTACAGCAGCAGCAGCTATTGACTACTATAGTCGGGACTTTAACCCAGGGTGGGGGTGCGACGGCATCTACTCCGCCTGCACCACCTGCGCATCCAGCTGAGGATGCCTATGCTTACGCCCAGGATGAGGGCATAGCACTTCCTGCGCAGCCTGCTTTCCCTGCGGGGAATCCTGCCGACACACGGGGCCTTCTGGAGCGATTTCAGCGCTTGCGGCCTCCTACTTTCACGGGTTCTCACAGACCCGAGGAGGCTGAGTTTTGGCTCGACCGAGTGTCGAAGATTCTGCGCATGTTGCACTGTACTGAGGCAGAGCAGGTAGAGCTGGCTACCTTCCAGTTTGAGAGAGAGGCCAGTATGTGGTGGGATAGTGTATTGCGGACTGTTACCGCAGACTTCGTATGGACATGGGCAGCATTCGAGTTTCGCTTCCATGAGAAGTATTATCCTCAGACCTACAGGCACGAGAGGGAGAATGAGTTTCTCCGTCTCAGGCAGGCAGCGATGACGGTTACCGAGTATGAGCATCGGTTCACAGAGTTGGGCAGGTACGTCCCGACGATTCTAGCTGATGAGCAGATGCGCATATGGCGCTTTTTGGAGGGCTTGCGACCGGATATTCGGTCGAAGATGTGCTGTATCAGTTTCCCCTCCTATGCGGAGTTGGTTCACATGTCCATGCGGGCAGAGCAGGACGTGGATCGACTTGCGCGATCACGAGGCCCGACTACTTCCAGGCCGCGACCGGAGTTGCCAGATAGGCCCTTCGCGGGCAAGAGGCCTCGCATTGATCCTCCTACCAGGACCACGGCGCCAGTAGGACCGTTTCGGCGCCCTGATTTATCATGCACATACTGTGGGAGGACGGGCCACCTAGCGCAGAGTTACTTTTCGAGGATGCGGGACAGTGGGTTCTCGCCACCGCAGAAGATTGATCGTGTACGTCCACAGGCGATATCAGCACCGCCTATACGGCCAGCTCCTGCGCAGTCCTCTTTCAGACCCACAGTATCGCAGATTCGACAGCCCCCACGGCCCTTGACACAGCGGCCGAACCGGCCACAGCAGGCTCGAGTTCATGCACTGACCACGGAGGCAGCTACGACGCCGACTTTCCAGCATTCAGCCTTCGAGGTCACGGGCCATATCGGAGGTACTCCCGTTCTTGTCATGGTGGACACTGGTTCCACGATTTCTTTGATATCGCGTGCCGTAGTCAGACGTCTTGGGTTGCAAACTATCACTATGGATAGCGTGCGAGTCCTTGCAGCTCATGGAGATTATTCGGATGTCACCCAGATGTGTGAGGGTTGTTTAGTTGATCTGGGAGGCAAGACGATGACTCTTGATCTGGTCGTCGATCCCTCGCTCGTATATCTCGACGTCATTCTTGGCATGGACTGGTTGACTGCAGCGAGAGCCGAGATTGACTGCGAGGCTCGTGTGGTGACGGTGTACGAGCCTGAGGGCACGCCTTTCACATTTTCAGTGCGGGTAAATCTTCCTTTCCGCATTCTTAGCTACGCCACTCTATTACGCGACGCTGGTGCCCAGGTACTTGAGCAGACGCCAGTTGTTTCTGAGTTCGGGGATCTGTTCAGGAAGATCCCTGGTTTGCCGCCCCGACATGAGATCGATTTCACTATCGATCTGATTCCTGGTTCTACACCCGTCTCACTGCCGACGTATCGCATGGCACCATGTGAGATGGAGGAGTTGAGGACGCAGATTGATGGACTGCTAGAGCTTGGCTTTATACGGCCTAGCGTGTCTCCTTGGGGAGCACCGATCTTGTTCATAAAGAAGAAGGATGGTTCGCTGCGATTGTGTATTGATTATCGCAGGCTGAACCAGCTCACGGTGAAGAACAAGTACCCTTTGCCCAGGATCGATGACTTGTTTGATCAGTTGAGAGGAGCGCAGTACTTCTCGAAGATTGATCTTCAGTCAGGATATCATCAGCTGCGCGTCAGAGATGAGGACGTGCAGAAGACAGCATTCAGGACCAGTTTTGGTCATTACGAGTTCCTTGTGATGTCGTTCGGTCTCACGAACGCACCGGCCGTGTTCATGGATCTGATGAACAGGGTATTGCGGCCTTTCCTCTATCGATTCGTCGTTGTCTTCATCGACGACATTTTGGTATACTCTAGGAGTCGAGAGGAGCATGAGGAGCACTTGCGTTTGGTCCTTGATACGCTCAGACAGCATCAGTTGTTCGCACAGTATAAGAAGTGCGACTTCTGGAAGCAGGAGGTGAAGTTTCTGGGACACGTGGTGTCCAAGGTTGGCATGGCAGTTGACCTGTCTAAGGTAGCTGCGGTGCAGGACTGGGAGCAGCCTAGTTCTGTCACTGAGGTGAGGAGTTTCTTGGGTCTCGCTGGCTACTATCGGCGCTTCATTCAGGATTTCTCGAAGATCGCGAGACCCTTATCTCAGTTGACACGGAAGGACGTGAAATTCGCCTGGAATGATAAGGCGGAGTCAGCTTTTCAGGAGCTGAAGGACAGACTTACGTCCGCCCCTGTGCTAGTATTGCCAGAGCAAGGGGTTAAATACACTATATACACTGACGCGTCTAGCGTTGGTTTGGGTTGTGTCCTTATGCAGAGGGACAGGATAATTTCGTATGCCTCGAGACAATTAAGGAAGCACGAGGAGAATTACCCTACACACGACCTGGAGTTGGCAGCCGTTATATTCGCACTGAGACTCTGGAGACATTACCTCTACGGAGAGGAGTTCGAGCTCTTTTGCGACCACAAGAGCCTCAAGTACATATTCACGCAGCGGGACTTGAATATGAGGCAGCGGCGATGGATGGAGACGCTGAAGGACTTCAAGTTTGAAGTCTCTTACCATCCTGGGAAGGCGAACCTTGTGGCTGATGCGTTGAGCCGCAAGAAGGCGATAGAGTTTGCGGCTCCTCTGATGGTTGCCGAGTGGGATATGGTGGAGTTTTTGCGAGACTTTGAGTAGAAACTCACCGTAGAGGAGCCATTTGAGTTCATCGCACACGTACAGGTGCGATCCCAGATCGATGACCGTGTCATCGAGGCGCAGAGGGACGACGCGCATCTTACTGAGCTTCGAGAGCAGGCCAGTGATGATGCTGACGCCGACTGGCGAGTTGGTATGGATGGGGGCTTACGTTACCGTGGCCGCCTATGCGTTCCTGATGTCCCTGACTTGAGACGAGAGATTCTCGAGGCTGCGCATTCTACTAGACTCGCGATGCATCCAGGCAGCACGAAGATGTATCGTGACGTGAAGAGGACGTATTGGTGGGAAGGTATGAAGACCCACATAGCTGAGTTCGTGTCCCGTTGTCTCACTTGTCAGCAGGTGAAGGCAGAGCATCGCCGACCACCTGGACTTTTGCAGCCTATGCCGATTGCAGAGTGGAAGTGGGATTTCATTTCCATGGACTTCATTTCTGGGTTGCCGAAGACGAGGAAGGGGCACGATTCCATTTGGGTGATCGTCGACCGATTGACGAAGTCGGCGCACTTCCTACCGATCAGAGTTACGAACTCTGCAGACGAGCTGGCTAGATTGTACATTAGAGAGATCGTGCGTCTGCATGGAGTTCCGTTGGAGATCGTGTCGGACAGAGACACGCGGTTCACTTCTATTTTCTGGACTCGCATTCAGGAGGCTATGGGTGTGAAGTTGAAGTTCAGTACTGCCTTCCACCCACAGACGGACGAACAGACGGAGCGAGTGAACCAGATCCTGGAGGACATGTTGCGAGCTTGCGCATTGGACTTCAAGGACAGTTGGGATGACTGTCTTGCATATGCGGAGTTTGCGTACAACAATAGCTTCCAGGCGAGTATCGGCATGGCACCTTATGAGGCGTTGTATGGGCGACCTTGTCGCGCACCGCATTGCTGGTTAGAGGTCGGTGAGCGCAGCTTGATTGGCCCAGAGTTGGTGCAGGCGACGTCAGAGAAGATTGATATTATTCGACGTCGGCTTCTTACAGCGCAGAGCAGACAGAAGAGCTACGCCGATACGAGACGGAGACCACTAGAGTTCACAGTCGGGGATCATGTGTTTTTGCGAGTTTCCCCTATGAAGGGAGTCCTTCGGTTCGGAAAGAAGGGGAAGCTGGCACCGCGATTCATTGGTCCATTTCAGATCCTCGATCGTGTGGGAGCAGTGGCTTACCGATTGGCTTTACCCACGCCCCTCGCGAGCGTCCACAACGTATTTCATGTTTCTATGCTGAAGAAGTACGTTGCTGATCCTTCTCATATCATCAGATGGGAGCAGGTGCAGTTAGGAGAGGATGTTACTTATATCCTGCGACCGACACGCATCTTAGACCGGAAGGAGCAGGTACTGCGTAGCAAGGTGATTCCCCTTGTGAAGGTACTATGGACGCATCATACTGAGGAGGAGGCTACTTGGGAGACAAAAGCCGAGATCAGAAAGAACTACCCATAGCTTCTCGAGGAGTACGAAAAGGTACAAAATTTTGAGGACGAAATTATTTGTTAAGGGGGGTAGATTGTAACGCCCGTGAAAAATCCATACTTGGGTTCGAGTACCAACTCGACCCGAAATTGCGTAGAATTCATTCCTTTAGAAAATATGACTAGGTTAGCTAGTGCAACGTTAGAATAGCTGGGAAATGGTCCCTGATCACTTTAAATACGTTCTACGAGGCCCGAAGCGAGTGGAACCAAGGGTGCTATAATGCTCTAAAGCCTCGGATCAAACTCTAAACCGGTTTGTTCTCTGGATCACTTTGAATCTTTGTATTGGATCTAGACCGCACGTTGAAAGTCCGATACCTCCTATCTTAGACCGTTAGGACCGTCTAGCTGGGCTTGACACTCATTCCAAAAATCAAGTCAAACCGATGATCACAGGCTATTTCATTGAGCCCGGACCGAAGAGAGTGTGAATAGGGACATAGTTGGAATTTCAAATTCAAATCTGGCACACAAATTTGACGCGTCAGTATTAAGCATTCTGACCGTCAGAATACAGCCAAATTATACCCTTGGATCAGGAAAAATATCTATTATATATCACGAGACTTATAGGCCTGATCTTGGTGCGGTGACCGTTAAACTGAAACTGGGCCGCCACGTGCGATCTGGGAACCCAACCGGTCTGAAAACTGGATGTGTGCTAGATCCAGTATGCATGAGCTTAAGTCCGACCGCATTTGGCCTGGGGACCTCCAGAAATGCCCTTTTGGACCGAAACGGCCCCGATTTGGTTAGGCACCAAGTAAACATTGTTCCCAAGCCTATTTTGGGAATGTTTTAGGCTATAAAAGGGGTTGAAACCCTCACTCCTCTCTCCCATCCGAATTTGAGAGAAGCCCTAGCTTGGGGGAGAGAAAAAGAGTGAGAGATTGTGAGAGAGTGGGAGAGTTCTTCCCGCCACTTGTGCTACGTGTTGCACGTGCTTAAGCAACACTCCTCTACCGCTTTCCCGGCGATTCCACCGCAATCCTAGGTAAGTAAAAACCCTAAATAGATGTTGATTTGAGTTTTTCTTGTTTCCATAGCGATGTAGCTTATGGATCTTATGTATTAGGCTCCTTACTCGCCGTAGACGAACCATATACACTCCGCTTCAATTCCCGAGTCTACAAGACACTAGGTGAGGATTTTAGACGCTTTGATTGACGGTTCCCAATGCTTTCAATGTCGTTTAATAGTAGATTCTTGACGGCATCGCCGTTTGACATGTACAAAATGCTCTCCGTTTCCCGTTTCGTAAGCTAACGAAGAATATGAGATTTAGGGCATTTTAGTCATTTGTAGGAAGTACTGTTTACATTCATATTTTGCTGATGTGATTGACATGGTTTGTTGTCGCATTAGGAAGTTAGGAATGCGTGCATAATTAGTTTGGCGAAGAGATTCGCCTAGTTGCACACTTTGGGTCGACATGCTATATGTAGACCTAAGTGTGTAGTGTATGTGTTTGTATAAATGCTTGTATTAGTATGTATTGAATTAAATGATGTTATTTGATAGATTGTGAGTGATTTTTTCAATTATTATGCTGACCTAAATGATTTTCTACATGTTGACAAAACGCATGATTTCATTACATGCATGGAATGTATGTACTTGAGGATTTGCTTAAGTTGAATATGCATGGGAAGTATGCCTTGAAGATTTGCTTAAGTTGAATGTTATAACATGTGCTAACATGCTCACATGATGTATTTCAATTCCAATACCTTTTTATAGTGTTAATGTAATTCCATAGATGTGTGGGACTTGACTTAGTCCAGGCAGTCGGTAACCGAGCGAATTCGTGGCTGACTGGTCATAGCCACGAACGAGGCGTCGATGAATGTGATTCGTGTTGAGAGTTGGCGGCAGTGGTTAGGCCACGCGAAGTGTTTTACGCACTTCATGTCGTTCAATTCGAGATGCGATCGCGCTAGTCGAGCCCGTCAAGTAACCCGACTGGCCGATGTTTGTTCACCTTGTATGTATCATAACTGCTTGAACCTAGGGTACTGAACTTACCATTGTAAACCCTATTAACCGTGGTACCTTGATCCACGAAGACTCATGAGCCGGGCATGGTGGTATGGGACACCGTGGTCGAGCTGTCGGCCTACGCTGGGGCCACAAACCTCCCCGTAGTGACCAATGAGCACCTTGACTCGTGAGCAGATTATGGTGGTATGGGACACTATATTCTAGCTGTCGGCCTACACTGATCAGGCGACGAGCCCTTTGTAGTGACCGCGAGCGTATTCTGAGTTCACGGGAGGCGACGACCCTTCCGTGCAGTAGAGTACAGTAGGCCTGTATTGATAAGGTGATGGGGGAGCGGTGCAACGAGTGCGAGCAACAGCCCTGGCAGCCCTTGCAGTGACCTACGAAATGTACATCGTATGAGATTACTAGGAGTGACGACCCTAGACAGGATCCGTGTTGGGATTGATACAAGGGAGGTACCTTAGTTTCCCAATCCTGCTGTTTGAATGGACTAATAACAACTTGGTAATCATGTCACCATAGCATTGCATGTGCCTGGAAGATGTGGAGCACTCTAAGGAGTGTGGCATGCCGCGGTCGTAAGATGTTGTCGTATGAGGGTGATCGTCGGTGAGGGCATACATCACGTCATATCATCTTGCATTAACAACAGTATTAGGATTTGTCTGATTTACTGCTTTACTATTATCGCGTGATTGAATTGTGAACATGCTAATCTTTGCTCTATGATTCCACTGAGTTGATCACTCATTCCCACGTTACGGGATGGTGTTTGCAACACCCACCAGACCCTGTTGTAGTTGCAGGTGACGACGAGATCCAGGAGGTGGAGCCGGAGATTGACGAGGACCAGGATGAGTTCTCGTATATGCAGTACCACGACGGCTTCCCGTAGGTGACCTGGATCGAGGGGGACTTCAGTGGGACTATTTTGAACTTATTCTTTTGTTTATTTACATGTATATGAGACTCAGAGATGTAGTCATACTTTGGAGACAGTTGAGATTACTTTGTTTTTCCATACAGTGATATATATATTGTTTAGTCTTCCGCTTGCTTTTATCACTGGATCTGAAGTATGAATTGCAGTTTTGGTATACTTTTACTCATGTGAATGCTTTAAATCAGACAACATTGAATCATAACCATTTTTGTTGCATAAGTGACTGTCTGGAACTCGGGAGTTGAGTTTATACACGACCCCCGATTTTCAGGGTGTTACAGAAATGAACACCCACAAAAAAGAAAAAGAAAGAGAGAAAGAAAGAAAGAAGCACCCACTTCAAGATCTCTTCTTCCTTCTTCCACCAATGCGATCTGGAGCTCGAATGGATGGACTTCAACGGTTGAGATCGGACTTAGACGGTGGAAATGGAAGGTAGGAAGGTGGGCCACACTAATTTCTCTCCCATGGAAGCCATGGATGGTTGCTTGAAGAGAATGAGGGAGAGGGAGTGAGAGAGAGAGATTGAAAGAGAGAGATGGGTGAGTGATGTGGTGGGTGTACTTTCTATAAAAGAGAGTTTGACTTTAGAGTTTCTTGGGGATGGGGTTGTACTTTGACATGAGATGTGATGTGGTACTTGATTGATGTGATGTGATGTGATTGATTTGAAAGGTTATAAAGATTCTCTTGGGATTTTACAAATGTGCGGCGTTTTCTCGAACTGAACGCGGGCCCACATCTCCTGGCCTAGGTATCGCCTCGGCGCGCGAGACACGGCATCGGAACTGCGGTGACGGTGCAGTCGTCAGGGTACAAGTCTCGAGTTGAGCCGACTCTAAAATACGGGATATGACTCAGGATCGCGCGTAAATGTTAGATAAAGGTCAAAGGTTGTCGAAATTTGACCGGGAGGACCGCGGAGGCATATAGAACAGTACGGGCTAAGATACGGGTCCTACATGTACCGAGTTTAAGAAGGAATCTGATCTCAGTAGGGCAGTTGGCCGATACCGGTTATGTGACGACATTCACCAGTGATTCCTGGAAGATCACAAAAGGTGCCTTGGTGATATCTCGAGGCAAAAAGGAAGGTACTTTGTATGTGAGTTCACTCGCAGTCGCATCAACTGGAGTGAATGGGCAGTTATGGCATCAAAGGTTGGGACATATGAGTGAGAAAGGGATAAAAGTACTATTGTCAAAGGGGAAGCTACCAGGGATGAAGTCTCTTGACTTGAAATTCTACGAGGACTGCATATATAGCAAGCAGAAGAGGATAAGCTTCAAGAAGACAGGACGCGCTCCAAAGACGCATCTATTGGAGCTTCTACACACTAACGTATGGGGACCGGCACAGGTATCATCTCTTGGTGGCTCACGTTATTTTGTTTCCTTTATTGATGATGCTAGTAGAAAACTGTAGGTTTATTTCTTAAAGCATAAATCTGATGTATTTGATGCGTTTAAGAAGTGGAAAGTTATGGTAGAAAATGAGACAGGTAAAACAGTAAAGTGTCTCAGATCTGATAATGGGGGAGAGTATTGTGATAAGAGATTTGAGAAGTATTGTGCAGCAAGTGGAATCAAACATTAGAAAATGATTTCAGGGACACCGCAGCAGAATGGTGTGGCTGAGCGCATTAACACGACCATCCTTGAGCGCGCCAGGAGCATGAGGTTACATACAGGGTTGCCCAAGACCTTTTGGGCAGATGCTGTAAATATTACCGTATATCTTATCAATAGAAGTCCCTCAGCACCATTGGATGGTGGGCTACCAGAAGGAACGTGGACTGAGAAAGAAGTGAACCTTACACATCTCAGAGTGTTCGGTTGCACTTCATATGTTCACATTGATGCAGATCACAGAAACAAGCTGGATGCGAAGTCCAGGAGGTGCACGTTTATAGGCTACGGGCAGGATGATTTTGGCTACAGGTTTTGGGATGTAAAAAATAGAAAAATCATCAGAAGCAAGGACGTAGTCTTTAACGAAAAAGTGATGCATAAGGACAGTGTGCAAGAAAATAAGGCCGAGAAAAAGGAATTCGTAGAGTTAGAAGAGTTACTGGACATGGGTGTTATAGCGCCACAAGATGATCATGCACAAGAGCATCATGAGGCAGAGCCACAGACACCAGTTATGAGGAGGTCTACTCAAGAGAGGAGACCCACGGTCCGATACTCACCCTCCTTACATTATCTATTACTGACAGATAATGGTGAGCCAGAGTGTTTTGAAGAGGCATTACAGTCAGATACACGGGTTAAGTGGGAGCAAGCCATGGATGAGGAGATGGACTCTCTTGAGTCTAATCGTACATGGGAGCTAGTCACTCTACCCAAGGATAAGAAAGCTCTTCATAACAAGTGGGTTTACAGACTGAAGGAGGAGTATGATGGTTCGAAACGGTATAAGGCGAGACTGGTTGTAAAAGGGTTTCAACAGAAGGCAGGTATCAATTTCACTGAAATATTTTCACCGGTAGTGAAAATGTCTACGATTCGCATGGTCTTGAGTATGTGGTTACAGAGAACTTACATCTAGAGAAACTAGATGTTAAGAGAGCCTTTCTTTATGAGGACCTTAAAGAAGAAATATATATGCATCAGCCGACAGGATACGTGGCACCAGGAAATGAGAACAAGGTGTGCAGACTGAAAAAAAAGTCTATATGGCCTGAAGCAGGCCCCGAGGCAGTGGTAAAGAAGTTAGATAGTTTCATGTCGGGAAACGGTTTTAGGAGATGTTATACAGACCACTGTTGTTACTTAAAGAAGTTTGATACGTCATACACTATCCTTCTTCTGTATGTTGATGATATGCTTGTAGTCAGTTCAAGCATGAAGGACATCTCAGATCTTAAAAGACAACTGTCTAGAGAATTTGCCATGAAGGATTTAGGAGCTGCAAAACAAATCCTAGGCATAAGGATAAAGCGTGACAGGAAAAATAAGAAATTGGTTTTGTCACAGGCAGAGTACATAGCCAAGGTACTTGATCGATTCAATATGGGAGGTGTTAAGCTGGTTAGCACTCCATTAGCCAACCACTTCAAGCTATCTAAGGAGCAAGGTGCAAAGACGCAGGAAGAACGGGACTACATGGCCAAAGTCCCATATGCGTCAGCGATTGGGAGTCTCATGTATGCTATGGTAAGCATGAGGCCAGACATTGCTCAAGCAGTGGGAGTTGTTAGCAGGTTCATGAACAATCTCGGGAAGGAATATTGGAAAGCTGTGAAGTGGATCCTCAGATACCTGGTGGGTACTAAGGATGTAGGGTTGTGTTATGATGGATTGAAAATCAAGCTACAAGGCTACATGGATTCAGATTTGGCAGGAGATATCGACAGCAGAAGAAGCACTACAGGTTATGTGTTTTCTCTGGGTAGTGCTGCAGTCAGTTGGGTCTCTCAATTACAGAAGGTAGTATCTATCAATACGACATAAGCAGAATATGTTACGGCTACAGAAGCATGCAAGGAGATGGTGTGGATGCAAGGTTTTATGGAAGAGTTGGGTAAGAAGCAAGTAGATTGTAAGTTGTACAGTGACAGTCAGAGTGCAAAACACTTGGCTAAGAATTCAGCCTTTCATTCAAGGACCAAGCATATTGCCATCAGATATCACTTCATACGTTCGTTACTAGAAGATGGATCGATTGTTCTGGAGAAGATTCATACAAGTGAGAATCCTACGGATATATTGACCAAGGTGGTCACAAGAGAGAAGCTGAAGCTCTGTTCAGCTTTGATTGGTCTTCAGGCTTGAAGACGGGGAGATAGTGCACTCCGGATGAAGAAAACGAAGGTTTATGGCAATGTGTCTACAAGTGGGAGATTGTTGAGAATGTGGAGCCACATTGGCCGCCTTTGACCGGTCGTAGGACGTCTTCGACCGGTCGTAGGGGCCTGCTCGACCGATCATGGACCGGCTCGACTCAAAGTCCAGCGATGCTGTTTTTTACTGTTTTGGGCCCTAGGACTGGTCGTAGGGACTATAAGACCGGTCGTAGGGATCTTACGACCGGTCGTAGCTCTCCTAAGACCCGTCGTAGGTTACGCAGATTGTTTTCGAAACTGATACGGATTGCGGATTTTGGTGTCGCCTTTCGCAAGAGTGCAGAAGGAAAGTTACCTAAACTATAAATAGGGGTTCCTAGGGCTTTTTTAGGTAGATGAGGAATATTGAGAAATATTTCTAAAGGTGTGGGCTAAGGGTTTTCTATATTCTTCCAAGGGAGAGGTTAGTATTTTGCCTTGTAATCTTTGTTCTTCTTCATAGTGGAAGTTTGCATCCATGGTTTTTTACCCTAGTTTGGAATTTTTACACGTATATCTTGTCTTGTGGTTTGTTTGGATTGCTTTGATCTGTTTTTAGTTTATATTTTCATCCGTTTATTGTTTGTGGGTGAGGCCTGAGATTGGATCTCGGCTCACTGCGTTGTTGGCATGCTGCGCAACAAACATAAATATCCTCTTGATTCAAAACATAGGTGGGCCATGTTGTTTAGTTAGTGTGTGACACAAGGGGACCAAAAAATGAAATAGAAAAAATATCCTCTAATGTATGTGTGTTAAATGTGATCATATGTGATTACTCGATGATGGTCAGTTTTCATGTTTGGTTCAGCCCATTAGCAATGATGTAATAAGCCCATGAGGGTATGTGATGTATGTTGTTTGTATCATTTAAATTTGATTTTCAGCTCAAGAATACCATGAAACCACTACTGATTGGAACTAAAAATTAGCATATCATATTGAAACAGATGAAGTATAGAAGATAAATCATGATCATAAATGTCCTTGCCAAAATTTTCTAAGATTGAAATTTGCTACCGCCTAGATGTCCTTGCCAAAATTCTCTAAGCTTGCAATTTAAGCTTGTAAAGTATGTTAAAATTAAAGAGCTTTTCCACCAAAATAAAAACACTTATTGATAAAGAAGAAAAACATGGAACTAATGAATATAGTTATATGCTTGACATTGCTTTCTTTAATCATTTATCCCAATATATTAATCTTTATTTCTTTCTATTCATTTTTCATGTTGATGGCTTAAAGCAGAGGAACAACCCGAGATTTCGGAGTCGTATTCGGTTTTAGTAGTCCCTTATTTCGCCTTTTGTAAGGTCAATTATTTTTATTTTTGGCCTCTCTTTATTTTTTGTCTTAATGCAAGACAATATTGCACGCATAACATTTGCATGTAGGTTGCACTCTTAAATTGAATTGCAATCACTATCACAATTGTAGTTTCCTTGCATTTGCAACTACATTAAGTTGGACTTCAAAGAAACATAGTTGTAATTTGAGGGCTACTTCTTGATTTATGAATGCTAGAAAAACATCACTTAATTATTGTCATTTCTTCTTGATAAATGTAGGTGATTACAATACAGATTACAGGTTGATCTAAGAACCCATAGATTGATTACTGATTATGTACTCTAGTCTTAATATATACATTGCTTTCTTTGCTTATATTATCTCATTATTACTTTCTTTGCTTAGATTATTATTGTAACTTATGATTGTGATTTGTAAATTGTAAGTTAGATAATTAGTTATTCGTTTGAGGATTTCTATGTGGCCATACATAGATATAGTGTATTTTTAGTGGCATAGAAATCGCTCAAATTGTCCCTTTTTGGACAGTTAAAGGTTAGATGGATAGTATACTTTCATATAACCTATTTAAATGTTCACGCCTGATCTGCGGTCCATCTCCTCGTTTCTCTCTAGATATGTTTCTTCCGTTTCATATCTAATGTCAAATATCTTCACATTGCTTTAGATATTTGGTATCGGAATGTAACGTAAGATCAACTTATCTGGAGAGGATGGGGAGATGCTACCGGATTTTCGGCATGAACATTTAAATGGGAATATGAAAATATTACAATCTATCCAACCTTGGATGGGTAACTAATTTAGAATTTAATTGTTGCTTGTAAGTTAGATAATTAGTTACCCGTTTGAGAATTTCTGTGTGGCCATACATAGATATAGTATGTTTTTTGTGGCATAGAAATCGCTCAAATTGTCCCTTTTTAGACAATTTAAGGTTAGATGGATAGTATGCTTTCATATAACCTATTTAAATGTTCATGTCTGATCCGCGATCCATTTCCTCATTTCTCTCTGGATATGTTTCTTCTGTTTCTTACCCAATGTCAAATATCTTCACATTGCTTTAGATATTTGACATCGAAATGTAATGTAAGATCAACTTATCTGGAAAGGCATGGGGAGATGTTGCTGAATTTTTGGCGTGAACGTTTAAATGGGAATATTAAAGTATTACAATTTATCTAACTTCGGATGGGTAACTAATTTAAGATTTAGCATAACTCTGTTAGCATTAGATTACTAATACTAGTTTGATTTAGTATATTTCAACTATTAGATGAAAAGTGAGGGTCTTTTCAATACCCTGTCCCCGACCCCTGGTGGTCGATCAATTACATCGCCTATGATCCTTGAAGATGAAGGATTAGGTCTTGAACACGGAGAGGTGCCTGTCAACATGGTTAATATTAGTACCACACAGTCACATGTTTCGGGAAATATGAAAAAGAAGTCGACAGTATGGAAAGATTTTGAAGAAGTAACCCTGAAGAGCAAACAAGTGAAGATATATTGTAAGCACTGCAAGAGTCAGTACACTAAGCAAGTAGATGGTTCGACCACAACATTAAAGAAACATCTAACAAAGTGTTTTAAAAAAGCGAGAAGTGGGCTAAAGCAACAAACACTTTCATTTTCGCAATCTGCAGGGAGTCCGTCAGTGTCCATTTACAAGTATGAGAAAAAGTTAGTGAATAAGTGGACGGCCGAGTTAATTATTTCAGATGAAAGACCATTTCAGATGGTAGAGAGTCCTGCTTTTGTTGGACTAGCCAAATGCCTTAACCCCAGATACGAGAAGGTCTCTCGTACAACAATCAAGACGGTGTGTATGAAGATGTATGAAGGCGAGAAGGTCAAGTTGAAAAGAGAGTTGGCCAGGATTTTTTGAATTAGCCTAACATCAGATTTGTGGACGACATCTAATCAACGAAAGGGGTATATGTCCCTAACTGCTCACTACGTTGATGCTAAATGGAGGCTTTGCAAGAGAATAATAAACTTTCGTTATCTTGCGCCTCTTCATAGTAGTTTGATGATTTCATACTGTATATACAGATGTCTAATGGAGTGAGAAATTGAGAAGAAGATCTCAACAATTACACTAAACAATACGTCCGTAAATGATAGCGTGATAATGAATTTGCGTAGCTAGTTTAAGGCCACCGGTGACTTGTATTTTGGCAGAAAGATATTTCATGTTAGGTGTTGTGCCCACATCCTAAACTTGATTGTACAAGAAGGCCTTAAAACAATCGATCCCATGATCGAATACATAAGAGAGAGTGTGAAGTACATACGAGGGTCACCTTCACGATTACATGCATGGAATGAGATCGTGAAGCGGTTGAATTTGTCAACTCAAAGAACGATGAAGTTAGATGTCACGACACGTTGGAATTCAACTTTTGAAATGTTAGATTCAGTGATAAATTTGAAACCTGCCTTCTCTCACTATGCGGAGCGTGATAGTGCATATATTTGGCTGCCTTCTGAAGGTGATTGGTCAAGAGTTGTATCAATTCGTAAGTTCCTTTCTGTTTTTTACAACTGCACGAAGAAATTTTCGAGCTACAAGTATCCAACAGCAAATATATTTTTGCCTGAACTTTGGAAGGTAAAAGATGCCTTGCGAAAAAGCAGTAGTGGACAAGACTTTTTACAATTCATGACCATGGGTATACAGGTAAAGTTTGATAAGTATTGATCTAAGTGTAGTCTGGTAATGGGTGTTGCGGTCGCTCTTGATCTCCGGTACAAGATGTTTATGGTTGGCTTCATATGTAATAGGTTTGTATGGTGTGATGGGTGTTGTTGAGGCTGAAAAGATATTTGGTGCAGCCAGTCAATTGTACAATTTGTATGCGTATGCCGCAAAAGAACAATCTCCTCATGTGGGTTCTAATTCTGTTATTGATAAATTGCAAGAAGACACGACAGATGATTTCATGTCTTACTATACACAGCTGAAAGAGACTCAAGTACAGATGCATAGATCAGAACTTAAAGAGTATCTCAAAGAGGATATTTTAGTTCTAAACAAAGGCGAAGATTTTGGTGTTTTGGAGTGGTGGAGGTCGAGATCTGATAAGTTGCAGTACCTTGTGCTCTTGTTAATGGCACGCAACATATTATTAATTTCAATTTCAACCGTGGCTTTAGAATCCGCTTTTAGTACGAGAAGTGGGGTCGTAAGCAAATATAGAAGCTCACTTACACCTAAATCGGTTGAAACGCTCATTTGTACCCAGGATTGGCTGCATCTGATGTGAGGGAAAGAGACCTCTATTGATGAGGAGTTTGATGAAGAAGAGAGTGACAAGATAGAAGAGACAGTGCCTGCAGCTGCAATATGATTTTAATGCCTTCTAATTTTGTTATATCATATTATTTGTAATTTTGTTAAAATGGTTACATTGAAGTTTTATGGTTACATTTTATGGGTGGATGAATATTTCTCTTTTTTCATTAGTAATATTCAATTAGATAATATTTTTTAAATCTCTTATTATATTGTTAGGTACTTGCGTTCATTCATAACTTTAATTTCTTTTTTTTAATCCTAAGCTAACTAGATATACAGCAAATATGTCATCAGAAGATGATGCATCTGCGAATATTTGAGATTATGGAGTCCAAACCTACTCTCAGGATGGAAAGATAAAGTTGAAATGTAAGTTGTGTGGAAAACAGTTTGTCAACAAAATAAATCGACTCAAATTATATTTAGCTTGTCGGGGAGAAGACGCTGCACCTTGTAGCAAAACTTCTCAGGAGGTTCGAGATTTATTTGGAGTCATTCTCGATTCTAATACAAAGACTTCCCACACCCCTCACCCTTCAACTACAACCAATACAACTAACCAAAGAATATATAGAAGTGGGCCTGTTATAAATGAAGAAGGGTTTAGCAGAGGAATTGCAACTGCCTCTAGCTCCAGTTACAAGCCTTCCACAACCCAAATTAGTAGAGAAGAAGAACAAGAAAGAATTTTAAGGGAGCAAGAAGAACGGGATTTTAAAGAGGCCGTCAAATAAAGCATGCAAATGGCATACAGATCAAGAAGTATCAGACAACAATATCCACCTCCGAGACAACATGATACTGAAGCAGGCACAAGTAAACTATCAAAGTTTGTTAAAAGTCTTGCAACATTGTATAAGCTATTGGAAATCCTGTACAAATCAGATCATAAAAAGCGTCTGAAAAAAGTTCTTGCATCTATGAATGAGGATGATGGGAAGAGATCCCCACCATCCGATTCAGTAGAGGTGAACAACCATTTATTGGACACATGCAGCTCAGAGTCGCCCAAGAGTTCTCCAGTAGTTGAATCTATAAAAAGAGAACCGAAGGATGAATCTGGCGATGAAGGTAGAGGTAGAGGAGGGGGTTATTATTGCGGACAAGGTTCATATAGTTACATGCCACAAAGACATTCATCATATAGAGGGTATTGAATGTATGAAAGTTTTACCTAATCTATATGTCAATATATTCATGTTAGGTTTTTTTACTTTTGATTTTAGACATGATGTTGGACATAGTTTGTGTCAGTATTTGCATGTTATCTAATCTTTTTCTTTTTCTTTCTTTCTTTCTTTATTATTTTTTAAAATTTAGCTTAAAGTGTGTTTGGTACCAAATTTCATGAAATTTTACACCAAATTAGACTGATTAACGAGGGAGAAGTGCGATTCAATTATATTGAGACTGGGTCGATGGACGACTAATGCATACTTGGTAATTAATGAGGGAGAAGTGCAATTCAATTATATGATCCCCATCTAGCAGCAAACTCCTAGGAATGCATGGTTTAAATGACAAGAAACCATCCGCACTAATTTCAAACTCAAGTTACAGCCATTGAGTTTTCCATGCAACAAAATACAGTGTCATGAGTGTTTAAAAACACAAATAAATGGATTGCATGCGAAAAGGGAAGATCATCTATAACTCACGCGTGAACCTCTCTTGCAACCCAGCTCAAGTGTCAGTGTGTAGGGCCTCTTAGCGATGTATAAGGTGGACCTTGCCACGAAGATCACCTAGCTAAACAATCAGGCCTGTCCGCTCATCAGATGTGCACCACATACAAAAACTATGGATGGCTTAACTCAAACTTGTGAAAGATTGGATTCAAAGTACAAGTGGGACCTGCCTGATGAGTGGATTGCATGATTTATTTATTTTTGTTATCCAGATCATCTTCATGGCAGGACCCACCTTACACATATCTTGGATCCCTACACGTGACACATTGGTGTGTCATCTGGGTTGCATCCAAAGTTCCCATGCAATGGGTTGTATGCGATCATTCCTCACATGGGGAAGTCTTAATTATGTACTATCAACATGTATTCACAAGTAGCAAAGGAATACAATGCACAAGCTATATTAGACCTTATGTATAGAGATTACCAGGCAAATCATAATATTCTGGTGGGTCATGGAAAAGCCTCGCTTCTCGAAAACGGTGGCGCTTTCCGTCAGTACCTGAATGCTGATATGTAGTATGTGCAGCATATGGTTCCAATCTAAGCTGTTCATACATTGCCTGTCTATGAAGTTAAAGGCTTAGAAAAATAGTGAACTACCACAGAAATGCAGATAGAGCCATTCCATGCTATTGAAAAAAGAAAAAAGAAAACGGAATATGGTAAGTGATATTTGCATAAAGATTTTCCTAGGAAGAGTTCAATGTACCAAAATCCAAACTGTCAAAATTGCGGGTCCCATTTTGACTGGTAATAGACCCAAAATCACACTGAATGGGTGATCCTAACTGTTGGATTGGTGGCCATCAAATGGATGGTTGACACAAAGTAGAGTCAGTGGTCCAGATAGAAAACAAAAACCCATAACTTGGAGGCTAAGATTGCCAAATAATATGATTTTGGACTGTGACCCGTTTACAGTGGGATCCACCCATTGGATTTACTAAAGCACACTAAGACTTACCTGGACAAAATATATATGTCCACTGCAAAATATACTTGCAGGCAAGATTCCCAGCTTAAGGCTACCATCAAAAGTATAGAAAAGTCTACTTTCTTCATCAATGGAAGGTCCCAAACTTTTGCGCATGAGTGGATTAAAACTCAGCTGATCTCATAGACTGTCATAAGTTTGAATCATATCCATCCATTCTTTTACAAATCTTTTTGCAGATTCTGCCAGTCGCCAGTAGAAAATTCCAATGTTTAAGTCACATTTTACTGTGGAAGGTGAAATCCAAATTGTCTGAGCAAACTGAATTGTCCAAGCAGATAGATTGCTAAAACAATTATGTTGGATTTGAGAGAAAAAAGAAGAAGTTAACAATTAAAAAAATGTATGAAAAGAAGTTACTCGGATCACAACCGAAACATGTAACTCGTATTTTGGCCTTTACTTACAAATATAAGGACATTTTTGCATCAGATTTTATGGTAAATTGGCATGTCGTCAAGAAAAACCAATCTTAAGGGAAAAATGGTGGAAACAAAAAACAAAATCAAACATAATTTTCTGAAAAATGAAGATTTAATTTACAATTCAACAAATGAAATAGAGAAAGGAAGTATTAAATTAAACTGCAACAATCTGTTACCTTCCTTAGCATTCATATCAAGAAGATATCCCAGGAAGGTTGTCTTTAATGAGTTTTTGGTAGCCCAGAGAAGTGCAAAAGAATATATAAAGATTCTAGAGAATTCTTGACCATTGGATATATGCCACATAGATTAATTGTAACCATTGGTGTTAAGTAGCTAGAAGGTTCTCAAGCCTATAATAGGGGACTCCTCATTTGGAACAAACTTCTCAAAGTTGTAATCTTCTCTAAATAGTCTAATACAGCCACTCTTTTGGGTTATCTTACATTCTCACTAATTCCTTGGTGTCTAGTACTTGGTAGTGCAAGTGGATGATGGGCTGACCTGAGCAATGTTGAGGCATTGCACAAATCCAGCATGGATGAGGGTCCTAAGGAGTTAGTAATTTTGTGATGTCGGGCACCATATTGAAATTACATCGATTTCAAGATGGACTTGAAAGAAAATTTAGCTATAATTTGAGGGTCACTCATTATGAATACTGTAAGCTTTGTTACCATTTGGTCATATCAACATGATTAAAGTTGAATGCTTGGGATTCAATTTAATAATGCATCCAAACGCAACTAAAAAATGATGCAACTAAAAAATATCCTAGATTGGAAGATATAACCCATCTAGTATCTGAAACTATGTCTGTATAACTTGTAAATATTCCTGAGCTTTGCTATGCACACATTCGTGTGCAATAAATCTCAGTACACCATGCATGTGCCAACATGGCTCTACAGGTCTGAGGTCAAATCCATCCAAAAGAACAACACGACTATATTGATGCCCTAGTCCAAGAATCAAGTTGATCAACTCGTCAGGTGGTTGATGATTAGCGCAACTACCGGTCAGTGCTTGGTTGATCTTACCAAACATTAGATAGATGTGCTTATATGTTTTTCTTTGGGTTCCTTTTTTGAATTTTTTTTCACTAACTGTTTCTCTATACCTTTGCAGATTATCCAAGGGGAAGAAGAAGAAGAAGAAAAGAAGAGCTGCAATGGCCCTCTCTCTTTCTCAGATTCAACAAGAAGAAGTGATGCCATATCAAGGTACAAAATCTCTCTCTCTCTCTCTCTCTCTCTCTCTCTCTCTCTCTCTCTCTCTCCTCCTTTTTTTTCTTGGATCAGATCCAAACCTGGGCTAATCGAATCCGACTCGGTTTTCCTAATCAAGTCAGACTCAGATTGGTCCAGGGCCACATGGGTTAGGATCAGATTGGGTCAGAGGACCAGGACTTGGTCCCGATTCTGACCGAGTTCGGGTCAGGCCATGCAGAACTCGGATCTGGTCGAGTTGGGCCCAATCCGATTCTACTCGGCCCGATGCCCAGCTCTACTTAGAGTTGAGAAATTGTACGCCAACCTAAAGAAGTGTACGTTTTTGTCTGGTAGTATTATCTTCTTAGATTTTGTTGTGTCAGCTAAGGGCGTATCGGCGGATCCCGAAAAGGTCAAGGTCATCGTCAATTGGCTTGAACCCCATAATATTCATGAGGTGCACAACTTTCACTACTTAGTCACCTTTTATAGGTGGTTCATTCAAGCGGTATCCTCAGAGGGTCATTTGTAAATTACACGCACTAGTGTTGAACCCTTTAAAATTATAAAACGAAATGGTCTCAATGCGTATATAGTAGATCTTCAACCTTCCATGGGAATTAGTTTCACATTCAATGTGGAGGATCTAGTTCTTTTTTAGGGGACCACTGATACTTTTTTCAGCCTTTCACCCACCCATCATGATTCTTCAAACCTGTTCCTTGATTCATGGCCTCTTCCTGACCCTGCTTCCCAGCTTCTACTTCTCATATCTACCCTTCATACATATAGAGAAAATAGAGGATATTATGGACCATCAGATAGTATCAACGTCAAAGGGCGGGTTTCAGAAGTACCTGGTTAAGTAAAAGTCACGCCCAACTTCAGATAGTACATGGCTTACTAAGAAGGAACTTCAGAGACTTGATCCTAATATCTTGGAGCGGTTCAGGAGTTTTGTTTCATCAGTGGCGAAATCTTTACAGCCGAGAAGGGTTGATGGGGACATCAAGCGTACACACATGCCCCCTACGCATGTACGCAAGGAGGAGGGCCCCACCATAGATCTAAATCGATGACGACGTTTAGGGAAGGCCTCCTAATTATAGGACTGCATTTTGGTTCGTTGGAATGGGCCCGATAGTCATGTAAATCTTATCATGGGTTCTCATGATCATGGCCCACTATTTTAATTAATCTAATACTTTACATTTTGCTTATTATTGTTATTAGGAATATCATAGATGTTTTAGATTATTTTGATTAGTTATTATTTTTTTATTACTTCGTCTCCAAGTAATACGTTGCGTACATGGCGCGGGTTTTGGGGTACAGAGTTTTCTTATAAATAGGCACCCTCTATAGGTATTTTTTTCTCATTGAAGATTAATAAAATTTCTACATTTTTCTATTCTTCTAAATTTCTGAGTTGTAGATTTAATTGGGTATGAAACCCTCCCTTCCTCGAAGATTAATAAAAAAATTGAGTGGACCATAAGACAGAAAAAAGTGGCCACTCCAAATTTAGGTTATAAACAAACCAAAAGTGGCCACATGATAGGAAAAAATTTAGTTCCCTTCCTCTAAATTTAGGTTTTGAGGAAAAATTTAGAGTGGCCACTTTAGTGTGGCCCACGTTCTTCAAAACTAAATTTAAAGTGTTGGCCACTTTAGTGGGCCACTTTAGTTTTGTTCAATTTAGGGTTTTTTTCCTCATAACCTAAGTTTATGGTTTAGTGTGCTGGTCATTTTTTTTCCTCGTAACCTAAATTTTTTCCTCTAAATTTAGAGTGTTGGCCACTTTAGTGGGCCACTCTAAATTTAGTTTTGAACAAAGTGGGTCACTCTAAATTTAGGTTATGAGGAAAAAAAAATGAGGTAGATTGTTGAGACGCAAATAATGCATAATTTTCCTCATTTATATATTGGTTTTATGAACATGAATCAGCTTAATATTCTATTTTACTCATGTATGTGTTGCAAGGTGAATTTAAGAGCTTGGATTAAAAAATGGTGCTAAAAGCATGGATTTAATGCTCAAGAATTATCAAGGCAATGGATGGATCTTAGGAGACCAAGATTGAAGAATTTACATGCCAAAGATTCAAGAAAACCAAATGAGGAATGAAGAGAATCGAAGATTCGAAGTGAAGAATCCTGAAATCGTCCTGAAAAAATATATTCTTAAACTCTGAAGTCTATTTTGAAAAACTGCGTAGCGTGAAAACTATTTTAACGAAACTGTGCAACGAGAAGTTTATTTTGAAAAACTGCGTAAATTTTAAGCGATTATCCAAGTGTAAGATTTAGGATTTTTAGAGGGTTTTCAATTTATTCAAGTTTTATAAATTATTTTTTTCCTTTTAGATTTTTTACTATTTGCATTTATTTCTTTCTTGTTGTTTTCTTCATGTATTCTAATTATTGTTTTCTAAGTTCCTTCTAACCCAAGTCAGAAGGGAAGCACATTGGTTTAATATTTTCATAGTTATGATAATTGATTGTTTTAATGATGAAAATAATGATGTATGCATGTTATATATTGTTTAAGTTTAGTTTTTTATTATCATTACGTGATATCCATATGTTTCCATCATATGAGATCCACATTGATGGATAGACTTACCCTAAATTAGATCAATCAGATTTCCTATATAGGAGAGGTTCTCAACTTGTTATATTTCTTTGATTTTTATTATCTCATTGGTATCAAATTCTTAAAATCACCGACGCTTGAAAATATATATCAATGGTGCAAATTCATATTTTTCTAATATTTTATATCATTTATTTAAAATATTTAAACTATTTTATTTTCAGATTAGGTCGACCATAGTGCTCGGATCCTAGTTGTGTTATCCAAGTCATCATGATTTTAGAATATTAACCTATATGTGGAACTTTGAAGCTTGGGTGTTGTTTCAATTCAATTAAATTACATTCATTCAAAAATCTCAAAATCAAATCATTAGTTTTGTTTTTATTACTCAGTTTGTGTTGCATTTGACTTTCACATTCTCGCAATTCATCTCCTTGTGGGATTGACCCTTTATTTACAGGATATTACTTACGAACCTCTACAATTGAAGGCAAGCAATCACAGATTCAAAACTAAAGTGGGCCACACGACAGGAAAGAGTGGGAATTGAACATCCATAATTGAAACATTTTTAGGGCCATGAAAGCTTTTATCAAGCTAATATTTTAAAGTTATAAGTTTTTCCAACTGAGAATGAACTTATGAACGATTTGGATGTCATATAAAGATTATGGTGTACCAAGAATGGTTTCAATGGTAAACCTTTCCATCCCTACTGTTTCCTGTCATGTTACACAGTTGGGGTTCAGATCTATCTCATTTTTTTATCTCATCTCCTAAAATGAGGTGGAGAATCTAATGGACAGGATGGATTTCTCACATGCATCATAGTGGCCCCACCTAGCTTCCAATCACGGGAACTTTAGAGAAACAGATAGACCTGATGCATTTCTCACAAACATCATGGTGGGCCCCACCTACTTCCTACCGCCGAAGCTTATTGCAGTCGCGGTCAAAGGCAATCTGCTTCTCGTGAATAACGCCCTACGTGTTTCTAGCGCATATTAGCCAACCTAACTGTGGATTGGATACTGAGTGCTTCAATAGCCAAAAGGCTGCTGAAGTGACGTGGCAAAATGGCATTGGTGGATACCAATTGGCCGTTTCTTCCTAATAAATGCTCTTCAACCGGAGATCTGTTAATGGATGTTTTTCCGTTTAGGACATGAACGCACAAGTAATTGTTTATTTTGAGAAAAAAAATGACTCGAATTTATTGGGAAAGACTTTCTCAGCAAGTTCCTGCACTGGAACCCAGGTGGGGCTCACTGTGATGTTTGTGAGAAATCCTACCCATCCATCCGTTTTTTGAGCTCAATTCAAAACATAAAGCCAAAAATGAACCGTTTCCAGAGCTCAGGTAGGCCAAAAATGTGATAATTGAACATCCACAGTTGAAATCCTCGTGGGCCATAGAAGTTTTGAGTCATGCTAATATTTGTGATTTCAATTCATCCTAGTAGGAATGAAGTTATTAACGGTCTGGATGGCTTGTAAACATCACTGTTAAACCCAGGTAGATTTTAACTGTAGGAATTTCCCTAACCACATTTTCCTTTAGTACAACCTACTTGAGCTTTAGATACGGTTCATTTTTAACATCATGTCCTGAAATGAACTCAAAAAATGAATGGAAGGGGAGGATTTCTCACAAATATCACGGTGGACCCCACCTAGGTTCCCAACGCAACAACTTCATGTGAAAGCCTTTTTCGAGAAATCTGCATGTACGTGGTCAAGGGAAGTAGATTGCGAGAAATCTGCATATGCGTGGTCAAGGGAAGTAGATTGCGTACTGAGTAAACTCCGTGAAGCCCGTCATGATTTATGTATTTTACCCAGCCTGTCCATCCATTTTATAAAATAATTTTAGGGCCACCTAAGCATATATAAAAGGCTAAAATCGACGACACCAAAGGAAACACTATGAACTGAATTTATACCGTTAAAAAGTTCTTGGGGGTCACAGAAGTTTTTGATCAAGATTATATTTGTTTTTTTTACCTTCATTTATGTTTTTTGATCCTGTGAACAGTTTGGATGAAAAATAAACATCACTGTGGGACCTAGAAAGGTTTCAACAGTGGAAATCATTATTTCCACTGTTTCCTGTGGTATGGTCCACTTGAAATTTTTATAAGCTTCAATTTTGAATTCAACGGCTAAAATTAGATGGAAAAATAGATGGAAGGTATAGATAAATCACATAAATTCACAGTAGGCTCAACTAAATTTTCTCGGCATGACCATCTGATTTAGTGGCCGAGTGCGTGCACGGCGAAACGGAGACGAAGTAGCATTTATACCAAGGAAACGTACCATTGGTATCCAACCAATGGCGTTTTGCTACATCACTTCAGTAGCCTTTTGGCTACTGAAGCGTTGAGTATCCAATCCGCTCCCAACCTAACTGTGGATTGGATACTGAGCGCTTCAGTAGCCAAAAGACTACTGAAGTGACGTGGCAAAATGGCATTGGTGGATACCAATTGGCCGTTTCTTCCTAATAAATGCTCTTCAACCGGAGATTTGTTAACGGATGTTTTTCCGTTTAGGACATGAACGCACAAGTAATTGTTTATTTTAAGAAAAAAAATGACCCGGATTTATTGGGAAAGACTTTCTCAGCAAGTTCCTGCACTGGAACCCAGGTGGGGCCCACTGTGAAGTTTGTGAGAAATCCTACCCATCCATCCATTTTTTGAGCTCAATTCAAAACATAAAGCCAAAAATGAACCGTTTCCATAGCTCAAGTAGGCCAAAAATGTGATAATTAAACATCCACAGTTGAAATCTTCGTGGGCCATAGAAGTTTTGAGTCATGCTAATATTTGTGATTTCAATTCATCCTAGTGGGAATGAAGTTATTAACGATATGGATGGCTTGTAAACATCATTGTTGAACCCAGGTAGATTTTAACAGTAGGAATTTCCCTAACCACATTTTCCTTTAATACAACCTACTTGAGCTTTACATCCGGTTCATTTTTAACATCATGTCCTGAAATGAACTCAAAAAATGAATGGAAGGGGAGGATTTCTCACAAATATCACGGTGGACCCCACTTAGGTTCCCAACGCAAGAACTTCATGTGAAAGCCTTTTCCGAGAAATCTGCATGTACGTGGTCAAGGGAAGTAGATTGCGAGAAATCTGCATATGCGTGGTCAAGGGAAGTAGATTGCGTACTGAGTAAACTCCGTGAGGCCCGTCATGATTTATGTATTTTACCTAGCCTGTCCATCCATTTTATAAAATAATTTTAGGGCCACTTAAGCATATATAAAAGGCTAAAATCGACGACACCAAAGGAAACACTATGAACTGAATTTATACCGTTAAAAAGTTCTTGGGGGTTATAGAAGTTTTGGATCAAGATTATATTTGTTTTTTTTACCTTCATCTATGTTTTTTGATCCTGTGAACAGTTTAGATGAAAAATAAACATCACTGTGGGACCTAGAAAGGTTTCAACAGTGGAAATCATTATTTCTACTATTTCCTGTGATATGGTCCACTTGAAATTTTTATAAGCTTCAATTTTGAATTCAACGGCTAAAATTAGATAGAAAAATAGATGGAAGGTATATATAAATCATATAAATTCACAGTAGGCTCAACTAAATTTTCTCGGCATGACCATCTGATTTAGTGGCCGAGTGGGTGCACGGCGAAACGGAGACGGAGTAGCATTTATACCAAGGAAACGTACTCATGGTATCCAACCAATGGCGTTTTGCCACATCACTTCAGTAGCCTTTTGGCTACTGAAGCGTTGAGTATCCAATCCGCTCCCCCAGCCTACAACGGGCCCACAAATAAATGGGAGATGCATGGCACTGATCACCGTACAATACCAACTTATAAAGAGTAATGATCCAACGCTCTGTGAGCACTACAAGTTACAGTGCTCCAAGCTGCACAGGGAAACTTGGACCGTCCAATCGACTGATCTACGCCGTCCACTGGCTTTAGAACAGATTTCACTGCAATCCCATCAAAATTAAAATAATCGGATGATTCTAACCATCTAATTAAATATCCCATAAAATACACGTTCAAGATCATTTCCAATAAATACATAACAGCAACAATATGAGCCATCTATTTGTTGGGTCCACCGTCGATTGCTTAATCCAACTTATTAATGGCTTGGATCAACCGGTCACTATGTTTTTTTAGAGCGTAGCCCATATATACCTATGTAAAGTACGTATATGTGTGGTAGATCCGAGCCATTAATCAGGTAGGCTGCACTTTGAAGTACAAGCAATTCACTTGGGGTGGGGAACAGGACTTTTTAAACCGTCCATTTCATTTTTCGATATATGTATGATCTGCTTTCCTAGCTCATGGCATGGTCCCAGTATGTCTTACCTGATGAATGGGTTGGATGGATCTCTGACACGTCTTCCGTCCGCCTGGATCTGAGACGTGTATTGTCTCAAAACTATTATTTGTAGCCATCTATCTTCGGAGGTATGGATGGACGGTTAGATTTACCTAATGAAATTAACTCTTTAATAAATAAGGGATCTAAGGCTGGCTCAAAATTTGGATCGGACCATTATATAACAATCTTCACCGTCTATTTATTTTAAAGTATCTCTTTTCTTCTCCCAGTGGCAATAAAATCTTTGATGGACGTAATGGACGGTCTAGATCGATCAAATGATCCATCCAAGTGTCCAAATGTAACAACGTGCACTGTAACTTATATCCCTTTAAGAGCACCGGATCATTTCTAGTTATATCTTAAACGCAACAATGTAGCATTCTTTAACCATCGCAGGCAAACCCCTCCACTGAGAAAAAAATAAAATGGTAATGCTAGTACATATTCCAAAGGGAAGAAAAGTGGGGTTGTAGGTCGTTCGTCAATTATAAATGAGTAAATACAATATCAGGTGCAGCATTTTCACAATCTTTTGCCCTCTTCTTTTTTACATGTCATTCTTCTTTTTTTTTTCCTTTACGTAACAGCCACTAGCATCATATAACAAGGTTAGTATCCAATGCTTCAGTTGAGCAATTCCACAATATTATTTGGGGGTGTTTGGCGCATGGTATTGGGAAGGATTGAGTGGAATGGGGTTAAAAAAATGTAATTATTATATATGATAGGGATTGCCCCTATTACCATGGGATAAGCATAATTCTATGCTTTGTTTGTAATACGGTGGGATTCATTGTACATTGAATAGATATACCCACCATCATTTTAAACTATTGAGAATAACACGTGTTATATCTAAACCGATCATCAGTTTTGTAACCTCATTTTATGGCATGGGCCTAAAAATGAGGGAGATCCAAAACTTATGTGGCTCCAAAGAAGTTTTCAACGATAGGTGTTCAATTCCCACTACTTTATGTGGTGGAGTCCACTTGAGCTTTAGATCTACTTGTTTTTGGGCCCATGCTCTAAAATGATCTCGAAAATTGGGTGGATGGTGTGGATGTAGCCCACACATCATGGTATGACCTACGCAACTTGCTAACATTGAGCGGAATTCGCACAGGATCAAATGCAATTCCAACTAATCTAATTCCAAGCTTTTCCATTCTTCCCAAACATTTAATGGATTTGGTAAGGGACCAAATGAAACTCCATCCCACCTAATCCCATCTAATACCATGCGCCAAACGCCCCTTTAGGTTTTTAATTTGTTTAAGTGTGCCCATTGCTCGTTGAAACCTTCAAATCTATGGGCCCCACCATGGAAGGTCAATGCACCAAAAATTTCCCATAATCAATAATCCTTCACCTTTCAATATGTGGTCAATGAAGCATAGATAAAAAGAAAAATATGGCAACTGTTCCATTCAAGCAATCAATGCCCAAATATGTTATGGCTAGGTCTTTCAAATCTAGGGGTTTTTGTGCATAGGCCATCCACAGTCCCATCATCCCCACATTTTGCATTGCTGCATTATGTGCCTCACTTATACAATCTGAAAATCAAAATATACTGTACACCTCCAAAATACCTCTCTGTAATGGTTGCAACTCTTAACCTTGTCTTTCTTTTTTGGAACATGGCGTTGAACTCAATACCACATTTATGGTCAATTAAACACAATATGGTCATTTGCTTGCATGTGCAGACCTACAACCCCCTAACTAATTCAGTACTCGGGAAATATGCAGAACCAACAGTGAAGAAACTAGCTAAAGAGCCGGAAGTGACGTCGCCCTCTAAGAAGAGGAAGCATAAAGAAGCAGAGCCCTCACAACCTGAAGAGGCAAGAGAAGAGGAAAAGGAAGAAGAGGACAAGAAGGAGAAAAAGAAGAAGAAGAAGCAAGCAGAGGCTGCCGAGGATGCTAATATGGAACCTGAAGAGGTAGAAGCGGAAAGTAGGAAGGATACAAAGAAGAAGAAGAAGAAGAGAAAGCACGAGGAAGCAGAGGATGGAGCAGCGAGTGTCCAGGTTGAGGAACAAGAAGCTGAAACACAAAGCAAGAAGAAGGAGAAGAAGAGTGAGTGATGTTGCAGGGTGTGAATGAAGGGTTTCTGCATGGATCAAGACCCCAACAATTTTTGGGTATTTAGGCACCGGGACAGTAAGCTTTGTAAAATCTCATTTACTATATTAGTGTTTGATTAAATATGTTGGCTTAAGAGTTTTTAAGTTAATTGTCTTCAGATATTCTTGCTCTCACCATAGCAAGAAATTGCAGAAGAAATGGTTGGAGGAACAGTTAAAACATTGGTGAAATTTCATGAATGTGTTTTGGTAGTCTCTTGGTTTAGATATGGCATTCAAAGGCAAGTGTTTTCTTGTTAGGTACGGGCCCTGCTGTAGATGATACAAGTAGTTTTTGGGATTGGAAGACCCCCATCTGTTTGAGCTAATCACCAATTTTTCTTTGGATTGTGGGTTTGTTGCCACTGGTCATATTGGAATAGAATTCTTCTGATATGGGAGATTTTTAGGACTAATCAGATTGGTGGACTATGGAAAGATGGGTCCCACATGTAGAGGGGAGACGGGAAAAAAGGCATGAATTGAACAGATTCTAACCATCACTGTGTAAATGATTGTATGACATTTTTCAACGATTCACATTCCATCCTTAAATTGGCAGCTTCAGTTTTTGAAACATAGTGTAGGCAAAGCAAACTTTCTATTTAGGACACCTGTTCATCTGGACCATCCAATTGAAGGACTTATTGGAACGAAAAATGTATTGATTATCCTTAGATAGGTGGTTGATTAGAAACAGTGGCTAGGATTTTGTATTTGGTACAAATTTAGGCTATAGGACATCCAAGGATGTTCATTGATTTTAGAGGAGTTTATTTCATACTTTGGCCAAGCATGACACTTGATATGCGGCCACAAGAAATTGTAACCTTATAAGCCCCAAAACAAGATTCTTTTAACAATCCTAACCCTTAATTTTTAGATGTGTGTTTGTTGATATTAGACGATTGCTTTCCATTTTTTCTGCCATCCAATAGATGTTGGTAGATAATAAAAAGTCAGTAATTTTCAGTTTATGATATATATGGGGACCCAATATATGGGCACTTTAGTTTGATTTGCATGCTAAACATGTAGTATGGTGATTGCTACTACGTATCATCCATCATGGAACCATAGTATAAATTATTTTTTTTTAAAAAAATTTTTTTATCTTGGATTTGTTATGGGTTTGAATGAGTATTTGCCCACTGATCGTGACAACCCTGCATTTAGCTTGTCTGGTGCCCACCCCAATCCATTGATATTAAGATGGTCTCGAACATCTCCCATTATGGAAGATTGTCACGCCCTGAACTCGAAAACTGGGCTCACAAAATTTTCGATCGCCGAATCCGGTGCTGACAGCCTCCATAATACCCCATTCTCGGCTCCCGACACCCATATACCAGATTTCGATCCTGGGACGCTACAAGGAGGATTTCAAACATGATTTGATTCGTAATGAGCATAACCACAAGCATAACTTACGAACAATAACCACAAGAACACCATCACAAAATCCACTATGATCAAAAACTTTAAGTACAATACATAAGAAAGAAAAATATAAATAACGAAAACTCCAAAAGCTCGACTGCACCCTCCTACTGCTACTATGCTACAGCTGCGTCTTGGCGTCACCTGCACACATCAATCATGCATAAACTTGTAGAAAGCTTAGAGGGTGGTGTAAGTGTGTGCACAATATAAGCGTGCTCAGACTACAAGGTTAGAGAAATGTATAATCATGCTGATGAATACATGAATGCAATCAGTCGTACCAAGGCTATGCGGTGCAAGATGTGAATGCTATCGGCCATATCCAGACCATGTGATGCGAGATGCAACTCAAGCATGTCAATCCTCATCATATATCAGTACAGTTCTCATTCTGGATAATCATCGGGGTCTAGTACACTCTACGCCAGCTTGCCGTCCCTATCCGAACGCACAACTGGGAAAGCGGAAGAGACCTCACTATCCGCCTGCCAATATCGGGCTCGGCTCGTCGATAGCGGACCTATTCCTCAAGCTGGTTAAACTCAACCTAGAAATTGTCCCCTCACTCAGGCGGGTAAGGTCACACCCCTTTCCAATCGACCACGACATAGTGAGAGACGTGGCCTACTGGTATTCGACCCTCGTGTGCTCGTGCATCCACTCGGTCTCGACGTTGGAGTCATCCTCTGGTACCATCAGGTTTAGAGATTTTTATCCAGGGACATCTATGGCGCCCGTATGCTAGAACCAAACATTTTCGGTATCCAATCCAGTCACCCACGATGCGTCTGTGGAGGCTATGGCCCTGATGTCACTAGGGCATACAATCATATAAATGCAAGTGCATGAGTCACACTACCAGTCATGCAACGGTCCTATGTGCACCATGCACTCATGTAGGGTAACTCCGCCTATCAGGGAGCCCATAAATATTCCACCGAAGGCATATGCTATGATCAGTCACTCCTCATATCAGTCATACATATGATGCGTATGATCATGAATCATGGATCTATACTAAACATGTATATAGAGATGGGCTTGTGTGAGATGGGCCTAGACGACCTACTTACTACAAGTATGGGCCTATTAGTGGGCTTTAGGGAGAGTGATAATGCGGACATTTAACCAACATTATCCTTACAATATGGGCTTCAAACCATCATTGCTCCCAAGGCATAGGCCGCTATAAAGTTCAACGCATATACCATGGTGAAATCACACTACAATGGGCCTTATGTACGCCTTATTGGCCCTCGACCCATGGGCCTTGAATACATCATAATGGGCCTCATAACATGGTTTCACATATATTAAAGTAGGCCCCAATAATGGGCCTATAAACACATCAAGATGGCTTACATACATGGGCTCATATATTCCAAAGTGGGCCTTAACATTGGGCCTATATACATGTCAAGATGGGCTTAAATACATGAGGCCATATATATTAGAGTGGGCCTCAATAATGGGCCTAAAAATACATCAAGATGGGCCTAAACACATCAGCCCATATACATCCAAGTGAGCCTCAATAATGGGCCTAAAAATACATCAAGATGGGCCTAAACACATCAGCCCATATGCATCCAAGTGGGCCTCAATAATGGGCCTAAAAATACATCAAGATGGGCCCAAATACATGGGCCCTTATTTACCAAAGTGAGCCTCTTGTGAGGCCCACCATAATGTTTATTTTTCTATCCAATCTGTTGATAAGGTCACATGAATAGGGGGCCTACCAAAATGTCTATTTTCCAGCCAACCTATTGATATGGTCACACGGACCAAGGGGCCGACTGTAATGTTTATTTATCATCCAACCTGTAGATATGGTCACATAAATAGGGGGGCCCACCATAACATTTATTTATCATCCAACCTATACATAAGGTCACGTGGACCAGGGGCCCACGGTGATGTTTATATGCCATGCAACCTATTCATAAGGTCACGTGGACCAGGGGGTCTCACGGTGATGTTTATTTTCCATACAACCCGTTGATAGGGTCACAGGGGCCATGGGGCCCTCTGTAATGTACATTTGTCACCCAACATATTTATAAGGCCACATGGTCAGGGGGCTCACAGGGATATGGTCCACAAATCCAGTCCACCCATTATGTGTGTCCCACCTGACTGAGGGTCCAGACCAAGTTTCAGCCACATCCAAAATTCAGGTAGGCCCCACCAAGTGTTTTTATATGATTTAGGCATGTCTTCACTTGATTTAGATGGTATGGCCCACCTAAGTTCCATTTACGGCTGATTTTTGGGGCAGAGCAGTTTTAGAATGGGGGCCCCACAAGGGACGGTGTTGATATTTGAAATGCATCACGGTGGGGCCCACGGCTGGGGCCGTGAGGGCCAGCCCGTCTGCCCCAAAGACACTGCAGCGTCTCTGGTGTGTCAGCGGCAACAGCACCTGCTGCTGCCTAATGTTATTTTATTTTATTTTTTAAAAAAAAGAAATTCTGCAGTTTTACCCATGTGGGGCCTACATCTAAAAAATCCAACCTGACCATTAGATTCTACAGCCTCTGATGGTCCAAATGAGACCAATATGCGATGTGTTTTTGGCGAATAGAAGAATCAAGATGGATTTTAATGGTAATATCACTATTTCATATGGTATGGCCTGCTAGATTATCAGATCAGCCTCATCTTTTGGCTCAACGCCTAAAATGAGCTGAGAAGTGAAATGAACGGCATGGATTATAAATATACATCAAGGTGGGGCCTGCATGAGTGGCCCACCCCAAGCTCATTACACCCCCCAGCACCAGTACACACTTCAATGCTAGCACGCTCCCTGATGGGCAGCTTGGAATAACACGGGTATCATGGTGGGTCCCTCATGGACGTGGCCCACCATGCATGTATATTCATATTATTATTATAAAATATAAATATAATATATATTGTATATATATTTAGTCCAGCATGTGGATCTTCCACCATCCCACCATGGAAGGTGGATTTCACCTAAAATGTGGTGGGCCACACCATTTGATGGATGAAGTGTATTTAACATGATTTGGTGGGGCCTACCTCATTTTAGGGGAAAGGAAAAGATAGAGAGAGAGAAAGAGAGAAAAACAAGAGAAACGGTGATAGAGAGGAGGGACCCTGCCACTATGGGCCCTCCATTGATACAACACATACATCAAGTGGGTCCCACAACAAGTGGACCTTTAAAATGAAAATAAACGTTGGATCACTCACCTCTAAGCCTTCTTTTTGCTCCCATAGGCTTGTAAGCTCCTTGTCTTCGCTTTTAACGGTGGATGATGAACTTTTGATGGTGGGGATGAGAGATGAGAGGGTGGGCCACACTTGTGGTTTTTGAGAAAACTTGGAAATGCTTGGACGTGGGATGTTGCTTGGAAGAGATTTTTGAAAAAATGAGGGAGAGAGAGAGAAGTGATGGGATGATAAGGATGGGTGAGGTGTGATGGGTGATGGATGGAGTGATGTGTTGTAAGAAGAGGTATGGGTTGGGTTGAAAATGAGGTAAAAGAGGGATGGTAAGAGGAGAGAGAGAGTTGACTTTTGAAAAGGGAAGGGATGGGTTGTTGTACTTGTGTAGGGCTTGTACCTGACTTGTACTTGACATGAGTGATTGATTGATTGATGAGACATCTCGTAGAGATTTTCTCATAATTCGCAACCCTCAGTGTTTTCTTCCAATTGAACGCGGGCCTACATCTTTTAACCTGGGTATCGGGTCGGTACGCGAGTCGCGGCGTTAGAACCGCGATGACGGCGCGGTCGCTAAGGTATAGGTTTCGATTTTAGCCAACTTTGGCATACAGGTCTTAGCTTAGGATCGCGCGCAAACATCAGAAATGGGTCGAGGATTGTCGAATTTCGACCGGAAGGACCGCGGAGGCCAACAGAACGGTACAAACTGGGACACGAGTCTTACAAAGATAAAGTTGGGCACATAATGACTTGACTCGTTCAAACCCGACTTGACCCAAATTGAGTGGGTGAGTCGATCCAAACAGAGTAGACTTTGCTCAGTCTAAACTCAAACAAAGTCTAGACTTTGCTCAGTCCAAACTCAAACAAAGTCGAGTTTAGGTCACCCAGTGACTCGACTTGACCTAATCACCTGGTAACTCGTTCAGACCCAACTCGACCTGAATCGAGTGGGTGAATCGATCAAAACCGAGTAGACTTCGCTTAGTCTAAACTCAAACAAAGTCAAGTTCGGGTCACTCGTTAACTCGGCTCAACCCAAAAACCAACTCAATCTTGACTTGACCTGGGTTCGAGTAGTGTGTGTATAAGAAAAAACTAAATCTGATCTAACCTACTTGTCGGTCTGACCTTCTCCTCTCCCGAGCTTGACAACCACCCACCAGTGCCACCGCCACCACTAGGCCACTCTCCTCATCTCTCTCTCTCTCTCTCTCTCTCTCTCTCTCTCTCTCTCTCTCTCTCTCTCTCTCTCTCTCTCTCTCTCTCTCTCTCTCTTTCTCCCTCCCTCATCTCCCGCACCTGACCACCACCAGTTCGTCCATTCATCTCGATTGAGCAGCTCATTCGCACCCACCCTGCCCACCACTTCATGATTGTTTGTTAGTATTGGCTTTTAAATCAAGTACTTTAATGGGTACATGCGGGCGAGTAAAAGAATTGGATGGGCAACCATGTATTGATGAAGCCATTGAGTTGCCCATACTAGAGCGAGGCAATACTTTTCTAAAGTTGAATACCTCGACTTATAGTCGATGAATCTTCAGCTTAAATAATAAATCACTTGCTCTTTTCTTCCTGAGTTGTCGTGTTGGCCAAGAACACATCTGATTGCTTCTATTGTGATTGAGATGTAGATCAATAATGGTCTATTGGGTGTAGGTGGCATTAGTGCTAGGAGATTTAGCAGATGCCTTTTGATTTTGTCGAAGGCGATTTAATGATCATCGTTCCACTCCTTTAGTGAGTTCTTCCTTATAAGCTTGAATATGAGCTCACAAATGGGAGTGAGCTAAGCGATGAAGCAACCGGTATAATGTAATCAGCTAAGGAATCCCCAATCTTTCTACTCGATTCTTGGAGGTGGCATCTCGATAATGACTCTTGTTTTGATTGTATTGACCCTGATACCATCCTCGTTGCGATGAAGCCTATCAGTTTACCCCCGACCGTGCCAAAGATGCATTTATGTGGGTTGAAGTGGAGCTTGAACTTTTCCAATTGATCGAAGAGTTTTTGACATCTTTAAAGTGCCCTTCGATTGTGCGATATTTGACGATCATGTCGTTCACATATACTTCCATCTCATTGTTCAGCATGTCATGGATATAAGGTGGTCATGTCTTGTTGATATGTAGCTTAAGCATTCTTCAATCCAAATGGCATAACCTGGTAGTAGAAAGTTCTCCAAGGTCTAATGAAAGATGTATTCTCAAGGTACTTAATGGCCATCCTGATTTGATTATAGCCGGAGAAATCATCCATAAATGAGAAAATTTTATGTCATGTTGTGTTGTCAACCAAAGTGTCGATGTGAGGTAACAAGAAGTCATCCTTGAGATATGCTTTGCTTAGGTCTCGGAAGTCAATGCGCACCCTAACTTTACCATCTTTCTTTAAAACTAGTACAATGTTTGCATGCTATTATGGGTAGTTGAAGACTACCAAAAGCCCTTCATTGTACTGCTTGATGACTTATTCGTGAACCCTGAAGGCCCACTCTAGTTTCCTTCTTTGGAGTTTATGCTTGACTTGCTTCATTTCGGGCTTCGTTGGCAGATTGTGCACAACTAACTCTTCATCGACCCTAAGCATGTCTTCACAGGCAAATGCAAAGTTAGACAATCTTGATTTTAGGAATCTATCATCCTCAGTATGTATTCTTGAGGTAAGGACCTCCCAAGGGAGCTAAGGGGATCCTAAAATTACAAATTCAAAATTGTTTGCAGTGACATTGCCTTTGTTTCAAACCTTTTGAGGGAATCCTTTAACTCAAGAGTCGGATCATTATCTTCTTCGTCATGGGCTTCGTTTAAACCCATGAGTTCGAAGTCTAATTCCAGATCGAAGTCATATGAGTTAACTTCAAGCTTAAGTGCTTTGATAGACAAACCTGGCACATTAAATTGCTTGTGATTTTTAAAAGATTTTTCGATGTTTTTATGTTTTGTGGAATTTTTGTTTGTTTTGTTTTGTTTTGGATTTTGACAACTGTATGGATTTTTTCGCAATTTTGAAATATCTAATGTTTTTGGCTTTTAGTTTTTTAATTTTTTTTAATTTTTAGGCTCTAAGAGACTCTGAACAGGACGGTATTGCAAACCAGATTGATTTGACCTAACACGTGATGTCAATTGTTATTTTCATTGACATTTTTTTTACCTGTGTCCTTAGATGACTAGCTAATCGATTCAAATGTCAGGGGAATGGTTGATTCGATTTGTCCCCATGCCCTTTCCCATTGAAGGGCATGGTCTGATAATGTTTGCTAGTAATCAAAGTAAGGCCCAATGACCATGATGTCTGTTGGGTTGCAGTTAAAAATTTTCTTTCAACCCAATCTCCTCAAGCTATTTGTTCAAAAATTGGAGCTCTTTTGGCTCCTCTGGTCCGCTTTTCACAATGAATCTTAATATCAAACCAATCCAGGGTAGGCCACTTCCCTTCCTTGGTCCAATGAATGAGTACCTTATATCGTTTATTACTTTGACTCGCTAGCGGGAGATTCTCTCTATGGCTGAAGTCAAAGGTGGGCGATTCCTACCCTTAATTGTTTGATCTTGAAAATGGCACCCCTTATCATTTGTTTTTGGTTTTTTAGAGCGTCCCTTCTTCAATGCCCCTGGTCCCACTTGGTGGGTCAAGTAGTCTCGCCCTTTACATCAAGTGATCTTTTGGAACTCTGATAATTTCGTCCCACCAAATCAAGGGCCAAATTGACTCATGATATTGGATAAGAGAGTCGTGGCAGCCTTCCATCAACATCAATCCCTACAATTGCTCTTATAGGATTGGTTCCCTGTCTTCACATATTGCCCTAGATTTGACAAACTAGATGCGTGTGGAGATTTTTCTATATTATCGTGCTTTTTTCACATAACACAGTACGATATTTGAGTATTTGACGCTCAGCAGTAGGAATGACATGGTTTAAAGTGAGAGAACATAGATGGGTGATAGAACCCACCCCAATGGGTTTTTAATTCAAAATTCAAGCTAAGGCCAGCATTAGGCCCAACAGGTTGACAACCTTATCCTCAGTCATATATGTAGATGCGGCAAATGCTAGGTGGACCATGTTGCTTAGATCCAATGACCTAAAAATCACATTGTTCCACTTCTTAAGTGGGTCCTAGTGTGCCAACAAAATGGAATGCAATTTTTATTTTTTATTTATTAATCATCCAATATTTTATAAGTTGTGGCTCACTTGAGTGAAATGGCCAACACTGTGGTCTACCTCAGTGACTTGGCTATGACATAAACTAGTGATGTGGGAGCGACCCTGACCATAGGGCCCACCTTGATGTATGTATATCCATGCTGTCGCACCCACATCGCTAGTTCAGGTTACAGCCAAGTTGCCTCGGTGTGTACACCCAAAAAATGAAACCGATGCAAATTTCAAGTAGACCACACCACAATGAACAATGGTCATTGAATAGCCACTGTTAAAAACTTCCTAAGGTCAATCATAATGTTTGTTGACCATCCATCGATTTAGTAGTAGGCATTCAAACTTCGATGATGGGAAAACACAAATATCAATTGTTCAAATTTAAGTAGCCCTCATGAAGTTTTAGTGGTAGGCATTCAATCTCCTTGTGTTGTGGTCCACTCGAGCTTTGGATCTTCTTCATTTTGGGCTCATGCAGATATGGATGCTCTCCCTTATTGGAGTTTGAGTGACCTTATGATAAGGTTGGATGATAAATAAACATTATGGTGAGGCTGAAAAAGTTTTAAGGGACGCCATTATCCCACTAATTTCTATAGTGTGGCCCTCTTAAGCTCTTGGCATGCTTCAAGTTTTGGCTAGTAAGTGCCTTATATTCATGCGGTACATTTGCTTTGAAAAACTTTTATTTTAAGGCATGATCCTAAAAGTGAATTAGATTTAACTCTCAAGAGGACCACACTACAGGATAAAATGGTAATTCAGGATAAAATGGTAATTGACCATTAAAAACATCTCATGAGCTATATAAATTTTGGATCAAGCTTATATTTGTGTGGTCTATTCATCACCGTCATTTTGACCTTATAAATAGGTTGGATGGAAAATATACATCCTGGTGGTTCATGAAGTTTTCAATAGTGGGGATTCAATCACGACCGTTTCCTATAGTATAGCCCACCTAAGATTTAGATCTATTTCATTTTTTAAATCATACCTTAAACTGAGCTGTCAAAATGGAAAGTGGATGAAAGGATATATGTTAGGGCCCCACAGTTAGGAATCCACCCAAACCGTGCCCATAAAACACATACGTCATTGGTGGCATTCTTCAAGTAATCCACGTCCAATTCTCGAGTCTTTCACACGTGTGCTACGTTGTGTTGGCACGTGTGTATGAGTGTGGTTGAGGAGGCAGGGGTGTGGGCCTGAAATATAAGAATTTTGAATAGGACGGTGTACACAGCAAACTATTGTAGCTCCTGTCGAAGATATTTCCCCTACTATGATTGCAGAATAAACTCCAACCACACGCTGTGTGGGGGCCACAGTGATGGAGGGTCAACATCCACCGTCCATTTGGTGCGCCCTGCAAGTTCACCGGTCATCATAAAATCAGACGATTAAAAACAAGGGTGGGCCACACCTCAGGAACAGTTGGGATGCAATGGCTAAAACCTTCAAATTGCTTGTGGGGCCAGGCCTTATTTATTTATTTATATGTTCGATCCAACCCCATTCAAGGATACCGAATGGACACCCAAAACTAGAAACTCAGACGGCCCATGCCACTTGAATTTTGTTGTGGCCCACCTGAGTTTTGGCCCACCGAATGCACATGATGGACGTACTGGATTTCATGCACACATCAAGGTGGGTCCTACAGACCAAGTGAATTCAGGTGGGCTCACCTGATTTTTGAATCTTACATATTTTTAGATTCAACGAGAACATGATTGGACACACATGATGGACGGATTGGATTACATTCATACAACAATGTGGGCGCCACACATCACGCTGTACTGTCACATTATTCTACAGAACGCTGCAGGGGAAGCAAAAGTGGAATTATGGATCCTCTGCCCTAGGGCGCACATCTTTAAACCGATGACAACGCGGCTTCTTATCAAGCGGCCATGGTAAGAAGATATCGATTTGGTGGGGCCCACTTTTAATGGACCATTCCCAATGAATGTACTACACTGGAAGATCTTTTCTACCAACTGGGCCACCTGTTTTTTTACTTGAACGTGAGCCGTTGATGCATTTCTATTTTTAACCAACTACTATTTAGAAGCCACGCATGAAAAGATAACGAATGCCATCTAGATAGCATATTCTTCTGGGAATAGACCATCGACGGTGGGATCCAAATGATGAACGGTCTGGATCACTCAAGGATGGACCCTAGTAGCCCAAACTGAAAACCCGAGTAAACTATTGATTATAATCGAGCCGAGGATGGTACGCTTGATTTCATCCTCCCGCCCTAAAGCCCTAAAACCCTTTTTCTCCTCTCTGCCCGCGAGCGAAGCTCCTCTCAAGCCCTCTTCCCTTAAACCCTAAAACGGTGATCTTAGGGTTTTTGCTGCAGAAAGCTCCATCTCCTCTCGAGGCAATCATCTCTCTCTCTCTCTCTCTCTCTCTCTCTCTCTCTCTCTCTCTCTCTCTCTCTCTCTTCCTCCTTGGCTTTCTCTGTCTCTGCTTAGCTTTTCTGTAGCTTTTGATTGATTGCAGAAAACGGATTCATATGTGCAGTCGATTAGTTGCATGTGAGTGTGTGTGTGGTGTGGACAGGGCTGCAACTTGGGCTTGTTGAGTTTTAGAATATCTTATTTATTTATTTTTTATTTTTTTATTTTTTTATTTATAAGGAATAAGCTCATCTTAGTGGGGCTAGTCAACTTAGTGAATTGGATGCCATATTTAGACAACAATGGCCCCAACACGTAATTTAGATAATTTTAATGGCGGGACTTCTCTTGTTTTTTTTTTTTTGGTTGTTGTTCCATCTATATGATGAAGGGATACCCCAAAAAATCAGAACATTCCAAGACTCCCGTGGGCCCCACCTGATAAATTTATAGGTTTTTGGTATGATTTACACCGTACCTATGTGCCCCAACTAAGTCTTCAATTGGATTGATTTTTTGGATCCACTGTGAAAATATGGTGGCGGACGTAATAGACAGAGGGTGGATCTGAAGCATGTTTCTCCATGTAGCGCTAAGTTAATGCAAGTCATGCTTCCATGCATGTAGTCAGGCTAATGTAGTCCAGGATAATTAAAATTGGAATTGATGCAACTTAACAAGTTATACTTACCTAATTCAATTATCAGAAGTGGGGTTTTCAATAATCTAGACTGTTCACCTTTTGAGAACTTCCATAGATTAAGCATGGACTTCAACATTATTTATTTATTTATTTATTATTATTATTATTTGCAGATTTGAATATCTTAGCCTTTGACGTATGGACTATTATCATCATATTTCTCTTATTTAATATCTATATGTAGTACATAATTTCAAATAGTTAGGATTGTACTTTTGAGTTGATTTATGTGGCATAGTGCATCTAGGGTGGAGCCATGATTTTCAATAGTTTGATATGAGTCTCTTCCAAGGTATACCGTAACTGTAACTGTGGCCGTAATGGCCACCATTGTTACCTTTACAACATGAGGTGTCACAGCCATTATGGTCTCTCTCTCTCTCTCTCTCTCTCTCTCTCACACACACACACACACACACACACAATTGAAAAAAATTCGAAAAACCTTTATTGGCCCTGTAATGGTTCATAACGGTGCTGCTAGGGCCTTTATGGGAGGCGTAACGGGCTGTTAGGGGGGCTGTAACGGCCTTTACGGGTCATTTTTCTGTAATGGCTGTTACGACCTTTAGGACCTCGTAACGTGTAACGGCTGCCACTGTTACCTTTATATAATGGCCTTTACGGTACACCATGGTCTCTTGCATGCTGTGTGATCATTCCCTATTTATTGATTTCTAATTGCATCAGCCATTGTACTCTTCCAAAGGATTTTGGAGAAGGATATGTTTTGGATGAGGCTGGATCACCTGTGACTTTCATGGAATTAGTTTTTTTCTACAATTGTTGAGTATGTGTCCCACTGTGATGTTTTTAAGGCATCCAACTTGTCCATAAGGGTTGCTCCATCATGAAACTGGGATGCCTAAAAAATAAGGCTGATCCAACCATCACGTGGGCCATGAATTGAATTAGAGGTTTTTGGGTGGTTATCCATTGGTTCTATTGGGTAGCTCGCCATGTTGTTTTTGTATGATCCAATCTTTAGTAAGCCCCTCCACTTTATAGGATTTCCAAGAACTCAAGCCTATACACTTATTAGGCGGGCCACACCATAGGGAACTATGGAAAACCACCCAAAAACCTCCAAATTCATGTCTTCGGGCTACTGAGATGAAATCTCTATGAGACCCACCTCATTCATCACATGCACTATCTCATTTCACCCCAACACCCAAAAATCAGGCTGATCCAAAACTATGGCAGGCCACACCATAGAGGACATTATAAATGATGCCTAAAACCTCTACATTCAAGTGATGTGTCCCATCCGAGTTTTGGATGGCCAGATGTCTAGGGCATATCTTCTTCGTGATTGGACACATATGATGAATGGATTGGATGGTATATGCATGCCACATTTGGCCCTCACCAACTTGTGGATGGTTTAAGTGGTGGTCGTTCCCATCCAACTGTTTCCTGTGGTGTGGCCCATCTGATTTTTATTTTTTATTTTAAATTTTTATCAGCCTGATATTTAGGCTCAGGACCAATCTTGGGGTGGCTCACCTTTGACGGATGAGGTGGCTCCCATGCACTGCTAGCATAGTCACAGAGTAATGCTTGCATTTCATCTTAAAACCATTCCCAATTAAGGGTATTTCTCTGCCAACAACAAAAGTCCTTCTAGCATCCAAAAATAGGACCCAAAAGATCCCTTTTAAAAGTAAGACTTTCAAGAAATTTGACCGTTTAGGGTCCTTTTTGGAGGATGTTTATGAAAAGTAACTTGGTAGTAATCCCTCTATGTTTTATCCCTCAACCAAAATCCTTTGATGGTAGTAATGAACCTTGTATGAAAATCACTGTATGCACCCAATCCAAAATGAGACTAAATTCAATGATTATTGAAAATCTAATTAGTCAAATGGGTAAGATTCTTGGCATATATAACATGGAAACAATTGATGGACCTGATCAGCATATTCTGACAAATTAAATCCTAACTGATCGTCCAAATCCTCTAGAAACCCTATTTAATGCCCTAAAGTTGCCTATATCCAACCTATAAATTATCGAAAATTCAAAAGAGTCACATATTAAGGGTTCTTAGCACCTCTCAGAAGTAACCAATGGATCGACAAAATATAAACAAATTAAAATGTAGGCTTGCGGTGACTCGACAGTAACATCATCATCCCGGCTTCTGTTTTTAGAACTAATAGGTGTCAAGGAACTTATTCTGTTAAATAGGATGGCGCCACCTGGACTCTTAAATTAGCAGTCCCAACTGATAACTTACCCTGCCCTGGCTCCATTGGGCTCACGATCATCTCTCCCCACCCAAAATAGGCATTTTCTTCGTCGATAGATCCAAGCCGAAAATGGACTCTCAAATAGTGGACCCAATCTGGTTGGTGTATATCTGTGCATGATATTGATAAAGCAATCAAAATGACTCAATTGGTATCTAACAAGTAGATGGAAGAATTCAGATTGTTAAGATTGTCGGATCATTTTGGTTATAGGTTGGCCATGAAGGGGCTCATTGTTTGGATCAGCTGGATTCACTTGTACAGTGGGTGAGTCACCGCCATCTTGGTAAGGAAACGTAGTCACTAGGTTAAGGGGAATTGGGTTATCAAATGTAAATATAGAGAGTGACTCTATGACTGTTGTAGATGGTTTGGAGAGATTTTTCTCATCTGTGGTCGTTGTGGTACAAAAGGGTGACGGCAAAATAGCTCATATTTTCTTATGGTCGACTCATATCTTCTGAAAGTTCAACTTGGAGGCAGATGGACTGGCCCCCTTAGGAAGTGGCTATGCAGGAGGGAACATTTGTCAGAGTCGGAGCTTCTGAGGGGTGTACAAGGCATCAATTGTAGTCGATTAAGTAACTTGTGGATAGATACAAGTATGGCCTCCATGATGGGTTTGGTCTAAAGAGTAAATTGTGTATAGAGTTGCTTCTGGTTTAGTGCATAGAACTCTATCAGGTCTATCCGGCAGGGCAAAGTCTCTGTCGCTCCCTCCTTTGATGTATCTGAGTTTTTTATATGAACACAATTATATGTGGTGTGTTCCCACCTTTCACTGAAAAAAATGATAATAAAATGAAAAATGATTAAGAAGAATTTCGCTGTACGTTGGCAGAATAAACTATCCATTTCTATGCATACAACCAATATACAAATGTCATACTTCTGGACAACCCAAGAAGTCGGTCCCACTATAAATGGGTTGTAAGAAATACTGTATAGTGGTGGTTATCAAATGGATGGTTAACTTGAAATGTATTCAGCTATTCAGTTTCCATTAGCAAATATGCATTAAACTGGAGTTAGGAACATCAACAATCTAATTAGGGGACTGGCTATTCAGTATGTGGTCCACTCTTGTGATGGTTTGATTCATAGCTGATACATGTAAGCCTATCAGATTCACGTAGTTTGTGGGTTATATTGTTGTAATATGTCGAGTTCTTCTTTTGGGTGTGTTTCAGGTGCCTGGTTAGTTTGATTGATTAAACATGCTTGTGCTATTCGAAACCCCTGCGGGATTCGCCCTATTCAAAGTGTTAGATGAGGGAAAGCTTTCAAAAGTTGAGGTATGCAACCATGCTCTTTTTTTCTTTGTTTCTTAGTTATTTTCCAAATAATTCATTTCTGTGCATGGGTTGTCCAATTTCGCAATCATTGCAGTGGATGTGAGCGTGCAATTTTGTATTGATTGCATATAAAGGTTTTCTCATTATTTGTAACATGTTGCAGGACTTGTGGAAGGAATTTGCTACATCTGAATCGGCTAGACAGGTCAGATAGACTATCTTTATGCTGCTAGTTATTGCATTTAAACGTTCCCTTTTTCAGTTCAATCAATTTCCTACATTGTTATATAAGATTAGTTTTTGTTGTAGTTAATCATTTTTTGAGAAGTGCAAGTATAACTATGGAGAAATATGCCATTTTATATCTTGAGAAACCAATAAATTTGGATGGATATTGTGAAGCTTGGCTTCTTAATAGATATTTAAATTCTATTAGAACATTTGCTAAGTCTAATAAGCCCCGCTAAGGATGTATGTACCTATAGGATTTTCGATCCTCATTGTTGCCATGTGCTAGATCTGAGCCATTCATGAGGTAGGCCCCCACCATGATCATGCATTGACCCAGAAATCAGTACAGTCTCATCATGCAGGCAAGATGTGTATGATAAATGGCCGGCTGGCTTGCTTGCATTCGTTAGTAGCCTTCCTGATGGGCAAACTGGCTCGATTTTGGGTCAGGTAATAGGCTCATCTGATGAAGGTATCTTGTGTGCATTTGCCATGTTTGCGTGTGTGCCACGAAGAGAGGTGGCTGAAGGGTTCTCAATCAAGGTGTCCCGTATCGGTATCGGTTGGTGTAACGGTGCCCTCCGAAACCGATACAAATACGGGGGCGTAACGGTCCATAACGGCGCAAAATATTTTTTTTTTCAAAAAAACATGAAAAAATATGGATTAAATCCGGAATATTCTAAGCATTCCAAATATGTATTCATTTATAAATTGGAACATGTTTATGGTGGTATAACTGTCGACTCTTTGGTCAGAAGTTGTATCGAGCTGTCTGATGAATTTATGAACCAGATAACCTGAATTTGACTACAAAATTCATATATTTAATTTTCTAACTATCTACTATCAATGATCGATATATTAGAATGAATGTAATATGAAAATATCTTACATTTAGGTGTTTGCAATTATTTTTAAGGGCCAAAATTCATGCGTAAATAGAAAAAAATATAAAAAACTAAAATAAAATGGCACCCCAAATATGTAAAATGTACATTAACATGTTCTACTATGATTAACACATCACATGACATCATTAAAACAACAAAAGAATCATTAAAAAATGATTTTTTGAATTTTCAAAAAAAGGCCAAAATAAATGCATAAATAGAAAAAATATATATAAAATGACACCCCAAATCTGTAAAATGCACATTAACATGTTCTACTATGATTAACACATCATATGACATCATTAAAACAACAAAAGAATCATTAAAAAATAATTTTTCGAATTTTCAAAAAAAGGGCCAAAATAAATGCGTAAATAGAAAAAAATATAAAAAAAAATATAAAATAGCACCCAAAATCTATAAAATGCACATTAACATGTTCTACTATGATTAACACATCATATGGCATGATTAAAACAACAAAACAAATATTAAAAATTGATTTTTTGAATTTTAAAAAAAGGGGCCAAAATTCATGCGTAAATAGAAAAAAATATAAAAAAAAATATAAAATGGCACCCCAAATCTATAAAATGCACATTAACATGTGCTACTATGATTAACACATCATATGGCATCATTAAAACAACAAAAGAATCATTAAAAAATGATTTTTCGAATTTTCAAAAAAAGGGCCAAAATAAATGCGTAAATAGAAAAAAATATAAAAAAAATATAAAATGGCACCCAAAATCTGTAAAATGCACATTAAAATGTTCTACTATGATTAACACACCAAATGGCATGATTAAAACAACAATATAACCATTAAAAATTGATTTTTCGAATTTTAAAAAAAATGGCCAAAATTCATGCGTAAATAGAAAAAAATATAAAAAAAATATTAAATGGCACTCCAAATCTGTAAAATGCACATTAACATGTTTTACTATGATTAACACATCATATGGTATGATTAAAACAAAAAAACATATTAAAAAAAGTATAAATACCTATTTTTGACGAATTTCTAAAAAATGGCCCACCGAGCTTTGATTCAAGAAAATTCATAATATAATGTGTTTTTATCTCAAATACCCAGCCAAGGTTGGTCGAAATTAGTAGTAGAAGGAGTGAGAAACATTTTAGAAGCAAGAAGTTTCAAAAAAATAGTAAAAACAGAGCTTAAAATGGAAAAATGTCGATACGGGCCTATTACGGGCCTGTAACGGCCCGTATCGGCCGTATCGGCCGATACGCCCCGTATTGGCCCGTATCGGCCAATACGGTGCAAAAAACCGAATCGGCCGATACGAGGCCGATTCGGGTAACGGTTGCCACCGTTACCGGTACGTATCGGCCGATACGGCCGATACGTAACCGATTTGGCCCACCCAGTTCTCAATCCTCTTGCAGACACATGCTTTGGATTTTTGAAGTGTGATAGATATCACTGACCAGCAGACCCTTTTCTGACCCAAGTTCCCTATTGTTTCATGTCTGTTTCTCAAAACTTTGTTCACCCTTTTCTTTGGAATCTAATGTGCATTTATTCTTTTAACAACATCAGGTGGTGAAGCTAAAAGCTTTTACCAAGTTTGAGAACACCTCGGAAGCCTTATCAGCAGCCACTTTACTGATTGATAGCAAGCCTAGCAAGGGTCTTCGCAAATTTCTGCGTACTCACTGTGAAGGAGAAACGTTAGCTGTCGCTGATTCAAAGCTAGGAAATGCGATAAAAGAAAAATTGGTCAGTCAGCAAACAGCTTACTGAAAGCATTCAGTTATTTTACAACTATTGTGATTAATTGCTTATTTTTTCCTCTTGCAGCAAATAGAATGTCTTCACAACAATGCCGTAATGGAGCTGATGAGGGGGGTTAGAAGTCAGTTGACCGAACTCATATCTGGGCTTGCTGTACAAGACTTGGCTCCAATGAGCTTGGGTTTGTCACACAGCCTATCAAGATACAAGCTAAAATTCAGCCCTGATAAGGTGAAAATCGTTTTCCTATGACGCTACATTTCCACTTAGTGCTGAAGTTAGATGTACTATTGAATTGTTAGTTCAATGAAGTTGAAATCTCCAAATAATAATTACCTTCCTGTTTCATGGTGTTTCGATTTTGGAGCCCATAAGAAATTGGTGGGACACTGTCAATAAGTTTAGAAGATAACCAAAGAAAGAAGTTGAGTTAAACCCACTATCAGCGGGTGCTCAATTGGGAACTCCGGGCCATTTGGAATGGAATGGGTGTTTGCGAGAGCATGGTGTAGTAAGAATAGGTTTATCTTGCCCCATCCGTGTTCGCTGTTCAAATAGAGCTGAGTTGGAAGCTTTCATCATGGGCATTATGCTCATTCATGAATCTTTCAATGGTCGCCCTCTAGTGGAAAGTGACTTGAGAAGTTCTATTTCTGAGACTCTTTGTTGGGTGGGCTCCATTGGAAGAGAAATTTTGTTGCAAGTGAAATTCTTCTAGGGGTCCAACCCCAGTTAGTTGGGATGAGGCTTGGATGGTGATGATGATGTTGTTGATGTTAGGGTAGAATGGGTCCGCTTTTTCCATAATTCATAGAGCTACAAACTTGATTGTAGACTCTTTAGCTAATAATGGTGTATTGAGGACATCTCTCGTAACTATAATGGCATATTCGTTGCCCTAATGGATAGGTAGCATTTGATGCTTGTTTTTGTGATAGTTGGATGGGTAGATGGATATACAAAGGGAGGGAGGGAGGGAGGGACTATTATTGAGCTCAAATTGAACATTTTTTTCATATATGTTTGATATTTGCATTTGGTGTATTTATCTAAGCCATCTTTGGATCCACTGTATAAATACCGTGACTAATGTTGTTTTGTACACCTCTCCAGGTTGATACGATGATCATTCAGGCCATTGGCTTGTTGGATGATCTTGACAAAGAGCTCAATACATATGCGATGAGGGTCCGTGAATGGTATGGCTGGCATTTCCCAGAGCTTGCAAAGATCGTCACAGACAATATCCAGTATGCCAAGGCTGTGAAGCTAATGGGCAACCGTGTGAATGCAGTGGGCCTTGATTTCTCTGAGGTGGACCAGTCAACTTATTTTCTCTGTCACACTGGAGTTGCTTTTTAAATGTTCTTTACTTCTAAATTTTTTGGTTTGTTTCTGCAGATATTGTCGGAAGAGGCTGAGACAGCTCTAAAAGAGGCAGCAGTGATATCAATGGGAACTGAAGTTAGTGATCTTGATTTGGCAAATATTAAAGCCCTTTGTGACCAAGTGTTAGCCCTTTCAGAGTACAGAGCTCAGCTCTATGATTACTTGAGGAGCAGAATGAACACGATTGCCCCTAATCTGACTGCACTTGTTGGAGAGCTTGTTGGAGCTCGCCTCATTGCTCATGGTGGTAGCTTGTTGAACCTGGCAAAACAACCTGGAAGCACAGTTCAGATTCTTGGTGCAGAGAAGGTATGTTTATTTGATGCTTCTTTGAAAGAAAATGGTTTTATTGTCTTACCCAATAGATGGGCCTCTCTTTTGTTAATTTAAGCCATTCATCTAGTGGGTCCCATCATGGGAGTACTGGATGCCAATGCCTCATTATCTCCCCGATAGATGATCTTGCTCGTGCAATGGTGGCTTGCAAATGGACAATTACAGCCAACAATTCACATTTATGGTGTGGCTCGGTTGGATGGCTAGAAGAGTGGTCTCCCATATGAATGGTTTAGATCACCAAAGATGGCCACGTGTATAGTTTGCCAGGCAAAGTGAGTTTCTTGACTGATCATTGAAAACTTCCCCTCTTGAACCTCATGGACTGTTTCTTCGGGTCTAAAAAGGGATTTGATTCATGTTTGATTTTTAATATCTTTCTTTTCTTTTTTATTTTTTTATAATTATCCTTACTGTAACAACTGGCCTACACACATGCATCAGACATTGGATACAGGCATGGGTACAACGCAGTTGCATAAAATTATAAATCTCCCTTGGGATGCTGAAATGTACACAAATATGTTGACCATTAAGATCAATCCACTGACTTATTTTGTGAAGGAATACCCATATATTATGGTCCATCACATAAGGCTCATGGTTGAAAGAAACCAGGGAAAGTAAGGCTCATATATCTAACAGCTAATGCAGTGCTCTAGATTTTCTTGTCATCTCCGAGCCATGTAAACACTTATCATGAAATGCCATTACAGTGTACATTACATGGGCTGTGTGTTTCTTTGGTTGTATGCTTGAGAATAACATGTTCTGTTTATAATTATCATTAGTTGATGGATTTTAAATATGCCTCTGGATCTTTTCTGCTTTGATCAAGGTTTGTAATGTTGGTTCATTTTGCTTCTCTGTAGGCACTTTTCAGAGCTTTGAAGACAAAACATGCTACTCCAAAATACGGGCTCATCTTCCATGCATCCCTAATTGGTCAGGCACCCCCAAAACTCAAGGGAAAAATTTCTCGATCTTTAGCTGCAAAGACTGCGCTTGCTATTCGATATGATGCTTTGGGAGATGGTCAAGACAACACTATGGGACTTGAGAATAGATTGAAGGTAAAGCATACGAACCCTCAGCCATGATATTTTCTTCTCTCATTCTGTTTTATTATACTGGAAAGTAATTGCTGCTGTGAAATTTTCATGTGTAGCTTGAAACCCGGTTGAGGAATCTTGAGGGGAGGGAATTGGGTCGCTCTGCTGGGTCAGCTAAAGGCAAGCCCAAGATAGAGTTTTATGACAAAGATCGAAAGAAGGGTGCAGGGGCATTGATAACAGCTGCCAAGGTACGTATATTTTGGAAAGTTATCTTTTCGAAGGTAGGAGAAATGGTCATTATTTTTCAGTAACATTATAATGAGGAACGTCACCTACATTGGAATTGTGGTTCAACCCTTTTTAGTACCCATTTTGCGGATGAAATATATGATAATTTTAAGTGCCAAAATGGTAGTGCTGGTGCATATTCTGAAGGGAAGAAAAGGGGGGTTGTAGCCTTAAACCGTGATTGTTCGTCAATTATGAATGAGTAAAGACAATGTCAGGTGCAGCATTTTTAATCCTTGTGGGCTGCACAATCTTTTGCCCTCTTCTTTTTTACAGGCCATTCTCCTTTTTTTCCTTTACATAACAGCCACTAGCATCATATAACAGGGTTATTATCCAATGCTTCAGTTGAGCGATTCCACAATATTGTTTGGGTTTTTAGTTTGTTTAAGTTTGCCCATTGCTCGGTGAAACCTTCAAATATGTGGGCCACACCATGGAAGGTCAATGCACCCAAAATTTCCCAGATTCAATAACCCTTCTTCACCTTTCAATATGTAGTCAATGACGCATGGATAAAAAGAAAAATGTGGCAACTGTTCCATTCAAGCAATCAATGCCCAAATATGCTATTTGCTAGGTCTTTCAAATCTAGGGGTTTTGGTGCATAGGCCATCCACAGTCCCATCATCCCCACATTTTGCATTGTTGCATCATGTGCCCCACTTGTATAATCTGGAAATTCTAATGTACTGTACACCTCCAAAATACCTCCCTGTAATGGTTGCAACTCTTAACATTATCTTTCTTTTTTGGAACATGGCATTGAGCTCAATACTACATTCATGGTCAATTAAACACAGTATGGTCATTTGCTTGCATGTGCAGACCTACAACCCCGCGGCTGATTTAGTACTCGGGAAATCTGCAGAACTAGCAGCAGAGAAACCAGCAGAAGAGCTGGAAGAGACGTCACCCTCTAAGAAGAGGAAGCATAAAGAAGCAGAGCCCTCACAGCCCGAAGAGGCAGGAGAAGAGGAAAAGGAAGAAAAGGACATGAAGGAGAAAAAGAAAAAGAAGAAGAAGCAGAAGCAGGCAGAGGCTGCCGAGGATGCTAATGTGGAACCTGAAGAGGTAGAAACGGAAACTAAGAAGGAGAAGAAGAAGAAGAAGAGAAAGCACGAGGAAGCAGAGGATGGAGCAGCGAGCGTCCAGGTTGAGGAACAAGAAGCTGAAACACGAAGCAAGAAGAAAGAGAAAAGGAAGAAGGAGAAGAAGAGTGAGTGACGTTGCAGGGTGTGAATGAGGGGTTTCTGCATGGAGCAAGAGCCCAACAATTTTTGGGTATTTAGGCACCGGGACGGTAAGCTTTGTAAAATCTCCTTTACCAGATTAGTGTTTGGTTAAATATGTTGGCTTGGGAGTTTTTAAGTTAATTGTTTTCAGATATTCTTGCTCTCACCGTAGTGAGAAATTGCAGAAGAAATGGTTGGAGGAACAGTTAGAACATTGGTGGAATTTCATGAATGTGTTTTGGTAGTCTTTTGTTTTGGATATGGCATTCAAAGGCAAGTGTTTTCTTGTTAGGTATGGGCCCTGCTGTAGATGGTACAAGTAGTTTTTGGGATTGTAAGACCCCCGTCTGTTTGAGCTAACCACCAATTTTTCTTTGGATTGTGGGTTTGTCGCCACTGGTTGGATTGGAATAGAATTCTTCTGATATGGGAGATTTTTGGGACCAATCGGATTGGTGGACCATGGAAAGATGGGTCCCACATGTACAGGGAGAAGGGAAAAAAGGCATGCATTGAACAGATTCTGACCATCACTGTGTAAATGATTTTATGACATTTTTCAACGGTTCACATTCCATCCGTAAATTGGCAGCTTCAGTTTTTGAAATATGGTGCAGACAAAGCAAACTTTCTGTTTACGGCACCTGTTCATCTGGACCATCCAATTGATGGACTTGTTGGATCAGAAAATGTATTGATTGTCCTTAGATGGGTGGTTTGATTAGAAACATTGGTTAGGATTTTCTGTTTGGTACAAATTTAGGCTATAGGACATCCAAAGGATGTTTATTGATTTTAGAGGAGTTTGTTTCATACTCTGGCCAAACATGACACTTGATATGCGGGCACAAGAAATTGTAACCTTGTAAGCCCCAAAACATGATTCTTTTAACAATCCTAACCCTTAATTTAATCTGGAACATTCACCAATGGGGCCTTACATGGATGGGCCCGCTTTCCAAAATTCCTAACGGTCAAATTATCTTAAAAACTCACTGAAGAATTCCATTTCTTTTTTCCATGGTCGACGCCGTCCATTTGACTTTTTTCAACTACCCATATGTAATAATCATAAGCGCTCCAATCCGTTTGACTTTTGCTGTACGACCTATTCATGGCGGGGCCCAAAAAAATAACTGGTAGGGATCTTGTACACGTGCGCTTGACAAAACTTCCATGTAAGTGATGGCACCAAATCCCCTTTCCTAACATGTGTAGGGGATCTGGACTTGTCATCTTTTGCGCCCAACCATGAATGGGCCATAGCCCAAAATTGCAATTGTAATACTATCCTAGCCATTGGTTGGAGGACTTGGGCCCATTGAATATTAACCGTTGATCAAAATTCCTCCAATTGGCAGATGGAATCAACGGATCGTGTGTAGCAGACTTCAACGTGCACAAGGGCGCACAAGGATCGCCAAGAATCACAGGCCCATTTCTCTCGCTCTTTAAAGATCGTGGTGGGAATCCAGCAGCATTTTAAAATTGAACTTTTCAAAATCCTATTCTGAAAAATTCGTTAATAATCTAATTCCAGACGTCCGGCCCAGCCCATCTAATTGGATGATCTATACCGTTCGTTTGGTGGGCCTCACTGTGGTTGGGCCCTGGTTTGAGAGTCCTTCTGAGGGCCAGGGCAGTCAGTTGCAAGAGGACAATTAAAAATATAAATGAGCAGTGACACATGCAACGAGCGACAGATCACATTCAAACAGTTATGACCGTCCAATGAATGTGACAAGTGAGCTATGGCCAATCCACGGTATGACTTAGCAAATGAACGGTCTAGAATGACACACGTGTGCCATGTAATGTTAACGGTTGATGTTGCTGGAACATTGCATTGAAACGATATGTTGTGTGTAAGATCACTACAGGTGCTAGTGGGCCAAGTTGGGACATGGGACTAGATAGTTCTAAGCATGTTCATTTACTGGGCCTTACTAGGCCTGAATTCAGCCTGTTCAAAAGCTTAATGGGCCATAATGCATGAATCTGGAAGTTTTAGGTATAATTCCTTGTGGGGTGCCCTGCCAGCCTGATTTTTGGGTTCAGGCCAAACAAGGGAGGCTATGCCTGATGGACGGTGCAGATCTCATGCACAGAATGTTGTATTTGTTTTAAAATAATATTAAAAATTTGAATTTTCAAATTTCGGTGTTTTCCCTCCACATTTAAATTTTGGTGTTTTTGAGGTGTTGGTTTTGTCCCACATCGGATTTGACAAGAGAAATTCTCTTGTTTATATGATAGACTTTTTGCCTAGGGCTTGAGCCCCTTTCAGGGGGCATGTGAATTTGGTCCTGTGGGGGGGCTATGCCAATAGCTCTAATCTATGCCATTAACCACACACGCGCGCGCGCCGAGCCGAGTCCGAGTCCGCGTGCGCGACGGGACGGGCTGGGCGCGGGTGCGGGTAAGTGTACTCGCGTGGGTGTGTGTGTATGGGTACTCGCAGGACTGTATGTGCGAGAGTGTACTCGCACTTGCGCCTTTTCGTTTTTAAACCAGAGAGATGCTTCCCTTCCGGTTGGTCGCCCCTGTTGGGTTTAAACCCAACGGACCTAACCTTTTGTAAAGGGTGCTTATGCACCATTTCGAAGTCTATATAAAGACTTCCAATTCCAGTTTCAACATACGAAAAATTCCCTGCCTTATAAAACTCTCTGATACGGTTTTGTTACTGAGTTCATTACTGAGTCAACTCAGCACTTTCGAATTAAACTGCAAGTGGTTCGAGCCCGTGTACAGTGAGTGCACCGCTGGGACCGGGTCATAGTCGTTGTATCCTGGAGGTCGATTGCTCTGGAAACCTGTTGCACTTGGGACGCTGTCCAAGGGGAGCAAATTCGATTTCAAGCCGAGTGACTCAGTCACGCCTCGACTCAATTCAATAAGTTTTTCTTTCTCTAAATTTATTTTCCTTTTTTGGTTCTCGATTTTTATAGTCTATTTAATTCAACATTTTATCCAACAATCTTGAAATCGAATTTTGTGTTGAATTACATAGACTATGGCTACAGTAACAGTAAATGCTTCTACTGAGTTAGCCAAAATCGAACCGTTCGCTGGACAATCCTTTAAACGGTGGAAACAGAAATTGATGTTCGCTCTTACCACCCTGAAAGTTTCATACATTTTATCTGAATCATTTACTATAGATCCAGCAAATCAAAATGAAGTAACAGATGAAAATAATTGCAAAAATTATATTCTAAACTCTTTATCCAACGAATTATATGATGTGTATGCTTCTTACGCCTCTGCTAAAGATATATGGATTGCTTTAGAAAAGAAATACATATTAGAAGATGCAGGCGCTAAGAAACATGCAATTGTTAATTTCCTTCACTATGAAATGATAGACGATAAATCTGTCACAAATCAGATTCACGACTTTCAAAGTCTAATTCACGAACTATCGACAGAAGGAATTAAGTTGGATGAGGTGTTTCTGTCAGGAGCGTTAATAGAAAAGTTACCGCCCTCCTGGAAAGAATATAAAAATAGAATGAAACATAAGAAGAACGGTGTTTCTTTGGAAACCACTATCGTACACATACGAATAGAAGAGGCCAATAGAATCAGGGACCAAAAAGGAAATAAAAATGAGATAGATTCAAAAGCGAATCTTGTGGAATCAAGTCGGACAAATAATAAGAAAAAGGGCAACTGTCATAACTGTGGCAAACCTGGACATTATGCAAATGAATGCAGGCTCAAAAAGAAGAATGCAAACAATCAATTCAAGAAAAAGGAAAATTGCTACAACTGTGGAAAGCCTGGGCATCATGTTAAAACCTGCAGGCTTAAGAAAAATAAAGATAAGCCGCAAGCTAATCTTACAGAAATAGACAATGAGTTTGACATAGTAGTGGCTGTGGTGTCAGAAGTCTTCCTTGTAAACAACTTGGAGTGGGTGCTAGATACTGGTGCAACTAGACACGTGTGCAAGGATCGTAGCATGTTTACCTCCTACCAAGTATCAGGAGATGATGAACAGGTGTTCATGGGAAATGCTAGAACGTCTCCAGTTGTAGGGAAAGGGAAAGTACTTCTGAAACTCACTTCTGGAAAGACTCTAATGTTAAATGATGTCCTCCATGTGCCTGACATTAGAAGAAACTTGGTCTCTGGTTCGCTCCTCAATAAGGCTGGTGTCAAATTAGTATTTGATTCAGATAAGCTTGTAATGACTAAAAATGGAACCTTTGTTGGTAAGGGGTACTGTTGCGATGGTTTATTCATTGTAAATGTATCCAATGATAATAAGAAAACATCTAGTTCTGTTTATATCGTTGAACCTTTTTATCTATGGCATAATAGATTAGGTCATGTGAATGTGGCATCTTTAAAGAAAATGAAAAGATTAGGTTTATTACCTAATATATCTAATGAAGAGTTTGAAAAATGTGAAACATGTGTAGAATCAAAATTTATTAGAAAACCCTTTAAACAAATAGAAAGATCATCTGTTCTATTAGAGTTGATACATAGTGATTTAGGTGATTTTAGAAATCACATGTCTAGAGGAGGAAAAAGATATTATATAACTTTTGTAGATGACTACTCTAGGTTCACTAGAGTATATCTATTAAGGAACAAAGATGAAGCTTTAGATGCTTTTTCTAAATACAAAATTGAAGTTGAAAATCAATTAAATATAAAAATTAAAAGACTTAGAACAGATAGAGGAGGTGAATATGAATCTTCTCAATTTATAGAATTATGTGAAAAGAATGGAATAATTCACGAAACTACAGCTCCTTATACACCAGAACAAAATGGAATAGCAGAACGTAAGAACAGAACTCTAAAAGAAATGATGAATGTCATGTTAAATAGTTCAGGCTTACCCTCAAATATGTGGGGAGAAGCAATTCTGTCTGCTTGTTATATCCTAAACAGGATTCCATCTAAATCTTCTGAACAAACACCATATGAACTTTGGAAGAATCATATTCCTAGTTATAAATATATTAAAGTGTGGGGGTGTCTTGCTAAAGTAGGATTGCCTGAAACTAAGAAAAGAAAATTAGGTCCTAAAACGACTGATTGTGTATTTATAGGGTATGCACAAAACAGTGCGGCCTATAGATTTCTAGTTTTAAAAACTAAGGATAATATTCTAGATCCCAATACAATTATAGAAGCTAGGGATGCAGAGTTCTTTGAGAACGTATTCCCTATGAAATCTAAATCTATAGGAATAGAAAAAGTTAATGAATCAGATATTGCGTTTACTAGTAAAAATGCTTACGAGAAAGTAGTAGAAGAGATACAACCAAGAAAAAGTATTAGAGTTAGAAAAGAAACTAACCTAGGAGATGGTTTTTTCACATTCTTAGTAGAAGATGATCCTACAACTTATATAGAAGCTATTAACTCTCCAGATGCAACCTTTTGGAAGGAAGCAATAAATGATGAGTTAGAATCTATTATATCAAATAATACTTGGGAACTTGTAGACCTACCACCTGGTAACAAACCAATAGGCTGCAAATGGGTGTTTAGAAAGAAACTAAAACCAGATGGAACTATCGATAAGTTTAAGGCTAGGTTGGTAGCGAAAGGCTTTAAACAAAAGGAAGGAATAGATTATTTTGATACATATTCCCCTGTAACTAGGATTACAACTATTAGAGTCTTAATAGCGATAGCCTCCATATATAAACTAGTGGTACACCAGATGGATGTTAAGACTGCTTTCCTAAATGGAGACTTAGAAGAAGAAATATATATGGAGCAACCTGAGGGTTATAAGATATTAGGTAAAGAAAATAAAGTATGTACACTAATTAAATCACTATATGGTTTAAAACAGGCTCCTAAACAATGGCATGAAAAATTTGATGGTGTTTTAAAATCAAATGGTTATCATATAAATGATGTAGATAGATGTGTATATAGTAAAATTTCTGGAAATGATTATGTTATCATATGTCTTTATGTTGATGACATGCTTATTTTTGGAACTAATATTAAATTAGTTAATGCAACTAAGAAATTCTTGTCATCTAAGTTTGACATGAAAGACTTAGGAGAGGCAAGTATAATATTGGGTATTGAAGTAACCAGGAAAAATGGTGTTATTATATTATCATAATCTCATTACATTGAGAAGATATTGAGAAAGTTTAACCATTTTGACTGTTTACCTGTCAGTACTCCTTATGATTATAGTATGACTCTCATGAAAAATACAGAAAATAGTGTGTCTCAATTAGAATATTTCAGAATAATTGGTAGTCTCATGTATCTAACAAACTGCACTAGACCTGACATAGCTTTTGCAGTAGGAAGGCTAAGTAGATATACACATAATCCTGGAAAAGAACATTGGAATGCATTGTTTAGAATTTTGCGATACCTAAAAGGTAATATGACATATGGTTTACATTATAATGGTTATCCTACTGTATTAGAAGGATATAGTGATGCTAACTGGATCAGTGATTCAGATGAGACAAAATCCACTAGTGGATATGTCTTCACTTTGGGTGGAGGAGCAATCTCTTGGAAGTCCACCAAGCAGACATGTATTGCTCGATCGACTATGGAATCCGAGTCTATTGACTTAGAAAAGGCTGGATCAGAAGCTGAATGGCTTAGAAATCTCTTAGCTGATATACCATTGTGGCCAAAGCCTGTATCGGCCGTATCTATTCATTGTGACTGTCAAGCAGCTATAGCGAAAGCAAAAAGTAAAATATATAATGGAAAAAGCAGGCATATTAGACTCAGACACAACATAGTGAAACATATGTTACGTGATGGAGTCATATCTATTGACTTTGTGAGGTCAGAAAAGAATCTAGCAGATCCTCTGACTAAAGGACTATCTAAAAAGTTAGTCAATGATACATCGAAGGGAATGGGGCTGAGCCTAATATATGAGCTGCCAGTGTCGGTAACCCAACCTATACAAGTGGAGATCCCATGAGATAGGTTCAATGGGTAAACAACAAGACACGAGGTAGACGATTGCACTGAGTTATATGAGCCCCTTCTATGGTGTACAGTGCGAGCAGCAACGCAGAAGGATGAGTTTTTAGAACTCTTAATGGATCCATAGCCATATATTTGGTGGTGTATACAGTTGCTGCATACACTTGATGGAATTCACCTATATGGGTGTGGAGGTGGAGGCCGCTTCCTATGAGAATCTAGGCGAATTCTCTAGAGCACTCATGAAATCCAGGTAATGGTGTATGGCCGAAACGCACCGAACCACAGAATCACTTGCAGAGGAAGAGTTGTGTGAGTGACATGTACTTGCGATCTACATTAAAAGGATTCAGGTTCAAGACTATGGTGTCACTTGATTCCTGTAGACCTGTCTTGCTTACTCTAATGTCGGTTCAAGTCTATGGTGACACCGGCACCATTGCACAACTATTTCGCTTTAATCCGAAAGCATTTTATTTTAAAACATGTGGGGGATTGTTGTATTTGTTTTAAAATAATATTAAAATTTTGAATTTTCAAATTTCGGTGTTTTCCCTCCACATTTAAATTTTGGTATTTTTGAGGTGTTGGTTTTGTCCCACATCGGATTTGACAAGAGAAATTCTCTTGTTTATATGATAGACTTTTTGCCTAGGGCTTGAGCCCCTTTCAGGGGGCATGTGAATTTGGTCCTGTGGGGGGGCTATGCCAATAGCTCTAATCTATGCCATTAACCACACACGCGCGCGCGCGCGCCGAGCCGAGCCGAACCGAGTCCGAGTCCGCGTCCGCGTGCGCGACGTGACGGGACGGGCTGGGCTGGGCGCGGGTGCGGGTGCGGGTGCAGTGTAAGTGTACTCGCGTGGGTGTGTGTGTATGGGTACTCGCAGGACTGTATGTGCGAGAGTGTACTCGCACTTGCGTGGGTTTAAACCCAACGGACCTAACCTTTTGTAAAGGGTGCTTATGCACCATTTCGAAGTCTATATAAAGACTTCCGATTCCAGTTTCAACATACGAAAAATTCCCTGCTTTATAAAACTCTCTGATACGGTTTTGTTACTGAGTTCATTGCTGAGTCAACTCAGCACTTTCGAATTAAACTGCAAGTGGTTCGAGCCCGTGTACAGTGAGTGCACCGCGGGGACCGGGTCATAGTCGTTGTATCCTGGAGGTCGATTGCTCTGGAAACCTGTTGCACTTGGGACGCTGTCCAAGGGGAGCAAATTCGATTTCAAGCCGAGTGACTCAGTCACGCCTCGACTCAATTCAATAAGTTTTTCTTTCTCTAAATTTATTTTCCTTTTTTGGTTCTCGATTTTTATAGTCTATTTAATTCAACATTTTATCCAACACAGAAAGTCATTGTCCCAAAAAAAAAAAAAAGTGATCTGCGTGCCCACGCAAGCGATGCAAGAGTTTTGCTCCAAAACTTTCCCGTGGGATGAATCAAAGGGCTTGTGTTGAACCAAAAGAAGGAGAGGTTTTTGTCAGTATTTTCAGTATTAGTATTGACACATGTATGACAACCTTTGGGATATGAAAATATATCAAGTATTGCATGGAAAATATCGGATGTATTACGTAATGTGCTGTTTGTCCTCAGAAACATTGGAAAATCAAAGGACGTTTGAAGTCAAAAGGATCCTTTGCATATGGTTTCAAATGTAAATAAAGGTGCCTTTAATACAATGAAATTTAGGGTCTTTAATTGATCGACGGAATGGTTGATCAATTGAGAAAATTTCAAATAGGTCAGTTTAGTCTTTGGACTGATTTGGACACGTTCGCTTGATCGAACATCAAGACTCGATCAATCGAGCAAATTAAGAAAAATCAAGTCTCTGAATACTTTTGTGCATGTTCAATTGATTGAACATGTGATGTCAACGATCGAAGGTCATTGATCGGTCGATCAAAGCTTTGATTGACAACATGTGCAACTTCTATGTAAGTGTGCAATTTTGTTTCTAATTCTAAAACTAGATTATATAAGTCTTGTTATATGCAGGATTAGGGTACAAAAACATTGTGATATAGAGAACTAGGGTTTTAAGGAGAATTCACTTGTATAAGAAAGGATTTTGAATTTGTAAGTTGTTCATCACTTGTAATTCTCTATTCATAGTAGATTGTTTGTCACTTGGCGTCATGAGATTTTTTCCCATATGAGTTTTTCTGCATAAAATAATTGTATTTCTCTATGATTACTTGATTTGCATTTTTATATTCATGTGTTTGATTTGTTTTAAGGTTGTTTCTGCACCTAACGTGAGTTGGCTGTGCACAACAAGTGATATTAGAGCATACGCTTTCTGTTAGGGTTGTAGATCGAATTTGAGACGTGTTCGAAGGGATTGAATGTGAAGTTTGAGATGAAGAAGTATGCAGGAAAAAAAATATCTTTGAATTATGAAGATTGAAGATGAAAGCCCTTTTTAATTCAACAATGGGTGTCGCAGGCTCTCCTTTGTAAAGTGAGACATCCTGTAACTACGAAGAAAGAGGCTTGGGATGACTTAGATCAAAGGGCTATTAGTGCAATTCAATTATGTTTAGCCATTGATGTTTTTTATAATATTATTTTTGAGAAGACCACCGTAGGCTTATGGGCGAAGTTGGAGAGCCTCTACATGACGACGTCGCTCTCTAATCACCTATATCTAAAGAAATAGTTATATACTTTGTGGATAGCGAAAGTGTCGGATCTCTCTAAATACATCAGCGCCTTTAACAAACTAGTTTTCAAACTGACAAGCATTGATGTGAAGATAGACAAATAAGGCAAAATCATAATGTTGTTGTCGTCCCTTCTAGATCCTTATGAGAAATTGGTGGATACTTTATACGATAATAGGGATACCTTAGACATTAATAGCCCTTCAGTCGAAGCAACGAAGAAAGAAGGGGAAGGTACTTTCGTAAGTGCTTGGCTCAGCTCGGCTAATAGCTAACCCCAGCTAGAACTTGACTCGGTTCGGTCCTTGAGCCTATCTTGCTACCTCGGCTCGGTTCAATCAGAAGCTCGAGCCAATTCGAGCCAAGTTTAAGCATGTTCGATATTTTGTCAAACAGGTAGAATGCATATTCAATTTCTCACATAATGTAAAACAATAACAATATTTTACAAGTATTTCATCAAACACCTAAAAAACAACATCAAAATCAAACTCCTGGGTTAGTAACACCAAAATCAAATAGTTGATGTATCCATTCCTTCCTCGCCAACACTTCGTTGAGTCATTTCATCAAACACTCGGCGAGCAGCATTCATATCAAAATAACCGAGTCACTGAGCTAATTCAATCCGAGTCAGTTCGAGTTGAGGTTCAGTTCGAATCGAGTCAAGCTCGGGCAAGCTCAAACTCGACTCGAAATTTTTTTGACCTCCAAAAGCCATCTTGACTCGGTCTGAATCAGTGTTCGAAGTATCGATGTCACTACAAGTTTTGCTGGCCAGGGATATAGAAATAATATTGATATCGCCAATAACCAAAAATGCAGGAAAACATGGGGAAAACAATAGAATTTTTCGTGAAACTTCAGGAGATATTCAAATGTGCATATTTGCATATTTATAAATAAAAAATTTCAAAAAGAATACATGTGTACACAACAAATTTCCATTTAATTAGGGTTGTTCACGAGTCGAGCTAGCTTGAAAAACTCTGATTGACTCAGCTCGAGTCAGCTCTGATGACTCGGCTTGAATGGTCGTTTCGGGCCGAGTCAAGCTAATTATTTGAAGCTCGAATTGAGTTCAAGCCAAGTTCGACCAGGGGCGTTTCAACTCAAACTCCATCTCGACTTGGCTCGATTAATATATATATATATATATATATATATATATATATATATATATATATATATATATATATATATATATATATATATATATATATATATATATATATATATAAGTTTTAAGTTTTAACTTTAAAACAAAAAGAAGAAGAAGAAAACAAACCATAGAGTCTCTATCCGACCGCGCACACCCCCTTTTCCTTTCTTCTCTTTCTCTACTCGTTGCCAGCCGCACACCCGCTTGGACCACCACCACTAGTTTTCATTTCAGCTTCACAATATTATGATTTCAATCTCTTAAGATCTACTTCTTAGGCGAGAAATCCAATAAATCTGAGATGGGTTCTTCTCAGATTTGTTAGAGCTTTAAGGGAAATCCAATGGTCAGATTGGTTAAAGCTCTTTACTTGGACTTCTGATCTGTGTTCTGCTCTGTTTCTTTTTTAGTACTTGGATTTCTGTTGGTGGAAGAAGATCAAGAACAGATTGGTTCTTATAGGTTTCCTCATCCCATTCAAAGATTTGTTTAGTTTTTTCATTGGGTTTCGCTTTATTTCTCCTAAGAATTTTGAATTCTTCATCAATGGAGGAGGATCAAGAACAGAATACATTGCTCTCTCACCCAACAAGCTCGAGCACGACTTAAGGTAAACTCGACTTGACTCGAACCACTAGCTCAACTCGAACTCAATTCAACAGCTTTGGCAAACAAGCTAAGCTTCAATGTTGAGCTCGAGCTCGAGTACAACATGGACAAGCCGAGCCGAGCTTGGCCCACCATAACTTGACTTGGCTCAATGCCCACCTCTACATTTAATAGGACCTTAATAGCAAGTGTTGTTGTAAGAAATCAATCTAACTATCTCATCTAACCTATTTAACCATCCAACCTTCTATCCAAACATCCATTGATATTGCAAAATATCAACAATACATGATATTTCAACAAGAAATCATCAACAATTAAAAAGAAACAAAAGATTGCAGTCTTAATATCGTGAATGTTGCGATATCAATAATATTGAGATATTATTAATATTATCAATGACAAATTGAACACTACATACAACCATGTGCCCAAGAAAAAAAATGAAATTTTTTTTTTTCTAATAAACAAAATTATGTTGATATCAATACTTTACCAGTATTATTGAAATAATGTCAATACACCTGCGATGCAAGCATAACCTAAAATTTATATAGTCGAAAATATTAGCAATACATTGGCGATATTGATGCATTGGCAATACAAGCAATACCTATAATTTACATAATTGAAAATATTTATGATTACAATAGCGATATTGATATGTTGATAATACTTAGTGATACATTGCTAATACCTGGAATTTCTGATACTACCGGCGTTATTGGTATCACTACCAATGTTATCGGTATCGCCGAGTTGAAAATAAAGATAATATCAAAGATATTTCGATAATATTGGAGATCATTTGAACATTGGTTCGAATCCAATTTCAAGCTGAGGCAAGTCCAGCTTTTCCAAGTCAAATCTAGCGAGTTGCGACTCATGTACAACTCTACTAATGTATCTATCTCTTCCCTCTTTAATGCATTTCCCTCTATTATTTCTCTAATGTATTTCTCTCTCTCTAAACATTACACAACATGCCCTTGTATTTGCTAGTCTTCATTTTCTTCCTTTTATAGACTTCATTTTCTCCCTTCCTCCCTCTCTATATTGTGGATAAAAAGACCCTCTCTCTTTCCACCAACTTCAGCCATGAAGGGTCGGTTATTAGTAAGATTCGGTCATTGCTTTTGTTGGATTTGCAGTAAGGTGATAGGCAAGATCAAGTCATCACTTCTGTCAGGATGTCACAATCTCTTTCATCTCTTGGTCATGCCATAGGTCTCTCTCTTCCCTTCATTTTTCAGCCATTCATCATATTGTTTTTTTTTTTATAGAAATATAATAGTTCTCACACAATTATGATTAAGCCACGCATGTGGGTAATCCATACTGCTCATCAAGCAGGCCTTGCCATATACATGCCTTGGCTAAGAACTTGAGCTGGTCAGCTCATTCAAGTAGACTTTGCTTATATGTGGAATAGAACTCTCTCCTTGCATCTCTCTCTCTCTCTCTCTCTCTCTCTCTCTCTCTCTCTCTCTCTGGCTCAACCTTAGGCTTGGGTGGGGCCTTGGCTAAATAGTTTGGGTTAGGCTTGGATCGAGCAATTTTAGCCCGGCATGGGCTAGGTTGGATTTGGGCTTAGGAGTAACAATGCAGGTTGGGCTTGGACAGAGCTTAGCCTGACCCTAAATTGGCCCATCGACACCCCTACTAGTCAATGTGAGCTGTGAAAATTATATACCGACCGTCCATTAAATGGACATTTCTTACGAACATAGAATAAATAACACTAAACAATACTTTCATCTCACCACCATCTACATTTGGACACACATATTGAAAGGTTTGGGGTTGTTTGGATGCCTGCAAAGTCCTTAAGTTATAGAGGAATCCTTACTCTTGCTCCGGTGAGTCTCTGGTGGTAGACTCTCAGGAGTTTCAACACCCAGTCAAGGGTTCGAGTATCCATAAGTGGTGAAATCCCACTATGGCATGAGCGTGTGGGTGTGTGCGTGCGTGTGTTAAAAAAAAAAAAGGTTATAAAGGGATTACAGGTAATCTCTTTATCAGGCCTATTTAGATGCATATATTTTCATGCAAAAGTTTTACAACCTGTAAACATGTTATAACTTTTAGTTGTAATCTTAAACCAGGTAAAAAGTAATGTTCCAAATTACAGGTAAAGTTTTTACGTCTAAATATTCATTATATATGTTAGGACATAATAGTTAATATATAGTTATGATATGTGGGGCCTACCATAATGTGTATGGTATATCCAATCTATTAATTACGTATTCCCTTGGATGCTCTCCTATAACCTTAAAAAATAACATGCCTATTATAAAATGAACCACATGAGGGAAGAATGCGACATCCACTATTAAAAACTTTTAAATTGCATTTGAGCCATTGTTATGGGTGGAAGACATTCAATTTATTTGGTACATACATACTTTAATGCCCACTTAAAATCCTATAAAATTCAAGTCTTTCTTATATGATTGGTAAATTCCGAAAGATTTACTGCACAGGCTCTATGGTATGATTCCCCTCTTTATTTATTATAAACACTTTACCTGTAATACAGTCTACTACTCAAAAGTTGAAGGTAATAGCATGTTAACTGATCATACCTTAAAACTCTTTCCAGGTAATGTGTTTCCAATTTAAAAAAATTACAGGCATCCAAACGACCCCTTGGATCGAGGTAAATATATACAACGTGTACAGACTCTTTGCGCAGGCGTATATGATCATTTATGTTCTGCCAGAGTATCGTATAATTCCATCGGTGATATTGTGTACAGCCCTCCTCGCGCCTTTCTTATCCCAAAAGCCAAAAGGCGCTCCGCTATGGCCGTACAAATCCTCCTTTCCTCCGTTCCCGTTACACAGAAACTCTCCCAGCGGCCTAAAATATCGCCGATATATCGCGATACGGTTTCCGTCCCGATATCTTCTCGGCGCTCTCCTTCTCCTTCAAGAAGAGCTTGTCCTGGAATCAGATCAATCAAATGCAAAGCTCTAAGAGAAGGCTCTCAGCCGCAGACGTACGGTGGTGATGATCGGACCGTTTATCAAGGAATCTACGGCCCTTGGACCGTCGATCCTACTGATGTTCGCGAGGTACTGTTCTGGACCGCTGATCTGCGCTAGAATGGCTTTTTTTTGGACGGGTTTGGTTTAGGCCTGGCCCGAATCGGCACTCCGGGCCTGCCCGACCCGAAAGGTGAATGTTCCTGATCCATCTGTTGATCAGGTGGGCTGCACATACACGAAAACATAGACGTTTAGAAAAATGAAAACCAACGGTCTACATGCAAGCACAACCCGTTGATTGCCTAACGGATTATATGAATTGATATTTGTTGGAATAGGACACGTGTACACATTGAGCGGGCCGGGCTCAAAATGACCCGAGCCCGAGCCCAAGCCCAATCAGAAAATTGATTGGATGCCTGGTCCACCGGCCAACCTATGTCTGCCCGGCCGTTGCCAATCCTAGTTGCATTGGCGCCCAAGTGTGGTGAGAAATGGGCAAGGGTTAGCCAGAGTGTCGGTGGAAGCGCTCACTGCAATGACGTCTAGGTGTAGTAAAAAGTAGGTGAAGGTTCTTGTGCCATTTTGGATGAGTGAAGATAAAGAAGCTACTTGGGGGAATAGGATTTATCTTGCCACATGGAATGTAGGAACTTGAGAGGTGAAAGAGAATGGAGTGAATGGATATGGTTAAACGAAGGAGAATTAACATAGCTTGTGTATAAGTGACCTAGTGGAAAAGGGGCAAAAGCTAAGGAAATTGATGGATATATACTTTAATATATGGGAAAATATTACAATAAAAATAGTGTAAGGATGCTGGTAGAAAGAGGTTTTAGTGGTAAAGTTGTAGATAAGAGAGTAGGCAATATGTTTCAATGGTAAAGGTTGTGTCAGGAGAGGAGATAATCAATGTTGTTAGTGCATGTGCTCTACATGCAGGATTAGAGGAGATATTTTTGGGAGGACATCGATGGACTAATACTAGGAATTCTAAATAGAGAGAAGATTTATAGGAGGGGACCTAAATGGTCATGTGGGAAAAGGGAGGAGATGGTATGAAAGGGTATGTAGAGGATGTGATTTTGGAAATGGAAATGAGATGAGGGATGCTATCATGGATTTTGCTATACCATACAATCTTGCTATAACATATACATACTTTGAAAAGATGTGAGCATTTAATAACCTTTGAAAGTGGATCATATACAACCAATTAGACACCCAGATCCATAGCTCGAGTGGTAGAGTGAGTGAAAGATACCTCATTTCAACACTGAGGTTTTGGCATCGATTCCCTAGCGGGGGTGGCTAACAACGAAGTGTGATCTGACAGTGGGTGTACTAACAAGCTAACAACACACACACACACACACAACCATTTAGACTTCTTTCTACTTGAAAAGATAGAACAGTTAATATGTAAAGACTTTAAGATTATAACAAGAAAGAGTTTGACCACACCCCATTGACTACTGGTTATGAATGTTTACATCAAGAGATGCAAGAGGGGGTGAAATTGGGAAGTTCTAAGAACAAGTTTTTTTTTTTTTTTTTTTTAAGACAAAGGGTGTCCCCACCTCTTTTTTTGAAGTGAGACTAATCCCTGCGGATACACGCAATCACCCACAACCACGTGTATCGGGGAATCGAACCCTCACCTATAGGGAGCAAACCTATGGTGAAGACCATTCGCCCAAACCTCGTTGGGAGGAGGTGAAATTGAGAAGTTCTAAGAACGAGGTGTTGGGGACTGAAGATAAAGAAGTTCCATTTAGGAATAAATTGATTAAAGAAGAGAAGTTGGATGATGAGGAAGAAGTTAATGTCATGTGGAATGTGATGGCTAAGTGCATTCATAAAGTGATGAAAGAAGTTTTAAGAGTATTAGAGGGAAAAGCCACTCTTATAAGGAAACTTGGTGGTGGAATGGAGAATTCCAAAAGGCTATTGGGTTAGAAGTTCAATTCCTCCCAAGGTATTCCAAAATGGTTATGTAATGGCCGACACATAATTGTAACCGTGGCAATTGTTGCCTGTTATGGGTTCGTAACGGTTGTTACAAAAAAATTAACTTGTAATGGCTTTTTTTTTTTTTTCAAAAAAAGAAGAAGAAGAGTACGGCCCATTACAACCTATATCTTTGCGGTGGATGTTGCGGCCACCGTTACCATTATGGAATAGCTTGAATCCTTGATCCGACCTCTAGCTACAAACTCGATTATAAGCCCAACAATTGACTATGTAATAGGATTCCGATTGTCTTTTAGTTCTAAAAACTAGAAATCATTCAGAAGAAATTCCATCTTCAAGTAATCCCTCAAAAATATATTGCAAATAATCAGAAGTAGAATGGTTCATGGGTATGGCCCTTTTGCTTGTTAATTGGCAACTACAATGCAATCCCTCTTAGGGCCTGTTTGGATTCGCGTTTTGGGATGTATTGTATTGTATTAGAAGGTATGATGTGACGTTTATGGTGTTTGGATTGGAGTGGAGAGGAGTTGAATCCCATGCGCGCAAATACAATCTCCAGCCAAATTTTTGAACCGACAGTAGCGTACTGTAAGACGGCTCTGTTGCCGTCAGTCCTGAGTATTCATTATGCTGTATTCGACAGTGAGAAGGTTTGAAATTTGCAGAGATTTATCTCCAACGGGAGAAGGAGAGATCTCTACACTAGCACCCCGAGAAGTCATTCAAGGTTCCCGAGAATCCAATCCCCCATAATCCAAACCCCAACAGGAAGAAATATATCGAATGCAAGCACCAAGATCTCATCATCTTCAACCAAGACGACTTCCGAAGGATGATAAACTTCCTAAGCCATCCACAGAAAACAAATCATCATCATATCAATCTCATCTTTCCATAGCAATAGAATCAAAGAGGGAAAAAAAGAGCTTTTTTTCAGCTCTTCCCTTGTCAGATTGTCGAGTCTTAAACCAGACCGATCCATCGTTGATGGAGAGATAGGCAGCATTGAGGATGATGAATCTGGTCTCAGCAGTGACGTCGATATCGATATCAACAATGCTGGTGAATTTGCAGGCGGAGAGATCGGGTTTGAGCTTGAGGTCGTAACGTTTCAGGGCTACGAATTTCGGCAGCCGAGACTGGCCTTTAAACTGTTGCAGCTTGGACTTTTGAGTCTCCGCCATCACTCGCTTTGCTTCTTTTGTACAATACGTAGACATAATACGTCCTATCCAAACATTGATCTGTATAACGTACTGTATATTATGCCAAACAATACCTCATATCCAAACATTGATTAATATCTGATTGATTTGGATGTATTCTGCAAACCGTCCAATGTATACATGAATAGTACCCGAATACAATACAATACATCCTAATACCCGAATCCAAACAGGCCCTTAAGGATAAATACTCATCTTGACCCGATGAGCCCACATATGTCTTGCTTTCCCAAAGTTAGCTTAGGTTACCTTATTAAAGTTTTAGTAGAAGAAGGAAAATGGCTAAACAGAGAAAACTAAATAAAAGAGTCCAAATCCTACTCAAATCACTATTTGTATTCAACCAACCATCTGGCCATGGGAACAGTATGGTTTGTACAATACTCCTATTTACTTGATATAGTTTGTTTATAAATCCTAGAATACATTTTGATTGGGCTTGGGGGCTCCATAGTCTGATCGGTTTTATATTTGAGCCATCTGATTGGATTTACAAGCATCAAAGTCCAATCAGCTCCTCTATTTTATATAGTGTTATCTACCAAATAAAAAATAAAAAATCCAACGTTTGAAAGAAGCTAAACTTAGAATGTCTACCGTGTAGCTATGCCTCCATTTCATCTTACGTTTACCTTACGATATAACTAACAGTTAATCCATTAACACTCATAACAGTTGGGCAATTTCGTATTTGAGCAAATTGTTGTATATCAATTCAACTTCTCCTAAACAGGGCCAGTTGAATGGGGAGATATCCGTGGTCTTTGCATCAGCCTTTACATCAAAAGATAGATTTGAATAGGAAATTGTAAGACTTTAACAATTTTGAGGGCATATAGATGTTTATCAGTGTTAGAATATAGGATGTGTGTGTACAGTTGTATATATTATAGATAAGTATATGGATGGATTTAGTTGAATGCATGTATACCTGTTAAGATCTCCTACCTCCTGTCTCAATAAAATAAGATACATTACAATTCTCCAAAATGTAGTCTCTTGTAATCAACATGGTATCAGAGCCATGGTTCTGATTCCTCCACCACCATCCTTGTGATTGCCGCCAACCACTGCCTCACTTCACAACCACCGTGGCCATGTGTTTCGGCATATCTATAGCATCGGGTCTATCGTCGCCCACCAGATTCACCCAATCTCTATTCATTCTTCCTCTTCATCTTCTCCACATCTGGCTAGCAACCTACTCATCACCTTGCAAACCCACCACTTGCAGCCCTTCTGCTGCTACTGTAAATGCACCTAGTGGTGCAGCTGAGGAACTAGGGGACCTCGAGCATAGGATAGGCAATTGTATAGTTATCTACGGCATGTACAGTTGTACATACACATCTTCTGCTCTAGTAATTGCATGCCTGTCTCATAAACCTTTGAATCTGCATGATTGGTTCTTGGCTGTGTTTGAGAGAGCTCAATTGATTATTTACAAAATTTCAACAGGTTATCTTGTATAGATCTGGATTGGTGACTGCTGCTGCATCCTTCGTAATTGCAGCTTCATCTGCTTTTCTACCAGAAGACACTTTCTTGACGGATATAGTAAAACAAAACGTTGATTTGTTATATGTGCTCGGAGCTGGAGGACTTGGCTTATCGTTATTGTTAATCCACATTTACGTCACGCCTATTAAACGCACTCTTCAAGTGTTATGGGCACTTGGTGTTGTTGGCTCACTTGCAACGTATCTAAATCTTGCACAACCTGTTGGAGAGAGCTTGACACAGCACGTCGTTGATAACCCAATAGCTGTGTGGTTCATCGGGCCTCTCTTTGCGTCTTTGACAGGACTTGTCTTCAAGGAAGGTAAGACAGTGAGTTTGATATCTTTTATGGGAAATGATACTGCGTGACTAGTTTGTACCATATTATGATGCAAATGAGTTGAACGGACATCGATAGCACAAAATATTGACCCGACCATTTCATCTGGTCCAACCACTCATCATGGGCCACCTTGTGAAAATCACACTGATTGGATGGTTCACATCCAATTGGTGACCCATTGTGTTATAGCCATCAGCTGTCCAGGCTACTGGTTAGACAGTTAGGATCAGCATATCAAACTGATTTTTGAGATACATAAGTAACCAAGGGAAGCTCTGCCAAATGTGCTTTCTAGTTTTGACGATTGGGCTTTTTCTGCAGAAAACTATCAGGACATCCTTTTTACAAGCCACCAATCAGATGGTTTGCAAAATGGATGGATTGCCCATGAATAGCATGGTTGGACTGGATGGATGTTCCACATGAGTGCACAATGTGTGGTGCAAACTAGTTGCTTAGGATCATTTCTGACATTTTTATACTTTAATGCCTTAATGGACAAGCATTTAAGTTTTGTTGTTGGTGTAACTTGACATTAGATGAGATGAGACCTCTTCCACAGTTGGTACTCGTTTCCTTGTGAAAATAATTGGGCCTATTTCTGTAATCTATATTCCAAATGGCCGATACAAAAAGAAACCGTCCTTCTTTTAGAAAGAAAAAGACAAGGTTAGTTGAAATAAAGACTATGAATTTATCTTAGTTCCAATGATCAGTAACAATACTCTCTCATAATGTAAGGATTGGTAAAAGATGTTAAACAGTGGTAATATGAGAGATGATTTCTGACCGTCCAATGCTAAAAGCACTCCATGCTGATTATTACCCATAGAATATGAATTCACAGCAGAAGCTCTGGACCTGATTGCATGCTTCTCAAATTGCAAAATCTGTTTTCCAACTGCAAAGGACTTCTTTTGCAGTTATTATTATTTTTTAACATTGATAACTTATTGATAATAGACCGAGGCCAAAGATAGCACAGGAACCCAGAACCAAAAGAAAATTACAACTCCAACCAGCTATCTGGAAAATGGTCGATCACTTTTGATGCAATCACCTGCTCCATAACATGAAATTTAACCCTCCTAAAGACCTCCAATTCTTGGCTCCTTGTAGTCCTAAAACAATGATAATTTCTTTCTAACCATATGAACCAAATTCCCGCTAATAGACATATATGCCAAACTTCTTTTTTTGTCTGACCTTCCCCATGGCACTGCCGTCCCACATCAAGCTAATATCTGCATCAAGGTGAATCAACAAAATGGAACTGGTTGCTCACAATGTTCGAACTCGGAAGCTTTTCACTGAATTCCAATGGAATGGCTTCTTTTTTTTTTTGAAGATTATATTAAAGGGTGCCAAAGGCAACCCAAAAGAAAACAAACAAAACAAGACAAAACAAAACCGAAAACTAGAAAACAAGAACAAGACAAAACAATACTAGAAAACAAGAATAAGACTGAACCCAACTACACAACCAAGAAAAACAAAAGCAAAAAAACAAGAATAAGACTGAACCTAACAATACAACCAAGAAAACAAAAGCAAAAAAACAAGACCAGCTAAACAACTTGAAAGTCCAAATGCCCATAATAGGAACGATACACCCAAAACTATCCTAGAATAGAGGAGATGACATTACTATCCAGAGGGAAGAGACTAATGGAGACTTTATGGAGAATCCCAACCGACACCCTGGAAGAGGAGGATGGGTTCCTAAACTTGTGCATGTTCCTTTCTCTCCAAGTGGTCCAGAGAGTTGCCAATCCAGCAAGGCGCCAAAGGGACTTTAGAGGATTGCCAATGCCTCTATCCTGCCAAGCAAACGATAGGCCTAAAATGTCGTTAGGCATGACCCACTAAGAACTAAATCTACTGAGAATGGAGGGTAAATGTCCCTTGCGAAGGGAAAGTGAATGAATAGGTAACTAATAGTCTCAACTTCAAGACAAAAGATGTAAACATTGGGGAAAATCATGCCATGCTTCTAAAGATTGTCAACTGTGAGGATCCTTCCTCTCGCGAGAAGCCAAGCAAAAGCAACGACTTTCGATGTTGCTCCAAAGTACCAGACAAAGGAGTGGAAGGACCAAGTTGGAGTAGTGACCAAGTTATGCAAGAGATGAAGCAGAGACTTTGAAGAGAATCGACTCGAGGGAGAAAGTGACCAAGACAAGGAATCCTCTAGGCCTAGAGTAGGCTTGATATCTTCAGGGAGCTTCAAAAGGTGCAGAAATTCTTGTAACTCAAGCTCGAACATCGATCTCCTATAAGGGGTGCACTACACCTTGGAACCAACATTGAAGAACAATGTGCTACCGAGTTGGAAAGATTAAAGGCAATCCTAGCTAAGATGTGAAAAAGAGACTAGAGGGGGCCATCTGAGATCCAGTGGTCCAACTAGAAACGAATATGCTTTCCATTACCGAGGGCAAAAGAGAACCCGTCCATCAAAGGAGCCCAAGGGAGGCAATGGCTTTCCAGACTGAAGAGGCTCTATAGAGACAGGAGATCTTGGAAAACCAACCTCCCTCCCTCCTTCAATGTTATGATCTTAGAAGATCTTAACCCTTCGTTCAATTACCCATAAATGAACAATTAAGGACATTCATATCAATGGTCTATGTTGTGCAGAAAATAGTTGACTTGAGGGGCTAGATTTCAAATATGGGGGTTTTGGTGCATCCTTATCCATCGGATCAACATACCATGGCTCCATATGTGTTGATGTTGTGTGCCTCAAAAAGCCAATGATGACTATGATCATGGATCTAATAACCACTTATGTATGATATATTCTAAAACTATATATGGTTTTACAGGTTACAAGGATGGATTCCTTTAGTTGTCCTAGGGGAAGGTAGAGTTTGGACACAATGGCCATTGGCATAGAGAGAAGTGTGTTTCATGGATCTTAGTACTCTAAGGGGTTGTTTGATTTTTCAATTCCTTAGTAAATAGCTATAAATAGCTCATTATTGTTATTTACATCTTTTTTATTTCCAGGGAATATTTTCACCTTGAAACTTAGTCCAGAAAATGTTGATTTAAATTTGTGGAGTCCATCGTGATGTATATGACATATCCATGCTGTCCATTTGTTTTACCTGAAGGTCCTGAACATTTTGGCGCATGAGCCCAAAAATGAGGCAAATCCAAAGCTCAAGTGACCCACACCATAGGAAATCATTGTCATTAAAGGTTTTTAACAATAGACATTCAACCCACTATTTAGTGTGGCGTGGTCCACTTGAGCTTTGGATCTACCTCAATTTTGGATTCATGCCCTAAAATCATCTCCCAAAATGGATGGATGGCATGAATAAGCTACATATCATAGTGGGCCCCACATGAAATCCGCACCCTCGGTTTTAGTGTCAAAAAAGCAAACGGTCATTGTCAACATAGAAAAAAGTGTAGGAATTACATTGGTAATTAATAATTACTCATTTACATGTATTTACCTGAGGGAATTGAAAAATATACAACTCTTAAATTCTATAGCCACAGTGGCGGGATTAGGCAATTTGTGGAATGTTAAGTGGCCATCCTATCCGTGGGAACCAACGAGTTGGGATGGATAGTCTTAACCATTGGGCTCTTGGTACCTTGACCCTACCCCACATAGGAGCGTGAGTGTTCACAACATGTAGGTTATGGGCTAGCTAAGCACTTGCATTGGAAGACCTATCATACCCAGATTGGGTCGACTCAAGCACTCCTTAGACTTGAGGTCATGTAAAGACTCTACAGTGTTAATGTTTTGTGCTTTGGCTCACCCTACGAGGTTACATTAGTGTGACACATGTGCGGTTAGGTATAGGCATTAGGATGTGGTAAAAGATAACATATTCCAGGATAGGATCCACCAGTTCACCTTGAAACTCATTAATGGCTTAGATCTTGGTGATCTAACCATTTATCGAATGGTTTTCTACTCAGTCTAGTACTTGAAAGGTTTTAGATGTTTAGTCAAAGGTTTTTAATTGTTGCTCTTTTATGTTAACCGTTCGAAATCTTTTTATCATACTTGATGGATATTTGATGGTTGAGATCTTATAATCCATCTCTTAGGCTGGCATGGGATTATGGTCAAGAGTGGATGCCACTTGGTAGTGGAGGGATTGGGTCAAGTTGGGTACATCAAAAAGGCAGGTTTACAATCCTTTGGTAATGTAAGACATTACCGAAGTCTGTAGGGGTGAGGTGCACTAAATTGGTACATCCATTTAAAACCCCAACTCCTTGTAAATCGATCCTACCTAAGGAGAGAGATAGCAAGAGAGAACTGTGGACATTTAGAGGGTGTTTTGATTTTCAATTCCCCCATGTAAATACATGTAAATGGGTAATGATTAATTACCAATGTATTTCCTGTACTTTTTTCTATGCTGACAATGACCATTTGTTTTTTTGACACTAAAACCGTGGGTACGAATTTCATATGTGGCCCACTATGATATATGTGGCTTATCCACGTCTTCCATCCATTTTGTAGGATAATTTTAGGGCATGAATCCAAAAATTGAGCTGAATCCAAAATTCAAGTGGACCACGCCACACAAAATAGTGGATTGAACGCCTATCGTTAAAAACCTTCTACAACCACGGTTTCCTATGGCGCGGGCCACTTGAGGTTTGGATTTGCCACATTTTTGGGCTCATGCCCTAAAATGTTCATGTAAAACGAATGGACGACGTGGATATGCCACAAACACCATGGTGGACCCCACATATTTAAATCAACCTTTTCTGGACCAAGATTCAAGGTGGAAATATCCCCCAGAAATCAAATAGACCCAAATACCTATAATGAGCTATTTACAACTATTTACTGAGGAACTGAAAAATCAAACACCCCCTTAACCACCTTAAAGGTTTGATGAGAGAGAAGTGAAAAGAAAAGGAAGAGAGAGAGAGAGAGAGAGAGAGAGAGAGAGAGAGATCATCTCATCTCTCCTCTATTCACACATGCACACATGTGAGGTCGACCTTGTGGATGGCTCTTTGGTGCACACACCCAGCCCTATGGTGGGCACGCAAATGGCTCTCTACTTTCTCGTCTCATTGGGATAGATCGGCGAGAGATCTCGTACTTTGGAGAAGTGACATCGGCAAATTGTCACGTGATCAAAGGAATAAATCTAAGGTAAGGTCTCTACCATCGATTTGTGTATATAGGGAGTTGATTGTAGGAGTTTTTGAAAACCTCAAGTTTCCATGTCTTTCCAAAATTGCTAACAACATGTACAGAATTCTGTAAATCAGCGAACTGTACATTTGCTGATGAGCAGGACTCTATAATCCCTCGTGGCATAGCTAATGCAATTTCATGATGCATGTTAAGTGTTGCTCCTTTGTATGTCCAGGTTGTGGTAGATGAGTTATTTGATACCCCAAGAGAGCATGATGGTCTATATGCATACACGCAGCTGCTTAAGACGTGGTATACAACCTCAGCCCAAGCCATCCAACTCATGTCCCCTGTTGTAGATGGGGCATAGCCCCAAAACAGTTTGGTTGGATGATCCCAACCTGTGATTAATGGACATTTGCTCTTCTTCTTCTTCTTCTTCTTTTTTCCTTTTCATTTAATTCACCCGACCTATCTCACCATTAGGATCGTTTCCCGATCTACAGTGGGGATCATGATTTGGACAGTTATCCTTCAACCAGAAAAAATAAAATCATGATTTGGACAGTTTGGTTTGAGGTACATGTACTCCACTTCTGCAGTAGTAGTGTGCATGTGTACATATTGTCATCCTCTGAAGAGTATAAAGTCTTTGGTGTGGTATTTCTGGTATTACCCTAATACTGCTTTCTTTCTGCAAAGTTCCTATACCCTGCAACATTTTGGCATATTTCTTCTCTTATAATGATGCAAACCCCACACAGGTCTCTGCTATGGAAAGTTGGAAGCTGGGGTCCTGACATTCATCATCCCCACAGTACTTCTTGGCCACCTGGTATTTTATCTCAAGCTGCTATTGGCCTTTGATTTGGATTCGGCGTATCAGCAACATATAGAAGGGAGACACGTACTTGTCCGAGCAAGTGGGGACCATGGTTTGATGATCTAGACATTTATGGGATGTGCCCCACTGTGGATGGGCCATGCCCGAAGATTCTCCAAGATTGGAAGATCTAGCCATCTGATCTTTTGCCTTCCATTGAATTTTGGATCTTCGCTTCATTTTTTCTTCCAAATTACCTATTTACAGACCACCATTCAAACAATTAGGATTGTTTCACATTGTCCACAAAATGTTGGAACAATCATATCAAAATAGATCACTAAACCAATGGCCTCACTTCTACTGAAAGGCCTATGGACACCATCTGAGAATCATTTAATTCTCCGATAGCAACTGTTGATGAAGTTCTTGTTGAGGGTCTCAATGCATGGCTCAGTGGTAGACACACCGTGTTTCAACACTGAGATCATGGGTTTGAGTGCCCATGTGGGGTGTGTGTGTAAATAAAAATAAAATAAATAAAAAGTTCTTGTTGAGGACCCAAGGTTTATACAAGAATTGGGTCCCGTTGTGGATGGACCCTGCCTCAAAATTCTCTAAGATAAGAAGATCTAACCATCCAACGTTTTGCCTTCCACTGAATTTTGGATCTTTTTTTGGTTTGAACTGTCTATTTACAGGCCAATTTAGATTTTTGCATCAGGGTGATTTTATTAAACAAGTTGTTTTTTAATCCTAACATACTAGATGAAATTTTAAAGGTCCATTTCGTAGCTACTAAAAAATGAGGTCATCTCATTTTAGTTAATGGTAATTGTGTATTAGAGATTAGATAAATTGTTTGTTATGAGGATTATTTTTAATCCCCTATAAAAAATCCATCGCCATCATCTAAACCTCATCCCAGCTAATTGGGGTTGTCTACATGAATCTTGTTCCACCACTCCACTCTAATAAGGGCCATAACTAGGGAATGTCCTAGCATGAGTTTGGGATGCCATATTGTTCAGGTTCATGATGGAAGTTATGGCATAGGTTTGACATCGGCTGCCAACTTGATGCAACCCTCCTTTATCCGTGCTTGGGAACACCCTAGCATGAGTCTAGAATGTCACATTGTTCGGGTTCATGATGAAATTTGTGGCATGGGTTTGACACCACCAGCCTAATGCAACCTCCTTTATCTGGCTTGGGACCAGCAATGAGAGCACAAAATTCGCACAGTCGCAATGTGATAGACTATTACATGGGTCGATTACAATCCAACACTATAATAGTCTGTCGTATTGGTTGATTGCAAATAAAAAATTACAACTAATCCCTATCATTTTTATTAAAAAGCTCTCAAATATTTAATTACCATTAAACTAAAATGAGACGAACTTATTTTTAGGTGGCTACCAAACCAGCCAAAATGTTTACAATGCACATACCCTCATTTATTTTGGCAAGAATGCACGAAAATTGTCAGAATTTCAGAAATGATAAATCCAATAAATAGGATTCAGATAAAACAATTACTGCAAGTACCCTATATGAGCTTTGCTAAGCCCTGTACTTGTCAGCTAATGTGCACACCACCATGTACCTGGCAGACAGGTGCAATATCCAAGCCATCCATCAGAAGGTTGCCACTATGTAGTTTCCCTGTGCCAAGGATCAGGTTGGTCCACTGGTCAGGTAGGTGACAATTAACTGAACAAATGTGAGGCTGTGAGAAAATTAGTCGAAGGTTTTGAGACCGTCAACTTATTTCTAATATCATGACATACCATACTGAATGGTCCACCTGTTTCTTTAGGCAATATAATCTACATGGTGGGTGGCTTGGATATTTCACGCTGCCATGGCATATGTGGTGGTGTGTGCATTAGCTACTCGTACACGCATGGTGGCTTAGCAGAGCTCACCCTAGATTATCTGATACCATTATGGGCATCGTGTCAAATCTGACACAGTACATTGAGCATATATGCAAATGTAACTATCATAGGTTTTAGCTTTAGAATATTGTTTCTTATGAAAGGCTTTTTGTAATGTGCAGAGTGGATTAATGGATGGCACCACAAAGCTTAGTCTATTGGGTGTGTGGATGGCTCTCTTTGTCATATTTGCAGCTAGGAAGTTTACACAGCCCATCAAGGTATCTTCATGGACAAATCCAGTTTGGTAAATCTGGTTTCTAGCATAATAATTTTAGGGCCTGTTTGGACACAACTTCAGCAAACCCCTTTTCCATCAATTTTCTTGGTCGACTTTCTCGTTGATTGGTTTTCAACGAGTGGGCTTTTTAGTATCTATTTTGTCAAATGGGGCATTAGATGACCCGCCACATTACATCGATCAAGGACCTCTTCCTAGCTTGGAACAATGAGGATGGAGGAATGCTGGGAAGGAGGAAGTGGCGCATCGTTATGCTTGCAGCTCTTTGGGCTATTTGGGCTTAAAGGAATGACTATTGCTACCGGAATAAAAGGAACTAGGAGGCAGGAGTTTTCTTAGGGTTACCCAATTTTGAGGGATTGGGCATGTTAATGTTTTGGGAGGCAGGGGCCTCTCTTTGGGTTTTTTGGTTTTGGGCTAAGCTGTCTGTGTGAGCCCTTGCAGTGGCGGGTTTGGGTCTCCCAATGTTGGCTCTGATTGTTGTATTTTTAGTTTTAGGTCTTTCTAGTGTCTGTTAGGTTTTCTTTTTCTGGCATTGCCAGCTCTTTTGTCTCTTGTTTTCTTTCTTGTCAATAAAATTTCACCTTAAAAAAAAAAAAAAAGGATGATGTTTGCAAAAGTGCATCCAAACATGGGGTTTGGCTCAAAACAACATTTTGGCAAAGAAAACCCTTTCATCATTGCCGTTTACCATTACCTGAAATTGATATTTCCATGCCTACAAGGGTATTTTGATCTTTCTAAATTTTGTTTTTAGCTCTCTTTAATGTCTTTGCCATGACTAAATCTCTCTGTTGTCCTTGACTCGCTCCTGATATTCTCCCTCCTTTTTTTTTTCTTTTTTTTTTTTCCTTTTTTTTAAAAAAATTTTCCTTAAAGGATGACATTGGTGACAAGTCCGTATTCATGTTCAATGCCCTCCCAGAAGAGGAAAAGCAGGCTTTGGTTGAGAAACTCGAGCGACAGTTTGGTAATTAGAAAGGCAGTGTAGCCTAAAAGTATGCGTAATGCAAAAGAGGTGTGTATATATACAAATTCGAGTGCTGCGGTTACTTAGTCAAAGCAAGCTTGCGAGAGACAGGTAATGCAACTGTTAATACATCCTTTTGTTAACTTGGGTATGAATTCTCATCTATTTTGTAAGTGAATTTCCTCAAGAAGGATTCTTTGGTGCTGACCTGTCCTTATACAAGGAGAATGCCAAGGAGATTTGCATGGAGAAGATTGATGAAGGTCTTCACATAACCTATGCTGATGTCAAACATATGTGTGAGATCCGCACCCATTCATCAGTTGGGGCCCAACATGATTGTCCCAAATTTCAGTCTGGTCCATTCATCTGTGGGTCACACGTGTTTGTGGAATGCAGATCATTAGTCCCTTTTAGGGCTGCAACTTGGGTTCGAGTCAACCAGAACCCAACTAACCCAACCCAAGCTTGGTCAGGCTGTCAGGGTCCTTGGGTCTGGGTTAGGTTTGGAAAATGCCAGCCCGATTTGCAATAAGGTTAGGTTTGGGTTGAGCCAAATCCGGTTGGGAATAACCATGTGTATTTAGGTCGGGTAGGGTTGGGTTTGGGCCAAGTATAGGGGATTTTGGGTTGGGCACCTTTGGTTGGAAATCAGGTTGTGTCATGCAGCGGGTTGGGTTCTCTTCAGGTCAGATCAGGTCAGGTCAGGTCAGGTCCTCAACCCGACCCAACCTGCCGGATTTGCAACCCTCACTGCTTTTCTGACCGTCCATTTTTCTCGTATTATTGTGTCCGCATAATGAAGAGGATTATCAAGCCAGGAATGTTGTTGGCCCCACCTGACCTATGGTACAGATCTCTTTCCTAAATGCCACATCAACACATGTTCCTCAAACATCTTCCTCAATCTCCTTTGGGTTGAATCTCCTTTGAATTTCTCGAATACAACAAAGTCTCTTCTGCTGATCTTGCAAATCTCATGCCACTGAGTGAAGAAATGCAAAATGCTTTAATTTCCCATTGCATTGATGACCCCCCATCATGGTGGGACACCAACCCATGCAAAATGTCTCAATAGATACATGGACCTGCAGGTACCTGATGCACCCGACCGACGTATTTTTGAACAGGTCTGTCCCATCTTTCAAATCTGTTTAGAGATTGGGCTGGGTACAGGTCCACCATTTTGGATCTATCCTATTTTTTTCTTTTAGGGAAAGGGGGTCTAGCTGGTTCTGGGTCAGTCCACCCTCTTGGACCTGGTTAAAATTGGGCTGGATGTGCATTGGGTCCAGTTAATTTGAATATTTATAATAATAATTATTATTATTATTATTACATATGAGTGACGAAATGAGGTTTCCTAAGCCATACACATGTAAGACACCCTGTTAACACGTCAAAGTAATACATGTGTGTACAGCCCATCCGTTCAGGTGGGCCCAACCATGTAGATGCTCTTGTTTGATGTGGACCTTGTTCAAAACCAGGGTCGAAAGACCCGATGGGTACCTGAACCCAATCAGGTTTGGGTCCATGTCTTAAAAAATGCGGCTTGGACCTGGCAAGACCTAAACCTAGAGCTGGCCATAGGACGAGTCAACTAGGCAAACTCAACTTGTCTTGATCCGACCAAGTGGGTGAGTTGATCCGAATCAAGTTGATTTCATCCGATCCGAACTCAAAATGAGTCGAGTTGGAGTCACCCAGTAACTCAACTCAACCAGAAATCCAACTTAGTACTGAATCAACTCGATCCGAAACTTGACTGTTCATATATTTTTTTTATAAAAAAAACACTCAGATATAACGTTTCAGATATGATATGCTGTGTAGCTGATGGAAGCTGCAATTTTGGCAAGTGAATCTAGGTTTTGAGTTGTGATTTCAGCCTGTGGATAGCTATTGCTCCCAAACCGACTCAGTACTTGTGACCGGGGTTGGACTCGGTCCAAATTAGTCCAGGCCATACCTGGACTTGGATCAGGTAAGGCATGCCCGACTTGTTACCAAGTTGGGTCAGGTCAAGCCTATTTCAAAACTGGATCGAGTCGGACCAGCCCTAACTCGACTTGATGCACAGCTCTACCTAAACGTGACCAACTCGGATCTGGGAACTCTAGGACCCGACCTAGTGAGGGCACCTATATTCCAGCCCACTCTCAGCCAACCAAAGATTAGAACAACTGGACCATTCTAACCATCTTATCTGTAACATGCAAAGTGGACCATAGTTCTAAGACTCACTGACTTGGTTGAGTCAACTCAAAAGAGACTCACCTGAAACTTCGAGTTCACCCGACTTGGCTGGACTTCAAGTTGACCCGAGTTTTGGAGTTCCTGACCTATGAAATTGATGTAGGACGTATTATGGATGCATTCTTAGCATGGTTGGACCAAAAGAAGGCCAAATAGTAGCAGAATTAGTCTGCCAGATTCAGGCCTAGTCCTACGTATGGCATGGTGTAACTTAGCCTAGGCATGTCCGATTCAAAGAAATTCATTTTGCCATTAATTTACCATAACTTTTGATTCGGATATCATTACGGGATGCACGGCCTATCAAGCTTTATGTAGCAGGCCATTCGGGGGTCAATGGACCCACATGGGTCACACCCATTCATTTTGCAAGAAAATATACAGCTCGAGTCACGTCCATCCATCTCGTGAGAAAACATGCATAGTGAGTCACATCTATCCGTTTTGTGAGAAATGCATACGTTTGTTCAAAATTGTGATTTAAAAAATAAAAAATGAAAACTATTTTTAGTAATTTTGATTGTCAACGTATTTTCTTATTTTTAGAGTTTTAGATTTTTGTTTTTTAGAATTTGTTTGAGTTTTAGATTTTGGTTTTGTTTTTCCCAAATTGTAATCACGCTAAGAATGATCCAGTAAGGTTAATTTAGTACTTTCTATTTTTGGTAAAACTGACTATTTCCGGTAAGTTCTATTATAATTGAATTAGAACTTTTATTATGGTTAAAATTTTACTGTTTTGAATTATTCAAAAAAGGAATTTATTTTTTCTTTATAAGGAGTGTAATGGAGAAATCATACATATTATATATTATTCAATGAAATTATTCGAGTTCTCTCTTTCTTTTTTTCTCTCGCGGATTTAAAAAACAAAACACTACTTCATGAATTTAAGGCGTTTACTACTAGAGAAAGACAGTCTTCTTCAGTGATACTTCCCACTCTTCCCTGCGCCAGAAGTAGACGGTTAAGATCATTAAAAGAAAAATATGTTAAGTTTATCTAACTTGAATCATCCATTAGTTAAGCCCTGCATTGGATTGCTTTTGAGTCTCGATAATCACTTGAATGAATGCTAGCCGTACGATTTATGGCTTGTAAAACAGACAGCTACAACAGAGATGACCAACATTGAAATGGTTAGGATCTTCCAGTTGCTGTGACTTTTGCATCTAGTGGCCTGTCAAGAATGGCTTGGAATAAATAGATAGGCACCTGCCACCCAAACACTGTGGGGCCCATCGTGACGTGAATAAATAGATAGGCACCTGCCACCCAAACACTGTGGGGCCCACCGTGACGTTTATGTTATATCCAGTCCGTCCATTTTCCATCAGCACTGTTTCCTGTGGTGTGTTCCATTTGAATTTTGGATCTCCCTCTTTGTACCCACATCTTAAAATGAGCTGGGGAAACAGATGAACGGATTGGATATAACACAAACGGCCCCACATTGCTTGGGGTTGCAAGAATCACATGCAAACCGCGTCATGAATAAGCAATCCACATCGGAAGAAAAGAAAAGCAATAGTTATTGGGTACTTTGTTTAGTATAGACCCAACATACTACCTACCTTTTTTCATTTGACCTGAGAAAATTTAAATTATCAAACTAGACTACTATTTGTACGGACAAATAGAAATAGAAAAATACTTTTACTTTTTTCAGCTACTTTACCCTAGTAAGCAGGGATATTTTCATCAAAAAACATACCTCCATAAATCTACTTTGATGAGATAGTTTTTTAGCGGCAAAAAAACAAAGAAGCCATAATACAGACTCGTTTACGGTGCTAATTTTGTCATAGTTATTTGACGTGGTGACAACACAACCATGTTATCTTCCTGTGAATACAGAACCGTTGAAATAGTGGGCCATTCATAAGATGCTTTGTTTATAGCCCCGAAATCAGATTTTGATTAAAATATCCTGACTTCTTATTAGTGGAGGTATCTGAATCTGGGCCGTTGGCTACTCATATTAACCATATGCACAAAATTGGCATGTTAGGATCATAGTTCAAAAATTGGCTCATCTATGGTAAGGCCCACGATTTGGACAGTCCAATAGATTGATCTACACCGTTTATTAAGTCTAGAACCCAATTCAAGGTCTACCATACAAGAAATTAGACCGATCAAACGATCAAATCCATCTTAGTTTCGACTCTAGAATCATAACTAATCCATGATGAGAAATATGAAATAAGTGAATCATCTTGACTGTCCGTATTAGAAGCGGTTAAGATCATCAAAACAGCGTGATATTTTCGTGGTAGCCCATGAAATGTATATTGGACTTAATGAATGGTGTAGATCAAGCGATCAGACTGTTTACGTGCCCCATTGTAACTTGGATAACTGAACATATGGTATTCTCAGAAAAATGAGTAGAAACATAACAAGTGACCGACCTTAGCTCAGTTGGTAGAGCGGAGGACTGTAGTTGGGAAGCCAGACAGATAAATCCTTAGGTCGCTGGTTCGAATCCGGCAGGTCGGATTTCGTGGAAAATGTTCTTTTTTTTCTTTCTTTTTTTTTTTCAAAAATTCAAAAAAGGTGTAGTCGAGAATTTGTGTGGGGCCCACTTGGTATGTGATTGATATTGAATCTGCCCACTGAAAAACCCTGCCATGATGATCAGACGGACTAAAAAAATTGTGGATACAATCATAAGGTGGACCACACCAAAACAAGTAATATATGCAGCTCATAAACATTCAAATTCACGTTTAGTTCATATGATGATTTGATTGGCTGGATTTAAGGTGGGCCACACCACAAGAAACTGTATACAGAGTTTAGAAACATCCAAATTCACTTTTAGCCCATATATGATGATTCCAACGGTTAGGATTTAAAGTGTGCCATATCAGAAGAAACAACATACATCGCTTTTGTCTTTCAAAAGGAGCAGTAGAGAATGTGGGGCCCACGTGGCATGTGCATGACATTCAACCTATTTAATTAAAAAACCCCACCATAATGATCAGATGAACCAAAAATTTTTGTTGATCCAATCACAAGGTGGGCCACACCATAACAAACAATATGCACTGCTCAGAAACATCCAAATTCACATTTGAGCTTATATGATGATTCAATCTGCTGGATTTATGGTGAGCCACAGCATAAGAATTATTAAACACCACCCAAAAACATCGAGACTCATGTTTAGCCCATATGATGATTCGATCTGCCGGATTATTTGGCACAGGTCATTGCCATTCTAGGGTTTTGGAATTTTACGACTAAGGCTTCCTCGCCTTCCCAGTAGTGAAATTATAAAAATATACTCATTTAAAAACAAAAATAAAAAACAAAAAAATAAAAAAAAAACTGTAAAGGAGAATTGTGAGGTCCAAGTGATATATACACGACATCTACCCTGTCCAACAGTTGAACCTCATCATGATAATCAGACGAACTAAACATTACAGATCCAATCATAAGTGGGCCACACCATTTAAAAACTTATACACCACCCAATAACATTCAAATTCTGTGTACCCCATATGATGATTTGATTGGCTAGATTTTTTTATTATTATTCTTTTTTTTGTTTGCGTGATTATCTCGTGGTGCATCTTTTGACCCGGTGGTATGGTACACGTAAGATTTGGATCTGCTTCTTTTCTTTTTTTGATCATACCCTAAAATGAGCTGTCAAAATGGATAGACTGTGAGTGCTATTGGGATTTGTAATACGGAATCACACAGATATGGATGTAGAATAGTAATCCAATAGCACTAAGCAAACACAAGAAAACACAAAGATTTAACGTGAAAAATCCTTTTAGAAAAAAATCACGGCACAAAGCGACAGAAATCCACTATGATAACATAAATTACACAGAGAGAGGACTTACCAAATTCAAACAACATCGACTCTCACCCTTGTTACACCCTTTGAAACCTTAAAACCCCTTCTAGAAACCCTTAGAATACCTTTAAAAACCTTAACTTGTTTTAAAATAGCCTTAGGAACTCCTATTTATAGATTAGGAAACACTACTTTTACACCCACTTGGAATAGTCCAGAAACCGCTTCAAATTTATGCAATCCACGCACAATTTGCGTAACCTTCAACTAGCATATGCAAAACTTGGGCTAACCGAAGTGGGATATCCGAACTTGACCTTAGGCTGGCCGAATTTCCATGGTGACATTGAGCCTGTTTGATAGACATCTATCAACAACAATCTCCACCATGTATTCAATCTTCAAGCGTATAGCTTCTAGACCTTTTTTTTATCTCTACCTTACATTATAGCTTCATCAACGCTTCTCATGCACACACTGTCTTCTTTTTACGTCATCACTAAGTCAAGTGAAGTTGTACAGAACTTGAACTTCTCTGAAGGAACGATCTTGGTAAGCATGTTTGCTTGATTTGAATCCACATGCCCAAACATCTATGCTCATGTCTTCTTAAAAGTAAGATGTAGTCCCTTGTACCTCGAATGTATTGAAGCAACCATCTCACCACATCTCAATGTTGTTAGCCTAAGTATTTGCTCATAACACCGATTACCTGTAAAATAACCGGTCTAATACAGACCATGACATACACTGTCAACCGTATTCGAATAAGGTTCATGAGATATATCATGTTTTTCCTCGTCTGTTTTAAGACATCCCGAGGAAAACTTGAAAAGAGATGCGTAGAGAATGCTCACCGGCTTTACCTGGTTCATTACATACTTGATCAATAACTACCTAAGGTATTCTGCCTGAGATAACCAAAGCCTACTCTTCCAGTCTCAATACTGAGAACCATCTTTGCAGCCCCCTGATCCTTCGTTTCTAATGTCCCACTTAATCAAGTCTTTAGTATATTGGTTTTAGACATGGCATGATTGGTGATCTACGTGTCATCAACATACAATTCCGGACTCACCATAAAAGAATCAAATTTTATACCACTACCTAAGTGACAAGTCATACCACAACCTCCTGTAAAAAAAATTTCTTAATCCCTTTAACTTCGAACCACTCTGGTTGCTTTATGAAGAACCGCTCTTCCAATTTCTCATGCAAAAGCGCAGTCTCCTCATCCATCCTTCTAACTCGAGATCGTATTAGTCAACTAGCATCATCACGAATCTAATAGACACCTGCTATACCGTCGGCGCGAATATCTCTGAAAAGTCGATCCCTTCTCTCTGAGCATAACCCTTCACTACCAACCTCGCTCTGAATTTATGTTGTATCCTCCTAAAGATTCACCTGCATCCAACCGCTATCAAGCCCACTGGAAGCTCCACCAGCTAACATGTATCGATATAGTACAACAAGTCCATGACATTGTCCATAATCACCTTACACTTCTCAGCATCAAGCTCACCTAGAGTCATCTGAATAGAAGACAGATCTCCATCTCCTGCAACGAGAGCATATGCGATATTAAAGTCGTCCATGTACCTCAACAATATTTTGCGATCATGTTGTGTGATTCTTCTCACAAGTGATTGCTGCACCCACTCTATATCTCTGTCTGTGCATAACAGCCTTCATGTCATGCCCGCTCATGTGGTCATGCCCAACATGTCACACACGTGTAGAGGTGGAATCTGCTATAGCCACTACAGCTCCACCTTTTGAAATGCTCCCTATTAACTTGTAAAGATTACCGAGTCGTGCTTTCATGATTGCTCGTGCCCCATTAGATACTTTAAGAGCACCATCAATACCTATGAACTTGCAACCCATTGTCCCAAGTACACCAAAAGAAATCAGATTCTTCTTCAAATCAGGAACGTGTCTCACATCAGTCAAGGTACGCTTTGTCTCATCAAACATCTTAATGCGCATCGTACCAACAGCCACAACATTACAGGCAACGTCATTGCCTATAAACACATGTCCACCATCGCACTCTATAAGTGGTGAACTGACTCTGATAAGGACTCATGTGAAAAGATGACCTTGTGTCCAGGATCCAATCGCCCTTATGATCATCGTATGGGCGTCTGATCATTGATACAGATAAGACATTACCGTTGCATTCACTCGATTCATTTGATGTGGCAGCATTGGCCTCCCTGTACGAAGCCTTAGATTCTTCTCTCTTCGATTTAAGATTTTTACAACCTTTCTTCATGTATCTTTCCATCCCACGATTCCAGCATTTTATCTTACATTTACCCTTGCCCTTAGATTTGGATCTAGAACTTGAAAATCCTGTACATTGTTCAGAATTCATGCTCCTCATAAATAGTGCATTAAAAGATGTCTTCATGTCGTCATTTAGCTTTCTCATGGCCTTCCCTTGAAGGGCTGAGATAACAGTGTCAACACTTATGATTTTATTCATGGTGTATATTGTATCCTTGAATGACTCATATGACACCGGAAGATAATTCAGCAACATACATACTTGTTCTTCATCTTTCATCACTTCCTCCATATTCAGCAATTTGCAAACCAATTTATTAAAATTGTTGATGTGAGCCCTCAAAATCTCCACCATTTCTCACTTGAAGTTATACCACTGACACTTCAAGTATAAGCAATTTTCAGATAATTTTTTCACATACACATCCTCTAACTTCGCCCATAACTTAGCCGTAATTTTTCTCTCATGACATCATAGAGAACCTTATCCGTGAAACATGAACAGATTGAGGATAAGGCCTTCTTATTAAGAGTATTTCAATCATCATCAGTCATAATAGACTTTCGCTCCTTAAGAGCACTATCTTCACCTTGCTTAATTAAAGAACTGATTATCTTTATCTTCCATAAATCAAAGTTATTTTTCCCTCAGTACTTCTCAATATCATACCCAGTACTTACCATTATTGTTTATCTGTTAGATTCAAATATGTGCCCCAACGATTGTTCTGATACCCCTTGTTGGAGAATCACACAGATATGGATCTAGGATAGCAATCCAATAACACCAAGCAAACACAAGAGAACACAGATTTAACATGAAAATCCCTTTTGAAAAAAAATCACGACACAAAACGACAGATATCCACTATAAAAACATAAATTACAAAGAGAAGACTTACCCAATTCAAACAACCTCAAATATCACCCTTGTTACACCCTTTGAAACCCTAAAACCCTTTCTAGAAACCCTTAGAATACTTTTAAAAAACCTTAACTTGTTTTAAAATAGCCTTAGAAACTCTTATTTATATAGATTAGGAAACTCTACTTTCACACCTACTTGAATTAGTCCGAAAATTGCCTCAAATTTATGCAGTCCACATACAAACTGTGTAACCTTCGGCTGGCCTAAGCAAAGCTCGAGCTAGCCGAAGTGGGACAGCCAAACTTAACCTTACGCTGGCCGAACTTCCCGCAAATTCAAAAGAATATGCTACTAAATTTTCAGCCGGGCTATCTTGGGCTGAGTGAATTTCCTTGATGACATTGAACCTGTTTGACAGACTTGACACATCTATCAACAACAAATGTAAGCCACATACATCACAATGGGACCCAGAGTTAGGGATCCCCACCCAAACCACACACTGCATATGATGGACAGTTTAGATGCTATACATATAGTAGGCTAGCACCAAAATGATGTGTTTTATCCACTGTCCACCCGTTTTGGATCATTACTTTTCGGCACGAGCCCCAAAATGAGGCAGATCCAAATCTACAGTGGACAACACAGGAAAAAGTGGTGATATCAGCTTTCCGAGACCCCACTGATGTTTATTAGCCATCAACCTGTTGATTATGTCACACAGATCTGGATGACATGAAAACATAAATATCAGCTTGATCCAAAACCATCGTGGCCCGCACGAAGTATCTAAAGGTGGGCATTCAATCACCACGCTTTCCCGTGTAGTTTACTAAGATTTTAATCTGCCTCATTTGTAGGCTCATGCCCAACAATGAACTGGCAAAATGGATGGGACAGCCTAGATAAAACCCATTCATCATTGTGGGGGCTGCGGAACACCATCCAGCAATTAGTCGCTGCTGCCAGTATAAGTATGCAATCCACATCCCATATACATGGCCATACATATGGGTCCCATCATATCACAATTCCAGATGGCCAAAAAGAAGTATCAAACATGCAATCATGTGAGCAGTACTACAATTCATCTTCATATCACATTGCAGGTATTGCCTAACAACCGTTACACGCTTACAGCCAACTTAATAAAAACTAAATTGAAAAAACTGTAATAGCAACATATCAGGCATCACAAGCCATGTTTTTTCATAAGAGCCGTTATGGCCACATAACGGCATAATGGGGCCAGCTGTCTCCATAACATAATGGTTGTTGGATACCATGATCATATCAATCAATATGGCCATAACGGCATAATGGGGCCAGCTGTCTCCATAACATAATGGTTGTTGGATACCATGATCATATCAATCAATAACTCAATATGTACCATGTAAATCTTCTATTAGAAATTTAATAATATTATCAAGGTGACAAAAAGATTGAAACTTATATTGACATTTTGGCACCCAAAATGTTAATTTTCCTCCTCTTTAATTTGGTAGTTGAAGATCGTGGCCCAATTTCATGGACCGTCTTTATACCAGATATGGTGGGCATGCAAAAATAAATAAAAATCAGGCAGACTAAAAGACTCAAAAAAGAATGAAATGTACCTGCAGCCAGCAACCAAACAATTTAACCCACCAGATCGCATTCCAATTACTCAAAATCATCATCGGACGAGGACCGCACATGGAGCGGGCTGGATGGGGAATCATGTCCTGCTTCTGCATCACTGGACTTCTTGCTCTTCTTAGCCTTCTTCCCATTGGTACTGTTCTCGGTCTTCTTCCGCTTGGGTACCACCACCTCCACTTGGTTTTTGGCAACCTCCTCATCACTGCCACCTTCTGCCTTTTCAGGATTTTCAGAGCCAACTTCAGTATCTCCGTCTGCATCATCAGACTTTTTCTCGTCTGTACCCTCACTTCCTTCCTCATTCAAATCGTCAACATTCTCCTCAGACTTGGATTTCAGCGATTCAATCACATCCATCAGCTCTCTGTTAACCTGTTGCAATCAAGGTTTTTAGTTCCAGTATCACGACCATGGTTAAATGACTTAGCAACTTGGACCAACTTGTTCAGTGTCGAGTCGAGTTGCAACTCACCCAAGTCGTGGGTGAAGCAGCCCGACTCTCATGGGTGGGAGGTGACTCGTAGTGTCAAACCGGATCGGGTCCAACCAAGTTGGAATCGATAAATCTAATTCAACCAAGTCTTAAAACCATGCACAGCACGTGTCAGTCAAATCCTGGAACCATAGTCGACTGCCCTTATATTAGCGGCCACACCCAATATAACAGTAAGATGTAACATTTTTTTATTATCTAGTTTTGTGCTTTTCTCAATAGCTGGTATAATGTGACACTACCTCTCAGTTTGTGTACAACAAGGATTTGGACTGTTAAACATTGTTAGTTTGAACCATCCATCTGATGGCCACAGTTCTGATGGCTAGGATCATGTGATCAGCGCAGGGATTCCCCATGCCCCGTTGGGGCTGCAACAGTTCAAATTAACCCCAACCTAACTAAACCAAGTTTGGGTTGTGTTGTCAGGTTCCAAATGTTGGGTATTGGTTGGAAAACTCCAACCCAATTTGAAATCGGGTTGGGTTAGGGTTGAGAAAATTCAGGTCAGGTTAGGTCATGCTGGGAAGAATCTCATGTATCTGGGTCGGCTTGGATCAGTTTATGCCGAGTATAGAGGAATTCATGTTGGGAAGCTCAGGTTAGAATTCGGGTCGAGTTGGGCTGCAGGTTTGGTCTGGTTGAGGTCAGATCGGGCTCCATTTGACCCTCAACCCAACCCGCATGAGTTGCAATCTTGTGGCCCATCCATAGCAAGGGGCATATATTCCTTCTTGGAAGGAAGTTTTGATGGGACAACATGGCCAGTATTAGTAGAAATTTCGACAAAAATACCAGCCTATTTGGACCATAACATGCGACATACAGCGGCCCATTATAAAAGCTATGGTCACAAATTACCCATTTCATTAGCCTAAAGACTCATCAAGTCAACAAAAAGGCATCATCAGCCTAAAGACTCATCATGCAACTTTACAGAAGGAAAATATGCTTGATAGACATACCTGAGGATTTTGAAGGAAGTCAGAGATGTCATTGGAGCAAGAGGGGCACTTCATGACATTCTTTTTTACTCGGAGGCTCCGGCCTCCCACATGGGTCCTCTCTCGCACAAATGCTCGGCCTGCAAATGCACCCTCCAAACACGGTTTGCAGAAGTTATGAGCACAGGGAGTCGTGAGCGGAAGTGTCATCACTTTACGACAGAGTAGGCAGCTGAACTCTGCATTATTGGATGCCCAAAAGCTTGTAAGAATGGATTGGTTAAAAATAAATAAGAATCAAGGGATGGATTGCCAAACATACCACAATAGATTATTACCAAACAAAATGAAATGAAAAAAAGAAATCTACAAAATAAATTCTAAAACTTTTCTCATTCATCAATGAGTTTTCTACCCCATCTCGTTTTAGGAAAACCAAATTTATAGTAATCTGTTTTCACTAGTTGTGTGGCATGTACAACACAAATGGAGAGAGGAGAAAGATTGAGAAAGGGTGGGCTAGGTGTGGACTACATGCAAAGAGAGAAAGACCGAAGGAATGGTTTCAACGGAAGCGTCCCCATCTCATTCATTCTAATGATTTGGACCACGAGTTTTACATGAGCTTCCATTTTGGGCGCACATTCTAACATGAGCTGCCACAACTGATGGATGGAGTGGATGTCACAAACATGTCACAGTGGCACACATGGTTTTTGTTGGACTTACTTCTGTAAGGATTTGCATTATGTGCAGATAGACGCAAAGTGGAGAGAATGGTACAGGCTACTCTCATGAAAGATGGAAATGATGGAAAAGGGCCATAAATATCCTTTTGTTTTAAAATCTCTAGATGACTAATTGCAGAGATAAAAATGTCCACTGACTCCTAGTGTTATCTATAATGGTAGAGATAAAAACATGTTGTGATCAAACTTTTAATTCAAAGAGCACTCGATAGGATTGTTCGGTGGAAGATGGATAAAGGCATGGACTAGAGAGGATTTGAAGAGTCCTCAGGCTCCTGTGCGTGTGGGGTCTGTGGTATGTCATCCAGAATGCTAATCATCATAGGAAGTGGATGTAGGAAGCCCTAGAAATCTGCTAGATTGGATGATCCAAACCCTTCAATCTGTGGCCTACAGATTGAAGGTTAAAACACAGCAAAAGTCCGCATTCAGTAAAATATGGAGCAAAGAAGGATTAGGATCATAAGATCTTTGGGAGATTTTCTGAGCATTCCCATCCAACGTGAATCAGTCCTCAGATGAATGATCTGATTCATGGAATCATGGAACAAATGCAGGCAAGGCTGTGACTCAGTGAACTAAACATTTACCGAAACTCAAGTGATTATAATTCCTAGGGATAGATAGTACCAACATCTTTTCTGTGTGTGACTGTAATAAAGAGGGTACAGGTGGCATCTCTCGGACAAGCTAGACTTCACTCAGGCCCAGCAACTCATCCACTGTACACATGGCATACATCCATGCCAATTTTAGCTCTGCCCCACCATGGATACCAATTTTAGCTCTGCCCCACCATGGATACAGAAATCACACTCAGTGGGGCAAAATTAACCGCATGATTTTCCCTGTTCAACTACAACCGCTGATTATTTTTACATTCACCATCATGCTTTTTTAAGACTCAAACAAATCAGATGCAAGTCTGAAACTACTTGGACTGCGATGATTCACCTCCAACTCATCCAAGTTGACTTGGACCCAGTTAAACCTGATCCAGTTCAACACCACAAGTCACCCCAATAATTCACCTCCAGCTCAAATAACTCAGGGCTCAACTCAACGCCAGACTAGTCACCTGACTTGCCAGGTCCTTTAACCATGTTCACCATACATTTATTCGCACTTGGACAGGATTGTGCAATGATCCATAAGAGTCATGCTCGGTCCAAGTTGGGCAATCATTTGGATGACCTAGATTAACATTCATGTATGGAAATTGCCAAGCATACAATGGATGGGATGCAGCATACAAGCGAGGTCTCTTGCTGGGCCAAATTTCAATTCTCTCACTATAGAAAAGGGCAGAAAGGAGTCTAAACCTTTTAGGAGCCTGTCTCTGACAGAGAGGCCTTGTGTTGTAGATTTTCGACCTCTCTTCCTGTCTTCAGGATTTCCAGTGTCTGCAGATCTTCTGCTCATCGGTGGTGGCTTTGTCCACTTCCAGCCATTCCCTTCCTGATAGATAGAAAAATAAGACATCTCAGTGCACAAAAGAAACCTACGGCATAAAAACAGTGGAAACCCACGATCAAAATCTAGAAATGAAAACATATCCCCAAACACATTTAAGAACATTTGCCCTTTTATTCATCATATGCTTCTATTTCAGTTCATGCAAGTGGGGCCCATAGTTCAGTTAATCAAGAACATTATGAGAACTATCATGGATCGACCATGCCACAAATATCTCCCACGTATGAATTTCCTAGCTACCAATCATAGGCTCCTTTTATGTGGAACATCAACATTGTATTTCTTTTCTCAATTGTCTACTAGAATATGGACCGTCTTTGATCATATGGAGGAGATTTTCAAAGAATGAGCCCCACTACAAACTGAAAACCAGTATTGCAGTGGATACCATTGGGCTGAGGATCAGAGGATTCATCTAAAAATGAATATTCTTACAGAAGTTTCTTATACAACAAATAGTGGTGCATGCGCTTGGATGTGCATCCAAATCCCATTAATGTAGACATCATCAGAGCACCCCTGAATGTTTATTTTTATTTTCTTTTTCCATTATTTACAAGAGATGTCACCCCAATTCTCTCAGTACTGTGTTTTGAGAGGCAGGAAAAAAGAGAAGCACATTAGACAAGTTTACACTTCTACACCTCTTACGAAAAATGATAACCCACCATGTTTTTGGATAACAGAAGAAGAAACAATAAATTCAAGCCAAATACAAGTGCAGGAAAAATAGAGAGAGAAAGAGAGAGAGAGAGAGAGAGAGAGAGAGAGAGAGAGAGAGATGATATGTGGATATGCATACTTCATAGTCCCATGCCGGTTTCTCCTTCCTTTCTGTAACATCAGTGGCATTCTTCAGCTCTTTCATGCCAGGTAAAGGTCTTGGGCGATCCCCATGTTCATCACTGCATTTTTTTAGTTTAAGATAGGAAAGAAAAAAAGGTCCCATCAGCACAACATAGATTAAGAGCAGAACTCTGAGAGCAGGACACCCAAAACAAACCTTGTCCATGGCGCAGGTTCATTATCACATCGGACAAACAGATACCTGCAGACTTTGAAACCCTGAAACCAGGTTCAGCATAGCTTATCAATCTCTCTTCAGTAGCAATTGCTCACTAGTTAAGGTAAGGCCAAAAACTCAGAAATTGATTTAAACAAAAAAAAATAGAAGGAAAAAAGGAAACGAGAACTGAAAGCACCTATTTACAAACAGTTAAAAAGCACCCAATGCAACTATGAACAGAACTCGGGCCTGGGCCTTTCCCAAACTAAAGAAATACAGAGATGGCCATTCATAGAAATGCAAGAGAACAAAAAATATGAAGAACATATTGGACACGCAGCAGCACAAACCCACTTGCGTTTTGTGGGAAATATCCTGCAAAATGCAAATCTTTAAGAAATTACAAGATTTGCATCTTGAAAGGTTCTTCCTGTAAAAGAAAAGGAAGACATGCAAGATGCTACTGTGGCTCCCTCCATATTCTTGAGACCATTGATTAGCAGCCAAGCTAGACCAAAAGCAGCCAAGAAAGCCAAACATATCTTGAAACATCAGATTAAAGACCACCTAATTAAGCACATGACAATACCTGGACTCCAACTTTGCGCCAGCATTTCTCAATCCTGTAAATTCCATCATACCGCACTCCAGTTTCAGGTGCATAGCAAGAGCGTTTCTCCTTGTGTGACCTGCTCATGAAACAAAATTTTAGAGAAAAGCTGTTGCTTTAGACTAGAGCATCTGAGCAATATCTGGTCGTAAGCTAAAATCTCTATGCAATTTCAAGTTAAAGAGAAGTATGTCTGTCAAGCAAAGGCATTGCACAGAACCCAATGAAGAGGCATTTCCTTAAGACTGAAATTTGACTATAAATACTAATAGTTAAATTGGCAAGAGGCTGCATCTCATTTCTTGCCACTTAAGATACTATGGATAGGGGGGGAGGGGAAGGGGGAGAGAGAGAGAGTAGGAGACATAGGAAGAGGAAAATTTGTAGTAAATGTGTGGGCCACATGCAAAGAGTGAAAGAGAGAAGGGATCTCATGATTTTCAAAGGTGGGCAATCCATCTCCACATTTTCATGTGTTGTGGCCCACTCGAACTTTAAATCTGCTTCATCTTTTGGGCCGACATCCTAACATGAGCCAGCAAAACAAATTAACAGTATGGATTTCACATAGCCATCATGGTGAGCACCACAAAGCCTCTGTTGCACGCTCCCTACTACTACACTCCATGCAAGCTACATGCAAAGTGAAGTTCTAGCAGCCTGCCAGCATCACAGAATTGAAAAAAATGCAGCTAAAATCTAAGCCGTTGCAGGCTTTCTGCGGTGATATCTGAACCACATGCCAGACACCAGCCACATTTTCCAGCTCCAAAAATACCCCCAACTTCATTTAAAATGTCTTCTTGTGTTCTTTAACTATTGAAAGTTTTTCATCCTACAAAACTCATTGGCGGGCAAAAGCTGGTTGAGTTAGATATAGGACAGATATGAGCATTCATTCAATAGGAATTGATAGGAGCAATCACACAATCACCAACCAGCTCATTCTCACAAAACGAAGAAAAAAAAAAGTGAAGAAGTTTCAATATAACCTTCATGCCGACCACTGTTCAGAGTAATGACACAAAACATGCAGCAATACCAAAATTCCATTATTCAAATTTCAGATGTGCTACCTCATTAACTTACTAATTGTCCTAGGGCAAGCTCACACGTTATTTTATTCTAAAAATCAGCTTTTAGACATACTAAAAAATAAACTTCCCAAGGCATTTTCATGTACATTCTCATCAATTTATCTTGCCCCAGGTTATTTCAGAAATCCTACTTCGTTTTAATATTAATCAGATGGTTACTTGAAGTTGTAGGTTTAAAGTTTTGAACTATGTGAATAGTAGGACTGCATTAAGCAAATGAGAAGGCTTTACATTTTAGTTCGTTAGATAAAAGATTTAGTCCTTTTATAACTAATTGATAAAAATTCTAAAAAGGGAAGACAATTTATAAAACATAAGAACCTGGTCGAAAAATATGGATAACGAGACAGAATGTTAATGAAGTCTTATAAAAAATGGTGAGGTACATTTAACCTGCAGATGGGTCTACAACCCTACCATGACATTTACTTTATCAATTTCCCAATCTTTCATCAAAAATGAATAATGAAACCTACAACCAAATGGCTAAAGATTACACTATCCAAGATTTCAAGCACTAGAAGCTAGCCATTATTGAAGATGAGATTAAAGAGCATGGTTCAAAATATCATACAACTTGGCTTCCCCCAAGTCATCAGCTTCGACTAGGACGGGTACAAGTCACCAGACAGAGCGGGGATCGAAACAACCAAAACAGAACAAATCAGGGCGATTCATACTGGTTTCAGTCTCCTCCAAGACCGCTATTTACAACAATTGATTAAGCATTGTTTCTTGGAAAGATTATCTTCTAGCCAAATCATATGGAGGCAAACAAAATTGTCACCAGCCTTGGAAAGGAGGTTCCCTCAAGATCTTCACTAGAATGAGCAGTCACTGCCTCTCCCCCCATGACATTGTATTCTCATTTTGAACTTTAAATGAAACTATCTATTACTAGAAATTTTTACAGGATCTGTCCAGATAAGGCCCCATACACAAAAGACAGCAAAACTTGTAATGATTTGATAGGGAATTTCACGTATGCCTCTAGTTTTTTGCTGTTACAAGCAAACACCACGGTTTAAAAACTCAACTCGACTCAAAAGCCAGCAAGTGAGGTCTTGATATTCATGACTCAGCACCAATTTTTAAAATATAATAATAATGAAACATTAGTAAAAAAATAAATGCTGCCTCTCTAAAAGAAAGCATAGCAAATTTACAGAGAATAAAGGGTAAAAATAGGAAACCCTTATCATTAATAGAGGACTTCTCCAAAAACGACCATCTCATTAAAAATTGATTAAAACAGTTAGTGATAAATGACTTAGGCGAGTCAGGGAGTCAGGTCAACCACGCCTAAAATCTTGACTAAAGCAATAAACTCTTGGCCATTCATGATTTTGGTTGAGTCAACTCAAAAAGATGATCACGTTGACTGGACTGCTTTCGAGTTTTCAAACCATGCAAAACTGATCTTGGTGACAAACATATTGTGGCATTGATCCAGGGGCAATGACCCACTGCCAGAATTCAGCTGCACAGGAATTAATCCTATACACAACATGCAAAATTTTACTTAGGCAAGTCCCCCCAGCCAATAAAACTGATTTAGCTTTGCCCACTGAAATTTATTGACCAACATAGCTTTGACAACCATCACCATCATCACCTAAGCCTTATTATACCAATTAATTGGGATCAGCTACATGAATCTTATTCTGTTGGATCATGATAGAAATTATGGCATAAGTTTGACACTTGAAGCCAACCTGACGCAACCTGCATTTATCTAGGCTTGGGACATTTATCTAGGCTTGGGACCAGGAATGAGAACACAAAAACCCCCACAACCACAATGTAATACTGTTAACACGATTTAGCAGCCAAAGGTTGATTACAATCACTTTCATCAGAGAATATATAGAAATAAATTTCTTGCCCATAGTTTTCAAAACTTGGCCAAGAATTTTAATGAATAATTAGTTAATTACCAAATATCAAGGAGAATAGGAGGTTGCATTTAGCAGTTAAGACAACTTTACAAAAGAGAACATGCATATTCAGTAATTTCAAAACTGCAGTGTAGTAAAAACTAAACAGCATACACATCTTAAGAGACACTACATTGTATCAAAAACTTCAGCACAAATCAAACAATGCAAATTGTACCTTGAGTTCATCTTGAAAATTCAATACGATATATAGTTTGTGTATACCATACATGCATATTTAATATAAAAATTGATGGTCCAAATAAAATACAGCATAGAAAAACAGTCCAATCATGGATACAAACGTTTATAATGCATCCCAACTTTGATTACCTGTCTCTCTCAAGAACCGCTTTCATTGGATGATTCTAACCATTAACAGCTAGGAATATGGATGGCCCATATTTTAGGCCCACCTTTAATTCCTCCCTCCGAGAAGTCACTTTGATAAGATGATGGTAACCAACGATCAACGGCTATCAAACAGGTTACACCAGAAAAGGTTCAGTCATGGACACTTACACTAGAGGTCCAATGGCCGATTTAGGAAATCCATTATATGAGACCCACCTTTAATTCCCATCCCTCCAAAAAACCACTTTGATATAATCATCCCAGCCATCTAATAATCTAATTGATGAATAGAAAATTGACAATCCAAAACCGTAACACTAGAGGTGTTATCAGTGGCACAGACCGTCCATCAAGCACGGCCCACTTTTCATTGTGGGTCCTCCTAAAAATCATTTTGATCGGATGATTCTAACCATTACATGGGAAATAGATGATCCCTATCAATTATAATAGAGGAGTTTGAATGATTGATTGTCTTCCTAACCATCTAATTAATGGCTAGGAAGATGGAAAGTCCATATTGCTTACAATAGAGCTCAAGATATTATCTAGACCAGCAATGATGTGGGCCCACCTTTGATTTTCATCCCTCCAAAACATTACCTACATATAATTATCCTAATAGATAGCTCTTATTTATTATAATAGAAATGTCCTACCCATTATCTAGACCCTAAATCACGTGGAGCCCACCTTTCATTGCTAATCCCTCCAAAAAAGTCACTTTGCTCAAATGATCCTAGCTAGTGACCATCGGCTAAGAAATGGATGATCCGTGTTGATTATACAGAAAAGGGTTTAATGATCATCTTCATGTGGGACCCAAAAGTTGCATCACTCTAAAAATTACTTTTATCATATGATGCTAACCACCCGAGCAATAGCTTGGACGCTTGACAGTCCATATTAAGTAAATGGTCAATGACTAGGACATTTCATCATGTAGGATCTGCCTAGGGAAGTGGAGATTTGGTGGTAGCAGGTGGGGATCAATCGCAAGCTCACCCGAGGAAACCTTTGATTCACCAACTTAGTGGAATGGGGAATTTTAAATTTTTAGAATTGCCAAGTTCAAGATTTAAGCCCCCATTGCTAATTGGGAAATGGGTTAATTTAGCAATTAAGGCTAATCAAACACATTGATCACAAGATTCATGAATTTGGCAATTAAAATTATGCCAAGTTAATGAATTCGGTGCCCATCCAAGCACCCCCTTAAGCAATTGCAAGCATAAGCAGTTGGGTATAAGTGTGTTTTGTAATAAATACAAGGGCACCTTTATCTTTCCATCGTCATAATATAAAACTTAAAACCACTACCACAAATAGAGATCTTACTGTTCTCTAAATCTAACAAAAGTTAGTATCATTTTAAGAGACCTGCACTTGCAGTTAGTTTCTAATTATATCATTATTTATTGTGAATATTACGGGCACATATGGAGCATGCAAAAATAACACTTCTTTAGGCCACCTTAGGCGTACAATCCTTCAGAAAAAATTCTCAGGGACCAGTAGGATCTTGTGCTGCCCCATAAGCCAGGTTAGCAGCTGGTCATTCAGTGGGCACCCAGCAACATGAAAGTAATGGGAGAATGGAATGACGCCTAGCAAAACAAAAATGATGGGGAAAAAACAATGGGAAAACAGAACCATCAACACACCACAAATGACAAGTCAAAAACCCTACAGTGCAGCATGGGACCAGAAAGCCCACCAAGAAATTATTCTCAGGTATTCTGGTCCAAACGTAACCCAAAACTTCAGCAAAGGCTGGAAATGCCTGTTCTTTTGGGGCATTTGGATGGAATGGAAATTCCTAACATGGAAACAACTTTTTTTTTTCAAATATTCTTCTAAAAGGAAAGGTAGAAAAATCTACTACTCCGGGGGCTGTTTGGATTCTTGGTAAGGAAAAAAAAAAAAAAAGGTCCTTTCCCATGTAACCGGTTTTACTATGTCTGCGAAAGACTTTTTGCAAGAAACGCATTTTCCCACAGCGAAAATTTTCTTATGCCTATTTGACAATGTGACAATACATCATGTGTGACATAAGCCATTGTCCATTTCCAAGTGCCCAACATGTAATGTGCAACTGCCATGTGCCAGTTGCCTGGTGCCATTTTCCATCATCTAGTGCCCCACATGTGCCATGTGTCATTGTCAATCATCAATTGCCCCACATATGCCATCTGCCAATGCACTGCATGTGCCAATACCCATCTTCAAACAGCCTACATGTATCACATGTGATAATGTGCCACCATCCATCTTCAAGCGCCCCAAGACTACCAGTGTGTGACGTGTGCCCCATGTGCCACCATCTAGTTTTAAGCACCCCATCAGTCTCACACGCATCCCCATCCATCTTCCAGCACCCTACATGTGACGCGTGTAAATGCTCCACATATGCCACATGTGCCCCCTAAGAGGAAACATAACATGATAACTTTTTTGGACGTTCTGCCAAATGCATGCCAAAACTTCATGATTTCATCTTGCTAAAAGTGGTTTTTACTTTTGAAAAGATTACATCTGTTATCATAATGGTGATTTGTCAACATGAACTAGATGATTAAAGTGGCTCCTCTATTACTAATAAATTATTCAGAAGGACATCTTTAATAGTTGATAAAAATGCTTAATAATAATAAATTCTGCTAACAGCCGCCCATCCAGGGTTTGTGTATATACCTCACCACTCGAACTGGATAACCTTTCTTGCAGCTGACTCGCAATGCCTCATTCAGCTTCTCAAATTTCTGGTCAAAGGACTGTTCCTTGTTAGTTCGCCTGTTGCCGCTCAAGTCTCTCCCACCACTGCCCATCATAATAACAATAAAGGAAACAAAAAACCAAATCAATATAAATCCAACAGAAACAGACCATGCTAGGAGCCTCGGACGCATGTCAAAAGGGACAATTCAAAAATCCAACTCAGACTTCCAACTTAGACCATGCTAGGAGCCTAGGACACATGCAGACTCATGAGACTCTGCCCTAATAGGAAAATGCAAAATCAGCTCAATATCAAAAATATGTCATCTTTGCAAGTCTGCTCAACAAAGAATTAGATTAAATTAGATTATCGTCCTTGGGAAAAGGATGTCCATGGCCTACTCTGTCAGGGTTTCAATCAAATGTGAATCAACATCAAGTCAGGCCAAGTCGAATCAAGTTATAAAACCCCAGGCATGCGTATTGGAATTAGTATCATGAATTTTCCGAAGGGGAAAAAAGAACGGAAGAAAAAGGAAACATGAGTATGGAAGTGTGGCTGAGCAGATGAAGAGGACAACAAACTCGGTGAGTCAATTCACAACTCAACTGAGTTAATCCACTAAGGACCTAGGAACTTTGACAGACATTTGGCTTTTAAAGACAGTGACAATCATTGACCAAAAAATGAGTTCCGAAGCCAATAAAATCAACATAAAATGGTAATATAGATGAGTAATACACCAGCAGAATATAAATTACCACAATTCCAGCCAAATCAACTCGCTGAGTCAACCAGAGCATTGTAGTCCAGAGAGCAACAGTCAAATGCAACAACATACAGGTTTCAAATCAACCAAATCCCAGACGCAATAAGTTGACATAAAAGGCAGAAAAGATACCTTCCTGTGTAGAGAAACCACTCGCCATGATCCTCATCATCCTCATAGCCTCCTGATAATGCCACCGACTGCGCCCCATAATCTGATTGCCCAGCAATCCCGGCAACATGGGGTAGGTGGGCCCCCCACTGCCTGCACTCCATGCGGTCCTCCCAAGACTCCCCCACCAGCACTCCTTGGTTTCTCTCAGGATCATTATCCGCAGGAATCGGGCCAAAATGATCAGGTGGGACAGTGACAAAGATCTTCCCACTGCATGCGTTTGCCTTCCCAGCCTTCTTCGCACGCTCTGTCGTGAACGCCTTGTCGGGCCGGTTCTGGTTGTGCATGAAGGGAAGTGGTTTCAGGGTGGCGCCAGAGGCAGCAGATTTTTCTGTTCGTGCCATCCTGATCGCAACGACGAGCGCCGAGTTGATCCTTGGCTGGCTCGCCATCTTCGGCGGGATGGTGTGGCGGCATTTCGCGCACGTACGCTTACCTTGGGCGACCCACTTCTGGAAGCATTTCAGGCAGAAGTTGTGCCCACACGGCGTCTGAAACACAAGATAGCAAAAGAAAACTCAGTACAAGACAGCAATGGAAAGCCCATCAACCTACTAGACTGTGCTCTTTCCCATGATGAGTGGGCTCAAACCGAGTCCACTCGTTCGAGTTAAAAGGAACCCATGAACCTTCCAAATGACTTTCGTGGCCTTGCAGATGACGTGAACACATGCAACTTTCAAGAAGCTGGTAATGGTATTTTGGTCATTTTAAGAGTTCTTCCATTTTGATCAAAATTCAGAAAATCACCTTTACTGGTCTGAGCTTCTGATCAACTCGTGAGTTTTTCCAACAGCGACTCGGTTGAAACCGAGTTGAATCAGGACGAGTCGGGATCCGACCACCTCAACTTCCCAACTACCCAAATCCCACTAACATTTCAATTCCAATCGTTGCACTGAAAGCGCAGACCGAGTGGAAACGGGCGAGTTGAGAACCGGTGCCGTACAACACTCATCCAGGCTCAGCCCATACAAAAAATGGACCGGACAGGGGCAGGGCTTATCATAGGATCTTCAGAGCAAGCAGAAAAAAACCAGATCCCACCCATCTATCACTGGGCCCGTCAAAGCCCAGACCCGCCCCGGCCCATTCTACATATTTCAGCCCACAATCTTCGGCAAGAAGACTCCATTAAAGCAGAAACGAAGCTTGAAACTGAAATCCAAACGACTCAAAGAATCTAAAAATAAAAAACAGAAAAACAGAACACGAATTCCATCAAACGCACATCCAAATTTTCAAAATCCAAAATCTCTCCGCAAAAAAATGAAAACTAAAAAACAAACAAACCTAAAAAAATCAATCGATGAAAACTCAAATGAGAGCTTCCAGAAGAAAGAAAGTGAGAATGGAGTCTGACTACAACACGTCTGACAGTAGAGAGAGAAGATAAAGGAAATGAGTCTGACCGTAACGGGTCTCTCTGGCAACTGCATGCAGAAGGAGCAGTTCAAACTCCCATCGAGAAGATCGAGAACACCACCATTCCCTCCCTTCTCTCCCTTCTTCCCATCTCCATCGACCGATGATCGGGCCCCACCAGACATAAGTTCCTGCCGTCTCCTCGCCTTCTCTTCGTCGTCCAACGATCCGTCGGCTTCAATAGCTCGGACGGCGGAAATGAGGTCGTTGGAGAGAGAAGCCGCGACGGACGGTGCGGGCTTGGAGTCGACGGACGGAACCGGGGAGCAGTCGGGACAGTTCCATTGGAGAGTGGAAGAGAGAGATTGGGGAGGAGACGAGAGACACGGCACGTGCCAGGGGGTAGCGCACGTGTTGCAGATGAGCTTCTCTTCGTCGGATGGGACTTTCTTGCAGAGCATGCAGATGCCGTCACCGTCGCAGGGGAGGTCGCTATCGTGCGCCATGAGTGGGAAGGTGGTGAAGGATAGGAAGAAAATGACGAGAAAGAGAGAGAGAGCGGGTTTGAAAAAAAGGGAAGGAGTTTGAATTTCGTGCTCCCTCGTTTTTGGTTTGGTTTTTATTACTGAGGAGTGAGAAGAGATGGAAAGAGAGGTTTTTATAATGGCTTTGGAACTGCTGGGGGTCGTGGGAGACGTGGACTTTCTCTCTCTTCTTTCGCCGTTTTTCTTCTGAGAGAGAGGGAGGGAGAAATGGGACAATTTGAAATGACATAAATGCCCTTTTATTTGAAATTACTAAAATACCCTTGCATCTAAGGAAATATGAAAATTAAAAAGGATTTTTTTTCATGGGGCAGAATTCATCGATAATTTACTAAATTCCCGGGTGGTGTTTTTTGTTAGGGTTGAAATGACCAAAATACCCCCTGCTTGAATTTTTGCCTTGGAACTTAGGGGGTTGATGAACGTGGGGCCCACGTGGTAGGTTTATGACATCTAATCGTTTAGATGTGTGAATCCCACCTTGATGATCATGAGAAAACCAAAAATAGGTAGATTGAACGGTTAAGATTGTTTACTGATGAATTTGAATGTTTTTTTGATGGTGTATTTGTTTTTCTAATGTGTGGGCCACCTTATGATTGGATCTGCAAGATTTTGGTGGTTTATCTGATTGTTACCGTGGGGTTTATGTATTGGATGGATTGGATGTCATACTTGACTTTATTGTCTTTTTGGAAAAGATTAACCGAGGGTATTTTCTTAACCTTGTTAATTGAAATGCACCGCCTCTTAAAATTCGAATTACTGTAGAATTTATGGGAAAATCTTAATTTTAAAATGAGTTCTTCCATTAGTTGGAGAGACACCTGAAATGCACATGGAATAGGGACGAATGGTGAGAAGGGAGAAAAAGATGAAGAGATGCGAGCAAAAATATTAGATCATTGTAGATATGGGGAAGAAAAAATAGATGATGAAATGGTGGATGACTAATGTACATTCTTTTTTATGATTATAATATATTTAAGCATACGTTAATATAATAAATGTATAGAGTAGATGTTATACAATTATTCGGGCTAGCTCTATAAAACATTTCTTGTACTTTATACATGGGATGCGTGCAAATAAGCGTAGAAGTTGAAGTCGGTATTGTAACTTATAACACCCCTTGTGTAATAAAATATCAACAGTTCATCGTCACAACGCTATGTTTGTTAAATAAATTAATCTTAGTGTGCGTTTTGAAGATTACTTGTGAGGATAGAAATGTCCAAAGTTACCGTCGTTATCTAATTCGTATATAAAGCAGGCAACTTTTGGACTTTTTTGGCCTCGCAACTAGTTTACTAATTGTTGGGACTTTTGAATATTTTAATGACATTGGATGATATTTAAAATAAAATAAAAGGGCTAAGGGCCTGTTTGGCCAGATGCATTGGAAAGGATTAGGTGGGATGGGACTCGAAAAGCATAATTATTTTTCCAAGGATGAGCTTAATTCCGTACTTTGTTGGTAGTGCAGTGGTACATTGAATGGATATACCCACAATCATTTGAAATTATTAAGAATAACACATTTGTTATATCTAAATTGATCATTTGTTTTGTAACCTCATTTTATGACATGGGCCTAAAAATGAGGCAGATCCAAAACTTATGTGGCTCCAAAGAAGTTTTCAGCGGTAAGTATTAATCACGTTGCTTTCTATGGTGGGGTCCACTTGAGCTTTAGATCTACCTGATTTTTTGGCCCATGCTCCAAAATGATCTCAAAAAATGGGTGGACGGTGTGGATATAACCCACACATCATAGTGGGACCTGCACAACTTACTAAAATTGAATGAAATTGGCATGGAACCCAATGAGATTCTATCTAATCTACTTCCAAGCTTTTCTATACTCCACAGACATGGAGTGGAACTGGCACATGACCAGAGGCAATTCCATCCCACCTAATCCTTTCCAATGCAAATGGCCAAACAGGCCCTAAGGTTATTTTGAAGAGTTGAAAAGGCAACCATCATATAGCCACCGTTTAGAGTTATGTATGACAAAAGCACTGAGCAATAATAAATTTGTTCTTATCGTTATTTTTACCAAAACTAAAACTCTATGACCTAAGAAAGGATTTTGACCCCACACACACATATATATATACACAGGCGCACACACATGGAAACACTTACTGCGAACCGATTCGTGCGTATAAACTTTTTTGAGAACTCATCATATCTGATGAATCTTGCAAATCTGAACGGTCCACATGAAGCAGAACCTCATGAAACCCCCGGGTACAAATTTTTACTTTGATCCCAAACTTCGATGGGCCATGCAAAATGCAAATAGTTTCTTCCCTTGATTTGAATATCTCTTTGCTATGGCCCACCAGAATCTTAGACCAGGGTGAAACTTCACCTCATAAAGGTTTCATGGGATTCCGCATCTTATGGACCGTTCGGATTTGACACCCATGACGCGTGTGCAAAGGTGCGCACATACGTAGGTGCATAGGTGAGCATGCCTCTCTCTCTCTCTCTCTCTCTCTCTCTCTCTCTCTCTCTCTCTCTCTCTCTCTCTCTCTCTCTCTCTCTATATATATATATATATATATATATATATGGGAAAAGGGACTATGCGCTCGACCTCACGAGTCCGTCCCATGAGGTTGAGTTGTGTGGGCCCCATCGTGATGCGTTTTGAACATCTACCCTATCAGTCAAATGCACCATTCCATTGTGGGCCCGGGTCTCAAAAATCAAGTCAATCCATCACTTTTGTGGGCCACACCACATATAGAAGTGGAGAGGGGCCGTGCACCATTAAAACATTCATAATCATTTTTTGGGCCCATCGAGATATGGTTTGCAAATCCAGCCCATCCATTATGTGTGTCTCACTTAGATGAGGGTTTAGACAAAGTTTAAGATGCATGTAAATTTCAGGTGGGCCCCACCAAGTGCTTTTATATGTTTTAACGGTGTCTTCACATGTTTTTAAATGGTATGGCCCACCTGAGTTCCGTATACGACTGATTTTTGGGATATCTCACAATTTAAAGGGGACTCATCAAATGCACGGTGTTGATGGTTGACACGCATCACGGTGGGGCCCACACAGCTCGACCTCATGGGAGTTTATCATGAGGTCGAGCGCATAGTACCTTTTCCCTATATATATATATAAGGAAAAGGTACTATGCGCTCGAGCTCACGGCTCCGTCCCATGAGATCGAGCTGTGTGGGCCCCACCGTGATGCCTTTCAAACATCTACCACATCAGTTAGATGCGTCATTCCATTGCCGTCCTAGGTCTCAAACATCAAGTCAATCTGTGACTTGAGTGGACCACACCATTTACAAAAGTGGAGAGGGTTCGTGCACCATTAAAACATTCATAATCATTTTTAAGGCCCACAAAAAATGTGGTTTGCAAATCCCGCCCATCCATTATATGTGTCCCACTTGTATGAGGGTTCAGACCAAGTTTCAACAGCATTCAAAACTCAGATAAGCCCCACAAAGTGCTTTTATATGTTTTAACGGTGTTTTACATGATTTTAGATGGTATAGCCCACCTAAGTTCCGTATACAGCTGATTTTTAGGATATCCTATAATTTAAAGGGTACCCATCAAATGCACGGTGATGATGGTCGACACGCATCACGGTGGGGCCCACACACCTCGACCTCATGGGAGCTTATCTTGAGGTTGAGCGCATAGTACCTTTTTCCTATATATATATATTATTTATATTAGTGTACAGCCCTCATTATGAATAGCTTACAGTCTTCTCCCCCTCCTTGCCTATAATCCATCTAAGGGTCATGCGATGCCTACTATGATGTGTGTATGACGCATAATACCTGTTACGTTAAGGGCCCGTTTGATTCCAATTACAGGGGTAAATCCGTGTAAATGGGTAATAATTATTCACCCCCATATTTTCGGTTGGATTTCCAAAGTGATTTGACTGCCACCTTTCATTTATAATACTCCTCACGCCACCCGAGGAGAAAAAAGGCCCAATTGTGCGACCCACCTTGATGTTTTTGCGTTATCCACGGCGTCCATCCCTTTAGCCAACTCATTTTAGGGCATGAGCCAAAAAAAGAGGCAGATCCAAATACCAATGGACCACATAACTAAAACAATAGGAATTGAACTTCTACCATTGAAAGCTTCTTGAAGACCTTAGAAGTTTTGGATCAAACTGATATTTTTTCTTAAAGACCTTGGAAGTTTTGGATCAAACTGATTTATTTTTTTTCCACTTTATCCATGACCGTGTGACCTTATTAACGGGTTGGATGACAAATAAGCATCACTGTGGGCCCTAAGGAGAAAATAACTTTCAACCATCGACATGTTAATGATCCTTATTTTCTAAGGTATGGTCCACTTGACCTTTTGATTTTACTCATTTTTGGGCTCATGCCTTAAAATGTATTTTTAAAAAGGATGGATGGTGTGGATAACTCAGATATATCATGGTGGGTCCCACATATTTAAATCAGTAATAAAAATATTTGTATGGCACAATCTTCGAAACGTAATTCCCAGCTACTACCAAACAGCCGTAGTGAGTAATAAGCATGTAATTCTATGTATTTATACGGAGGAAATAAAAATCAAACAGCCCGGCCCTAAAGTCATGTTAGAATGTCATAGAAAGATGTTTTAGTGCTCGCACTAGCCAATGCAATTGATACATATGAAATGAATGTTACACAATTTTTAAGATTAACCCCATAGAATCTTTGTCATACTTTTCATATGGGTTACACACATAGAGAAGCCAATAAGCTAGTGCAACCTATAACATTTCATGTAAGATAAAATATAAATGGTTCAATGTTCATTAGCTATATTTTTATAGTACATTTATTATATCTGGCAAAGTCTAGTTACTAGGATAAAATATCCAACACTATCTAACTATGAGGGCAGAAATGTCTATAATTGTTGTGGTTATCTAATTTGTGTATAAAGCGAGTAATTTTGGGACCTTTTCAACTTCATAATCAGTTTACCAGCTGTTGCAACAATTGAATATTTGAATGACATCGGATGTACTTAAAATAAAATAAAAATTCAGGGTTATTTTAAAAACTTGAACATGTGGTCGTCATCTAACCCATGGTTTAGAGTTCATTAAAAAATAAAATAAATAAATAAACCTTAAAGGAACTTGGATTATGTCTACAAAAAATAACAAGCAATGATGAAAATTTTGGATAAAGTTAAAACTTTAGGACTTAAAGAAGTGATTTTGACTAAAATAAAAATAAAAATTGTATTCATGTAAATGTACATACCCTCTTTGTGAGTAGCTTACGCCTGATCTTCTCATTCTCCGTGCATGTAGCCCACACAAGACTTATGTGGGAGCCTACTATGGTGCTTGGGTGACATCTAATTTGTGTATCTATTTTGTCAGAGGTTGTCTCAAAATGTTAAACAAACATTTATGGAGATTTGAATCCAGAGTGGGCCAAGAAATCAAAAGAATTTGGAACGAATCTTATGCCATTGAACCCTTTTATCTTTCACTTGACGCAGGGATGAACGTGATGAGGTCAATCACCATCTTCCTCAAGGATAACTACTCCGAATTCACGGAGCTTCTCTGGACTCCTCACAGAGACTTCTCGAATCCACGAGGAAAGAAAGCAGGAAAATAGAAATAAATTCTAATAAATTTGAAATTAATTGATGAATAATTGATAATTCTCTAATTTTTCTCCTTACACCATTAATATAGAAAAAAAATAAACTAAAATTCATAATTACCAAAAATAGCAAAATTCTAACCTAACACAAATCCTAATTCTAATAAAACTCTTCTAAGACCTAATTTCTAAAATTAAAAATTACAAATAAACTTTTTTTAGAAGAGTCCTAGTATAACTAAAAGTTATTTCTAAAAGGAAAAAAAAATCTAAAACTCTAAAAATATTAAAAAATCAGAATTACTAAAAATAGTAAAATTTGTCTAAAAATTTGTTTTTGAGCTGAATGCGCGCGTTTTCTGATGAAACGGACAGATGCGACCCACTATGTGGGTCGGTTCACCTCAGATGGCCCGTTTCAGTAAAGATTGATAGGTTGTACGCCCCCGTAACTGTTCACTCCCCAAGTGCAGGGTTGTGATGTAGTAATAACTCGGTAAGACCGAGGTCGAATCCCAAGGGACTGAAACTGTATGTAATCTAAAATTATCTAGAACTAGAACTAGGCTAAGATGAAATCTAATCTGATTGAATTTGAAGGAATACTGGTGAAATAATTATCTAAACTTGAGAGAAATCAGGAGAAGGGAACTAGGGATTCAGAGGATGCACTTGTAGAGATCAGGGAGATCTTATGCATGTTTCATGAAAATTAACTGAACTGTCATTGATCTAGTTTTCAAGAGATGAAAGGTATATGAATTAGAATGGATTCCATCACCAAACCATGCCTAAAAGACTATGGCAAACAACAGAATTAAACTAATTACCACCCAATCACATGTATGAAAGTCAGAAAGGGTACCGTCATCCAACCATGCCCAGGAGACTATGGTGAACAACAGGGCTTCCTGACATCATAAACATTAAAAAGAACGAAAATATTTAAAACCATTGCGGACCCATTGTAATTTCAGTCACAACGGACCATTAAAAACCTAAAACATTCCCATAATAATTAACTAAAATCAAAGTCAAATCATGCATTAAAATTAAAATAAAATCAAATCTCCCATCTCACTACAAGCTTCACCTCTTAGCCCTAGCTAAGAGGTTTAGCCAGACATGGATGGGCTAAATCTCCACAATTGAAATAAACTAAAAAAAGAAAATACTCTTTTTTTTTCTTTTGCTTTACATCCCTGCCCGAGCCTCCACGTTTCTCTTTTTCTTCCTTCCTAAGACCTGAATGAATGCTCCCCACGTCCAAAAACTTCCTTTTATAGCTGCTAGAAGGCTGGAGTCAGTGACAGAGTTGTAGCAGGACACGGAGTGTAATTTTCGCAGCCAAGTTCGGTGCCACGAAACACGCCACTTTCCTCGCTCAAATTCCAAAGAAACACCGTCCCTTAGTACTTTCTTGGGTCCTCTACATGATAGACGGTTCAGATCTGCCATATGATCAAAGATGGTGGGCCAAAACCGCCTGGAAAAGTCAGTTTTCGTGGATGTGCGAAACCTTTCACACCATTTCGTTGTTGTGATCGGTGGGCCCCATATAAGCATTTTCTGGAAAATCCACCCCGTCCATTGGATTCAGAATGAAATTTCAGTCAAGAATGGGTAGTTTTGAACGTCTATTAACGTGGCCCAGAGAAGAAATAACTAAAAGATAAGATTTGAACGCTACCGGGCAGCTCTTTTGTGGCCCCTGTATCGCACACGTGTGTACGCATGGGTACAAAAAGTCAACATATTTTTGTAGTATTCGAGCCCCTCTACACGATGAACGGGTCAGATTTTCCATATGGTCAATGGGTAGGGCTCACAACTGTCCACAAAAATAGCCAGCGGCCGTTCGTTACGCAGTTGAAAACGGCAAGTGCCGTTCATGCACGGTGCAGGCTCTGTTTGAATTTTGACAGCGGTCTGGTGCTCAAGGTACATACAATGTATGTGATGTATATGCACCATATGCAGGGCCTACTATAATGTTTATCGGAAATCTGCACCGTCCATCCTTTTTCTCATATTCTTTAAGCCGTTGGGACTAAAATTGAGGCAGTTTTAGACATCAGGTGGGCCCCAAATTGAAGATTAATGGGCTGATCTGTCCATTGGCCGACTTCCCAAGATCTTCAATGGCTTAAATTTAATATGTACGGTTAATTTATGGCTCTCATCTCATGTATGAAGTTTCGAACCGATCAGATGTCGGGAACCATGTGATCTTGCATTCTGGATGCGTTTCAAGCCACTTGAGCTTCAGTTTCTTAGTTTTCTCAGATTTCTGACCGTGTATATCCGTCAATTTTGGTCCTCTGAAGTCCATCCCTTGCCTTTGGTGTCATCAGATCGTTAAATCTCAACTTTTAACGTCCTTTTTTCATCCATGCTCATAAAATCACCTTGCAACACAAGAATGAGAAAACGAGCCATTAGATAGCATTATATTCGTAAATCCAGATAATATCTGGGGTCTAATATGTAATATTTGACCCTCAACACAACCCCCAACCAGCATTTTGCTAGTCCCGAGCAAAATATGCGAAAAATAAGTTGAGAATTATAGGAGAACTTTCTATGAAATCAAGTGAGGTTTTGAACAAAATACGAGAAATTTAATATCCATGAATGTTAGAAATTGTTTTCTCCTGAGCTCAAGTGCACGGTAGACTTCATAATCAAGTGTAAAGCATTAATCCATCAATTAGAAAAATTTTAAACATTGAGATCCATGGATGTATAATTTTAATCTCGGCTTATCATCATTAAGAGATCCAATCGTCAATTTCATGATATCATTGGTAACCAACAAGAAAATTCATGACAATCAAAACCTAATCCAAAACTTGCCTCATAGATTAGCCTATTAACTTGTGATTTTCCTATTCAAAGTAATGCCAAGGAAGGGGAATCAAATCCTCACCTATAGGGAGCAAACCTATGGTGAAGATCGTACACCTGACTCTTTTTAGATCTTATTCATGGGGAATTAACTCCACACCTATAGGGAGCAAACCTATGGTGAAAATTAATTATCCAACCTTTTCAATTTTATACCATGATGGCAAGATATTTCAGGCTGGTTCCTTTCATGCTTAGTGATTACCAAATTAACCCTTCAATATCAGACTGAAGTCTTAACGTAAAAGCGAGATGTGACATGTGAAATCCTGATGCGATCAATGTTTAAAACTTCTAATCATGGCTTAGCAACTCGATCTTAACTATGAAATCTAACAGATACGGAATCCAAGAGTCATAAATCCACCATCATGTACCTTGAAAATCTAAATTAGGGATATCTGTCAAAATCACTTCGAATTTGTAGAAATTTTCTGAAAAATTTTTAAAAAAATTTCACAATTTTTGCTCAAGACCAAGAAAATACTCATTAGGAAACCTAATCTCCCACACCCAACCTAAAATCTACATTGTCCTCAATGTAAAAGATATGAGCATGTAATGCACATGGGACAACGAAAGTAAATGAGAAGTGATGGGAAGATAGTACCTGAATAACGAATCAAGAGAGTTTCCAATAGATCACAGCATGGAAGCTTGTCAGCATGAGAGAGAAAGCAGAACAAAAATAACGAAAATAAAATCCTACCTATACCACTTTCGCAGGTGCTCTCGATTGCATTTAGCGTATGCAACAAGCCTTTAAACCCCTAGGTTACCCCTAGTGGACGAGTTGTAGTCTCGTGAGGGTTTACAGTAATGTTACCCACAAACATTGAATCATCTACTAAAGAATGAAAAGGAATAAAAAAAAAGTTGGGTTGCCTCCCAGAAGCGCTAAATTTACCGTCTTCAGCCAGACAAATAAAGCAACAATCCTAGACCTATGAAAGCGATAAACCTACCTATACCTCCATCAGACTAGGAGATCAGTCCTGGTAAACAGGAGCAATCAGAGGCATGGACATGTCCTCTAAATCAAATGTCTCAACAAATGGCTTTAATCGATGTCTATTTACTTTAAACTCCTTGCCATTGTCGGGATCTTTTATCTCGACGGCCCCATGAGGATAAGCAGTGACAACAATGTAAGGGCCGGTCCAACGAGATCGAAGCTTATCCGGAAAGAGATGTAGTCGAGAGTCATACAAGAGGACTTTCTGACCTGGCGTGAATGATTTTCGTAGAATATGTTGATCATGAAACGTCTTCATCCTGTCCTTGTAAATTCTCGAGTTCTCATATGTATCGTTCCGGATTTCTTCCAGTTCATTTAATTGAAGTTTGCGTAGCGAACCAGCGTTGTCCAGATTGAAATTTAAATTTTTGATTGCCCAGTATGCTTTATGTTCCAATTGCACAGGCATGTGACAGGCTTCCCATAGACAAGTCTAAAGGGAGATGTTTCAATAGGAGTTTTGAAAGCAGTACGGTACGCCCATAAGGCATCGATCAATCGGATTGACCAGTCCTTACGATCAGGGTTAACTGTTTTCTCTAGGATATGTTTGATCTCCCTATTGAAAATCTCAGCTTGTCCACTTGTCTGTGGATGGTATGGGGTGCTCACCTTATGAGAGATACCGTATTTCTTCATTAAGCTCTCAAATGGTCTATTGCAGAAGTGTGAGCCCTCGTCACTAATGATGACTCGAGGCGTTCCGAACCGCGACAGGATATTTTCTTTCAAAAATTTAATGACCGTGCGATGGTCATTTTTGCGGCACGGAATTGCTTCGACCCATTTAGTGACATAGTCTACGGCGAGCAAAATATACAGATTTCCAAATGATTGGGGGAATGGTCCCATGAAATCGATGCCCCAACAATCAAATGCTTCTATAATAAGGATGAGATTCAAAGGCATCATATTTCGACGGGACAATGCTCCCAATTTTTGACAACGCTCACAAGCTTTGCAAAACTCATGAGTGTCCCTGAACATAGTGGGCCAGTAAAAGCCACACTGTAGAATCTTGGCCGTGGTCTTTTTAGCAGAAAAGTGACCACCACAGGCCTGTGAGTGACAGAAGGAGATGACACTCTGATGCTCATCGTCTGGTACACATCTCCTTAAGATTTGGTCTGGGCAATATTTAAACAAATATGAATCATCCCAGAAAAAGTTACGCACCTTGGTAAAGAATTTCTTCTTATCTTGTGACGTCCAGTGTGTCGGTATGGCACCTGTAGCAAAATAATTAGCAATATCAGAGAAACAAGGTGAATGGGAGACTCTAAACAATTGTTCATCAGGGAACATGTCATTGATATGGGTCGCCTCAAGAGAATCAGAGGTATTAAGGCGAGAAAGATGATCGGCCACTACGTTCTCTACTCCCTTTTTATCTTTGATTTTCAAATCAAATTCTTGGAGTAGAAGGATCCATTGTATCAAGCGGGGCTTAGAATCATTCTTAGAAAGAAGATACTTAAGGGTCGCATGATCTGTGTAAATGATGATCTTGAATCCGATCAGGTAGGATCTAAATTTGTCCAAAGTGAACACTACGGCTAAGAGTTCCTTTTCCGTAGTCGAGTAGTTCACTTAGGCAGGATTTAGAGTCCTAATTGCGTAGTGAATAACGTAAGGCTGCTTATCTTTTCTCTGGCCTAAAACCGCTCCAAGAGCATAATCAGAGGCGTCGCACATAAGTTCAAAAGGAAGACTCCAGTCAGGTGGCTGCATGATAGGTGCAGTGGTTAACATGCCCTTAAGCTTAGTGAAAGCTTCTTGTCACTACTCAATCTACTCGTATGGTGTATCCTTTTGAAGAAGATTACATAAAGGACGAGAGAGGAGACTAAAGTCCTTTATGAATCGTATGTAAAAGCCTGCGTGTCCTAAGAAGGATCGCACATCTCTGATGTTCTTGGATGAAGGTAGGTTAGAGATAAGATCGATTTTTGCCTTATCTACCTCGATTCCTTTGGACGAGATGATATGCCCAAGGACAATTCCCTTTTGATCCATAAAATGATACTTCTCCCAGTTAAGTACCAAATTCTTTTCTTCACATCTTTTCAGCACACATTTAAGACTTGCTAAGCATTCGCTAAAAGATGAACCAAAAATAGAGAAATCGTGCATGAAGACCTCTAAATATTTCCCCACCATGTCAGAAAAGATACTCGCCATGTATCGCTGAAAGGTGGCAGGGGCATTACATAACCCGAATGACATCCTTCTGTAAGCAAAGGTGCCATAGGGACATGTAAATGTGGTCTTTTCCTGATCCTCAGGGGCGATTTCAATCTGATTATAACCTGAATACCCGTTAAGAAAATAATAATAGGAATGACCAGCTAGCTTTTTCAGGATTTGATCAATGAAGGGCAAATGAAAGTGGTCTTTTCTTGTGACGGTATTCAGCTTTCTGTAGTCAATGCACATTCTCCAACCAGTAGTAACTCTGGTCGGCACGAGTTCATTATTGACATTGGCTACGATGGTGATCCCGGACTTCTTAGGAACTACCTGAGTTGGACTCACCCATTGACTATCAGATATGGGGTATATGATCCCCACATCCAATAGTTTGAGAACCTCGGCCTTAACCACTTCCTTCATGTTTGGATTTAATCTACGTTGTGATTGCCGAACAGCCTTTGCATTGTCCTTAAGATATATACGGTGAGTACAAATCGATGGGTTAATTCCCTTGAGGTCCGCTATCGTCCATCCAAGGGCTCCCCTATGCTCAATGAGAGTAGATATCAGCATACTCTCCTGTTCTTTCTCCAGGTGGGCAGAGATCACCACCAGGTATGTCTCATCTTGACCTAAATAGACATATTTTAAATCAGAGGGCAAAGGTTTTAGGTCAAGCTTCGGTGGCTTGAGGTTAGACGGTAGAGGCACTACATCAGTTTGGGGCAATTCTTCAATTTGTGGCCTCCACCGGTTAACTTCAAGTACCAGTGCAGTATCCAGCATGACACACGTCTCCCTAATTATATCATCATCAAGATCATGGGAGTGGGCCAAACACATCTCTAGAGGATCAGAGGATAAAGTGAGAGGTGTTCTATCTTCCACAAAAGAATCAATCATGTTAACATCGTGGAAATCGTCATCATCCTCTGAGTTGCTGCCGTTATTGAAAAAGATATTCGATTCCAATGTCAAATTTCCAAAGGACATAGTCATGACACCATTCCTGCAATTGATAATTGCATTTGAAGTGGACAGGAATGGGCGACCAAGAATGACAGGAATCTGAGTGCTTGTGTCATTGATGGGTTCGGTGTCCAAGATGATAAAATTAACAGGGTAGTAGAATCTATCAACCTGGACCAACACATCCTCGATGATCCCTCTTGGTATACGAACAGAACGATCAGCAAGTTGTAGTGTGGTTCAAGTGGGTTTTAATTCACCCAAACCTAACTGTTGGTATACCGAGTAGGGAATCAGATTGACGCTTGCTCCTAAGTCAAGAAGTGCGTAGTCAATTCGATAGTTGCCGATTACACATGATATGGTTGGGCAATCGGGATCTTTGAATTTTTGTGGCACATCTTGTTTCAGGATGGCACTCACTTTCTCAGTCAAGGAGATCTTCTTTTGAACACTTTTCCGTCATTTGGTAGTGCATAAATCCTTTAGAAATTTAGCATATGAAAGAATCTGTTTTACAACGTCAAGCAGAGGAATGTTGACTTTCACTTGTTTCAACACCTCTAGGATATCCTGAGAGTTAGATAGACGTTTTGGTTCAACCAACCGTTGGGGAAACGGAGCAACTGGCTTTTCTAGAGGTTCCGGTTCAAATTTTTATGGGGCGCCACTAGATCTATTATTGTTGTCCTCTTCTGGTTCTTGAGGCTTTTCGGACCTAACCGGAAGGGTTTTATCAATAACCTTCCCACTCCTAAGAGTGGTGATCGATTTAGCATGCCCCATTTAACTTGAAGAGCTGGGATCAACTGTCTCGTATTGCGGTTTCGGATTAGGGAGTGATTGTGCAGGGAGCATCCCTTTTTCCATAGCCGTCATACGTGAATCTATTTTTTGCATAAAATCTGAAATTCCTTGCATTGTTTGGGCCAGCTCTTGTATGAAAATTTGAACCGATTCTTCTTGAGGTTTCCCCTGATTTGGATTTTGATTGAAGAAACCTTGAGGGGTAGCAGTTTGTCCGTTCCTCCAACTAAAATTCAGATGATTTTTCCAGCCAGGATTGTATGTATTAGAGGGTGGTCCATTTAAAGGTCTTTGATAGTTATTTACGGCATTAGATTGTTCATTCAATACTTCTCGAAAGATAGGTATTGAAGGACAATTTTCAGTAGTATGAATGTTGCAATCACAGATATTGTAAACACTTTCATTAACCTTTTCCTTCCTTCCTTCCATGACCTCAAATTTTCGGATGAGATTGGCCACCCTAGCGTTAAGATCATTATCCTCTTTCAGGAAATATATTCCTCCTTTTTCCCTTGAATGAGTCAGCCTAGACATAGTGTTCGTCCTTGGGTAATAGTCCCATGATTGTGTTTTTTCAGCGAGACTATCGAGGTAATCCCATACCTCGTCGACATTTTTATTTATGAATTCTCCGTTACACATTGTCTCGACCATTTGGCGCATGAAAGATGTTAGCCCATCATAGAAAAATTTTGTAATGCGCCATATTTCAAAGCCATGTTGTGGGCATGCATTAACCAGATCCTTGAACCTTTCCCAACATTGGAAGAATGTTTCATCTTCCTTTTGGGCAAAGTTCATGATTGCTCTCCTGAGGGTAATTGTCTTATGATGTAGAAAAAATTTCTTTATAAATTCTCTCTGCATATCATTCTATGTGCCAATGGATCTAGTACGCAGTGAATGTAACCACGTCTTGACTTTTTCTTTCAAGGAAAATGGAAAGAGTTTCAGCCTAATAGTATTCTCAGATACATTAGGAAAGTATAAGGTGCCTATGATTTCATCGAACTCTTTCAGATGCAAGTATGGTTCTTCAGACTCAAGCCCATGGAACTTAGGAAGGAGTTGGATAGCCCCTGGCTTGATGTTCATATGTCTTGTATTCTCAGGAAAAATCATGCATGAGGGCGTACTCACCCCCGCCGGTTGTAAATAATCTTATAAAGTACGAGGCGGGGGTGTCTGATGCACCTCATTCTCATCATGTACTTTCTCAACCCCTGGTTGGGGTAGTGCTTGAGGTTGATTTTCAGCCATAACGTCCTCTAACTCACGAGAATTCAAGTGGTGCCTAGTCCTGCGATGGACAGTCAACCCCTCAACTAATCCTCCTTCAGTCACGAGACGTCGAGTGTTGTCGCGTGCCCACTGGGGCATAAAACACACTCAACCCTCAAATTCTACTTAAACCTAAGAGAAAGGAAGAAGAAATCTAGAAAATAAAAGAGAAAGATGGAAAGAGGTTACTAAAGTTGGAGTCGTAGGTTAAGAATCTGCAAAACAAAACAAAATAAGTTAGTTTCTAAGAATAGAAAGTTCTAATTAAAAGTAAACTAATTTCTAGAGAAAAGAAAAAAAAAATTCTAAAAAAAGAAAAAAATTAGAAAGAGCTTACTAAATTAGAAGTTTCCTACAAAACAGAAAAATTAAGTTAGTTCTAAAAATCAGATAGAAGGAAGAATAGCAAATTTCTTAAGTTACGAAAAAGTTCTAATAAGAAAAATAATCAAGCTTCTAAACCTTGAATTAAAAATTTCTAAAAAGAAAATCTAATCCTAAACTAATCCTAAAACTAATTAATTTCAGAAAAACGTAGCCGACAGTCCCCGGCAACGGCGCCAAAAACTTGTTCACTCCCCAAGTGCAGGGTTGTGATGTAGTAATAACTCGGTAAGACCGAGGTCGAATCCCAAGGGACTGAAACTGTACGTAATCTAAAATTATTTAGAACTAGAACTAGGCTAAGATGAAATCTAATCTGATTGAATTTGAAGGAATACTGGTAAAATAATTATCTAAACTTGAGAGAAATCAGGAGAAGGGAACTAGGGATTCAGAGGATCCACTTGTAGAGATCAGGGAGATCTTATGCATGTTTCATGAAAATTAACTAAACTGTCATTGATCTAGTTTTCAAGAGATGAAAGGTATATGAATTAGAATGGATTCCATCACCAAACCATGCCTAAAAGACTATGGCAAACAACAGAATTAAACTAATTACCACCCAATCACATGTATGAAAGTCAGAAAGGGTACCGTCATCCAACCATGCCCAGAAGACTATGGTGAACAACAGGGCTTCCTGACATCATAAACATTAAAAAGAATGAAAATATTCAAAGCCATTGCAGACCCATTGTAATTTCAGTCACAACAGACCATTAAAAACCTAAAACATTCCCATAATAATTAACTAAAATCAAAGTCAATTCATACATTAAAATTAAAATAAAATCAAATCTCCCATCTCACTACAAGCTTCACCTCTTAGCCCTAGCTAAGAGGTTTAGCCAGACATGGAAGGACTAAATCTCCACAATTGAAATAAACTAAAAAAAAGAAAATACTCTTTTTTTTTCTTCTGCTTTACATCCCTGCCCGAGCCTCCACTTCTCTCTTTTTCTTCCTTCCTAAGACCTGAATGAATGCTCCCCACATCCAAAAACTTCCTTTTATAGCTGCTGGAAGGCTGGAGTCAGTGACAGAGTTGTAGCAGGACACGGAGTGTAATTTTCGCAGCCAAGTTCGGTGCCACGAAACACGTCACTTTCCTCTCTCAAATTCCAAAGAAACACCGTCCCTTAATACTTTCTTGGGTCCTCTACATGATAGACGGTTCAAATCTGTCATATGATCAAAGATGGTGGGCCAAAACTGCCTGAAAAAGTTAGTTTTCGCGGATGTGCGAAACCTTTCGCACCATTTCGCTGTTGTGATCGGTGGGCCCCACAAGAATTTTCTGAAAAATTCACCCCGTCCATTGGATTTAGAACGAAATTTCAGTCAAGAATGGATAGTTTTGAACGTCCATTAACGTGGCCCAGAGAAGAAATAACTAAAAGATAAGATTTGAACGCTACCGGACAGCTCTTTTGTGGCCCCTGTATCGCACACGTGTGTAAGCATGGGTACAAAAAGTCAACATATTTTTGTAGTATTCGAGCCCCTCTACACGGTGAACGGGTCAGATTTTCCATATGGTCAATGGGTAGGGCCCACAACCGTCCGCAAAAACAGCCAGCGGCCGTTCATTACGCAGCTGAAAACGGCAAGTGCCGTTCATGCACGGTGCAGGCTCTGTTTGAATTTTGAAAGCGGTCTGGTGCTCAAGGTACATACAATGTATGTGATGTACATGCACCATATGCAGGGCTTACTATAATGCTTATCAAAAATCTGCACCGTCCATCCTTTTTCTCATATTCTTTAAGCCGTTGGGACTAAAATTGAGGCAGTTTCAGACATCAGGTGGGCTCCAAATTGAAGATTAATGGGCTGATCTGTCCATTGGCCCACTTTCCAAGATCTTCAATGGCTTAAATTTAATATGTACGGTTAATTTATGGCCCTCATCTCATGTATGAAGTTTCGAACCGATCAGATGTCGGGAACCATGTGATCTTGCATTATGGATGCGTTTCAAGCCACTTGAGCTTCAGTTTCTTAGTTTTTTTGGATTTCTGACCGTGTATATCCGTCAATTTTGGTCCTCTGAAGTCCGTCCCTTGCCTTTGGTGTCATCAGATTGTTAAATCTCAACTTTTAACGTCCATTTTCCATCCATGCTCATAAAATCACCTTGCAACACAAGAATGAGAAAACGAGCCATTATATAGCATTATATTCGTAAATTCAGATAATATCTGGGGTCTAATATGCAATATTTGACCCTTAACAATAACGATACCCGGATCAAAAGTTATGGTCAATTCACAGTCCATCTCCTTGTGGCTCATCCATGCTGAAAATATCTCTTTGACACGTTATACATCAAACCCCTCCACTTGAAAAAAACTCATCCTCGAGTTACGCAAGAGACTTGGTACATGAGTCTGAGATAACTTCTGACGCTGATGCTCATTATCCCTTTTTTCATACTTGACATTAAGCTCTTGAGCTGACACAATACATGTACTCATTCTTTCCTTGACTTGACTAATATTGATCAGTTCCTTCACATTTGACATAATACATGTACTCATACTTTTTTTGATTTGACTAATATTGGTCAATTCCTTCACATCCGTCTTTAAGATCTCATATTTTTTCTGATAATGTGAGCAATTAGACGGACTTGCCCCTGAGACGAGATCAACGTGATTTTGTATATCTCGTATGGGAGACAATTTATTGGAGGGTTCATCGAGCAGAATCTCCTTAAACTCCTGCAACATCGGCTTCAAATCTTTTGAGATATTTACAGGCTCCATATATTCTTTCTTTTCAATTAATGGATATATATCTCTTATTTCCTCAAATTGTTTAACAAAAGCCTGTTCAGTTGTGAGAGACTGTTCCTCAACTTTAGAAGTCTTGAGTTGGTTCTCCCTTCCCATAGGGGTGAGGATAATCTTTTTGTCATCTTTAATAAAGAAGATAAATAAGTTATCCCGATCCCTATGTGTAGCATTAATATTATTTTTCCAGGGTTGACCAAGTAACAGGTGACAAGCTTCCATGTCGACCACGTCACACATTACTTCATCCTTATAATATTTACCAATGGAAAAAGATATACGACATCGTTCAGTTACCTCTGTTTTGTTAATCTCTTTGATCCATTCAATCGTGTATGGAGATGGGTGTCTTTCTGTTTTCAGTTGTAGCTTCTCCACCATTATTTTTGATACGAAATTCTTATCACTCCTTACATCGATGATCACATTGCAGACTTTTTTGTATGCAGTGCACCTTGTTCGAAAGATGTTGTCTCTCTCTAATTCTATCTCTACCTTTGGCATGTATAACAGCTTCCTCATAATCGAAGTGGTGGCCTATGATGAACCATCATCTGATGGTACCTTGCAAAAATTGGAATTGTGTCGTACAGCGGCCATAGGTGGTTGAGCATCACTTTGAGCTCGGGGCGAAATTAGCGCATCCGCAATACGGTTGAGGGTTTCCTGCAGCCCTTGCATGGTCAACTGACTCTCCCGATGGAAAGCTTCCATTCTTTCCAAAAAATAACGAATCCCTGGATCACCATCCACAGGATTTTTATTCATACCATCATTATTTACTATCGGCCCGAGGAGAAACCTCGCTCTGATACCAAACTGACGCAGGGAAGGACGTGAGGTCGAGCACCGTCTTCCTCAAGATGATAAATATTCCGAATCCACAGAACTTCTCTGGACTCCTCACAGAGACTCCTCGAATCCACGAGGAAAGGAAGCAGAAAATAGAAAAGAATTTCTAATAATTTGAAATTGATTGATGAAAAACTAAAAATGAGTTTACACCCCTTTAAATAAGGGAACCAAGCAATAGGAAAGAAATCAGACTCAAACTACAACTAAAACTCCTAAAATTCGTAACTTACTATAAATAGTAAACTTACTATTTATAGACGGTCGTGATGTCTACTAGTGCGCAAGGTTTTCGACCAAAAATAGTAAGTGTCCTATTTGGCTTCACCAAACCGTTCTCCTAATTATTCTAAACACTTTTCATGTTGGACACAATTCCTAAAGCCCAACGGATGAAGAGCTATAAGCAAACTAAAACTTACTATAAATAGTAAAAACGAAATTAAAACGGGAAAACGACCGTCGATCAGGGGGTTTCTCGCAAATTCGGGTTGCACAACCCAGCGTAGAGGGGTTGGTTGGCTAAAGTAGCTCGTTCTACCCCAAAATCATATATTCTGCGTCGGATAACTCATTCCAGATTGCGAGATACGCCCGATCTAAGGTCTGATGGTCCGGATCACTTCTATCGCCGACTGTGCCTTTTCTGATTCATCTTGGCCATGAAATTGTCCGCGACCCGCTCTACATCACCACTTTTGCATATATGTGACATACTCTCTCTCTCTCTCTCTCCATAGAGTGCTTATATCTTCTTCTCCCGCATATATGTGAAACATTAGTTTAAACTTCTTCACTAATCACTACTGAACTCCTGTATCTTCTTCTCCAACATATACGTGACATTCATCGCTATTGTTATCTAATCTTTATACCAACTACTTGAGATAATCTCGCATTAGCCACTGCATTCCTTATTTAATAGAATTGTTATGACTAAAAGCCAAAATTAGTTTTTTCATTACAAATGAAATATCTTATTTTTTAGATATACCTCTTCCATTGTCGTGTAACTTTTTATAGTTTAAAAATAAAAATTACTTGAAGGATAATTTAAAGTTTTCTTATTTTTTGAAATTTTAATTAGTGAATACAACATAGCAAGCTAACAAATAACTGAATATTATTTTAAATTGTAATGGGAGAATACAAATTTATAAAAGTAATGTGTTGGACTTTCTTGGCCACTAATTGTTATATTTTTTTCATTGTGATGAAAAACTATGTTGGGATTTGTGCTCCGGAATCACACGGATATGGATCTAGAATAGCAATCTAAGAGCATCAAGCAATCACAAGCGAACACAAAGATTTAACGTGGAAAACCCTTTCGTAAAAAAAATCATGGTACGAAGCGACAAAATTCCACTATAAAAATAGAAATTACAAAGAGAAAGGACTTATCCGATTCAAACAACCTTAAATCTCACCCTTGTTATACCCTTTAAAAACTCTAAAACCTTTTTAAAAACCCTTGGAACCCCTTCAAAAAGCCCTAACACTACTTAAAAAGACCATATGACCCCTATTTATAGTTGAGGAAACTCCACTTACGCATCTCTCTGAAACCATCTCAAATTTACATAGCCCACGTAGAATCCGCGCACCATCTGTGTTACCTTCGACTGGTCAAAGGGTACCCTCCATTGGTCGAGCCTATTCCTTAACTGGTCGGAGACCTTAGAATTTTCAAAAATCTTGTCGTTAGACTTCGAGTTGAGCCGACTTCAATTAGTCGAAGGGATCCTTGACTAGTCGAGCCAGCCCCTCGACTGGTCGAGCATCACGATGAAACCATATTTAAAACATGTTTTATAGCAAATTATAATTATACTTATATCTTTTGTCTAGTTTCTCCTAAGTATGCACAAGTCATGTTAAAGCATGTATTGTTGATCCTTTCCACTATATTTTTACATTTTCTGTTCAAAATAGTATTTTCTAAAGCTCTGACAATAAACTATAGTTGCAGATAGATTAACTGTACATCCCCGACAATATCAGTCCATGTAAAGGTCTTAATATAGGACAATTGATTGCGTTACAATTACGATATAAGTGATGCTAAAAATAGCATTTTCTAAAACACCCAATAATAAGCTATAGACAAAATTGGATTAGAAACACATCCTAACAATGTCAATCCACACAAGGTCTTAATATAGCATAGACAACTATGTTATAGCCGGGATACAAGCGATGCTGCTTAACACACACCTCATATCAAAACCATACAACTATCCTTAGTCCTTTCTATCTTCACAAGTGTGGCCCATTATTTGATGATCCAAAATGTTGATTTGACATGCCTTACCATTATAGATAATATGTATAAATTTATCTCAACGAGAAAATCCTAAGCTTAAGATAAATGGCATAAGAAATAATAAATTCATCTTAAATAACACAATCCATCAAACCATTGGTCCTCTTTATTATTCTCTTCTTCTCAGAATATCTAAACAAATTAGAGTTGGCCTTTAAATGGTAGAAAGGAAAAAGTTTTATGATCATTCACTCTTTGGACATTGACTTTCCTCTTTTCTCTTTGGAATTTGATTTCATGATCAAGTGAGTTGTAATTAACTATAACAATGCCCGTCTAATCATTTATAAATTTAACTCTTCATTGTAAGTAGAAGGCTCTATTTTAGAGATTTAAGCTTCTATAATTTGAAAGAATGATTTGTTATTTAAAAGAATGAATTTTTATTTGAAATATATTATTAGTTTTCTTTTCTTATATTCTAATATTTTTTTAACGGTTGTTTGGATGCACACAAAACTGCATATTGCACGTGCCATATAGGTCATGAAACATTTGACTACTTGTGGCATACCTTATTTGTTAAGCATGTAGGACAATGAATGGTGGAACATGCAAGGAGCTTAAGATGACCAATGACATGCCTAACATCATGGTATATGTGCTCATTGATTGATAAATGTGAGGCATTTAAAGATTGATGTTAGCACATGTGTGTGTTCAAACACGAATGCTCATGTATGCAAAATATTTGGTGCATGTGCACCGAACATTATATTATTACCTAACTATACAAGGCTTTTACCATATATATATATATATATATATATATATTCTTTGACCCTTTTAACAATGATAAACTATTGTTAAGACTTATATTGATCATAAACATTTTTCTTCATTTCAAGTGAAAGGAGATCTTGAAAATACATATTTGTGATGCCAATGAAGTATATAATATGTAGTACATGATTGTGGGCGTCAAAACAATCCCTGACTGAAGTTAACATGCCGGCTAAAATAAAAATAAATATAAACTAGAAATTGATGTGAATGATGCAATATATGTCCATGTTTGTCCTAAATGGATTAGGAGAGTATAAATTAATAGTTAGCAATTTCATGATTGTAATTATCATCTCAATCCACCAAAATGAAAGTTCAAAGTTATAATTATTAAATAACACGGATGGGCCAAATGTTGTAAAAATTGTTGCCGAAATTTGAAATTATTTTGTTTTTTTTTTTTTCCAAAAAAGTTAAACAAACAATGTCATCACCTTAATATTACAAGTTTTTCAAATATTCAACATATATTTATTATGCAATTTACGAATATATATTTGTGTGTGTGTGTGTGTGTAAGTTAGTTTATTATTTCATTATCATAGTATTAATCTGACCTATTAATTTTTATTAAGATTTATTTTCAACCCGGCCTTCTTGATAATATTTAAAAAAAAAAACTTAAATAACTAAAAATTTGCTAAAAAATAACGGAAAATGAAATTTGCTAATTTAGTGCTAAAACAAATTATCACTTACCTCACCAGCAACCTTATGAGATTCCTCCATGGAAAGAACATTTTTTTTTTAATAACCCTGACAATGAATTAAAGCCAACAGTGGTCTAATAATAAATGTCCAAGTATTCCAATGTAACCACAAGCTCTCTTTCTTACTCTCAAATCTCAATAAAACTGGCAATGGATTTTGTAGCTTGCCTGGCCAAACCTGCCGAGGATGGCTTTGGGGTAGGCTTGGACCTACTAGCTTAGCATATGGGCTAGGGTTAAGCATGTGTCTTTTATCCCAACCATACTCAACTAACCTGGCCCCACATGGCTTTTTATATATGCGTACTATATTCAAAAAAATGTCATTTTACTTCTTAGATATGAAATCATTTATATTAAATATCGATTATTGGTTTCTTAGTTATGCAACCATCTATCGTAAATTCATATCACGGATTTTATTTATCTAAAATGTAGTTATTTATTTATTTTTACGTGAGTAAGTTATTTAAAAAATGAATAGACTAGAAAAATTCAAGAGACAAATTAGGACTCTCGAGTTGTTGGGTCGGGCCGGGTCTGGCCGAGTCTAGCCCCGGCTCAGACCCGGTCCATCGCCACACCTAGCTCTCGCAGCACTGGATATAAATCTCTTCGAGAAAAAATGAATTATAATAGTTGAAATTTTAGCGAATTCTAAAGGGTAGTTTCGGTATATGATAATATCTTGTCACTCAGATTTACTTCCATCCAGACCTCCCCGCGCGTTTTTCTCCATTTCCCAAACGCCGGTCGAGCGACGATCCAGACCGTCCGATTAACTGGCACCCATCAAATACAGAGAACTGCAAAAATTAACGATCGAACGTCATTCCCTAAACTTATACAGGTGGCATCTCATTCTAACCGTTCATCCGATGGCCAAAGAATGGATGGTCTTGATCATCCAGTAGACATGATATCCGGGATACTGTCGGCCCACATCACGACCATATGTTTAGAGATATGGACTGGCAACCCCGGCATGCCACGTGTACGGTTGGCCAATCACCACTATATAGGGAAACAAGAAACGGCGGGAAATACACCTAAGGCTACCCTTCGCAGGCTACTAATTTTAGTTCATAAGTAAAGTAGTACAGATAACCATGCGAAAAAATAGTCGTCACCATAAATACGTTTATATTAGGTAATTCCAAACGCGAGTAGGAGCACACGCATTCACATGTGCCATTATGGAACACGAGTGCAAGATCAGATCTTTCCATCACTTAGTATACACCGTTTAGATCGTATCGAGTAAAAATCAATGGATTTTACACTCTAAATGGGCTACGGTGTATTAAAAAAATGGACGGCTAGGGATAATTAGCTATTGATTTGATTTTACATTCTGTTCACCATAGGAGTAGAGAACTCCCTGCTTTTCAGGCAGAAGAAGATAAGAGGTGGGGAGGTCGTGTCTCTCACACGTGTTGTTAGCTATACGTGTGGCAACGGTTGGGTGTGCAGTGCTCCACACGCGTGTAGATTTAGCAGACTTTACGAACGAGAAAAAAGGTTCATTTGCGCGGTAAGCACGCCCCTTGATTCGGTCTGGGCCCACCGTGCATCATGCATGCACGATGCAAGGGATTTGCATCTCAGATTTTCCCGCCAACTTGTCACACACGTGGGACATCTGACAACCGAGCAAAAGATGGGCCCACATCGTCTATCTCGAAAATGAAGGTTATCCGTTCATCAGGTGGGCCACATTATGATGAATCCAACGGTCGCATTCCCGTTGATTTTGGCAGGGTGTCCCACTACATCAATCGAATGTCTTGATTTTGGCGCCAGGCAATCTTCAAGGTGGGGCCTACGTTTTGGACAGTTAGGATGTCGTAAAACATGCATCGGACCGTAGATGATCGATTCGCTCGTGTTTAAAGAGCATGGCTGCCTCATTGCGGGCCTATCATTGGTGGGCCATAGCCCCAGAGTCAGATTAACCGTACAACCCTAAAAATTTGATCAACGGCCACGTGTTGGTTTTGAATTTGCAGACTTTACTCTTTTTGTATTTTAACCATCCATTAGAGGTACACAGATTGGACGGTAAGGATCACTTGTTAAAATAGCCCTTAAAATAGACGGTCCAGTTTGAGGATTTGCTAGGATCATCGAAGTATCAGGTTAATACCATGCACTCGACGTCTACCGTTCAATAGAAAAGTACACGTGGCACGTTTTTCTTGTTTTCATAACCCGCCAAGCGCTTTCGGACATGTGGTTTTTCTCGTTGGACGCGGATTGCGTACGGAATAACTTCGCACGTTGTAAGTAAACTACATGTGGCCCACCGTTTATGTATTTGCCTTGTTAATGCCATCCATCCACTTTATCCGGTCATTTTAGGTCATGATCCAAGAACCGAAGCATATCCAAATCTCAACTGGGCCACACCACAGGAAATAGTGTGAATTGAAGGATTACCGTTGAAACTTCTTGGGGACCACGGAAGTTCTTGATTAAGCTGATATTTATATTTTCCCTTCATCCATGTCTGGGTGACCCTATGAACAGTTTGGATTAAAAATAAACATCAATGTAGGCCTTTAAAAGGTTTCAACGGTAGACGTTATTATCCCACTGTTTCTTCTGTGTGGTCCACTTCAGCTTTGGATGTTTTTTAGTTTTTGGGCTGATGCCATAAAATGAGGTGGAAAAACGGATGTACGGCGTGGATAATACATATACGTCTTAGTGGGCCCCACAGAGTTTACTCAGTACGCTGCGCAATCCGCTTCCTTTCTCGTTTGACCGTTGCCAATTGTCGCGTTGTACGTGCCCGTGTTTTGCGCGACGGATTGGGCGCGTTCCCCGACCACACCCAGGACGGTTAGGCCCTTACTGTGGGGCCCACCTTGGTGTATGTATTATATATCGACGCCGTTCATTCGTTTTTTCGAATCATTTTAGCGCATTAAAAATGAGATCAAACCCAAATCTCAGTGGACCGTATAAAAGAACACAGCTTCTCGAAGGGCACAGAAGTTTTGGATCAAGCTGATATTTGATTTTTCACTTCGTCCAGGTTTGCCTTAAACGTCCGCAGCACTACGGTGGTCCATGGTAAGTTTTTAAATGTATGGCATTCAATCACCACCGTTTCCTTAAGTATGGTCCATCTGAGATTGAGATATGTTTTATTTTTATTTTTTGGCTCAAACTTAAAACAATATGACAAAACGGATGGTTAGATGTGATATAAAATGTATCTTTATGGTAGGCTTTATTGATGATGTTTTTTGGCTAACCTTTTTTGAAACCTTAACCATGTGCATAGAAAACAAGCAAGTAAGACCTTAGCTAGTTCAGAAACCTTATGATACTCCGAACCCAAATCTTTGTAGGAGTGATATAAGGTAGAGATAATATACGTGTACCTTTCACTATCAGGAGTCTCTTATTTATTATAAAAGGGAGATTGTATTGTAAAGGGATTTTTTAGTTTAGTAGATGTGTATTATAGTTAGATTAGAACTTCTAATGTATAGAAAATCTTTCGAGATCATCAATTGAAATCTCAGAATTTTAAATTAATCATGAATTAATTTTCTACAATATTCAGAGAAAAGATCAGACAAATCTTTCTTTATGTTAGGTCGGCCTTTGTCTGGAGACCAAGGCATGGTAGTCCGAACTTTGATTAAGGTCAGCTAATGGGAGTCAAAATGTTGTCTGGGATATGAAAAGATAGGCATTATCAATTGATTAAACCAATCAAAGGTCCTAGTGATATTCACTTCTGCCTCCGGAGTTGTGCTGACCTTTTGAACAACTTTACTAGCCTTGGCCTTTAGGACAGCCTTACTTGATTTCGACCATTGGGATGATTTAATTGTCCTGGCTTTTTAAAAAAGAAAAATTTTGTAACACACGCGCACACACTCCCTCACACGCTCATGCCCAACTTCTCTCCTCAGAGAGGTGTTAGGCTTCTCACCTCCTTTAGGTTTTGACTCAACCTGTATTTATATGGATCGATCCATTTTTCCTCGGGCAAGGCTTCACGTAATCCGCTCACAAGTTTTGTACGACCGGCCCTTCGGACCATTATGAATGGGACTGCTCGCCTAAAGAAGACCAAATCCGGAACGTCGGTTTTAAAATAACAGCTTTGACATGAACAGCCATACCACGGTACCGGACGAGGTAGGTTTTCGGCCGGATTACATGTTTATGATCCTAACCTTTGATTCTTAGATTTAAATATGAACCATTAAAAATCAGTGTAGCATAAAATCCAAAAATATAAACGGCTCAGATCATCATTTTAGATGCAATCCGGATAGATAGTTTACCCAAAAAGTAGCCATGGCACGGGGCGCTATTTTCTATAAAAACAAAGCCTTGGAATTAACCCTCTCGAATCGGTCGGTTCTCGGATCCACATGGCAGACCGTTCGACCAGGTGGTTCTGGAAGACCCGGCCTAGGATGTATATTGGACGGCCTTCCTCATCCCAATAAAACGTGCAATCGAATAAACCGGATAAACGGTACAAAAAGCAACGGATAGGATTGCGCGTGGGTCTTATTTTGAAGACAGAAGCCATTCGACCAGATGCCAGAACATTGGTGGACCCGATTGGTATATTACCTGCCACGTGTCCGGATGAGATAACTCGGATTTGGTACCGACCCTCATGTAACAAAGTAGTGGCCCACCATGACTTATGTGTTTTATCCGCACAGTCTATCCATTTTGCCGGACCATTTTAGGACAAAGCTTAAAATTTGAGGCAGATTCAAATCTCAGGTGGACCACACCAAAGGAAATAGTAGTGATTAAAAAGCTTCTTCAGAGCACAAAGTTATATTTTGATGTGTGTGTGTGGTGTGGCCCACCTTCGATTTGGACCTGACTCACTTTTGGGTTCATGCCCAAAAAGAGCTAGAAAAATGGATGGACGGTGTACATAAACACATGGGGCCACATAGTTTTTACAGCACCCACGTGGGTTTTGGAGGGCACTTTAAAATAGTGACGTTTAAACAACTAATATTTGGCCGTTCTTTTTTCTTTTTTTATACTGTAGCCCACACTTTTAAGTTGTGGATCGGTCAAAAAAATGCAGCCTAGTAATGATTTACACGTGTGTTTTATGTTGGCACGGTGCACGCGATTGTGTACGGATATAGATTGCCGAAAGGAAGGGATATTCCAGGGGTGCGCATGGGTCGGTTGAGTTCGGCTCCGGGGTGAAATTTGAACTGGACTGTTTTCAACGGTTCTAAGATATTTGGAATTGAAAATGTACCGTTAGCACATTAAAATTGAACTGGAATAGGACTACTAAAATGGTACCGATTCAGTCCTGGATTAGTTTCACTGTTCTAGGCTTTTTATAATTCAACTCCATTGTATATTTTATTTTATAATATAGTCTATATCCATTCTTATTGTGATCCATTTGATAAATAATTTAGATATTATATAAGGTGTGTAAAAATATATTCATGAAAATAATTAAATAGTATATTATAAATAATATATCATAAGCCAAATATGAAAACAATCAAATAGTTTCAAGTTCGGTTCCGTGGTTCGAATCTACGATTCAATTATGCATACTCTCAAATTGAGAACTAAACTATTGTAATCAGTTTTTCAATTTTTGGAATTGAAACTGAAACCGATGTAGTTTAAAATCGAACCGTTTCATCTGATTCAATTTGATTCCACAATTCTACTGATTTAATGTGCGCCCCTAATATTTTTACATGTATTTATGAGCAAACAAGCGTCCATTTCCATTTCAAAGGTCCAGATTTCATGGGTCCTTACTCTTGTCTGGGTTGTAGACTCTTAGGAGTTTCAACTCCCGGTCAAGGGTTCGAGTACCCATAGGCGGTGAAATTCCACCAGCGTAAGTATGTGGGGGCGTGTGTGCGTATGAAAAAGTAAAAAAGTGTAACGATTGCATGCATTAGCATTGTGTGTGCAAAATCGACAGATGGCAAAATTAGCTAGGAGGGACCCACCATGTACGATGATTGAAAGATTCTGACCGGAGAAAAATTTAGCCTTTTATTGGTTGAATGGGGACCGTTGATTTACCACATTCACGAATCATTTCTTAGGACCCGAAAACACTTGGGTACTTCACCTTGGGCAGTTACAAGGCTACTTTCACTAAAGTAAGAGGAACGACTTAAAAGTACATGAAATCCAGGCCATCCATCGGGCAGACCAGCCCTTGTTGGGCCTTGATCGCAAAAATTAGGATGATTCAACATTTTAGTGGACCGCTTCAAAAAATGTATACCTGAAAACCTTTAAATCCACGTTGCATGGCCCATTTAAGTTTTAGAATAATATTTATTTTCGGGTTACTCTTTCATCCTGCTGAGACACATCGGATAAATGGATTGGATGGCATCCACGGTGGGTCCTAAAAAAATGTAGCGGGTCCTACTCGAATATTTTATAATCATGAATTTTAGTTTTAACAGTTATAATGAAAGAACATAGATGATGGAGGGCCTGGATCTAACAAAAGTTCTACCTAATTAGATCTTGGTTGGCTAAAGTAAACCTTATGGGTAGCCAGGGGCGAATGCGTCCTGCACCTGCCTGACGCATTAAATGCTCAATGCACTCTGACTGGGAAGCGGATTGGCTACTACCCATGACACCCGCCAATGGCTGATGGTCGGTGCTCTGTGGGCCCACCATGATGTATGTATTTCATCCATTCTGTTCATCTATTTTTACATATCATTTTACAATATGAGACCAAAATTGAGGTATATCCCAATCTCAAGTAGATCACATTACAGGAAATAGTGTTGAATGAGCGACGACCATTAAAAACATTTTAGAGCTCATACAAGCTTTGGATCAAGCTGATTTTTATTTTTTCCCTTAATCTGAGCCTGTATGATCTAATTAACAGATTGGATACCAAATAAACAGTACAGTGGGCCTTAGGAAGATTTTAATGATGGATATGGACCACCTGAGATTATACATCTCTAATTTTTGAAATCAATCCCTAGAATAATTTTTAAAAATGAATGAATGGTAGGGCAACGGAGCACCGACCACCAACCACGGGTCCGTTTCCCTCTGACAGGGGATGCGGATTGCGCCCTACCCCGCCCGCCTGTAGCCACGAACGGGCAGTTTCGTAGGCGGGCCCACTGTGATGTATCCGTTTATCCACCCGTCCATTCCTCCTCTCTGGTTATTTTAAAATACATGCACAAAAATGAGTCAGATACAAAGATCAAATGGACCACACCAAATAATAAACGTGAGGTGCATGAAATGACAATGTATTAAATGTTAGTAGTATTAAATGCAATAGGCATATGTGGTGTGGTCCACTTAAGCGTTGGATCTGTCTCATTTTTTATTTTATACCTTAAAATGATCCAGGGAATGGATGGCATGGATAAATCAATAAATCACAGTGGGCCCACTCACAGAATTGCCCTGGTACGTGGGTGGGCCATGTGATTTATCTGTTTATTCACGACGTCTATTCCTTCTCTTAGATTATAGGGCTTGTTTGGGAGCGCGGATTTGGAAACCCCCCTGAATTGGCAATCCTCCCATTGGGTTTGGCACCTTTGAGTGTGAATCAATTTTAATTCAAAAATAGCTATGCTGGTATATTCAGAGGGGTTTGAATTTAATTACTAACTCAACTTTAATATTCCTAATTAATCAGATATATAATTTTTGACACTATGGTTGCAATAAGCCATTTGAAATATATGTTTTGCCTGAAAATGATGAAATTTCAAGTCTCAAATGGACAACAAGCACAAGATCACGTCTGTGTGACTAACTAATGATTCTTAATCATTGATTAATATGGACAATATTTAGACGATGCTGGACAATGTTTGGATGGTGTTGATCATTACTAGTGGGCCTTACTAGTGGGCCATGTACGTAATAGAATAATAGTGTACAGTGAGACATGTTACCCCTGAAACTATTGAAATGATTTTAGGTGTAATCCGAGCACTCACAGTGGCTTGCAAACCCCTTAAAAAGGAGACTAGCAAACCCTGGATTTGAAACCACCAGTTACTTTATGCTGCTAAACAGCTAAGGGGATTTGAAACCCTCTCAAATCCCCTCAATCCAAAGTGCCAAACAACCTATGTGCACAAAGATAATGCAGATCTAACACTTAGCTAGACTTCACAAAGTAATAAGCCTGGATTACATTAAATGCATGAATGCCAGTTGAATTAAAGGCAATAGTCAAATATGTGGCTCATTTTTTGTTTAGTGCATGTTTGATTTGCAGATTAAAATGGTATTAAATTGTATTAGATGCTATTCACATTTTTTGGGCTCATGCCCTTAAATAATTTTGAAAAATCGATGGATAGTGTAGATATAACAAATACATCATAGTAGGGCCCATAGAATTTTGTCACATCATCACACCGATGGTGGGTGTCACACTGTATATCCATTTTTAGTTTGCTAGTAAAATGCCATCCAAGTCTTCATGACCTTATTAACATATTAGATGACAAATAAACATTCCAACAGCCCCTATGAAGTTTTTAACGGGGAGTATTAAATCAACATTGCTTATTTTACTGTGTTTTGCTTCATTTTTGTGGTCATATACTAAAATGATTCATCAAAATTGATGGATCATATAGATATAAGGTATATACATCATGGTGGACCCAATAGTTAAGTATGCACCGATCTAAGCCGCAGCTATAAAACACATACATCAATAAAAAGTTTAATGGGGTTGATCTAAAACTTTTGTGGCCCTAAGAAAATTTTAATAGTGAGCATTTAATCAACATTTTTTCTTATGATATGGTCCACTTTAGATTTGGACTTGTCTCGTTTGGGTGCACTAAAATGAGTTGACAGAATAGATGGATGGCATGTTTAAAATTGCAATGCCTTGAATTTAGGAGATAGAGTAAAACCCGACTCCCGAGTTTTCGGGTGTCACTTATGCCTTGCGAAAACGAGTGATTTGGATTTATCTGGTTAGTTTATGAGCATTCAAGAAATTAAATAGATAATGCAAGTATGTTTAGGTAAACATAATTTAATCTTAAGATTCGACTAGCAAAATTATGTATATTCGATTAGCTTGAGGGACAGCGTCCTGGCAAAAAAATACATATTGTTAAAAAAAAATGTACAAAATGTCTTTGCCCTACAACCCCATCGTTGGCCTTAGAGCAAACTATAGTGACCCACCTAAGAGTTGAAAATACGAGAGCTCCTCCTCCGAGTCTATGGATGCCTCGTCCAGCGCATTGGACTCAATGGTACCTACATCTAAAATATGGTCTGGTTGGTGTTTTTAAACATCGTCCCAGAGTGAGAGTGAGTGATTAACTTTGTGGTTCCATTGACATCAAGTTATACAAGTTATCAAATTCACATGCACAATTAATAAAAAACAACTTAAACATACAATCCCTATGTATTTTTGTTGATGTACATGCATATTGTAATGATATGATGCATGCCCTCGCTATCCAACACTCCCTCATAGTGACTCCAACTTTACATTCGCAAATGACCAACACTCCATCATCCATCCGACCTCAATTGTTAAGTCACCACACTTAGCTAATGCAATGTGACGAATGCTCGTGTTAGCCAAGTGAATTGATTAAGTTCGTTCATCTAGCAAAATTGTGGAAGCTGAAGCATCTCCATATAATCAATGACCTTATCCAGATTGTTAGGCTTAGGGCGGTCGTATCGGATCTGTGCCTACGATCCTTGATCCGTGTTAGGATTTACCACCTAAACGACAACTCTTCAATCAATGTGAGGCTAACACTGGCCCGACCGATTACTTAGGACCCAAATGATACAGCCCGGACGCACAGGGTTAGGTTGTCCATCGACGAGTGAAGGGCGCCGACAAATGATGTAAGGGTTGTCACCCAAATGCAATTGTGAAACGGTCGCGACATCATTACGGTTTGATGTACTAGTCTCATAGCCTTATTGGTTGCTCAATGGTCACTACAAGAAGGCTCGTCACCCCAGCGTAGGCTGACTGCACGAATATAGTGTCTCGTATCACCATCTCCAGCTCTTGAGACTTGAAGATCGTCTCTCTAACGGTTATCAGTGGGCCTCTTCAGGGTATGTGGGTGCTACAGATTCAAGTAGACGTGAACATACATGGTGAACATACATAGTTGGCTGGCTAGTAGACTAATTCGGCTGACTCATAAGAACTACGCGTAATCAGTAATGAGTGTAAGCATCTCATGTAATCCAATTACTATCGGTTGTCCATCTTCGGCCTGTATCGGTCGGATTGACCCAGGTCAGCCGATCCAATGAGGCTGCCCTTCTAGTTTTTTCCGATTTGTCAGCTAACCCAATTTACCAATTGGCTAAATTTTAATAGTATACCACAAATATTTCTATTTTATGAATAAGCAAACATACATATTAGTAATTTAGGATGTTTGGGATATTTTAGTTAATATGGGCAATCAAATAGACATGCAGGTGCATTATTCAATCATCGTGAAATTTACAACATTAAGATAGAAACGTGCATATATTAGTGGAAAATACAGAACATATGGGTAAGAATTTTTAGTAAATCCAATCTATTATAGCATTTGTTCAAATATTCAGCTACACTAGCACGGTTTATAATTTATGGAAGACAATTAATTTAGGAGATTTCGCTAATTTACATGCAACTATAATTTCACCACATAATCATTATTTGTGACATATGTTGGATAATTGCCAACTTAAAGGTAATGATCCGCACCTTGGAGTAGTACATCGACTTTCAGACCCGCTCCTTAGGCCAAGGTCTCGTGGATCAGCTTGCCGATGCCCTGCGTTAGCGAGGTTAGCTTATAAGGGTACATGCAATCAGCCTCTAAGATCCAAATTTTAAAAAAATGCTCAATAGTTACCTCTATTTATCGACGGGATAATTCTGGTGGTGTGGCGCGGTCGCAACTACGTCGCTGCCAAGTGGGAATGGGGCGAATGCTCCAATCTATCCCCTCATACATCTTCTCCCATTCTCCTCATCTCTCTTCCCTCTTTTTTGCAAGTGAAATTTTGTATAGGAGAGAGAGTGAGAAGTATGGCCTATTTATAGTGCCAAAATGTGCACAAATAGCCCCGATGCCCTTTTTTCCATTAGACTTGTCTTGGAGGAGGGTGTTTTTGACTTACAGGGCTTCAACAGAGGCCCACAGGCTCATCCGCACCAAAGGATAGGTGTCTCGCCATTGGATGTATGTTACATCACAATTTGGTGGCAATTGGACACTTCGATAAACCATAGGGATCCCACTTGCGATGGACAGTTGTCGGTGATCGATCGGAGCCATGGATATACGGATACGAGAAGAGAAATATCTTTAACTCATGCTTTGATTTAGTTGCAATCTAAAGGTCGGAAAGCCACAATTCCAGAAAAGAGAGGACAGTCTATTTCACCTAAGTTGAAAGAGAGAAATGTTTATTTCACTAAAGTTTTAGATTTTAGTTGAGGGGATTCGCGCGTTACATGCACTTGGATTCCACCTTAAGTTGAGCCGTCCTAAGCATTTTTTTGGTTCGCCACCTGCAATGGGCATCAAGCCCAGTGATAAAGACATTATTGTATAATTTTAGAATTATTTGCCCACTAACGAGTGGTCTAGAGCTCGTTTGGATAATCAAGTCATTTCTATAATGAATTAGATATTAAGATTTCTTGTATGCAATAATTAAAGTTTATATTAACTATGTTCATAGTGTGACATATTCTCAATTAATGAAAATGACGATTCGGTTATAATAACTCTAAACATTGGTTTGTAGGCTAAATGGATAATTTGATTAATTTGGTTTGTTAATTAAGATATAACCTTTGGTTGTCTCAAATTTTGGTAGATCTTTAATTTAATTGTGATTGTCTTAATTAGTCAGTGATATTTCGGCTAAATTTAGACCCTATGTGAACAAATCATTATGCTAGACTCGATGCTTATGTGATCAGACGGATTTATTGACTTTCTACGATTGATTAATTGAATTTGTGCGATTTTTTACTGTTATCACTCACAAATAGATTAACATTGAGTGTTAATGGTCAGGAAATGACAACATGAGTTAATTATATTTAAAAAAATTTTAAAAAATTTTAAAAAAATTTAAAATAATAAAAATTCAAGACACCACAAAAAGTGATCACTTATAGCATAATGGGGCTTACAGAGGTTTTACCGGTGTACATTTAATCATGAATATTTCTTATGATGTGCTCGACTTTAGATCTGGATTTGCATTTGGCATAGATAATACACTGGTGCAGCTTCTATGGATCCGGGACCATGATGCCTACCATGATACATGTGCTTTACATCCGTGGCATTAATCCATTTTTGATAACTCACCATAGGATATGGTGTAAAAAATTAAGCATATCTAAATCTCAGGTGGACCACACCATAAGAAACAATGACCATTAAAAACTTATCATGGGCACAAAAGTTCTGTATCAAGTTGATATCTGTGTGGTCCCCTTATTTAGCTATTTGTGACCTTTTCAACGGATTGGATGACAAATAAGCATCCTGGCATCCCTAAGAAATTTATAACGGTGAGTATTAAACCAACACTTTTGTGCTGTCCACCTAAGATTTAGATCTACTTCATTTTTAATATAATGTATATCCTGAAATGATTTGTCAAAATTGATGGACAACAGATGTAAAGCACATGCATTACAATGCGCCCAAAAATTACGGATGCACCGACTGCAGTTGCACCATAAAACACAAAAATCATCAGGGGCCCACGTAGCACAATCTATGTCAGAGATAAGGCCAGACATTTACATCTTTGTTTTGAGAGTTACTTGTGCTTTACGGTGCCATATATGATAGTGGCACGTGGCTTAGTTAATCCCCATCATACTGTGTCATTAGAAATAAAATGAAAGCAATCCACATCACCAAACGACTAAATATCTCAATGACTTGGGCTGAGTATCTTTCTCACTCAACATTGCGAGATTTGGTTAGGATACAGTATATTAATAAATAAAAAAACCTACGCAAAGCATGCTTGGAAGTCATAATAATTTTATAACATTCATCCCTAACAAGGTTACATCCGGCTTATAAAATACTACTAACATTGGCTATGTATTTTAAAGTGCTGGCATTTGATAATAATTGTAAGTGACTCAATCAAAATCTACTAATAAAATTTAACAACAGCACTGAATCAAATCATTCAAAACGGGTGCAGATTAGATACTAACGGTTGAGTATCAATACTAGCTATTGATGTGACATCACCAAGTTCCATGAGCCCGACCATGATGTGTGTTTTGTATCCTTGCCTTTCATCCATTTCCAGAGATTATTTTAAGGCAAGATCCAGATAATGAGTTAAATCCAAAACTCTAATAGACCCAGCACAGAAAATGGTGAGGCCAGTGGCGCCCACAATTAAAAACTTCTAAAGACTGCAAAAGTTTTAGAGCAAGCTTATATTTATGTTTTTCTTTCTCTCATATCTTTTTAAACTTTTGAACAGGTTGGATTTCAAATAAACATTACGGTGGGCCTTAGGATAGTTTCAACGGTGGGAATCACTCTTCCCACTGTTTTCTTTGGTGGGGTCCACTACAGATTTTTATCTGCCTAATTCTTTGGCTCATGCCCTAAAACGATATCTCAAAATGGATGGACGGCGTGGATACAATACATACATCATAGTGGGGCCCACATAACTTGGTGACGTCACTTCAGTAGCGGACTCGCTACTCAATCTGTCAGTATCCAATCCGCGTCCTTCGAGATGCAGGGTTACCGGCTATATCCAGTCGATTCGGTTAAGTGTGGCAAACTCGTCGGGCAATTTACATCCAAATCCACTCCCTGTTCTCAACGAAGTGGGCCGAGAGCTGAATAATCCAGACCGTCAGTCTGTTGGAACTAAATGTAGATGGACCACTACCAGGAACTAATGCTCTCCCAGATTGGAAGATCATATCCTCTGATCTTTGGCTGCTTCCAGTGGAACGTGGCCCTCACTTCATTTCACTTCTTCCAATCCTGAGATACATGATTCGTTATCTCGATCGTTGATCCGATGGCCCACTCCCCTCCCTTTATAAGGATCATCGATCTGACGGCCCACCACTTCCCTTTTATCTGGATGGCTGATCTGACAGCCCACATTCAATGGTAGTCAATGCTCCACCTGTAGTAGGCCTGATCTAAATAGAGCCAGCTCCTTAGCCCACGTGCGGGACTGGGCTTGAGATTGGGCCATTAGCATGTGGGTAGGCGTTAACAAGCAGGCTGGCCCACTGAAATTCTAATGGAGGGCTAAGGATAATCCAATGGATAGAAAAAGAAATATAGCATATAATAGCAAGTGGGGCCTACATTTCAGTGATCCAAACCGTTCATCTACTGGGGCCAGTTGTGGACCATCTATCGGACGATTCTTATCTTTGACTTTAGTTTTTTTCATTAAATATCTATTTGTGGGCCATTGCCCTTTGATAGAGTGTAATGAGGGATCAGAATTCATGTAGCCAATTCCAATTAGTTTGGATATGGCTTAGATGATGGTGATGATCTGCTTATGGGTCAGTGAATGGAAGGTTGGGATCTTCCAATTCGGTAGATTTTATAGTGATCTCCCGGAGGCCTTTGCATATAGGATTGGGTGCTCTCCATGAAGGGGAGACTGGGCCATCTGTATTGTACACGTGGCACTAGTGAGGATTGCCGATTTGGTGGGGTAACACATGGGTGGGCCACAGCACAAATCGTGCTATGGTAGCCATCCATGGTCAGCTCAAAAAGAAAATGATCACTGCTATGAATAATCCGAACCGTCCAGTTGCTGCTATATTTGGACTCTGGCCCATCCATTTTGAGACTAACTCAATTAACGGTCCTGATCGCCTTACACATTTGCCATGGCTGATTTGTACGTCTACGTTTGGATGGACACATGGTTCGTTATGGATCGTCAATCAGGTGGGCCTCTCTTCGATTCTGCCTCTTCTGCAGCATATAATCTCTGGTCGATACCGCAGTACTTCAATCCCTTGTTTTTGTAGTGATGAACGGTGCAGATGCAATAATCCATCGAGTCCACCCCGGAAACATGGCAGTGTTGGAAGTTGAAACCGTTCATCTGTGACCTATACGGACTAACATGAAACAACGATCCACATCCAACTAGAAAATAATCCAAAAACAGAGCCCATCAGATCAACGGTCCCGATCATTAGCATGGACACACGTGTGCATTCGGAATCCTTCTCATTAAAAAAATTGCCATGGAGCATGTGGGGGCCTCATGATCAGGGCCGCATCAGTTTTTGGCGCGAAACTATTTTGTTATTTTCTCGTTTTTATGAATTTTTTTAGGGCCATTTCAAATGGTAGGAATGTGAATTGCCTATGACCGAGGGTTACAAATGGCTGCAGATTGCTATTTGGGGCCCACTGCGATGTATGTGTAAGATCAGCTCCATCCTTCTGTTTGGTCAGCACATTTTAATGACATGACTTCAATCATGAGGCAGGTACAAAGCTTAATGGACCACAACGTAGGAAATGGAGGGATTGAATGCTCACCGTTGAAAACTTACTAAGTGTCCACAGAAGTTATGGACCAAAGCTGATATATATTTTTTCCCTTCATCTAGGTCAGAGAAACTTTATAAACAGGTTGGATGGCAAATAAACATTATATTAGGTGCTAGGAAAGTTTTCAACCGTTGATGTCTCTAACTAGCCAGGTTGTTTGGGCACGTCTTGAAATGTTAGGGCAAAACACATGGATATAGTGGATATGACACATGCATCATGGTGGGCCGCACCGAGCTTACGGCTGTAGGAGATCTACCCCTACGAGGGAGTCTTGTGACCTCTTACGTGGCTCAATGAAAAAGGAAATAACTGTAATTTTTCAGCCAATTTTGATGTAGAAAAGTTGTGTGCAGCCCACCTTGATGACTTAATATATGTGTGACATTCACTCTATCAATTTTAATTTCAACAATGCATGTTAAAATTTGGTCTAAAAGATATATAACCCTATCTTTCATTGAAATCTTATAATGGAAACAAACCAGGCGAGGATAACCTTAAGAATGGTTTAGATGGCATACAAACATCAAGTACCACGCCAAATATTCCAATGGCTAGCATTCAATCCAGCTAATAACTTGTTGTGGCATCCCTCACTCAAGTTTTGAATTCCCTCATTTTTAAGCTATATATTATCACATGAGCTATATTGTTAAATATGTTCAACTTCCATGGCTCAATAGTAGATAAATTTTATTTCAACATTGAGATAATGGGATCAAGTGCCCATATGACTTGTTGTGTGCGATTAGAAAAGAAAAAAAAAAACTTAATAAATGGATGAATGTTACACGCATCATAGTGGCCATGTGTTTTTGTCTAAAAGGACTTAGTGAGTTTACAACAAAGTCGCATTACTTTATGATAAAGCTAGTGCCTTATGAAAGATTTTTTAATTCAAGAGTTTATTTGAAAGGTACATGTAGCACATGTGGCACTTTTTTATTAGATAATGTTAAAATTACCGGCATCTCGCATCAAATATATGACCATTAAAAGGACATATGGCAGGAATCTAGCCACCATTTTAAAATGTGGATTTTTAAAATACCCATTTTGAAATGTGTGCTAAGATGTTGGTGATGCTAAGTACAAAGATGAATGATGGGCATTGAAATACTATAAATTTAATGCATCAGATGAGAAAATGCTGATAACTAATATCATATGATTATTTTACTCACTCTTAAAGAGGTTAGCTTAGATTGCACTACAACATATCATGTTGAGATTATAGCCATTGGATTAGTGGTTTTTTTAGTAGTTTGGATCCTTTATGTGATAAGGCTCCTTTTGGATCTGAGCTGCTCGAAGAAACTCTTAAATTATAAATTTCAACCGTTTGATTAAATGAGGGTTATTGTGACTGTTCATCTGCAAAGCGAAAGAGCTAAATTTTTTAAGGGTTGAGATTGTTTAGTTGGTAACTTTTATTAGTTGTCTATCTGTCATGTAAGGTGAGACTCATCATATAAACGGTTTGGATCATTAACCTGAGTTCGAAAGCTAAATCCCCGCACATCCCATTGCAATGTGTCGTGGTGTATTTCGACAAACCTCTCGATCAAATGAAATGAAGGATGGGACTGCAAGCACATGTTTCGGGGAAAAGCTAGCCTCCACTACTTGTCTTGGATGGATAGAGGTGCGATAAGTCTGTGGCATGGAGTCCTATCCATTCACACGGAGGAGATTGTCAATGTGTCGGGTCCCTGTCGGTCGCTTGCTACTCATATATGGGCTAATCGGGCTATGGTCTAGTTGGGTTTGGGTCCATTCCATCTGAATCTAGTTCTTAAAGACCTAGATCCATATCCAATCGAATTTGGATACCTATTGGGTACCCATTGAGTTTATAGATCTTGGTTTCTAGGTGAGATGAGGGCGAATGAGAGAGATCATTTAAATAGTTGAACCCACCGCATGAATGGATTAGAAAACACAAGCATGAGCTGTTTTGTCACACGTGATATGTAAATGGGCTCTCTTACATGTGTGGCTTAGGAACCTTATTTCTTTTGTTAAAATAATCTAATATAATATATATGAATGTGCGCACATTACCTTATTAAAAGGGTTCAGCTAATGTTCTTATCTTTATGAATTAACCACATCTTTAAAGCTTTTAATTGACACATAAAGTGCCTAATCCTTCATCTAAGTCATTTGCTTTTTTTCCTAATGACCATAAAAGAGATATGGTGCCAAAATCACACCAATTGATTAATCCTAAACATCTGATAAATAGTGTAGAAAATGAACAGTCAAAATTGATGGGAGAAACAAATTATTTCTCATCATCATGATTTTTAATATACACACACGTACGGAAACGCTCACCAGTAGACCAGTTGGTATGTACTACGTAAGAACTTTTTTAAGAACCCATCGTACATGATGTGGATCCAAAATCTGAACTATTCATGTGAAGCAACACCTCATGAAATCCCCCGAGCCCAAGTTTTACTTTGATCTAAAACTTTGATGGGCAATGAAAATTGAAAATAGTTTTCTCCCTTGATTTGCGTTTCTCTTTGCTATGGCCCATTAGAATTTTAAATTGGGATGAAAATTTGTCACATGGGGCTTTATAGGATTTCGCATCACATGGACCGTTCAGATTAGACACCCATGACACAGTGTGCAACATGACTCTCTCTCTCTCTCTATATATAAAGAGCAACTGTGGGTAAAACAATAAAATGAGGAAAAGAAATGAAAGACAAGCAAAAACTACAACAAACCTAAAGGTGATTTATGGGCCCACCAAGATATATGTGTTTCATTCCTGCTATCCACCCATTTTTCTATATCATTTTCTTAAACGAGTCAAAATAATGAGGTATATCCAAATATCAATTGGACCATGTCCCCAGAAACAATGTTAATTAACGGCCTACCATTAAAAGCTTCTCAAGGGCTGCGACAGCCGTGGATGAAGCTGATATTTGTTTTTTACCCTCCAACCCAATATGTATCACCTCATCAAAATGTTAGGATATCAAATAAACATTATAGCAGGCACTTAGAGGTTTTCCTGTGGTGTGGTCTACTTAAGATTTAAATCCCCTCATTTCATGATTTAAAAAGATGTATAGATGGTGTGGATGAAACACATACAACATGATGAGGCCCACAAAGCACCGACGACTAGCTACAGCGACGTGTCCACTATACTCAAGCTCACTAGACTAGCTGAGCCCAGCACATAGACCTGGCATGATTCCGACTGGACTGGGTTTTTACTTTCTAACCAGGTCCAAGAGGTGAGACCCGAGCCTGACCCAATGGCATAACGGTCTGACAAATGGAACCCGGACTCATTCAAATCGGGTCAGGTCATCACGTACGGCGGATCCGGGTACAACCCTACACTCAGGAAGACATGCCAATATGAAACACGTGCATTGTTGTTGCACTCACTCCTTTGCTGCCTCTTATCCAAAATTCCAAAACTAATGGAAGGTCAGGTGCCAAGTCGGCTTGTTCAAGTGTACGTTGTAACAGAACTGGCTTTAGACGTGGCTATGAGGCACACGTGTATGAAATCAGATTCACTCATCAATCAATCGCCGCTATTTAGAGAATCCCACGTGTGTGCTAGATACGTCCACTCTTTAAAGAGGTAGCCGAGGCACACGTGTACGACTAGCCTATGTTCATGTATGGCCCACCTGATGATTGCATGGACTGGCTTTCTAGACAAGGCACATACACGGTGGTGATGGCTTGACGAGTGGATCGATCCGAACCGTTAAAAATGCAGTATTCACTGCAGATGGGTCATGACCAATAAAACAACATTGAACGGACTGCCTTGCTCTTTGATTGGTGGCCGTTGAATCAATGGTTAAAAAGAAAAGAAAAACTCATGAGCATTAATGTTCCAGATAAATGCCCATTAATTAAAAGGTTATGATTGGCCACAGATCTGGATGCAGATCTATGCATCATCTACGGTGAGGCCATGATCTGGACGGCTGGGATCATGCTAAATGCTAACCACAACGTAACCGGGACCACCTGATTTTGGGCTGGGCTGGGCTGGGCTGGGGCTTTTAGCTGGCATGTTTACCAGCCCGGCCCACTCGGCCTGACGTCTTATATCGTACGAACATGCCATTTTAATCCTTGATTAGGCAACCCAAACATCTTGAATGTGGGCCGAAGGTTTTCATCTGTGGCCCACTTGGTCAATGGATGGATTACGAACATTCAAGTCGGAAATAGCGATTTTATCAGTTTTTCGGGCCACGCGGGCTGAGCCCGGTGGTCTAATCTATTTAGGGCCGGGCTTCGGCCGCTATTCTCAGGCCATGCGTTGGAGCTTAGCACGGCCCAAACCTGGCCCCTTACCCCCTTGATACAGCTCCTTTCAATATTGACTCGTAGGGCTCATGGTTCAATGATCCAGGCCGTTCGTACGATGGTTTTTGATCTTGAGATATGGGCCTAATGGTTCGACGGTTCAGGGCGTTGGTCTGCTGCATTATACTGTGGATGGACGGTGGCCGGAAAACATACCAGATGATTCTAGCCACCAACGTTGAGCCTTTTTGCAAGGGGCATGGCTTACCCATGGCAAGGCCAAGCCCAAGCCCAAGCCCAAGCCCAACAGATCCATGGGTCAAATAGACCCTGTGGGTCATTGGACCCAACCAGACAATGCGTCTGTCAGGATCCAAAATTTAGACCCCAAGGACCATATCTGGGTCCAAAAGTTGGATCTGAATTACGTAATGGGTTAGCTCTTGAACTCTTCAAAATCAACCCAATGTGGGCCCAATCTTAGCCATTTTAGGGCTTGACCCAATCCCTTGCCTGACCTGGCCTAAACCAATGAGAGTAGTTAATTAATGTAAGTATTGAAAAGTCTAGACCCTTTTGCCTAATTATTTAATATTACTCATAGGGCTGAAAGTCGGGTAGGCTGGATCGGTTGGTGCTCAACTCTAAGCACAACCTATGGTTCCTATACCTCAATCATAACCCAACACAACCCAATCTTGAGTTGATAATTCTCAACCAAAGCCTAACCCAAGTGGGCTTGGCTAGGTGGATACATGCTAATATTTCAGTTATTACATTAGTCTATTATATTTCAATACATGTCTTATTTTTTACCTATAATTTTATTAATTATATATGTAATTATTTATCTTATAGAACTACATTTTTCTAAATAAATAAGCTAAAATATAGGACGATTGCTCCTTTAAAAGTCATGTTGTTTAACACCCAATCTATTTGGGAGAGAGATATTCAGCGTATATTGTTAGCTTGAGTCATTGGAATTAATGTAGACTAATGAGACCCTGATGGCAATGGAATTTCTTGTGCCTTCAACACAGATAATTTACACTCAATTATATATTAATTAGGTTCGGGTTGGATCCGGCAACCCGAGACCTTAACCCAAGCACAACCCAAGTTTTATCGAATTGGTGTTTGTATAGCCCAAGCCTAAGACCAAACAAGATACATCTGGCCTGTGCCCAACCCAATGTTGGGTCGGTGGGGTTGAACCCGCCCAACTTTCAACCCTAATTACTCATGGCATGAGGTACATTACCAACCCTTGAAAGATTCAAGGATTAATATTAAAGTCATCTTAAGTTTTGAAATCAATGAAGTGCTTTGAATTTTTTGAATTTTCCTTTATAATCTTAATACCTGGTCCACACGATAAATGGTATCCGGTCCATTATAAAAATTAAGGGTTGTGGCACGTTCACCACATTTGGTGAGAGTATCGACAGAAAGAGATGGATGGAAATGGTGCAATTAATACTAAGAGATAAGGGTGCCATAATAGCTTCAATTATAACATACTTTTCTCCACTCTTTTCCCGTGTGATGGTCCACTCGGATTTTAGATCAGACTTATTTTTCAAATGACATCCTAACATGAGTAGGCTCAACATATGTATTGAGTACATGTACAATGTCATCAAGGTGGGTCCCACATAGCCTTTATTGCATGTTATCTTTTATATTATTATTTGGAATATGGCTTACTCAAGATAGAAAAATGAAAGGGGAAAAATGCCTTTGGTGGAAATGGCATTAAACATGGCAATGAGCTGAGTAGCCCACCAAACCTGAACAAGCCCAACCCAACTTTCATATGGGCTTAGGCCTTGCATTTATGGCCTAATTAATTTTCGAGTTGGGCTTAGGTTCAAGTCATTTTGGCCTGACCAATCTCGACCCGTTTCATATATACATGTTGTATTTTAAAAATATCCTATTTAATTCATAAAATAGGGATTTTTATCAAGAATCCAGATCTGCTACTTGCCATGAATAAGAAATTTTTATTTGTGGCAATGTAATTAGGCCGCATTATTACAATTTGCATTAAATATAATAATGTTAATAATGTAATTGATGTCATGGTTCAATTAGAAAGAAAAAATTAAAAAATTTCTGTTTATAGCAAGAAAAGGATTCAAATTATTTTATTAAAGAAGGGCCTGGGGCTAATTGTTGGGCTCTGGCCTTGAGTCTTAAGTGCATGGTTGGGTAGGCTAACCCGGCCCGGCCCGGACCGGCCCAAACCTGTCCCATCGGGTCCCACTGGCTATTTTACAAAACTTTATTCTCCTTTTGAACATGGACCATTACTGGCCAGTGAATTGAGAGGTTATGATTCTCCATAAAGAGTATTTTCTGGGCATATTCCATCAACGAAGGGACCCAGCATTCCAATGGTCTGGATGACAATTCCACGGATCCGATCTTACAAACAAAAAGACCCGAATTCATCGACCGGGTTCAACAGCAAACCCCCAACCAACACCTTTGAAATGGTGTCGGCCTTACCACCATCACACCTTACCAATCCCACGACCCTTGCCAAGGCTACTCGCGCGGGTAGGATTCTACTCCCATTGACTGGCTGTCCGTCAAGTGGGCCCCACTTATATGTACCGTGCTTCAGCTCATCGGATAAGCCACACCGTCAAAAGAAACCATTGGCCAGTTTTGTAGCCATCCAAAAATTTAAACGTGTGGCCTGGATAAGATCTTTGTTCCCAGGCAATGTCCACATCAGGTCTGGTGGATGGACGTTCGTTGGAACACATCCTAATCATTGAAACTATAGCCGTTGGATCTGAGGCTATGTTTGGAGATCCAAACCGTTGACCACACACTATATACATAGATGAAGGTGGCTGGCTCGAAAATATTAAAAATTGGACTATCCTAAACTCTCAATCAAGATGTATTATGGCAAACCTATGACCGCCGGACGCAAATTCCCTACAAATAAATCATGTAAATCCAAAACTCTAAGTAGCCTGCCACCATTGAAATCTACTAAGGTCCCACCGAAGTTTTGGATCAAGATGATAGTTGCATTTTCCCTTCATCTCGGTGGGACTCACCATATGAACAGGTTGGATGGCAAATAAACATTGCATTATTTAGCCTGCAAAGGCTGGCCCACTTTCAGTTTTGGAGATGCTTGGATTTGGGCTCAAGTCTTAAAATTGGCCAATGCAACTGATGTATGGAATGGATGTCATAAAAATATCATAATGCTCCCACATACCATGTAACAAGTATTCCCAAACTCCACTGTTAAAAGATAATTTCCTATAACAAAGTATCATGCAAGAAAACTTTGTGGACCTACAATGAAATTATGTAATGGGTATCGGTTGTGCTATCTAATCTACGCCTCGAAACTAAGCTTTTTCAAATTTTGAGTGGTCCGCGTTATTTTTAAAATTAGAAAAAGTTAAAAGAGTAAGAATGGAGTGACCCATCTTTTAGAGTTTTGTCCTGCTTATACGTGAGTATCACTTGTTGAAATTGAAGAAGATTTTTTGCTAAGTTGAAGCTTATTCAAAGTTGTTGTCTTTGAGATAGTTTGTATTTCGTAGGTGTGTTAAATTAATACAGAAGTCTCTCAACCCATGGTTAATGTGGTAGGTTGGGTTAGTTGGTGTTCAATCCAAGCTCCCTTGTTTGCCTAAATGGGTTACAGTTTTAGGCACCCAAGCCCAATCCGGTTCCATTTGGCTTAGCCTATACCTACCTTAAAAGCAAGTTAAGTGGTCATCCCACCATGATGTATATGTTTTATGGACATTGCCCATATGTTATGCTAGCTCATTTCAAGGCATGAGCTCAAAATTAAAGCATATGCAAGACTTACATGGACCACACCATAGGAAATTGCGGGATAATGATGTCAACTGTTGAAATCTTCTTAAGGCCTACAATGATATTTACTTGTTATCCAGCTTATTTATATGGTCACATAAATCTAGATGGAGGGAAAGCGCAAATACCAAGTTGATCCTAAACTTCAACTGCCCTCACGAAGTTTTCAATTATAGGTGTTCAATCCCCAATGTTTCATGTTGGGTAGTCTACTTAAGCATTTTATATACTTCAAGATAGGGCCTATGGCTTAAAATGAGATGGCAAAATGGATGGATGGCATGGATAAAACACATGCATCATGGTGGGCCTTATAAAGTCCTAGTGTTAAGTCTCAAAGTAATTCTTATGCAAGCTCGGCCAATTCCACCGTGGGCTATTCACCCAATGGAAACCACGGGCTCGTTTGGCAATAAAAAGTCAAGCGTATTTGAGTGTATTACCTTTTTTGACTATCTTAAAAGAGTCACTTGTGCAAGGAAGGTGTTTTAATGACACTCAAAATAAATGAATTTTCAGCGGCAGCGGTAAAATTGCAAAAGATCTGGGACCATCAGTACACGGTGCGGATTCGGTAAGTTCGGTGACACGGAGTTCAACCAAGTTGTGATCGTAGCCCACCATGACGTATGTATTACATAACCACACCATCCATTCATTTTTGCCAGCAAATTTTACAGCATGAGCCAAAAAGACATGCAGATTAAAATCTCAATTGGAGCACAATACATGAAAGAGCAACGATTGAACACCCATCGCTACAAACTTACTAGGCCCAACCATGGCCTACTGTAATGTTTGTTTTTCATACAACTTATTGATAAAGTGACACATAATGAAAGTAAAACACTAATATTTGATCCAAAACATCACACAAATTTTCACCGTAGAAGTTCAATTACCACTGTTTTGAGTGGTGTGGTCCACCTAAGATTTGCTTTTGCTGCCGAAATATAAAAAATGGTCAATGTTATAGGAAAATCTGGACTAACCACAAGCAAGGCCGACTCAGAATAGCCACATCGATACTTTGCTAATCTAAGCGATCTTCGGGGGTTTGCTCGGCCAAACGAATAGAAGTATCAAATACTCCGAAAGGAGCAATGACAACAATACGAACCACCCACCCATGGCTGTTATGCATATGCTCGGACCATCCGAGCTCAATTCGACTTAACCTCATAATGCATGATAAAATCGGCCATTACTCCACGTTCGTAGTGTAACTGACGATATCAATGGGCGCATGTTCTCCACCTAATAGAGGAGATCGTGCCGAGATTGCCGGAAGATGTTAATTTAACTAAAAAGGTATAAATAGGGGACTTATGCACAAAAAGGGGATGCAATATCTCACACCCTAAGCCCTAGTTACATTACTTAGACCCAGATTCCTAGCCTGACTTTGGCATCGGAGGGTCCCTTACTCTAGCCAGGGTTTCCTTTGTCCTTCTCCTGTGTGGGCTTACAGGGCTCGGTGCGAGTATTCGGAGCTCGGTGAGGGGGAACCAGATTTCTGCATTAACATTTTGGCGTCATCTGTGAAAAATCGAGACAAAAAAGTCATAGTAACTTTACTAGAAATGGTTAGGGGAAAGAAGAAAGCACTTCCGATAGTTATGGCGGAGCCCGAGGCTATCGGACAACGACGCTTATCTTCAATACTTCATGCTAAATTAGCTCCAACAAGACTGTCTCAACAAACTCGGAGCCGAAGGGGCAAATACTGGGCATTTGCAAAACCAAGTGCAGGCATTGGTCAACAAGATCAGCCAAATGAAGCAGCAGCAGATGGCAGGACATCAGCCACCCCTCGATCGAGGGGAGGTCGCTCCAGTGGTGGCGGAGCAACCCATCCTCGTAAGTTCGTGGGCAGGGGCATCCCAGAGTATATCGGCTCGGGCCCCAACTCAAGTATAAAATGCAGCGACTCGGGCTCCGACTTACATGTCTGAGACCTTGGCGTTAGCCCCAACTGACCTCCACCACGAGTTGGAAAGAAGGAGAAGGGGTAGAGTGCCCGAGGTCGAGGTTCCTTGTGAAACCATCACTGAGAACAAAGATCCATGGGAAGCTTAGCTCGGCGGACTCGAAAACCAGATAAAGAGCTTGTAGCGGTATCACCTGATGCAAACCCCAACTGCAATAAAAGCAATGATAGAGGAGACTGAGCCTCCGTTCACTAGTGAAATCATGGGCGCAACAATGCTTCCGAGGTTCAGGATGTCTCCCATCATTCAATACTCGGGTTCTAGGGACCTGATAGAATGCATGGAGTCTTATTGCTCCTGGATACAGATCCAGTTGGCATTAGAGGTGATGATGTGCAGAACGTTCTCCATAACCCTCACAAGGGTTGCGAGAAGCTGGTACCGACAACTCAAGCCAAAATCAATCAGCATGTTTGCCGAGCTCGGTAGAGCTTTCTTAACGCAGTTCATTGTTGGGAAGAAAAGTCGAAAGCCGTCAACTCACCTACTCACTCTCAAGCAGAACAGCGGAGAGTCACTAAAAGATTACATTTCTTGTTTCAACGAGAAGACATTATAGATTGATGACTACTCCAACAAGATGGCCCTGACCACAATGATCAGCAGGCTCAAAGATGGGAGGTTCCTCTTCTCGATAGGGAAGAATCCGCCGACTAAGCTTGGAAAACTCATAAGTCAGGCTCAGAATATTCGAACGCTGAAGAGTTCTTCAGCTCATGAAAGAATAATCAAAGCTCGAAATATTCATCCAAAGAAAAGAAGCGGAAAGATGAAGTGTCATCATAGGCGAACAAAAGAAGGTCGGACGAAAGCACCTCCTGTGATCGGAGGCCGAGTAGAAGACCGAAAAACAAATTCAACTTGTATACTCCCCTCAACACGCTCCGGAGCAGATCTTATTAGATATCTTGGACAAAAGGTTGCTGCATTGGCCAAGTTGCATGAAGATATAAGCGGGCCAACGAGATAAGTGCAGATACTGTCGTTTTCATTGTGATCATGGGCACAACACCAGCGATTGTGTTAACTTGAAAGAAAAAATTGAAACTCTTATTCGCAAAGGACATATGCGACAGTATGTGAAGAAATAGAAACAACCTCGGAAGGATGAATCGTTGAGCCGAGTAGCGGACGATGCCGTCGAGATTTGGATGATATATGGAGGGCCATCATGAGGTTGGGATTCGAACCGGGCTCGAAAAGCCCACGCTCGTAGCACTGACCCCGAGCATTACATCCATCTTGCCGACAGGCCGAGCAAATAACCCTGATTGCTTAACATTCACGGAAGATGACGCGCGAGGGATTTAACATCCCCATGATGATGCACTGGTGGTCGCAATGACTATAGCCAATTGAAAAGTGTATCGCATTCTGATCGATACAGGAAGCTCGATCGACATTTTATATTCTGAAGTATTCGACAAGATGGGGATCGACAGATTACGCCGTCGACCCATTCGGACCCCATTACACAGCTTTGCTGGTGATAAGGTGATCTCAGAGAGAGCAATCTCCCTCCCAGTCATAGCCGGAGAAGGTCGGAACCAGGTCACCCTGTTGGTCGACTTCTTGGTAGTAAACATGCACTCAGCATACAATATCATCCTTGGACGACCTTCCCTCAACTCCATGAGAACAGTAGTGTCTACATACCACTTGATGATGAAATTTCCTATGGTGGGAGGAATTGGATACCTTCGAGGAGATTAGGAGGAGGCGCGACGCTGCTACTATGTGGCAGTTAGGAATGGCGTGACAAAACAAGCCCATACAGTCAACATGCTCGACCTCATAGAAGTTGCCTCATAAAGCTCATTTGTAGAGGACCTTGTAGCACTTCCACTCGATGACATGGATCCTGCCAAGACAATTCAGCTCGAATCGTCACTATTCGACAGTCAGCGGATACTAATGTTCAACTTTCTAAAGCAGCATAGAGATGTCTTCGCTTAGTCTCATTATGATATGTCAAGTATCTCTCTCGAGTTGATGGTTCACAAGCTGAATGTGGACCCAAAGCATAAGCCAATCAAACAAAAGAGAAAAGCCTTCGAGCCTAAGAGGTGTGCTGCAATCGCCGACAAGGTCACTAAACTCCTCGGCATTGGATTCATCGAAGAAGTTCATTATCTAGATTGGATCGCAAACATGTTACTCGTGAAGAAGGCTAATGGGAAATGGAGGGTCTACGTGGATCACTCAGACTTGAACAAAGCTTGCCCCAAAGACAGTTTTTCTCTCCCTAGGATCGATCAATTGGTCGATAGTACGGCTGGGCATGAGCTTCTCACTTTCATGCATGTATATTCTGGTTATAATCAGATAGCAATGCATTCTCCGGACAGACAAAAGACAACATTCTTCACTGACAAAGGGCTTTACTGTTACCGATAGGGGTGTACATCGAGTCGAACCGAGTCGAGTTGGCCTCAACTTGACTCGGCTCGGCCACTGGCTGACCTCAGCTCAAACTTGGCTCGGCTCAGTCCTCGAGCCTAATTGGGCAACTCGGCTCGGTTCGGTCAACAGCTCGGGCCAAGTTCGAACTAAGATCGAGCCGAGTTCACCACTGAGGCATTTCCACAAACACCTGACCTACAACTTCAAAATCTCATTGTTTTACAAACAAAAGCATGGGTTTTACAAGTATTTTATCAAACACCTTCTAAGCAACATAAAAACTAAGAAAAATAAAGAGAAAGGGTATTTGTTTCATGTACATACCTTCCTTGCCACTAGCCACATTTCGTTGAGTCATTTTATCAAACAGTTGGTGAGCAACATCAATGACAAGGTAACCGAGTCATGGAACTGGTTCGATCCAAGTTCGATTCGAGTTGGATTCGATCCAAGTCGAGTCGAGCTGAGGCCTGCTTGAACTCATTTTTGACCTGAAAAAATCAGCTCGACTCGGCTTGAACTCAACTTCGAACTGAGTCGAATCAAGCTTTTTCTAGTCGAGTCGAGTGAGCTAGCTCGGTTCGTGTACACCCCTAGTCACCGAGTCATGCCCTTCAGCCTAATGAATGCAGGTGCAACATATCAGAGGTTGGTAAACCAGATGTTTGCTCAGTAGATCGGCCAAACCATGAAAGTATATGTCGACGACATGCTCGTAAAGAGAGTCAGAGCATCAAATCATATCTCAGACCTTAGAGAAACCTTCTCCATCCTTCAGAGGTATCGTATGAAACTAAACCTGGCCAAATGCGTCTTTAACATGAGATCAGGTGGATTCCTCGATTTTCAAGTTAGTTAGAGAGGTATCTAAGCAAACCCTGACAAGATCAAGGCCCTCCTTGATATGAGCTCACCTCGGACAATGAAAGAAATCCAGTGCCTCACCGAAAGAGTCGTCGCACTCAGCCGTTGTCTCCGGAGCCATGGATAAGTATCTCCCCTTTTTCTAGCAATTAAAGGGTCATAAGAAGGCCAAGTGGACTTTAGACTGTGAGCAGGCCTTTCAACAGCTGAAGCAGTACTTATAGGGTCACCACCACTATTGTCCAAGACAGAGGAAGGAGAGACCTTATTTATTTATTTGGTCGTCTTTGCATCAGCCGTCAGCTTGGCTAAGCCGTCTTTGCATCAGTCGTCAGCTCGGCTCTTAGCAGAGAAGCCGGGGGAAAACATCATCCTGTTGACTATACCAGCAAGGCGCTGGTCCCAACTGAGACAAGGTACTCGAGCATGGAGAAGCTTGCCTTGGGCTTGGTCATCTCTGCGCGACGACTACATCCATACTTCCAAGCGCATTACATCATCGTCATCACTAATTCACCACTTCGACAGGTGATCGAGAAGCCTGAAATATTTGGGTGCCTAACCAAGTGGGCTGTTGAGCTCGGAAAATTTGACATACAATATCGACCAAGGTCTGCAATCAAGGGCCAAGCAGTGACTGATTTCATAGCAGAGTTCATCATTCAAAGCTGCAAGCTCAAAGGACCTGATTCAGGGACGCCTACAGTCTCAACAACGAATTCTACCGTTCCCCAAGTTCTTCACCCTCCGAGGATGCCCAGGAAGAGATAAGAACTAATAAATGGATCTTATTTGTGGACGGGTTGTCCAACTCAAAATAAGTAGCAGGGATCATTCTGGTCATACCCGATGCGACCACCATTCAATACGTGATCAGGCTCGACTTCAAAGCATCGAACAACGAAGCAGAATACGAAGCATTATTAGCTCGGCTCAGGTTAGTTGTCACCCTAGGAGTCTAGTTCACCAATGTATGGTGCGATTCCCAACTCGTTGCAAATCAGGTGTCAACAGAGTATGAGGCAAAGGAAGCTAGGATGATAGCCTACTTGGGCGAGGCACAGAAGATCATGGAAAAATTCAAGGAATGCATCGTGAGTCAAATATCGAGAACCAAAAATTCCTGGGTCGATGCCCTTACAAAGCTAGCCCCGGCAATTGAAGGAGGTATCCCGAGGATTGTCCTTGTGGAGTTCCTAGATAAACCGACAATCGATCGATCCGAACAAAAGATCATTAGCCTGGTATATACGACTATAAGTTGGATGGATCCTATGGTCGGATACCTCATGAATGGCGAGGTTCCCTAGGATAAACTGGAAGCTCGATGTCTGAGAGTCAGAGCAACTCGGTATACGATCCTAGGAGATACTTTGTACAAAAAAAGGGTACTCTCAGTTGTACCTAAGATGTCTACGACCCGATGAGGCAGATTATGTGATCCGAACAACACATGAAGAAATTTATAAGAATCACTCTGGTAGCCAGGCCTTGGATCAAAAAATTATCTGTCAGGGATACTTTTGGCCAACAATCTGAGAGGGTTCTAAAGATTTCATCTGAAGATGCAATAAGTGTCAGAGATTCGCTAATGTTTCGAGGTAACCGGTGGAGGAGCTGATCCCCATGAGTGGACCATGACCATTTGCTCAATGAGGGATTGAGATCATTGGGCCCTTACCTCGGGGCAAAGGACAAACTAAATATGTGATAGTAGCGGTGGACCATTTCACTAAATGGGCAGAGGCTGAGCTCATGGCAAAAAGCACCGAGTGAAAAATAACGAATTTCGTTTGGAAGAACATTATTGCTGGTTTGGCGTCTCACATACCACTGTGTCTAACAACGGAAAGCAGTTCGATAACGACATGTTCAGGGGTATGTGCTAAAGGCTCGACATCGTCAACACCTACTCATCATCTCGTCATCCTTAGTCTAATGACCAAGTGAAAACTGTGAACAAAATCATCAAGAATCATCTTAAGACAAAGCTGGAGAAGACCAAGGGCAATTGGGCCGAGGAACTCCTGTTCGTTCTGTGGGCATATAGAACCACAACTTGATCAACTACACGAGAGACCTCATTCTCCCTCTCATACGGTTCGGAGGCCTTCGTCCCAGTCGAGATAAGACTCCCTACGCTTGGGTACGAACCTATCAAGAAGATCAAAATACTAAGCAGATTGCAGCAAGCCTTGATTTTCTCGGAGAATTGCGTGACACCGCCGGACTGCGAGTTGCGGCTCGACACCAGTAGGTCGCCCATTTCTACAATTCCAAGCTGAAGACAAGGTGATTCCGAAGAGGAGATCTTGTCCTTCGTCGTGTGTTCAAAACACAATGGAACTCGTAGTGGGGTCCCTGGGCCGAAACTGGAAGGGACCCTATCGAGTAGTTGACTCGACTAAATCGGGATCCTACCGCCTAGTGGATTTGGAAGGATGACCACTGTCGCATCCCTGAAACTCCGAGAACCTTAAGATCTATTATCCGTAAAATGAGATAATGTAAGGGTCGGAACCGTTTGTTATGATGACATTTTAAATAAAAGATGCTATTTTATACATGAAGTCTACATGGGACTCCTTCTGAGGAGGAAGATCTCGACGACGAGCCGTTCACCTAAAAGATGATCGCCTCGTCAATTAAGCACGCTACGAGGGGTCATTTCTCACATGCGGAAATGAAATCCTTCGATAAGATAACTCTTAAAGAAGAAGTTAGCTCGTCACTCGACAACCTCTACAAATGCAATCCACAACCAACCAATGGAATCATCAACCAAAAAGTAATTTAAAAGTATAAAGTGCAAAAGTGTCATAATGTTTAGTCACAAAAGAAATAAAATCATTTAGTCAAAGGGGGAGGATCGACAACGGAGTTGGGAGGTTAAATGTCGGGAGCGTCTTTGGGCTCGGCAGCAGCAAGAGCGTCTTCAGCAGTGGCGACGACAGAAGCATCTTTAGCCTCCTCGGTTGTAACACCCCATACTTTCAGTACTCGGGTGTCACCACATAGAACTGCTTGAATGCTTACACATATGCATTTACCCACATAATTTACCTTACATGTCACTATCCAACAACCCACAATCTATCCATCTTAACTCTTCAATTTTAGCCTATGACAACTCACAACATCATAATAAAATTTGATATCAATCTGTTCGTTTGACTATCACAAGTTAAAATATATTTAAATAACTGAAAATCTTATTTGTATAATCTTGAGCGTGATGACATCTCATCATACACTTATTTAGTACAATCAAACTGCACTAAACCAATGTAGGGATCAAAATCACAAGATCTACCATTCATCGGCCTATAACGCCCCGTAGAAAGATCCATCCTATTCAACTCCCAAATTTCACCTAAACATTCATTAGGATCCCTAGAGTTATCAATAATGAAATACTAGGCAATCCAATCGTTGGATTGGTTTATAATGGTCATAACTCCTAATGACCTACAGTGTGACCCACAACATGAATTATATATATAATGTACAGATAATAGTAATAATAATACAAAAATGATATAAATACATATATACACACAACAAACTAAATGAAATAAAATAAAATTATTATTATTATATAGGTAGTAACAAGTCTTGATGATGTGGACAACCCATAGGGCCACTTTGGCCGTTGACGATCGATTTGGGGTAGATTTGACCACCAGAACAATTATAATCATTCGTTAAGGGTCAAGATCTAGTTGGCATGGCCCACCTAGGCCTCACCATTGGCCCAAAATGGGCTAGGACCCTTATGTAGGATCCCCCAATGCAAATGGATGGAGTAAATTGTGATAAATAACGTCGCAGTGGGCCTCTATACGATGCATGTGCACTAAGAATACTCGTGCACGAGGTGCACAAAAATCATGAGCTCGTTCAAACCAGCTCTGACCGAAAGCACCAAGACAGACCGGGCCATGACGTCCTCCCGCCTTCCCTCTATTTGAAACCGACCTACTTTGAATCTATAAGTGGGCCACCACGACCACTTTCCAAGCATTCTAAATCGTTCAAATTCTTCATGGGACCCACATGAACAAAACAGTATAGTCGTTTGATCAGTTGTAAATGGACGAAGGAGATTGAATGCCACCGTCCAATCCAAGCCAAAAACCACCCAACCCGAGCCTGTGAAAACGAAACCGACTTCCTCTTTAGGAAGGACCATTCTCAGTCGTCCACTGGGAGAACAATCTCAGCCGTTCTCTCTCTCTCTCACTCCCTCTATAAGATGTCATCTTCTCCTTCTTATGGTTTCGATTAGATGAAGCACCTATGCGAACCAGAGTCAAGCCAACTAATGGTTATGTTTTCGATTCCAAATAGAGATTGAAGCCATGCCAATCAATGGCCAAGTTTCGAGTCCAATCAGGTTGTAATGGTTATGGAAACTCGGTCTGAAACTGAGCCAGGTAATGACTCTGTTTCGGATCCAAACCATTCCTCACGACAATAGCATAGTGAGGCCAAGAGCAGGGCCTGTAGGAGCATTCTTCTTAAACTAAAGTCAAGTCTGTTTGGACTGAGACCATGCCTAAAATAAGGCTGAAAAACTGGCATTGTTTCAGTTCAGTACCCGACCAATCAATGGTTGTGGGTCTGTCCGAGGTAACTGTGAGTGGGGTCCCTGTTTTGGGACGATTCAGGCCATGCACTAGGACCTTGTTTTAAAGCAGAATCTGAGTCAACCAATGGCCTTGAATCTAAGCTAAAAACTAGGCTAAATAAGACCAATACAGTAATATGTTGGGCTGAATGTTGCAGCCCTGTTTTGGTCCGAGTCCAAGCCTGACAACGGCTGTGATATGGACTAAGATATCAACTGATAAGGGACCCTGTTTTGGGCCAAAGCTGAGCAGATCCATGGCTCCATTTAAGTCTAAGATCAGACCTGGAACAAGGCCAAGAAAATAAGCCTGTTTGGAGCTGAATCCAGACTGTTTGATAGGCCATCAAATGACCCTGTTTCGAGTTCGTTTAGACTAGTAATGAACGCTGGTCAGGAGCTCTCAGAATGGCCCTTGATCGGCTTCCACCTAGCCTCGAAAATGGGCCGTGAGTGGGTCCCAAATCGGACCTAAATCCAGCTGCAGAAGGGTCCGAAAACAGCTCCATGCAGAAGACGATACTGCTCACGTATAAGGCTGGCGGGTTGACTGCTGTCTTGGGCTTACACACATGCAGGTGGGCCTCAGTTATGGGCTACCCTGACCGCATGTTCTGCACTGACCGTGGGTCCCACCAAATGCCGGTGGATTGCTTTAATGCTTAGCCACCATAGGCCATTAGTGTATGGACCGTCCATCAGGGATGAGGGTCTAGATGTGGACCATGGGCTGGACGACCTTCAATGACGTCCAATGCTGGACACCCCTTGGAAGGATGTATAGGTCCATATATGTATAGCATGCGCACAAACTGTCCACACGATGCAACGTAGGTGGTGCACATCCAGGCCGTCCATTCATTCTGGCTTCAGATATAGGGCCCACCTTGATTTCGCATACGTGGAAACCACCTGAGAAGAGGATACATGGTGCATGTGTGCACCTGGACGTGAACCCTGCCAATCAGTTCACGTAAACCACATGTAAATGTAAAAATTTGAGATCTCATCATACCTGATGAGTCTGGAAAATCTGAATGGTCCACATGGAGCAGAACCTCAGGAAACCCCCGTGGTTCCCATTTTTACATTGAACTGAAACTTCGGTGGGCCCTAAAAGGTGCAAATAGTTTCTTCCCTTGATTTGGAGTTATCTTCATTATGGGCCACCGAAATCTTAGATCATGATGAAAAATTACCTCCTAAGGTTTCTTGGGATTCCACGTCTTATGGACCGTTCGGATTCGACACCTATGTCACATGTGTAAAGATGCACACGTGCCTTGGTGCATAGGTGGGCCTGCCTCATATATTCGTGCATAGTGAGTCCTGCACATGTGGAACTCACAATTGTGCGCGCCAGATATAAATCGTCCCAAGGTCTGAATGAAGGGTGCCTGGCCACATATCTACTTCGTCCACCAAGAGCTCATGTGGTACATATATATACATACACACCATATGTTGCAAATATCATACACATAATGTATACATGGATACACTGTGTGATATATAGGTAATAAAGGTAGTGTGCTAGCTTATCCATATGATAGTGGGCCATATGGGGGTCCCACCATGGTATAAATGCTTGTCAGCACAGTCCGTGCAATGGACCCCACCAACTAGGTAACTGTATATTGTGCCCACTTATTAGGACAGGTATTGTCGGGCCTGTACTTCTCTCAATAAGCACCGAACCATCATGATTTGGGCCATTCGACCAACCATGGCGTCCTGAAAATCTTAGATCTTGTCAGCTAATGCAAGGGATTTCTCTAGGAATCTGTTTAAGTGACGCAGTGACACTAGCTTTTTGAGAGGACTCACACCAAAGGACACCATACAACATATCTGGTGATGATTCTTTCCCCTTAAGCTTTCCACCCTTAACTATACCAGAAACAACAGCTTTATTAGTGTAAATGGCTAGCTAGACTAACGATAACTGTGTGTAGAAATAAACTATTTTAACTTGATTTATCTGTTTAACATGATAATTCTCAGATTTTTGATCTCTTTGAACTGCCTAAGTGAATAATTTAGTCATTTACGCCCCGTAAATTCAGTTGTTGTATATTGATAGTAATACATGTGTCGTTCCTTATTCCCCTTCCATATTGTAATATATGTTGCTATAACACGCATACTACTAAAATCTCTCCATGAGAAGTCCTAACGAAGGAAAGTCTGTGCTTGGGGTGTAACTAGATTGGTCATAACATAAGTGGGCCCCTGACATGGAGGTTTTGGTCATGGTACTTATAGTGGGGTTCACCATCCATGTGTGGTTTCACCTAACTGACTTGGGATGGACTACATAACCCTTCCAGATACCGTTGTTTACTCATTTTTGAATCATTCATGTCGACATGTTTAAATCGCCACTTTTAGTAATTTCAACATTTCACCCCTAGTCGGCATTGATAGTAGCCCCTTTATGTTTAACTGATTGACCACATGTTAGTGGGTGCTACACTCACCCAAAGACAGTAGCCTCATGGGCCGAGGATGGTGGAATGGGACACTATGCCCGAGTCGTCGGCATACGCTGGGCCACAAGCTCCCCGTAGTAACCGTAAGCTTATTTAAAATGGCTGAGTGTAATTGGATTAATAATGGACTGGCTAATCATGCATACATCGCACAGACCAGTATCATTGCTATTATATGTAATGTATATATCGTTGCGACTGGATGATGTGTCCCGAGTTCGATGTTCCGATTGGATGATGTTTCTCGGGTTCGATGATTGTATGGGCGGCGGTTCACTATCTACACAGATGAGCATCCCCGGGGCATGAACGCATTTCATACATCCATGCATTTAATAAGACTACATCTACTGTGTTTTGGACTATCTGTATGCTTTTATGTTATTCCTTGTTAAGGGCGGCGGTGTGTAATCTTAGTGGGAGATCACACTGAGTTGACCACTCATTCATCAATATATAATCGTATGGGTAGCTCAGGTGGCTTGAGTGATTTTCAGGTTCAAACTGATGAGGAGCCGGGTACAGGTGCTAGGGATGCACGACCGTATTGTCAAAAGTAGTCACATCGTCTTGCGACTTATGTTTAGATTCTTCTGTCACTTCTCATGTATCAAAATTATGTGAATTCTTTTATTTATATTGAGACATTGGTTTGTATAAGTCATTATGCGCAACCACTTGTATATTTTCAACATAAATGAAAATTTTTCTTGTGCTTACTTGTCCATTATACACTCATCTGCTTACTCCGATAAAATGAAAATTGTATACTCAAATTTCGACCATCTTTTAAGGTTAACACTCGGGTTTTTGGAAAACGGGTCGTGTACTTGGGTCCTGAAAACATGGAGTGTTACATCAGTAGCCAGAGCATTAAGGTCAAGGTCCGGATAGAGTCCTCTAACATTGCCCAAACAGGCGTTATATGCATAGTAATAGATTCTGTCTATCTTGACAGACCTCTTTACCGAAGACTTGAGCTTCTTAACTGTCGAGGCGGCTTATGAAGCAGCCAAGGCCTCGAGCTTGGCATGTTGCACAGCTATATTCTCGGCAGCGTCATGTCTGGCTTACCCGAGTTCAGCCGTTAATTGCGCGTTGTCCTCCCCCACCCGTTCAAGAAGAGCTTTTGTGCTCGTCAATTCGGACTTAGCCAAGAACAAGCGAGACTGAAGTCCATTCAACTTCTCTTGTTCCTCGGTTGAGGTCTTCAGGAGCCCTTTCAGCTCAGCCTCTCTCTCACTCGATCTTAGTCATCGCCTTTAGCCTCCCCTAAATTGAGAGAAATATCAACAATGCATGAGAAAGAAAGGAGTTAGAAAATACAAAACAACAATCAGAGCCAGCAAGTCAAGTTGAAAACTTATCGTATAACAGACCAAGGCATAACTATTGACAAACGACTCGGGAAGGCGAGTGAAGGTATTGGCGATTGACGTCTTGGGCGCGTGCTTTGTCGTCCAGTCGACAAGGAGGGACATGTGATAGCTGGGTGGGAATACCTTCGATCCCGAGAGAGGAGCCAGATCAGCGACTCTCTTGACACCGCTAGAAGCTGAGGCCTGGGGCTCAGCCTCGGGTATGGTAGCACATCCGACCAAGATGTCTGTTCTACGTGCCAAAAATCTATTTCAGCAGCCGTGAGGTTGATGCCCATGGGCTCGTCCAAGATATCCCTCTTGTTCCCGGGTGAGAGGTGTGAGGCAGTTAGAGGAGCCTCGGGGGCTGGAGCGGGCAGGCTCGACCGCACGAGGGATAGTTTTCTTCTTCTTCGTCATGATCCTTACACGAGGCTTCGAAGTCATCATTACACTAAGAGGGGGGCGCAACGCCCTCTTCCTCTTAGAATCGGAGGCCTCGGCCATACCTTGATTAAAGAGGTTCAGTTCAGAAATGTGTCTACACAGAAAACTAAAGTTGTATAATAAAAAAAACTGCGAGACTTACCCAAGGTAGTAGGGAAAGGCTTGAATCTATAAAGTTTGGATTGAAAAATGGTGTCCGGACTAATGATATTCTGTCAGACTCGTTACTCTTCTTTAAGTACCCGGTCCTTAGCGACTTGGGCTCGGAAGAAGGGAGATATATCCAGAGGACCTTTTGGATAATCTACGAACAGAAGACAAAGATCAGAACACATAACAGGCCAGAAATCTAAAATGTAGTATGAATCTCAAAAGATTCAACCTAGGTTGAAAAACTTGGTAGGCACTTTGGCCTGCAGATTGCCGAGCTCGGATGCAGGTGCTTCCCAATCTCCCGAGGCCCAAAACCATTTGCCCTTCCAATCCTTATTGGAAGAATGAAGCCTGACAACGAGGCCAGTGGTACATTGGCTCATTACTGAGAAATAGTACTAGCACGACTCACACGAGTCATGCTTGACTTGGTACATAGATAGAAATTCATCCGGCATCAAATCGTGATTCTTGAGCTAACACCAGATGATGTACGAAGAGATCAGGATTCGCCAGGCATTAGGGACTAGCTGACCCAACGCCAACCTCAGACGTGCAGTCATCAAGCGCACGAAATGATGAATTGGAACCTGAAGCCCACATTGGAGAGCGCAGATGAAGATAACAATATCTCCATCAGTTGTATCTCCTGGAGCGTCGAGGGAGAAAGGAGCTCCGATGTGCACTGAGTTAGGGATCTAGTACTCGACATATATTTAAGTCATTTGGATTCGACTAAGACCGAGCCCCCAGGGATGACCACCTCGGACCGGCCTCCAGAAGGCCCGACCATGGTCCTTGTAGTCGGATCCCGAGGTATTCTCTTTTATCATTTGGCATGACGCTTTGCTTTTGAGCCCGTAGTCTTCTTTGCAGGAGGTCGGAGGGGTATCGCCTCAAAGGGACCTTTCGATCCCCTGCACTCGAAGTCCATACTCTCCGGCTCAGACTTATCTTCGACTGCTCGGACTACTTGAACTTCGTCTAAATCGTTCGACTTAGCTAGACTAAAGGAAATTGAGAAAGGGTTGAGAAAGACTCACAAGAAATTGCTCTCCAGAGGATAGCTTGCGACGCAAACGCTTTGAGAAAATGAAATGCAACGAGACTCAAAGGGAAGCAGAGAGCGACCTTTATAACATTAGTCGGTCGGTTATAATAATTGCAAACAACTGTATCTGAACCCAAAACGGCGTGATGCCGAGCCCTGCTGCATACGTGACAATAGATTATTTGTCCTAACTGACACCCTCTGAGCTGCGTACTGCCATCATTGAATGACATTCAATGCGCAAACGACCCTCCACCTCTGAATGACCACACGACAACACCCTACTCACCTAAACGATTCGAATCCCCAACGTTCGCCACATGCTCGTCAATCATAAACTTGTTCTCAAAAGGCTGTCGTCGTAGTACAACACCTTGATAACGAAGAGAAGTGATTACGAATGTTCATTTTAGCCTTACTGACCTGTCATCATGGAGGGAGTGGCGATCCATCTCTCAAGTCATTTACTCCCCAAGTCTATCATCATAGAGGGAGCGGCAGTTCATCTCCCGAGTCATTTACTCCCTAAGTCTGAGTGAGCTCGAACTCGAGGAGTAGGAGGCTTTTGTCATGGGAAAAATCTGGACTGACCATAAGCAAGGCCGACCCGGAACAACCGCATCGATACTTAGCTAATCCAAGCGATCTTCAGGGGTCTGCTGGGCTAAACGAATAGACGTATTAAAGACTTCGAAAGGAGCAATGACAACAACACAAACCACCGACCCGTGACTCCTATGCATGGGCTCGGACCACCGACTTGTGGTTGTTATGCACAGGCTCGGACCATCTGAGCTCGACTCGACTTAACGTCACAATGTACGATAAGATCGGCCATTACTCCATGTTCGTAGTGTAACTGACGCTATCAATGGGTGCGTTTTCTCCACCTAATGGAGGAGATTGTGCTGAGATTACCAGAAGAGGTCAGTCTAATTAAAAGGTATAAAATGGGGGACTCATGCAGGAGAATAGGGACGCAATATCTCACACCCTAAGCCCTAACTACACTACTTAGACTCAGATTCCTAGCATGACTTTGGCATCGGAGGGTCCCTGCTCTATTCAGGGGCTCCTTTGTCCTTCTCTTGTGCAGGCTTATAGGGCTTGGCGTGAGTATTTAGAGCTCGGTGAGAGTGAACCAGATTTTTGTATCAACAGACAACATAAATATATAACACATACATGGTGAGTCAGGCACTGACGACCAGACGAACACTAGGGATTTTGAAATCCATTATGAATTTTAGTCATTGATTACAATTCCATGGTACTCCAAACAAGATTTTGCTTAATTCAATGTTTTCCATGCAAGAATTTTATCCCAAACATGGGATTGAATGGCTAAAATACCATGATATTTCCATACATGTAATCATTATACCATTACGATGTTACAATTCAATACTTGAGAAGATTTTAATGGTGGGCGTTTAGTCACCACTGTTTCTTACAGTGTGGTGCATCTGAGATTTAGATCTACCTCATTTCCAAAACTATGCATCAAACTAAGCCAGAGAAATGGACGAACGGCCTGGATATAACATATACATCATGGTGAGCTTATGGAGCTTTTCCAACACCGCCATTGAATGCCGTGTGCTTGACCACACAATCGGCATCAAAGAAAGAAGAGATGGGTCGAGTAAAACCTCACTGACCAATAAGGGTGTACACAAGTCGATCCGAGTCTTATTGGGCTCAACCTGGCTCGGCTTGATCACTAGCCACACCCAGCCCGGTCACCGAGCCAACATGTGTAGGCCGAATTCGGCCTGGTCAGCAATCGAGCAAGTTCGGGCCTGCTCCATCTATAAAGGGACAGACGACGTTCTCACTTCTTTGTCACAAATGATTAGGATATATGTGTGTGTATAAACGGCCGAGTCAGGCCGAGTTGGGCCAGGTCGAGTCAAGTTTTGGACCGAATTGGGCCGAACTAGGACATGTTTGAACTCGGAGAGAACTTAGTTTTGAGCTGAAGAAAATGGCTCGTCTTGGCTCAGGTCGAGTCGAGCGAGTTAACCGGGCTAGCCGGGTTTGTGTACAGCCCTGTGCCCCACCAACAGCTGCCATCGTATACACGCGCACACTACCACACATGTGTGCCGGACCGCAAGACACGAATGTCGATTGCCTAATACCCATCGGAATTCATGTGGGGCCAGCATGATGTTTGTGATATATCCAACCCGTCCATCCTTTTTGGCAGCTCATGCTAGGACGTGACTCCAAAACAGAAGCAGATCCAAAACTCAAGTGGGCCATGAAACATGAAACAGTGGGGACTGATCGTCCACCGTTAAAACACTAGTGAGGCCAGGTAAGTTGTGTATCGGGCTAAATTTTTAACATTTCAATTATTTTCAGTAGAAATGACCTTATGAAAGATTCGGATGGCATAGAAAAGTCAGAGACGACCCCAGTAAGGTTTCAACGGTTAGCATTTTCCTACCCAATTTTTCCTATTTTGTGGCCCATTTATGCTTTGGATCTATCTAATTTTGATTTGTTAATCTGAAGATGATTTGGAAAAACGGATGGACGGGGTGGATTTCTCAAATATCTCTGTGGAACCCAACCTCCGAACGCAGAAACTTCCACCTTTGGTCCCCGGCCAATGGAAGCGGATTGGCTGGTGTACCACACACCAGCTATATAGCTGGTGTAGATACGTGTCGTGCGAAGACGATCGCCGACGCTCATCGAGCTCCGACTTATACGAACGGTTCAAAGTAGATCAAAGTTACATGGGACCCACAATGATGTATTTGTTATATCCACACCGTTCATCCAGTTTTCGTTATAGTTTTAGAGTTTTAGACAAAAAAAGAAAATAAAAAATCATATCCAACTCTCAACTGGATCACACCAAAAATATCAGCCAGTATAATGATTTTCACCGCCAAAAAATTCGTAGGGCTACCGGAACGTTTATTTTACATCCGATGTGTTAATAAGGTAAAAACATACATGTACAATGAGGAAAAGCAAATTTAATATTGATCCGAAACTTCTGTGTCCCTTAAAAGGGTTTCAATGGCAGACGTTCAATCCCCCACTGCCTTTTTCAGTGTGGTCTACTTGATCTTTTTATCTGTCTAATTTTTTGGTTCAAGCCTTAAGATGATCTTAAAAAATTGATGGACGGTTTGGATATAACACATACCTCATGATGGGATCCACAGAACTTGCTGACGTCGATACACTAGCTATATAGCTGGTGTGTGGAACATCAGCCAATCCGCTTCCCCGGCCCATCCACGCACTCAAAAACTCGAATCCTACTCGCGAGAGTAGTATTCCCATTTCTTTCCCTTTCTAACCCCCGCTCAGTCCAAAAACCCCATCCCTGACCCTCCCATCGCATGCGCCTCCATCCTCTCCTGAAAATATCCCGCAATCGCCATCCCGGCATCCTCCTTATCCTACGCCACTACTCCCCCTTATCCCACGCCCCTCCCCACTGCTTCCACGTCAGCACCCGAAATCCACCGCCCATGGCCGAGGACGAACTCCGGCAATCGTTCGCCAACAAGCAGGCCGCCGTCGACGCGCAAGCTGCCGCCGTCAGGGACCTCAAGGCTCAGGGAGCCGCCGGCTCGGATCTCGACGCGGCGGTCGAGTCGCTCAAGGTGCTGAAGCTGGAAGCCGCTGCGGCCGCGAGCCAGCTCCAGGCCGCCGTCGCCGCGAGTAATGGGGAAGGGAGCTCTGCTAGCAGGGAGGCGTTCCGTCAGTCGGTCGTGAATACACTCGAGAGGCGGCTGTTCTACATACCGTCTTTCAAGATCTACAGAGGCGTCGCCGGCCTCTACGATTACGGGCCGCCAGGGTGCGCTGTTAAGTCCAACGTGCTCGCTTTCTGGCGCCAGGTAAGCAGGGGTTGCTAACATGAACCGAGGGTGTTAGGGTAGTTACACTGCACTGCCTGAATGTTTGGGCGACTTTTTTAAAACCCTACTCTTGATTTTTTTAAAAAATGTTTTTTAAGGGTTAGATTACTATGTACACGTGACAGGAGTGTAGTTTGATCAAGACCCTCTAAATTGTGGATTGAGCACGTTGTAAAAATCACACGAATTGGATGGCAGTAGGTGAAACATCTGATACCTGTATGTGGATATTTCTTCGTTAACCTTTTATTTGATGGCTGCTGTTTGGATGGCGAGAGTCATGTGCCAAGTGTTTTTTTTTTTTTTTTTTGTTGGATATGCACTATCCAAGATGGGGCCCAGTGTTGGGACGGTCTGGATTGATGTATGGGCGTGCTATGTGTATCATCAGATGAGTCAAGTGACATTAAGGAAATTGTGTTGAACACACATTTCATATCGCTGATACCGAAATGATTCGTTCAGTACAAGGTGAGTCGCTTTGATGAAATGAAAATGATATCTTAAAAATGAGATGGTTAGACGGGTCGGACTCGTCCCGTATGACTTTTAGGTCCAATTCGTCCCAGATTAGAAAGAGTCAGACCAAGTAGTGACTGAGTTGCTTGATTTTAATTTATAGGTCATCCAACTCAGTCTGGTTCCCATGAAACTGATATGACTCGATCCATACTGAGTCAGGGATGTGTGTGTGTGTGTGTGTGTATAGAGAGAGAGAGAGAGAGAGAGAGAGAGAGAGAACAACATTTTATTGAAATGTGCACCAAAAGGCATGAAAGAATACAAAACCATAAATAAAAACAAAAGAAAAGCTTTCCATAGGCCAACCAGTCGGAAGTGAAGTCCTAGAAAAGCCCCCAAGAGTCGGGGATGATATTTAGAACCATGCATTGTAGTCTTACCCATGTTTTTATTTACTCTGGACTCTGAACTGAAGTTAGTAATCAAGCACTCAATGTCCATGCAAAATGCATGCATTTACAAGATTGGACTGTTCATCTGTTCAATCCTACTTGGATGGGTCACATACCATAATTTATACCTATCAGATGATCCTAGCCGATGATTGGAGAACTTCCTTAAATTGAACCCTGGGTACTGTTTGCTGGACCCGCAGTCCCTAACTGCCAATCGTAGTCCTCAAAAGTTGTCCTACTGTTGATAGGATTACCTAAACAGTGTTATTGTCATGCTGCACCCCATCCATAGTACAGTAGCAGATGACGGGTATGGATTTTGTACATCTGAGCAATATTTATGGAAATTGGGTGCTTGGTAAATAACTTAGATGTTTGCTTCTAGCATGTGTTCTCCAAAGTGAGATGCTTAATAAGTTTTTGCAAGTGTAGAATTTTAACATGATCTGGATGGGAAAACACGGAATTTCCATGGTTTGCATGCATTAGTGGTTTCTCTAACTCTCCGATATAAATAAAAACATCATCATGCAGTGAATCAGGTTAAGAAATCCCAAGGCAATCTGCCCAGGTGATTTGTGGCACATGCATGAGAGCCAGGCCATTTTCTGGATGACTGGGTGGGCCCCAACGTGAACATATCCTGCTGGAAAGTTGGACTGGCACTCTCATCAGGTGGGGTTACACATGCATGAGGGAAGAATGGATGGTTTTAAAAAAGACCAATGGTCTGTCTTCAGTGTACTTGTTTAGCTCTCTTAATAATATATTTCTGAAGGGAATTGAGTTGCTTTACTGAATGTGGCATAAACACCTTCCAATAAGCTCTATCAGAAAGTTCCTTCATTGCGTCCTTCTCAACCCTCCACCTACAAAAAAGTTCATGGCCTATCTTCATTGTACTTGTTTTCATTGTACTTGTTTAGCTCTCTTAATAATATGTTTCTGAAGGGAATGAACTGCTTTACTGAATGTGCTGTTCAAACGTCCTTACAAGTTTGTAAAAACAGAAAAGGAGTACTAAAAGCAAAAAAGTAGGACATATCATAAATTAGGTTCTTTGCAAAAGCTTTTTGGATGTGCATTCAACAAGAAATCATTTACCACTTCCCAACTAGCTTTGAAGAAACTGAAAGAGACATCATTGAGAGTATCATGTGTAAGTAATACACAAGCAATACCAACGTACGAAAGTTTTTAAATTAGGGTCTTTGTAATAGCTACTCGGCATGTGAGTGGCACTTGAAATCTTAGCAGATGTAATGCTTTTGTTGCATAGGTTGAGAAGGTTAGGGAGTCTTTCGTTAAAATCCATGAGTTTTTTTTATGTATCTCAATAATTTCTGCATGCGGGAATCTTTCTTTATGCTATTTTATAATAAGTCACACATTTGTGTACGCCCACTGTCACCCCTCTTTCCTCTTTACTCTCCTAAAAGATTTACAAATGAGGTTTGGAAAGATTTTCTGTTGTTGATCTCCTATTAAATGTAGATCTACCCATTTATTAGCATAGAGAATTTCACATCATGAGTGGGGTTGCTTGTTCATTGTTTGGTGATGAATATGTACTTATTTATCTTATTTGTTTTTCAGCATTTTGTTCTTGAGGAGAACATGTTGGAAGTGGATTGTCCATGTGTCACACCTGAAGTTGTCCTGAAGGCATCAGGTCACGTTGACAAGTTTACAGACCTTATGGTTAAGGATGAGAAAACAGGAACATGTTATCGGGCAGATCACTTGCTTAAGGATTTCTGTAAGGAGAAGCTTGAGAAGGACCTCACGTTGCCAGCTGGGAAGGCAGCTGAGCTGAAACATGTCCTTGCTGTTCTGGATGATCTCTCAGCTGAGGAACTTGGTGCGAAGCTAAAGGAGTACGGTATCACTGCACCAGATACAAAAAACCCTCTTTCGGATCCCTACCCTTTCAACTTGATGTTCCAGACATCAATAGGCCCATCTGGTTTAAGCCCCGGGTGAGAATTTGAATTTGATATCCAGTCATAACACTTCAGCAAGGCACTTCTTTTGTGGTTTTCGACTGTGTGGTGTCTATCATGTTTCATTTATAGGTATATGCGCCCAGAGACAGCACAAGGCATCTTTGTGAATTTCAAGGACTTGTATTATTATAATGGGAACAAGCTTCCTTTTGCAGCAGCTCAGATTGGTCAAGCTTTCAGAAACGAGGTTTGTCCTCAGTAATACCTGTGAAGTTTAATGAATTTCTAAATATTACTCACATCCCTGCACACATGCACATATATATTGGTAAAAGACATTTAGACTTAGCTGCAGATGTCTCAACTCAATAGCGCGATTATTTTATTTTATTTTTTTTGAAATTTTAAATTCTTATACTGAGAGATGAGCCTACTGGGAGTTGGACCCAGGTCGCTAGATTCATGGTTAAGAGTGCTAAACCACTACATGTCTGAGCTGTTCTGATGTTGACTGCTAATTTTATTTTTTCCTTAAAGATTTGCTAAACCACTATCAACTCAGTAGTGATTTTTTTTTGAGATGTTCTGATTTGATTAATAAGTTTCACCCATTGAACAGTCTTTTTCATACTAACCAAAAATTTCCTTTTGTGGGATAGCAATCTTGATGAATTTGAAGCTAGGGAAGGTCTCTTCCTGATACTCGGTAGCAATGATAGAAAATTGGAATAGAAAGGGAAAATGTGCCTGCTGATTTGACTTCGTTGAGTCAATGACAGACTAGGTAACTGGGTCAAGTCAATGAATTTGTAAGAAATGTGAAAACAGCGAAGCATGAAGTAATTGTTATTGATTCTGGTGTATGGATTCAGTGCTAACAAGGTTGGCTATAGTTTGTTTTAAAGAGACCTGAGGAGGGAATGGAAGAGTGAAGTCATGTTGAGTTGATGGGTTGGTTTCTAAAGGAGAAACATAATTTGGAAACCAGAAGCAGACCTTCACTTTCCTCCTTTCTTTTCAGGTAATTTATTGTGGTTGGTTTCTGAAGGAGAAACATAATTTTGAAACCAGAAGCAGACCTTCACTTTCCTCCTTACTTTTCAGGTAATTTATCGAAGTTAATGAGCCGATCATTGACTTGCCAACTACATGAAAGCCCACAGAGTTGATCAATTGATGTGGTGGATTTTTTCAAAAACCAGTCACCGATCTTTTGTCCATCTTGATGCAGCGTATGATAGCGGTACACATGAAGTGGGACACGTGCAAGATTTGGTGGGTCCATGTGGGTGAGCCATTTGAATGGTCGATGAATGAGACAAAAGAAGGTCAAAACAGTCCACATTTAGGAAGTTTTTTTTGCAATAATAATATTTCTTTCTTTGCACGCATTGGAAAGGATTCACAGGAAAAAGAAGAGAAGCTTAGAAACTCTCATAGCTGTCGTGGAAAAAAAAGGAGTGTTTGCTTAGGAAATTTATTAGCGGGAGACTCTGGGACTCTAGGTCCATTTTACTTTAAATTTGTATGGTTTTGATGCAATTTCATGTGGTCCCATAGGTAGGTGTTAAGTCGGCATGCTTCTTGGGGATTAGAGTGATGTAAATGAGACTTTTATGGGTTGTCCTATACAAGGGCCAAGGGGGAAAACGAATTTTATCAATCCAATCTTCATTTTATACTACTAAATTTGTGTTTTGGTTGAGCTTACCACTTGTAATGAGTCTAACGACCCTAGTATTAAGCGATAATCTATGAAGTGAGACCTTGTCTCTTTCCTCCTAGTTCTTGTGATTTTCTCTTATTTTAGCATCCTCTCTCCCTCTTCTTCACATTACATGCAAAATTAGTAGTTGAGGCGATTCTACCAATATAAATTGCATGGTGAGAATAGTGACAAAGCATCTAGGCAGTTGGTGTTTATTGCGGATGAAATCTGTGACCTATCCACCAAAAGTGAAATAAAACTTAGCCATGGTCCTGATAATTTACCGAAGTTGGGAGCAGCTTATAGGGCTGAGCTCCTGGCAGTAAACCAACTATTTGAGGTGTGATTCTTGTTTAGAGCGGAACAAAACAAGGCTAATCATCATCTTGAAACATCTTTTTGATAGATCCCACTTCGTATTGCTTATGATCCCAAAGTCGCATTTTGATTTGAGGATTTGAACTATCTGATCTGTGGCTCGTAAACAACGGACGGGTGTAACAAAATTGGCCCCATTCAAAGGGTGAGGAACTCAGGATCATCCAATTGTTGTGATTCTTGAACCATGGCTTGCCTGCTATGGTCCTATTGAATGATCTGTCCCAATCGCTGAATGGGTGTCCCACATGTCATTTAAAAGGTTTGGGGACACTGCTAATGTCTTCATAAGGTGGGGACATTAGCAAAAGCTATTACCTTTTGATGCTGTTTCTCACAAACAGAATCAAGTGTCAACGACATGTGGATGGAAATAAATATCTTTTTGATATAGGTAGGATGGGAACAAAGATCAAAGATCAATTACAAAAGAGATCGGGTGGCCATTCAGCGTATGCCTGTCTCCCCATGTTTAGGCAAAAGAAAAAAAAGAAAATGATAGGTTCCAGGAGGATTGATCTCTTTTGGCGCTAATGCCCAGGAGGGAATGGCCAGCCGAGGAAAAGCCTGCCTTATGGGTCACCACCTATATGCTTATTGCATGTATCAAATGGCATTCTTAATCTGGATGGTTATATCGGAGGACGAGATGTAAAGCTATGATACCAAATATGTTAATTAGCTTTGAGCTTCCCGTTTTGGTTCTGTAGCTGTTACTGTATGTTTGAAGAAAATTAATTCTTTCCTGTGAATGCCTGCTCAAGAAACATTTTCTTGTAAATGTTCTAGAAATTGTTTATCTATCTGCCAGTCTTATAGAATTGACTTTCTCGAATATGCAGATATCTCCTCGTCAAGGTCTTTTGAGAGTCCGCGAGTTCACGCTTGCGGAGATCGAGCACTTTGTTGATCCTGACGACAAATCCCATCCTAAATACAAAGAAGTTGCTGATTTGGAATTCTTGATGTTCCCAAGGGAAGAGCAACTGACTGGCCAACCAGCCAAGAGACTCTGCCTTGGTGAAGCAGTTTTCACGGTTGGTTTCACTTAAGCCTTCTCATTTGTTTTCATACCAATTCTTTCCACCCGCGTATAGTTATATATGGTTTAAGGGTAAGTCTGGGATGGGAAAATAGGAAATGGAAGCCCACTTGTTTGGATTCGCAGTCCCTCAAACAGCAAGAGTGCATTCTTCGCCAAGATACTCGAACTGGCCCTACAAAAATCAATATTTTTTCTCTTATATTTTGTTGTTTGGATTATACTTCTCATTCTGTGTGGTTTTTGTTAAAACATTATTATGGATTGCCTTTGGCCAGGGGACTGTCAACAATCAGACCCTTGGCTTCTTTATTGGGAGGGTATATCTATTTCTAACAAGGCTGGGAATCGACAAAGATCGACTACGCTTTCGGCAGCATCTGCCGAATGAGATGGCTCACTATGCTGCAGACTGCTGGGATGCTGAGATAGAGTGTTCCTATGGCTGGATTGAATGTGTTGGTATTGCAGATAGGTCTGCGTATGATCTGCGTGCTCACACGGTAAGATATGAAAACATATTAGATTTGTAAAATACTAGAATTACACGCATTTCCTATGAAACGTCATAATCTTGTTAAACTGGCTTCTCTTTTAAGTACCAACATGGTTTTTGCCTTCATTTCTTCTGAAATTACCCATTGTTGGTGGTGGTGACTTTCCCTTCACTAGTGTCATCCTTTGCTAGTGATAATATTTTGTCTTCACTAACTAAAAAAAAGAAAAAAAGAAAAAGAAAAAGAAAAAGAAGAAGAAGAAATGACACCTTTTTCTTCTTGTCCTTATCCGGATGGATCTAGTAGAATAGCTCTATACAATTCCAAATGATTGTAGAGGAAAATATTACTTTTCCTTTTACGTATATTGAGCAAATATATATTCTAAAAAAGGAGGAAATATATGATATTTGATCAGTCGTTTACTTGGCCCATTGAGTCATACATATAGGGCCTGCTTTTAGTGATCCACATAGTTAATGGTTGATGGAGATGTGCCAAAAAAATTCCTCATCAGATGATCCTGTCTGATCTGGCCCCCTTTACAGTTTAAATGTGGACCGTCTGTCATAATTTCCGTCTTCTATTTAATAGCTAGGATCATCTGATAAGAATGGCATCTAATAGGTCATGACTGTAAAAAAAAGCTGCCATTACTTGGATTAGATCCTGTAATATCTCTTGGTTGCTTATGGAAATGGACCTCATGCTATGTGACAGGAGAAAAGTGGTGTTTCTCTTGTCGCCCATGAAAAGTATGCTGAACCTAGAGAGGTGGAGGTAAGTCTCTCTCTCTCTCATTGACAACATCACTGATTCTGTTATTGTAATTGTGTAAATGATTGTTGGTTTTATGATCCCAGCAACTGGTCATAGTACCAGCAAAGAAGGAGCTGGGTCTTGCATTCAAAGGGAACCAAAAGATGGTGGTTGAAGCCTTGGAGGTAAAACTATGTAACCTACATGCCAATGTGTGTCACATCCGTGATGGTCTAGATGCTTTTCAAGTAGGACCCATTGTGTATGTGTCCTGGCATCACCCTAAAAAATTGACAGTGAAATGTAAATAAAGCCACGACTGATCATATCCAACTTACATGTGGGGACCACCTGTGAGTTGGTTGGCCTTTTTCTTGGGGTGGGCTATCCACAAAATGTGGTCCACTTGAGTAGTGGCTTGGATGTCAGGTTGCACAGTGGCGCATAACTCATGCACCTACTTTTGTAGTTGGTGCATGTAAAAAGGTTTGATGGAGCTTGACTATAGAATTGAGCTGGAATTGAAAAGATGAATGTATATCCCATATAGATGATCCGATCCTCCAACTTTTGAAGAGGATAACTTTATTTTTTAATTAAAAAAGGGGAGAGCATCCAGGTCGCACAATAGTGAATAACTCATGCACCTACTTTTGTAGTTGGTGCATGTAAAATGGTGTGATGGAGCATGACTATAGCATTGAGCTGGAATTGAAAAGATGAATATATATCCCATATAGATGATCCGATCCTCCAACTTTTGAAGAGGATAACTTTATCTTTTAATTAAAAAAGGGGAAAGCATCCCGAAATAGGAAAAGATCTCACAAGCCCTGCTTTGGCAAGAGGAGCAGCGGAGAAAGTTGTGTTCATATCCCTTTGGCAAATGAAATGTTCAGCCCAAAGTATATGGTCTCTGATCTCCTCTGCACAGGCGGCAGGGGCACTGGAAATAAATAAATAAAGGGAAAAAGGATACATACGTGGAGTCACATGGCATGGGAAACCCTGACTCACACCATTGGGTTCTAGGAGAATCTCTCCCTTGGGGTGTAGATACCATCCTAGGAAACCACTAAAGTACTCTCATTCAATATAAATCGTCATGATTTGTCCATAGGTCTCATATATGGCTATACAACCATTCCTTGCAATCCTACTCAAAATCAAAGAAGATGAGGCTTGAAGCTGTTGGCCCAAATAATAACTTACCTAACCAAATGAGGAACTAAAGCAGAGAAGTCCAAATAACCAAATAGGGAACCAACGGGATAATGCATGGGCATTTTCACACCAGGTTCGAGTGGGATGGCTTTTGTGAAGTGAGGGCACGCTCGGGGTGAGCGTCTTGTGTGAGGTGGGTGACTTGTGTGAGGCTAGACCCATGTGCAGTGGCGCCCACGAAGGGGTTCGGCCAAGGACCTAACCCATGGGAAGTGGGGCTTGTGCTATGAGATAAAGACATTGATTCATCATGCTCTATTAGTTTGAGTTTTTTATTACAAGTGGTTAATCGTCCTGCGTTAAAAGTGGTATCGGAGCGGAAGGTCTCGTGTTCGAGACTTCTCCCCGGGGGTGATTAATATAGGAGAATTTTCACATTGGGTTCGCGTGGGGTGACTTGTGTGAAGCGGGGACACACTCGAGGTGGGCAGCCCATGTGAGGTGAGACTCATGTGATATGGGGCCCACGAGGGGGGTTCGGCCAAGGACCTAACTCATGAGAAGTGGGGCTTGGGCTATGAGATAAAGAGATTGATTTGCCACTCGGGTACACTCGGGGTGGGCGGCCCGTGTGAGGCGAGACCCATGTGATGTGGGCCCATGTGAAGTGGGGTCCATGAGTGGGGTTCGTCTGAGGACCTAACCCATGGGAAGTGGGCCTGGGCTATGAGATAAAGGGATTGATTCGCCATGTTCTATCAGTTCGAGCTTTTAGAGCAAGTGGTTAGTTGTCCTGCATCACGAGAAGTCCGAATAATACTCTCTCTCTCTCTCTATGCATGTATGGTCCTGATCCAATAGAGTCGACTCTATTGTAAATTACAGTAGATGATCTTTGTGGGTCCCTCTGTGATGTTTGCATGAAATCCATTCTGTGCATCATCTTTGTCACCTTGAGTTCAACTTGTTGCCCAAAAAATCAGCCCTATTAGACACTCAGGTGGACCACACAAGGGAAAAGTGTAAAAATCTTAGTCATTTGGTATGACCTAATTGGTTTCAAAATGGCCTGATTTTTGGTGTGCCCCTTCATCCTGGGGATGTGCATCAAATGAATGGATTGAATGGCATATACACAACATGGTGGGCCCCCAAAAATTGTTTGGGAGGTTTTTGTTGGTTGGTGTCCCCCATGTTGTGGACCACTTGAGTTTTTGATCAAGTAGTTTTTTATCCTCATAGTGTAGCATCAAAGGGCTCACCTCATGGATGGGGCGGATCTGATGCACCCATCGTGGTTGGGCCCACATAAGTCATCTCTACTGTAAGTTACGGTAGAGTTGATTCTATCACACACGCATCAAGGTTTGTGTATATATGTTCTACATTTTTTTTTTCAATAAAAGCAAATCCTTATGCTTTTTTAAAGAAGATCCAACTGTGGACCCAACAGTCCAATTAGGTCATGTAAATGTGCCCTTCTGATTTGATGTGTGGGCTTCCAATCCAAGCGTAACATTGACTTGGTCCAGATCTGTCACCCATTCTGTTGATTTGGTCTGGATCATCAATTGACTCAACCTAGACCCTTGTAACCTGGTCTAGATCTTGAACATGAATGGGTGGATGGTCCTGATCTTCAATCTGGCTGGTTGGATGAGCCCAATATTTCATCAGGACAGTTGGATGGGCTCGATCTTCAATTGATCAGCAACGTGCCCATTCCCAGTCTCCCATTGGATTTTCGGATGGTCCGCCAAAGTGAGTGTGAGATTAGCTGAACCTCTTAATATTCATATTTTTTAATCTACTTGTATTCTCTAACTAGCTCTTCTGTTCATGGACAGGCCATGAATGAAGCAGAAGCTATGGAAGTGAAAACTGCTTTAGAATCCCAAGGGCAAGTGGAATTCAATGTGTGCACCCTCGGGAAAACTGTCACGATCACAAAGAACATGGTATCTGTTTCTAAACAGAAAAAAAAGGAGCACCAGAGGGTTTTTACACCATCAGTTATTGAGCCGTCCTTTGGCATTGGACGGATAATCTACTGCCTTTTCGAGCATTCGTTCTACATGAGAGCTAGCAAAGCCGGGGATGAGCAGTTGAACGTGTTCCGCTTCCCCTCTCTTGTGGCACCCATCAAGTGCACCGTCTTCCCTCTTGTTCAGCAACAACAATACGAGGAAGTGGCCAAATTCATCTCAAAATCACTAACTGCAGCAGGAATCTCTCATAAGATAGACATAACAGGTATGCTTACAAAATAAATGCCGTAGATAGATGCCTCTCTCCCCTGCCTGAAAATTAAGTATAACTTTTAACTGGTGCGATGAAAGTGGTGGTGTGTTTGATGAGTTGTGCTCAGCCCACATGCACCTCGCTCTGCATGCCTCCACATATAGATGCCAACTTGGCATTTGGGTGGGAGTTCTGGGCTGTGCATCAGGTGTGTTCGCCATGGATACCTGGTCCTGAAGTCTGTGGAGGCGCTTGTGGGCTTAAATGAGAATTAGGAACTGAAAGCTCTTTGTTTGCATGGTATTGGACTGATGTATAGTCTTCCACTTTGAAATCTTCCCACAATCTGATGCTTCGGTTTGCTGAAATTGGATCTAAGTCGATGATCCAGATCGCAGGCAGAGGTGAAAATGCCAGGATTTGAGAAGCGGGTCTCTTTTGTTTCTGCCTTTCTGAGAGTATGTGGGAGTCCTGTGTGCATTTTCTATTTGCTTTGATAAACGGTGGCAACTGATCCAGTGGACACGTGGCTTAACATACATTTCATGGACCTATTGAGTAGTCTGAAAATCACACTTCTGATTGAAAATCTTAACCACATGATTTCACCTGTTGAATTTGGACAATTGACCTTTTCCTTTTCAATCATTGATTTGATGAGCACCAATTGCTCAGGATCAATGATACATGCCATCCATCCTTATTGTCATGCATGTATGCCACACATACAGTGGATGTGTTCGCATCATTCAATGAATGGTGGGGAAATACATAGTAGTCTAGCTCCTTTGCCAATGGAAGCAAGCTTATCTCCTGAGAATCTCTCTTGTAAGCTTCAGGAGTCTGGTTGCCATTTGATTCAGATGTGGTTATGCTTCAACTCCCACAAGTGTTGAGATAACAGTCTTTCTCCTAATCCATTTTTATTCTCACTTGCGAATGATGATCCTGCTCACTGCCCCCACATGGGGGCTGACAGGCCATCACCATCATAGCCACGTCCTAGCCATTATGCTTCAACTCCCACAAGCATTGAGATAACAGTCTTTCTCCCAATCCATTTTTATTCTCACTTGCAAATGATGATCCTGCTCACTGTCCCCACGTGGGGGCTGGTGGGCCACCATCATCATAGCCACGTCCTAGCTATTATGCTTCAACTCCCACAAGCATTGAGATAACAGTCTTTCTCCGAATCCATTTTTATTCTCACTCATGAATGATGATCCTGCTCACTGCCCCCACATGTGGGGGCTGGCGGGCCACCATCATCATAGCCACATCCTAGCTATTTTGGGTTGATGGGTGTCTGCATCTACTTATCTAGGTATGTAAATTGCTGAACAATCATGCTTGTATTCACATCTCATGGACAGATGGGTGGACCTCATGAAATGTATGCATGCACAAATGCCAATACCCCATGCATATGGAGTCTCCATTGCATGCCAATACCCCATTCATGCATGGATCTATTATCTAATGTATGTATGCATGTGAACACAATCCTGCATGTGGGTAGGTGCATAATTTTGTATGCATCTATAGTGGATGAATGTGTGGATTGTGTGAATGTAATAAAATGCTTGGATGCATATACATCTGTACAAGCATATGAGCATGAATATTTAAATATGTCCGATATTAAAATCCATGTACGGTCTGTATTCAGGCATGAATTTTTGTTTTGTTGTGCTTGAAAAGAAAACTGAAAGAGAACTTTACAGGTACATCAATAGGGAAACGATATGCAAGGACAGATGAACTTGGTGTTCCCCTTGCCATCACAGTAGATTCTACAACATCGGTCACGATCAGAGAGAGGGACAGCAAGGATCAGATTCGTGTAAGCATTAATGAGGTGGCATCAGTTGTGAAGGAGGTGACGGATGGGCATAGCACGTGGGCTGATGTGCAATGGAATTACCCGGCCCATAGCGCAGCTGGTGGTGAGGGAACTCAGTAAGGCTGATCTTTGCTAATGATCTGATATCTCGTAAGATTGACATTTTTGAGTGCATTGAAAATGTGAAGGTTGGATTTTGATTGGTATAATCGAGAGAATCTTAAAATACATGCACAAATCTGAGGGGGGAAAAAGAATTTATATGCTTAGTTTTGTCATACAGTTATTTCCTTGTGATCTTACTTATCATGCCCCATTTATGATGGTTGTGCATCTTTTAATGCTGTGTTTGGATGCGTTATCAAATTGAATTGCAATTTTTTCTAATAAAGTGGAAATAACCAAATTATGGTTTCCTCACCACTCATTTTGAGCAACTGCAATCCAAGGGCCATCTATTTGTCCTGAAAACTACGAAACATCATTAATTTCTGATGCTGCCTTTTGAGCTGAATGACTTGCAATTGATTTGCTTGTACCTAAAATCACAGCCTTACCTGTGAATGTTTTGAAGAACAGTTCTAAGAGTCCGTTTCATAACTTAGTGCTGGATAAAGGTGAGAACACGATAATGATTATTGCTCCCAAGCGTTCATATAAATGCAGTAGCTATCAAATTTCTGCTTTGTTGTTTTAAATCCAACTTGGAAGTTGCACAATTGCAATTTGGTGCTCGGCCTCGCTCAAGATGACTGCTGATGAAATCACAATGTTGTTGTTTCTACTTAGGACTCCAATGCAATTCAACTGTCTGCACCCAAAAATACTCTAAAAAGGTTGTTTGGGTGACACCTTTACTACACAAGGATGGAAATACAATTATATGCCGGTGGCCCCATCTGAAAAAAATGCTCACTGGTGTTTTCCTAGAAGATGGTTTTTGGTGGTATTTTTCCCGCCCATGTTTGGCTCCATCAGTTTGGACCACCGAACATGATCCCAGATGATTCCACATAGGGCTGCAACTTGGGTTCAAGTCAACTGGAGCCTGACTGATCCTGCCTTAGTTCAGATTGGATTGGGTCAGGTTGTCACTTGTCAGGGTCCTCTGGATCGGTTGGAAAACTATTGCCTGATTTGAAATGGGTTGGGTTCAGGTTGAGCAAGTTCATGTCGGGTTTGGTCTAGTTGGGAATAATCACATGTATTAGGGTTGGGTTAGGTTGCGGGCTTTGTTGTCTTGAGGTCTGATTGGGCTTGGGTTGACACCCAACCAGCCCGAGTTGCACCCCTAACCCATGAGCTGTGGTCCCGATGTACCCTATTGCAAGCAATACTTTGGGTTGTCTAGCAAAGAGGAGAGGAAGGGTAGAGGCTACTGGCACACAAAATAAATAAAATAAAAAAGAAAAAAAAATTTACAAAATGGTAGAACTGCCCCAAGTTGAAGATGATCCTGAATATCCTTTCCTATATTCATAACCTTTTTAAAAAACTCAAATAGTTCACAATTTTAAGTGTTCGCCTATGTGCTAAGCTCTTGTATTTGAGGAACATGAACTGAATGCAAGAGCCACCATCAATAGAGCCTGTATGGATTAGATTTTGGATTCAAGAAAGTCCCACCTTGAGTTTCTTTTAATACAATTTCTATATTCCAACTTGGAAGAGGGGAATTGCACATTGCATGCCATTGAAATAGTAGTGGTTAGCTTCTCTCCTTTTCATTTGACTTTTAATTTTCATTCAAGAAAAATGGGCTCAACCATCAGTTACTGAATTTACCTCTCCACCAACATAGGTGAACCACGTGCTTACCCTCATCTTTAGGAGAGTTCTACAGGTAAAAAGCTCTTTACTACTCTCTGTTAGTGTTTGGCTTTAAAGGTCTGGCTTTCATGGCTCAGTGGTAGACAGACTCTGTTTCAACACTGTTACCAGGGATTAAGTGCTCTTGTGGTGTGTGTGAGTGTGTCAGTGACAAAAAAGAAAAAGGAAAAAAGAAGAAGAAGTGTTTGGCTTTCAACTAGTAGAGTTTTTACAAGTATTTCTGTGTTGCCCTACTCGTATAATATATTATACAATGCAAAAAGTGGGTATTTATACCACACAGCTTTAGGAGCAATAAATTCTCCAAAATCTTCAAATCTTTTTGGGACCCCTAAGAGAATATCAATGAATGAACATCATCGGATTTGATATCTTGCACCCATGACAATGGCCACCACACAATATGGAAGGCTTTTAATGATGGGCGTCACATCAATTGGCTTGAATTTTTTTTATTTTTTTTTGTGCCTAGGATAGCATTAAGGGATGCACATGATTGATGGATTGGATGTACCGTACAAATTGTGATGGCCCATGCAATATGGAAGGTTTTTATTGGCAGGTATCCCATCTTAGTTGTTTTCTTTCATGTGGCTAGCCTTGTTTTTTGGGGCCTTAGGAGAGTGTCAAGGGAAACATGATGGATGGATTGGATGTACCATACACATTATGGTAGGACCTGTAAATAGTGCATGTGTATCAACCATCATGCTTTTTCTCTCTTTCCATGAGAGAGATTAGATTAGATGGGTTACACCACAAAATAATTTCATCTTTTATTTATTTATTTTTCATCTTTTCTTACAAAATTAAAATGACGATCGTGAGCTCGAGAACAGGCTTGGGTCTAAATTTAATGGCCATTTAATAATTGGGCATGCTTAGGATGCGTTTAAGTGCCGGTCGGCCGGACCATGCCCAGTCCAACCCACGGGCTTTTTATTTTTATTTATTTTGATTTTTTTTTTCGGTAATTATACAATATAGGGTAGGCCAGGCCCATGAACAGCCCAGATCTCGTACAAAAGTGGACAGCTGGGATTGGGTCCCACTTGGGCCGTCAATCACAACCCAAGGACAGACTTGGGCTTGTGCTGGGCTCAGGCCAACGTTTTACTTTAGGGGTTGGCCATGGACGGATCATTGCCCAGCCCGACTGTTGATAGTCCCACGTCCAAGAAAGCAAAGGTATGTTAACAGCAAACCATGAGTTGTAATCTATATACAACTAGGGTGCATGGCACGTGTGACACGTGGAGAGAAAGGAAGAGAGATGGGAAGAGGGAAAGTCCGAAAACACTACTCAAATTTTATGCCGTCTATTAGGTAAATCACACCTCTCAGGTGGCCCACCCTATAAAATTATATCTAAAACCTTTAACTTTACATAGTATGCCCCCACTTAAAATGTAATTTTTGATTAATTATTCGATGACACATAAACACTTTGGTCTTGCACAAAATCAATGGTGGAGTTCCTTCCCAATTATTTCCTATGGCGGGGCCTATTTGACTTTTGAATGATTATGATTTTGGATTCAATGATTAAAAAATGATTAAAATAGGATGGTTAGAACGGTCCTGATGGGAAATTGGGTTTTGGTGAAGAAGATTTTTAGTGGAAAATAAAAACTTTTTAGCGGCACATGTGGTGAAATCTTAACGGTACGTTGTTAAGCATGCACATTCCTAAATTTCCAGAACGGCGATGTTCTTCTTTTAAATGCCTTTTCATATCCTCTAACACGAAGTTATCCATGGTTGGAAATTATTAAGGCTTGTTTGGCTACGTAGATTTGAAATATCTTGGATTTGAAATACCTTGAATTTGGAATCCTCCCGTTATTTTTAGCACCTTGGATTCAAGATCCCTTCTAATCTTAAAGTAGCTATGCATAATATATGTTGATGCAGAAATCTGGCTCACCCTCTCCGAGCTCTGAGCACTCATGCCGAGCCTTATATGCCTGCACAGGAGGAAGACAAAGGAGACCCTGGCTAGATCAGGGGACCCTCCGATGCCAAAGTTTGGCTAGGAATCTGGGTCTAAGTAGTGTAGATGGGGGTTCTGGGTGAGAGATTTTGTGTACCTGTCTATGTAAATGAGTCTCCTATTTATACCTTTTGGATAGAGTGACTGTGCCTGTTATTCTCGGCACAACTTATGCCATTTAGCGAGAACGACGCATGCATTAAAGTTGGCAGTTATCCTGATATTGTGCTCTGGATATTGCTCCATATATGCGCTACTGGAGTTAAGCCTTGAGTGTGATTGTAGGGCATATCTTTGTCCGAGCCGACCTTATAATCCGAGTCTTTCCTGTGACCGTTTGGCCGTGTTGTCGATGAGCACTTGGTCGGAGTCGGCGGACGAGGTGTGTAATGCCTTCTTCTAAGTTCCAAGCTAAAGTGAAAGCTCTACAAAAGAACTTGCACAACATAGGACAGCTTGCTCTGGGCCACGAGTCGGCTTAACTCGCTCTGCCATCCCTTCTCCTTGATGCAGTCGCCCAACTGGCCGAGCTGGGCTTATCTCAATAGGAGTCGGCTCAAATTCTCCCATAACAGAAGCCCCCTACTCTCTGAGTTCAAACTCGGACTCAGTGAGTAAATGCCTGGGGAGATCGCCCACCACGCCTTCCATGATGATGAGTAAGAAAAATTGAGGCATATAATCGTAAATCATAGTTCTCCGTTATTGAGGCGCCGTACTACGACGATAGCTTTTCGATTATGAGCCTGTGGTTGGCGGACACGTGGTGACGGTTAAGGATTCGAATCGTTGGAATGAACAGGGTGCTGCCGCATAGACTTCAAGAGGTGGAAAGACGTCTGCTCATTTATTGTCATTAAATGTAAGCAGCGCGTGGCTCGGTGGATGTGAGCCTGAACCAATGGTGTACTGCCAGGTACCCATGCGGTGCTCCAACTTCGGGTACAATTGTTCGTCATGCTTACAGATGGCCGATTGATGTTATAAAAGTGGGTATTCCCCTCATTTGAGTTCTCTCCTCTACTTCCCCTAGAAGATGCTTACTGCTAGCAAATCCCCGGAGTAGGCAATTTTTGGTGAGTCTTTTCTCTTTCCGGTCTCCTTTTTCTTTTGTCTTTTCTTTTCCCGTTTAGTCTACGATGTCGAATGGATCGAGTGAAGCTCAAGAAGTCTATGCGTTTGAGGGTGATTCAGAGCTAGAGAGTGCATACTCTAGGCACGAGGCTTCGAAAGGCCCACTAGAAGCCATACCCCTCTGACCTCGTGCCAGAAAAGATAAGGGTGCTAAAGTCAGTGCTTGTTCTAAAGGCATGAAAAGGATACTTCGAGATCCGATAGGAAAGGCGGTTGTTGGGTCATCAAGTGGGCAACCTGCTGAGCTCATCCCCGGGGGCTCGATCTTGAAAGAATCCCAGATGACCGAGATTCGAGCGGATTATCAGATTCCGAGCTCGGTGCATATCCGAGCTCCGGGCCTTTTGGATGCCTTATGGGACCTAGCTGAAGGTGAGGTAGCAGTTTTCATCTGCGCCCTCCAATGTGGGCTCCAATTCCCCATTCATCCCTTTGTGCGTGCCATGACCGCACACCTGAAGTTGGCTCAGGGTCAACTCATCCCAAATGCTTGGAGGATGCTGGTAGCCGCCTACCTGATATGGTATCGGCTTAAGAACCAAGAGCTGACGCCTAACAAGTTCATGGCCATTTACCAGGCTAAGCACCACCGCTGCGAGCCATGCTGGTAATATTTCTCGGCGAAGACTCAAGGTCCTGGCCTCGTCACCATGCTTCCTTCTTCCAACAAAGATTGGAGGAACAAGTGGTTTTGGGCCTCGGGAGAGTGGGAGGCGCCCGTGGGCGAGCTCAGTGGTCTGTGGGTCAGAGAGCCTACCAAATTTTCTACTCTATGTTTGATTTCTTGAGGTGCCTTTTCTGCCACCGACTTTTAACTCTTGTTGTTCTTATCTGATCTTGGCTATTCTTTGACAGGAAACTTGAAGGGTCCTCTTGAGCTCTCTTCTCTTTTTCGAACTCAGGTTGCCAGGGTGAGATTGCTTAATGTTGAGTAACGTGTCTGACACCATATCATCAACTCGGACAACATTTATCAGTCTGGTTTTTACAGATTTAAACCTACTCCTCTTGCTTTAGATCAGTATTAATTTATAGTTTCGTTGGTTGGAGTTCTTAATGAAGTTCTCCCAAATCTGAGCTATTTTGCACAGGCATGGGGGACGTGTCGGGGTTCAAGAAGAGGAAGCCTCCCCGTCTCTGGGAGATGTTGTGCGCCGAGCCTTGGGTGAAGGTTATTGTTCGGAGGAAGGAAACTCCCTAGCCCGAGGCTGGTCTCGCCGCCACTTTTGAGGCTACGGTCACCGCTGCCCCTATTCCTGTTCTTGCTCCCAAGTTACCCTTGGCCGCTCCTCTACCGCTGTCCGAAGTAGAAAGGGAGGCAGTCAGGGAAGCTGCCATTGCCATTCCCCCCTCTTTTGAGCCTAGGGGTAAGTCCCGATGGTGGACGAGGGCACCATGTTTGGGTCCGCCGATGTCGATGACTTGGTTGATACTCTGCTCAGGGATGGTGATGAACCCATGAGGGAGCATCAGGCCTCAGCTGCCAATGGCATCGGAGAGGCTGAGGGGTCCGCTCCTCTTCATGTGGCTGGGGAGTTTCCCTTCGGCCATGACATGTCCCAGTTAGTCGGTTAGGCGACGAAGCATGCTCATGAAGTGGAGATTGTCGAGCTCCTCACTCACCGTCATGAATCCTTCGTCAATGATACTGCCCCGGTCTATTATAAAGTAATCTTCCTTAGTTAGATTTTCCTATCTTGATCTCGCCATATCTTTTACTTCTTCTTTTTGTGTAAGTACTTCCATGATCCTGTCGACCCGGGAAAGATTTTAAAAAATAAGAAGGAAAGACAAGGAGATCGAGGCTCTCCATAGTGAGGTGGAAGCCCTCCGAGGAGAGAAGGCTGAGGCGGATTCACTCCTGAAGGCGGTTGTCGAGGAGCGAGAGGAGCTTAGGGGCCTTCTGGCTGAAGGCCAAGTGAGAGAGCTAGTGTTTCAAGGGGAGGTAATTGAGCTCCAATCTCTCCTGGACTCTACTAATTCTAAGCTGGCGAAGGTGAGAGCCTTCCTTGGTACAGTGGAGGATGATAATGCTTGACTGGCAGGCGAGTTGGGGTAGGTAAAGCTTGACACTGTTGCTGATGTTGAGGCAGCCGTTGAGAAAGCTCTCTCTACTTAGCGTGCCGGGTTTGAGGCCTCGACTACTTCGATGGCTGCTGCTGTCGTCGAGGAGTTTAAGGAGTCGGCGGAGAGGACTGTCGAAGTTGAGAAGATTTACTACTGCGGCTATAATGCTTGTGTAGAAGATGTCAGAGGTCTTTACCCAGACCTCAACCTCGAGGCCCTGTACACCGAGCATACCCCCTGCTAACCAGCCTACTGGCGCCGATCCCCCACAGGCTGGCTGAGCCGTATCTTATTATGTTTCTTCTTAACCCCCCTTTTTTTATAACTGAATATTATTACGCCTTGGTACTATTTTGAGTACTTGTAAATTTTTTATTGTCGTGATTGTTGTTAATTGCGTGGATTATGCTTGTAGGGTTTGTTGAATGACGAGTCGTTCTCTTCTTTAAGAGTTAGCTCGTCGAAGGATTCCACTTCTACACATGAGAAATGACCCTTCGTAGTGTGCTTGGTTGACGAGGTAATCACTTTTTAAGTGGTTGACCCATCATCGAGGTTTTTTCCCTTGCATGGGAAATGCCATGTAGACCGTGTAGAATAACTTTATGAAAATTGCATCTTTTATTTAAAATGCCATTGTAACAAGTAGTCCTGACCCTTACATTATTTTTCATAAGAATAGTAGATCTTCATATGCTCGACATTCCGGAGATGTGACAATGGTCGTCCTTCTAAATCTTCAAGACGGTAGGATCCTGGTTTGCTAAGCCAACTACTCGATAGGGTCCCTCCCAATTAAGGCACAAGGACCCTACTTTGGGTTCCATTGTATTCTGTAACACACGTTAAAGGACAAAATCTTCCCATCGAAAATGTCTCGTTTTAACCCTGGAATTGTAGAAACGGGTGACCTGCTGATGTCGAGCTGCTATCCACAGTCTTGGGATATCCCTTAACTCATTAAGCAAGTCGAGGCCTGTCATAATCTGCTCGGCGTTTTATTCATCTTGATAGGTTCACACTTGAGCAGTGAGAAGTCTTATCTCAACGGGGACGACGACCTCTGCGCTGTAAGAGAGGGAGAATGGGTCTCTCCTGTAGCTGATTGAGCCATAGTTCTGTATGCTCACAGAACGAACGGGAGTTCTTCGGCCTAAATACCTTTCGCCCTCTCTAACTTAGTCTTAAGGTGATTCTTAATGATTTTGTTCATGACCCCTACCTGACCATTGGATTTGGGGTGTTAAGGTGACGAGTAGGTGTTGATAATGTCGAGCCTTTAGCACATACCCCTGAATCTGTCATAGTCGAATTGCTTCCTGTTGTTTGACACAATGGTGTGTGGGATGTCGAACCGACAAATAACGTTCTTCCAGATGAAATTCATTATTTTTGCTCAGTGATTTTTGCAATGGGCTCGACCTCAGTCAATTTGGTGAAATAATCCACCGCTACAATCGCATATTTGGTTTGTCCCTTACCATGGGGCAGGCGCCTAATGATGTTGATTTCCCATTGAGCAAACAACCATGGTCCGCTAATGGGAGTCAGCTCTTCCGCTGGTTGCATCAGGATAGTAGCGAACCTCTGGCATTTATCGCATTTTCGGACGAAATCTTTGGAGTCTTCTTGGATTGTCGGCCAAAAGTACCCTTGACAGATAATTTTCTATGCTAGGGCTCGGTTGCCGTAGTGATTCCTACAAATTCCTTCATGTATCTCATAGATCACATACTCTACTTCATCGGGTCATAAACATCTCAGATACAGTTGAGAATACTTTCTTGTACAGAGTATCTCCTATGATTGTGTATCGTACTGTTTGACCCTCAGGCGCCGAGCCTCCAATTTATCGTCAGGAACCTTGCTGTCCATAAGGTACTTGACTATAGGATCCATCCACCTCGTAGTCGTCTGTATAGGGTGGATGATCCACTGGTCAGTGCGATCGATGCTTGGCTTCTCCAGGAATTCCATTGGGATGACCATCGGGATACTCCCTTCAGTTATTGAGGCCAATTTTGTGAGGGCGTTGGCCCAGGAATTTTCAGCTCTTAGTATTTGACTGATAACATATTTATGAAATTTTCCTATGAGCTTTTGTACCTCGCTAGGTAGGCTATCATTCTGGTTTCCTTGGCATCATACTTCGACGACACCTGGTTTATGACGAGTTGGGAATCACATTAAACATCGAGGAATTGGATTCCTAAGGTGATTGTTAACCTGAGTCCAGCTAGCAGGGCCTCGTACTCTGATTCGTTATTCGTGCGTATTGGACTGTTGTCGAATCAAGTGCGACTAAGACAACTTTAGCTCCGCCTCGCTTTGAATCTGATGACCCGTCCACGAACAGGGTCCACCCGTCCACAGCCTCTAATTCCGTATTGGTATCCTCGGTGGGTGGAGGTACCCGGAGGAGGTTTGGCGCTGAACAGGGTAGTGCATCTGAGTTAGATGCCTCGGCTTTAATATTTTGAGCGGTGAACTCCGCTATGAAGTCAGGCACTACGTGACACTTGATGGCAGTCCTCAGCCGATATTTGATGTTGAATTCACCAAGCTCTATAGCCCACTTAGTTAGATACCCAGATACTTTAGGCTTCTGCAGCACCTGCCGAAGTGGTTGGTCAGTGAGGACGATTATCGAATGTGCCTGAAAGTACGGGGGTAATCATTGCGTGGACACGACCATAGCCAAGGTAAGCTTCTCCATGCTCGGATATCTCGTTTCTGCCGGGACCAGTGCCTTGCTGGTATAGTAAATAGGATGTTGTTTTCCTTCAGACTCTCCGATGAGTGCGGAGCTGATGATTGATGCTGAGATTTCCAAGTAAAGAAATAGAGGCTCCCATTTTTCTGGCTTGGATAGAAAAGGTGGTGACCCTAAATATTGCTTCAGCTGCTGAAAAGCCTGCTCACAGTCTGAAGTCCACTCCGCCTTCTTATGACCCTTCTGCTGCTGGAAGAAAGGGAGACACTTATCTGTGGCCTTGGAGATGAACCGGCTAAGTACAGTGACTCTTCTAGTGAGGCACTGGATCTCCTTCGTTGTCTGAATCGAGCTCATGTCAAGGAGGGCTCTGATCTTGTTTGGGTTTGCCTTGATGCCTCTCTGACTAACTCAAAAGCCAATGAATTTACCAGAGCCCACGCCAAATGCATATTTGGTCGAGTTTAACCTCATCCGATACTTTCGTAGGCTAGAGAAGGTTTCCCCGAGGTCTGATATATAATCGGCTACCCTGATACTCTTCACAAGCACGTCGTCGACATAGACCTCCATGGTTCAGCCAATTGTTGGACAAACATCTTGTTTATTAGCCTCTGATATGTATCACCCACATTCTTCAGATCAAAGGGCATTACTCGGTAACTATAGAGTCCCTTGTCCGTGACGAACGTCGTCTTTTGCTTATCCGGAGGGTGCATCGCGATCTTATTATAATCAGAGTTCGCATCCATGAAAGTGAGGGGCTCGTGCCTGATTGTACTATCAACCAGCTGATCGATCCTGAGAAGGGAAAAACTATCCTTGGGACAGGATTTGTTCAAGTCCGAGTGGTCCACGCAGACTCTCCATTTCTCGTTGGCACAACATTCACAATCCACTCAGGATAATGAACTTCTTCAATGAAACCTGAGTCGAGAAGCTTAGTAACCTCGTCAGCGATTGCAGCATACCTCTCGGGCTCGAAGGCTCTTCTCTTCTGTTTGACCAACTTGTGTTTCGAGTCCACGTTCAGCTCGTGGACTATTACCTCAAGAGTAATACCTGACATGTCATGATGAGACTAGGAAAAAATATCCCTGTGCAGCCGTAGAAACTCCAGCATCTGTGTTTGCTGATCAGTGGTTAATGATGATTCGAGTTGGACACTTCTGGTCAGGTTGGCATCATCGAGTGGAATAGTCAAGGGATTCGCCATGGAGGAACTTCTCTATAAAGGATCTTCTCTGAGGTCAAGCATATTGACTGTGAGGGCCTGTCTTATCGAGCCTTTCCTAATTGCTATGACGTAACAACGACGAGCCTCTTTTTGATCTCCTCGTAGGTAGCCGCTCCCTCCAGTCGCGGAAAACTTCATCATCAAATGGTATGTGGATACCACCACCCTCATGGCGTTAAGAGATGGTCGTCTGAGGATGACATTGTATGTTGACGGTGTGTTTACCCCCAAAAAGTCCACCAACAGGGTGACTTGGTTTTGTCCTTCTCCTACTGTGACCAAGAGAGAGATCGTCCCTTCTGAGATAACCTTATCACCTGTGAAGCCATGCAATGGGGTCCGAAAAGGTCAGAGGCGCGACCTGTTGATACCCATCTTGTCGAATGTCTCGGAGTATAGGATGTCGGCTGAGCTTCCCGTATCGACCAAGATGCGGTACACCTTACGATTGACTATCGTCATTATGACCACCAAGGCATCATCATGAGGATGCTGAATTCCACGTGCGTCATCCTCTGTAAACCTGAGACTACATGGGCTCACTCAAAGTTCCTTTCTTGGCCCGTCAGCTAAATGGATATAGTGCTCGGGGTCAATACTCCGAGCATGAGATTTTCGGACTTGGTTTTAGTCTCCGCCTCTGGACGGACCTTCGTATATCGTCTGGATCTCGGTACCATTGTCTGTTGCTTTGCTCGTCTTTTCGAGCCTGTTTCTCTTCCTTTATATATTGACGTAAGTGACCCTTACGAATGAGGGTCTCAATCTCCTCTTTCAAGTCGACACAATCACTGGTATTATGCCTATGATCGCGATGAAAGTGACAATATTTGCGCTTGTCTCGCTAGCCGGTTTTTGTCTTCATGTAGCTCGGCCAGTGCAACAGCCATTTGTCTTGGATATCCAAGAGGATCTGCTCTAAAGACGTGTTGAGAGGAGTATACGAGTTGAATTGGCTGTCGTGTTTCCTACTCGGTTGTTGGTTGCGGGATCCATCCTCATCCAACCTCTTTTTGTTCGCGCTTGGCGGGAAAGAGCCGTCCTTCCATTTTTGTCTCCGGAGGAGCTTCCTGCATGATGGGTTCCTTTTCGGGAGCTGAAGAAGTCCTCGACAGTCTTATATTTTTCTGCTCGGTTCATAAGTCTCCCATCGTAGTTGGAGTTTTTCCCTATTGAGAATAAAAACTTTCCTTTCTTGAGTCCAGAGATTATCGCAGCTAGAGCCATCTTATCCGAGTAATTGTTGGCTTGCATCACTTCTCCATTGAATTGGAGAATGTAGTCCTTTAGAACCTCCCCATCTTTTCGCTTGATGGTGAGCAGGTGTGCGGAGGGTTTCCTGCGTTGCTTCCCTATGATGAACTGAGTGAGGAAGCCTCACTTAGCTCGGCGAACAAGCTAATAGACCTTAGCTTTAGTTGTCGATACCAGCCTCACGTGGCTCTAGTAAGCGTTATCGAGAATGCTTGACACGTAATTGGTTCGGAGGCTGATTGGAGCTCCATCCATGAACGGTAGGATTCCATGTGCTCGATGGGATCCCCGGAGCCCGAGTAGGGCGTGATGGGAGGCATTCAGAACCTTGGAGACATCACCATGTTCATTATTTCACTAGTGAATGGCAGTTCAGTTTCCTTCATTATTGTGACGACAGTTAGAACTTGAGTTTGATATGTCCGACGCATCGTGTCGATCTGGCTTTGTAGTTCTTCGAGCTGAGTCTCCTAGGAATCTTTGTTCTCAGCCACTGGTTCCTGAACTTGGTTAGGTTTGAGAGTCCTTTCATGTCTTCTTCGTTCCAATTCGTGGTGAAGGTGAGTCGGGGCTAGTGCTGATGTCTCCGAGACATGCGTTGGGGCTCGGTTCAATGGCTCTCGCGGCCGTATCGGGACTCGAGCAAATGCTCCTCGCGAGGCGTCTCGAGACACTGTGGGGGCATGACATTCTGCAATCGTCGAAGCATTTACCTCCTGGTGTAGAGGTGGATGCTGCCTGTTCATCTGCTGCTTCATCTGGCTGACCTCATTGACCAACATTTCCATTTGGTGCAGTAATGTTTGGTATCTGCCTTCCTGATTCCCGGATCGCTGAGTATGCTCTGTTGGCGCAGATTCTATTTGTAGTCCAGAGGTTGAGTTCCATGCCCTGGGTGACTCAGGATCAATAGGGATAGTTGGCGTATGCATTTTCTTCTTTCCTCTTGTCATTCTCTCTTAGCCGGTAGATCAACGATTTTTTGTTCAACTTCTCTCAAACGGCGCCAAAATGTTGATGCAGAAATCTTGCTTACACCCTCTGAGCTTCGAGCACTCACGCCGAACCCTATATGCCTGCACAGGTGGAAAACAAAGGAGACCCTGGCTAGAGCAGGGGACCCTCCGATGCCAAAGTCAGGCTACGAATCTGGGTCTAAGTAGTGTAGATGGGGGTTCTGAGTGAGAGATTTTGCATACCTGTCTATGTAAATGAGTCTCTTATTTATACCTTTTGGATAGAATGACCGTGCGCGTTATTTTCGGCACAACTTATGCCATTTAGCGGGAACGACGCATGCGCTAAAGTTGGCAGTTACCCCTGAGATCGTACTTTGGATATTGCTTCATATGTGCGTTACTGGAGTTAAGCCTCAAGTGTAATGCTAGGGCATATCTTTGTTCGAGTCAACCTTATAATGCGAGTCCTTCCAGTGACCGTTTGGCCATGTTGTCGATGACCACTTAGTCGGAGTCGGCGGACTAGGTGTGTAATGGCATCTCCTGGGTTCTAAGCTAATGTGAAAGCTCTACCAAAAAAACTTAGACAACATAGTACGACTTGCTCTAGGCCACGGGTTGGCTAGTACGACTTGCTCTAGGCCACGGCTTAACTCACTCTACCATCCCTTCTCCCCAACGCAGTCACCCGGCTGGCCGAGCCAGGCTTATCTTAGTAAAAGGCAGCTCAAATTCTCCCATAACAATACATCTAGAGGGATTGAATTTAATTACTAAATCAACTTTAATATCCCTAACTAATGTATGTATATAATGATTGATATAATGATTTTAATAAGCCCATTGAAATATATACTTTGGATCGCATTCTAGCGATTAACCAACAAATTTTAACCGTTAATTTATATGGACAATGTTTGGACTGTCCGAATCATCCTATTGAAGTAATTATAGCGATATAGTTGATAATAAGATGATTTTGTAATATCATCCGTGAACCAGTTGTCTACTGAATTAGTAGCCTAGTAACACACGTTACACATGGATTTAAAATCTTATGAATTTGAAATCCCTTCAAATTAGTGCCAAACAAACGAGATATGAGATTCCTTTCAAATTGCGAATGCCAAAAGACTCTAACGAGCACAGCTTCGAGAGATCGGACCCTAAGTGTGGGGCAATCCATGCCGTCCATCTATATTGAAAACTCATTTCCGGGTATGATTCAAATCTTACATGGACCATAAGAAACAATAGTAACTGACCATTAAAAACTTCCAGTGGTTGTGGGCCATAAAAGCTTTGGATCAAGTTGATATTTGTGTGGCCTCCCTGAAGTTTTTAATGGTGGGGATTCAATCCCATCTGCTTCCTGTGGTGTGGTCCACCTAAGATTTGGGCATTCTTCATTATTGGGATCATGCCTAAAATGAGCTTTGAAAATGGTTGGACGGTGTGGATTGAAGGCACATACATCACTGTGAGCCCCACAGTCAGGGATCACCCACTTCGGTGGATACGGTGTCTCACCTGATGGGTGGCTTGGATATTTCACCTACCTCACATGTTGGCACGTGTGCTGGCTTGTAGTCTCCCTCAATATTCAACTCCGCGCCCTCAGGTCTGATATCCTCTTTCTCAAATGCTACCTTGCGAGGTAGGCGCATTTCTGTTATCCTTCACCCCGAGAATACTTTCATAGTTCCATGCACGTATGTATGTTAGACATTCGTCACGCTCATTCCACTACTTCATATACCAAACACCAACAAAACCGTTGAACTGTTCGACGAAATGCATCAGAGAGATCTCTTCCCTTTCCCAAACCCAACCTTTTCTCTTCAGTTCCATCATCCGAGCGTCCACCGAAAAGGGTTCCCCTCAAAAGGCCCTTCTCGATTACAAAACCATCCTCCTTTCTGGACTTCTCCAACCCAATCTCCGAACGCTTGCTTCTGTTCTCGAATCCTGCAAGATCTCGCTGAACCTCGATATGGCGATCGAGGCTCATGCAAGGATTATAAAATCTGGGTACGAATTGCATCCTTCTCTGTCATCTCCCCTGATATCTGTTTATCTTGCTTATGATCTTCTCATGGATGCACATCGGATGTTTGATGAAATGCCGGAATGGGGTTTCGATGTCATTTCTGCTAATTTACTGATCTCTGGTTATTTGAAAATCGGAGATTTCGAAAATGCAAATCGCGTCTTTAACAAAATGCCGAATAGAGATGTCGTCTCGTGGAATTCAATAATTGGGGGGTGTGTCAGGAATTCCCGCCCAAAGGAGGCAATAAGCTTGTTCCGGCGGATGCTTAATTTGGGTTTTGAACCGGATGGGTTCACATTCTCGTCTGTTTTTTCTGCGTGTGCACGAGTCGGGGCTCTTAATCATGGTGAGTGGGCCCATGGTTTAATGATTGAGAAAGAAATTGAGCTTAATTTCATACTAAGTTCGGCACTGATAGATATGTACTCGAAATGTGGGAGAATCAAAACTGCTATGGAAGTATTCGATGCTGCACGAAGGGACGATGTATCCATTTGGAATTCAATGATTACGGGGCTTGCAACTCACGGGCTCAGTTCAGACGTGATTGTAATATTCTCTCGAATGAATGGTGAAAATATCACACCTGATTCTGTCACCTTCGTTGGGGTCTTAACCGCATGTAGCCATTGTGGTCTGGTTGAAACGGGCCGCCATTATTTCAATCTAATGAAGAGTGATTACTCGATTGAGCCGCAGCTCGAGCATTACGGAGCAATGGTGGATCTGCTGGGTCGCTCTGGGCTGTTAGAAGAAGCTCACAGGATGATAAGAGCAATGCCAATAGAACCTGATATTGTTATTTGGAGGTCATTGCTAAGTGCCTGTAGAACTTATGGAAGGCCCGATTTGGGTGAGGTTGTGATCGAACGGATGACCCAATGTGGTAGTGGTGACTATGTCTTGCTATCAAACATCTACTCCTCTATGAATAGATGGGATTGCGCAGAGAGAGTGAGGGAGTTGATGAAAAGGAGAGGAGTTCGGAAGAACCATGGATTGAGTTGGGTCGAGACAGGCGGAGCCATTCATGAGTTTAAGGCAGGGGATCGATCGCATGTGGAATCTGATGCAATTTATAGAGTGGTGGACAGTTTGATGGTCCGGATTAAGGCGGAAGGGTTTGTGCCCTTGACAGGATTGGTTTTGATGGATGTGTCTGAGGAGGAAAAAGAGGGAAATTTGAATTGTCATAGTGAGAAGCTGGCGCTTGCCTTTGCAGTCCTGAAGACGGGCCCCAGATCTGAAATCCGGGTCTCGAAGAACCTTCGGACATGCTGCGATTGCCATTGCTGGATGAAGATGGTTTCAAGAATGCTTTGTAGGGTGATAATCGTGAGGGATCGAATCAGATTCCATCGGTTTGAAAATGGACTGTGTTCTTGCACAGACTACTGGTAGCAAGAGATGCTATGGATACTCAGCCAGCACAGTCCAGATCTCAAGCACCCTGTGTGTGCCAGTTCCTGGCTGTTCATAAGCTGGGGCTCACTTGGTGTCTGCCATGGACCAAAAATCAGGGCGATGTAGTCATCAGGTGGACCACAAATGTATGTTGAATGCGGGCTATTGGTTGGTTGATTCTTTTAATAATCTATTCTTTCATAGATGTGTGGCCTGCTAAAGGCCTGATGGGACTGATTCTTGGACCATGATGCATACACAGTAGGGCCCACCAGGTGAATAACCTGGATCTCACAGACCCACTTGGTGAGTGTGGATCGTCAGCCAGGAGATTTGTCACTGGGGGCAGGTCACAAAAAGAGAGGGAAACTTCATTTGAAATATGTTATGGCAATGGAAGGGCCTCTTGTAGTGGGTGTCTTTATCTTGCAAGCCCATTAACCTGAAATGCTTTGCTCATTGGCCATGATGAAACTTACCAAGGCCCATCAACATCAGATGGTTGATTGGAAGAAGCAGACAGTGATGAGGGTCATCAACAGGATCATACCTTCTAAATGGCCTGGTTGGGCCCTTCCCAAACCAATCTGGCCCCGCCTATTTCCATCCCCACTTAAATTAGTGATAATGAGTATTCCATTAAAATGAATTGGACCTCATCTTTTCATCGAGCATTTCAGCGAAATCCTATGATTGTCTTCTCCAATGGGCTGTTGTCACACACAATGACAAACCATGTAAATCCATCTCTCTTGTGCATGCTCATTTCTTTTCATTTTATTCATGTGAGGTTTGCTATTGCAATGCATCAATCTAACAATGTATCTTTCTTTGTCCCGCAGCATGGCGAAGATGGTTCCCAATGTTTAAGGCCCAGTTCAAAAAAATAGCTGAAATGTGCGTTCGACACTATTCAAAGTGGAGCCTGTCTTATTTGGAGGTTTGTTAATTTTACATTTGCATTGAAGTACTGCCCACATTTGAAAATATACAGCTTATGCATGAAATTGAGCTTTTCATCAGGTGTGACACACTGTTTAGATAATCCAAGCTAAAATTTGGGCCCTTTAACACCTTTGGTGGGGCCCCATCATACAAAACAAATGGATGGCCACAAAAAAATTGTTTAATTGTTAATTTAACTTTTTTGGATGGTAAGAAAATATTATTACCAAAAAAGTGAAGTCGACTTCTGACTATTTGTGTAGAAGAAGAAAACATGCTATATTGCTTTCCTTCAATTAAAATAACACGGCGATTATCTCCTTCCAAGTGTGCTATATCCTGGTTGAGAAACAAATAGAGGCAAGAACCCTCTCCATTGAGTAATCCTGATTGACTGTCTTTAATGGCAAAGCAGGCTATGTAGCATGCTTAGGATTATTTATTTATTATTTTTTATTTTTTTGAAAGGTAACACTACCAAGGATTGAACCCTGGATCACTCACACACACAACACAATTTCTAGCAGCTCATCCAATGAGCGGACCGTTAACATGTTATGCCCTATATGATCGTCGATCTGCATGTTAGAAGATGTGTAGCGGATGTAAATCGGGTGCTATTTTAAGATCACAGTACGCCGGATAATCACACAGATGGCAAGAGTTCTTTTTCTTTTTTATTTAACCATGATTTTGCTTGCCTTAAAGCACACCATCTTGCAAAATGGGCTCGTAGTGGTTGAGAATCTAGTCTATTTCGGCACGGTCTGGCCAATGGATCAAAACTTCAAGAGTAAGATAGATGAGATCCAATCCCAGTCCGCTGTCGAGTGCTCCATGAGATTGTTTTTGAAATGAAATACTAATAATGTGGGATTAAGGATGATTTAATTGTGGTGATCACAAATCCATTTTTAGGGGTTTTATAGCCATTTTATAATATTTTTCTACTTGGCTTTAAAAACCAATGCACTATCTCATCTCATCCTCATTCTAATCACATGCTTTTTGTTACGCCCCAAAATCCGGGTATAGAGTGTGCACCCCTAGACCTGAGTTTTGGTTCTTAACTCGTGCGCATGGTGTACTTTATTGGTTAAATGGTTTAATTAGAGGTGGGGATTTGCGTTCATTCTATGTTCCACCCAAATCCGTTGATTTCCATTTACACATAACTCTTAGTAATATTCAACCATGCACATATAGATCTTCATAATTATTCACATAACATCAATCTTAAACATTATTCATTGATTATAATGACCAACTAAAAATATGCTCATTTCGATCTTAAAATATCTCAATCGAATGGAACCAAATCAAGTTCTCAAAATCTAATAATCAATACTACTATGCGATATATGAAAATCATCTATCCTAACAAATAAAATCAAATGTTCAAGAATGCTCTAATGTTGCTAATTCATCTTTGGACGAGTATGACAATGTTTTACGTCGGTCATGTTCAAGTTCCATTGTATGCTCCGGTTCCTAAGCAAATTTATCAACTCTATCTCCATCTGTACAGTTTTCCCATCAATGAAAGGGTAAATTGGCCGAGATTAGTGAGATAACCTAGCATAATTCATGTACATAGCAATTAAAATATGGCAAAACAAGAAATGCATAATGCTATGAATGCACCAGATGTGGGGATCGTACATCTGCTTGGGTTGAATAATTGTCAACCTGCATCCACCCGTTGGGTAGGCTTCTACCTTTGGGTAGGCATGGGTATATCCCACATCTGGTAACGATTCTACCAGGATTGACGTTCTTCAAGGGAGCCCTCTCAGGATTGATGATGCAAAATGCTTATGAAATGGATGATCGTATGATTTCATCATTTCACAGGCATTCATAATACTTGTCTTATATGAAATGTATGGATGTGAATTCATTGTACTAATTGTCATAATTTTAAAAATTAGATGTGAGAGCATGGATTAACATGTGACATATATCAATTAAATCAACAAATGGTAAATCAAACAATCATCACATAAACAAATTAACACACCAATCAGTCAACCACATGACCAATTTTATTTCAATTTCCACATACAGGAGATATGTTGGGATTACTCGCCTGAGTCTAGTAGTGAAGAATCTACAAGACGATATAATTGCTTTGAATTTAGAAATCCTAATAATCATACAAACCATATTAATGTTTGACTCAATTACATCACATAGTGTGGCCCACCTTTGATTAGACACCCTAGGTGGTCAATCACTATTCAACAACCCTCAATGATCAATTAATTGCAACTTCCATATGTAACACGTCTATTAGATTCAACTATCGAAGTTTGGAAAATTCTGTATAAACACTTGTCGATCGATGTTGTTGATTGATCAATATTTGAATTGAAAAATTGTAAATTAAGGCAGATAGGTCTTTGGATAAAATTTGGCATCTTCGATCGATCAACCAATCGATTAAAGGTTGATCGACAGTCCTCATATTGGCTTGATTTAAAATTGAAAATTTGAGAATTTCTCTTGATATGGGATCTTGGGTCCATATAAACAAATTGGACATATTTACACCCCATCATTGGTCCCTCGGTCAATCACCAGAGAAGGTCCATCGATTGGTCAATCTAAACCATTCATGTGCTTATTTACTTCTAAATTCTAAATTTGCATGACAAGGATAAATCTGATCAATACGGTCCATCAATTAATTAGTTCGATGAGATAATTAGGGATCTTAATACAGTTTGATCCCAACAATTGTTTAGACCCACTTGATTTGACTGATCTCACACATTCAAGAGTTCCAACATGATTTAAAATAATAATAGATCTATCGTACTAATATGATTGGTGTGGCCTATCGGATGATTGGATCATGGATCATCCAAATTCTCGAGGTCCTGAAATATTTCGCCTCTACAATTTGGATGAATAGTGTGGATCTAACAACATACACACCGACGACCAATCTTGACCACCTGCGCCAAGTGACAATAACACTTGCGCAAAAATATGAGATTTATTTATTAAATGCTCCAGATGCGACAAGATAATGGCCGTATGGCTGATTTGACCCGTTTATTGTGTTGTCTAGATAATTTTAATTTAAATTGCCAAAATTAATAATTAATCAATTCTACCTTGTAAGTATTAATTAAATCATCTAACTCTTACAACCAAGAAGCAATTCCTTGCACTATTACCTAAAACTATTTGCGCAGCGAATTAATCTCCTTTACTAAAAATATATGATGAACGGAAGGATAATCTAGACTGTCCAACACAAAGATCTTGTTACTTTCTCATAAATTCGATGAAATTGAAGAAAAGAAAGATGTGCCAAGGCTCCATTAGATCTAATCTCTCTCACTCTCTGTCGCACGCAGAAGGATGTTCCTTCCGTTTGAGTTGAGTGGGACTCTCAATCCTCACTATTCCTTTAAGGGTCTGTTTGGTGGGATCTATGTGAGGAGAATTGCAATGAATTTTAGAAAATGAGATGGGCTCTATGGGTCCCACTATGATGTATATGTTTTATCCAGGCCGTCCATTCATTTGGCTATATCATTCTAGGGTATGCATAAAAAAATTAGACAGATCCGAAACTCAAGTAGTCCACACTATGGGAAGAACATTTAAATGGTCAGTGTTCAATCTCTGGTATTTTATGTAGCATGGTCCACTTGATCTTTGAAGCTGCATCATTTTTTCGGCCCACGCCCTAAAATGGTCTCTACTAATGAATGGATGGAGTGGATATAACAGATATCATGATGGGGCCACCAAACTTTGGCTTCGAATTATCATGAAATCTGGGCAACTGCTCTTCACTTTCAAACTCATGCGGCGTTGTCTGATGTATGCATTTAATGTACATTTAATGTTGATTTGAGAGAAATTACATGTAATTACATCAAACCAAACAGGCCATAAGAAAGAGGCCCGCTGATTAGCTAAGAGATTTGTGGGAGAGAATGAGGGAGAGACCAGAGGGGTGGTTGGGAGAAAATCTCTCTCCCTCGATTTCAAATTCCAACTTAAAAAAAAAAAGAAAAAAAAAAAAGAAAACAATGGGCGTTACACTCTTAAGGACGAGGGTTTAGTGAGTGGATCACCAAGCATTTCAAAAGATGGGATATATGAGATTGTAATCTTGCCCTTTTCGACCACATCTCTTATATAATGATACTTTATCTTCTATGTTTCGATCTATAATGAAACTTAGAATCTTTCACTACGGCACTTGTGTTGGGAATTTTGACCCGCGGAATCACACGGATTTAGATCTAGGATAGTAATCCAATGACACAAGCACACAAGAGAATATAGATTTAACGTGAAAAACCCTCACGGGAAAAAACTACGGCATAAAGCGACAAATCTCCATTATAAAATAGAAATTACAAAGAGAGAGGACTTACTCGATTCGAACAACCTCGAATCTGACCCTTGCTACACCCTTTAAAAATCCTAAAATCCTTTTAAGAATCCTTGAAACTCCTTTAGAAAGCCTTAGCATACATCCCAATCTCGCATACACCCCTTTATATAAGTTTAGAAAGAAGTAGAATCGGAATAGGAAACAAAAAATTACAAAATTTGCGTTTCTGAAGAAAATCTATATAACATTGTCGATGACATCGAAGGTCCATCGATGTTATCGAGAACGGACCAAAACTGTCCAGCGACCAGGGTGAAAAATTCCGTGAATTATCGATGACATCGAGCAACCTTCGATGTCATCGACGACTGCCATCGATGTCATCGACACCCATTCGATATCATCGACAGACTAATAGACAGATTTAAGACATCTGTCTATAACAATCTTCACCATGTCTTCAATATTCATCCGTGTAGCTTCTTATCCCCTTCTCTTATCTCTGCATCACATTATAGCTTCTCTTGCACACTCTGTCTTCCTTTTACGCCATCGCCAAGCCTAGTTAAGTTGCACAGAACTTGAACTTCTCTGTAGGAACGATCTAGGTGAGCATGTCTACCGGATCAAAATCTACATGCCCAACCACCTTTATTCCTTTCTTCCCAAAAGAAAAGACGTAGTTTTCTTACCATCTCACCGCTACCTAATATTACTTGTCGGGGTACTTGCTCACAACATTGATAGCTTGTGAAATAACTGGTCTAATCCAGACCATGACATACACTGTCAACCGCATTCAAAAAAGGCTCATGAGATATCCTGCTTTTCCTCATCTGTTTTAGGACATGTCCTGAAGAAAACTTGAGGAGAGACGCGTAGGGAACGCTTTTCGACTTTACCTGGCCCATCACATCCTTGATCAATACCTACACATAAGGTATTCCACCTGTGATTACCAAAGCCTACTCATCCTTCAATCTCAATGCCAAGAACCATCTTTGCAGCCCCCTGATCCTTCATCCATGAAGGAATTAAACCACTGCCTAGGCGACAGGTCGAGCCACGACCTCGTACAAAGTCTTTTCTCAGCCCATTTAACTTCGAACCGTCTGGTTGCTTCATGTAGATCTGCTCTTCATATTCCCTTACAGAAGTACAGACTCCACATCTATCCTTCCAGCTCAAGATCGCATTGGCCAACCAGTGCCAATCACGGATCTAATAGACATCTATTATACCGTCAGCGTGAATATCTCTGAGAAGCGATTCCTTCTCTTTGAGCATAACCCTTCGCTACCAACCTTGTCATGTATCTATGTTGTATCTGTCATGCCTCAAACTCGAAAACCGGGCTCACAAAATTTTTGATCGTCGAATTTGACGTCGACAGCCTCCGTAGAATCTCATTCTCGGCTCCTAGCGCCCATTCTCTAGGTTCCGATCCTGGGATGCTACGAGGAGAATTTTCAACGTCAGTTTGATTCGTAATAAGCATAACCAAAGGCATAACCCACAAACAACAGCCAAAAACTCCATTACATTTCCACTATGATAAAAAACTTTACAAGTACAATGAGCATAAAGGGAAATACAATGATGAAGAATAAAAACTCCAAAATGATCTGCCACGTGCCCAAGCCTCAGCGCTGCTGCGATCCAACGTCACCTGCACGCAACGGTCGTGCATAATCTTATAGAAAGCTTAGAGGGTGGTGAAAGTGTGTGCGCAAGGTAGTAATATGGTCATGCAATATCAGAGTAATGCGAAAAAATGTAGATGGATCCATAAATATCGTGAGCCGTACCAAGGCTATGCGATGCAAGATGCAAGTCAAGCATACAATCCTCATCTAAGTCCACATATCAATACAGCTCAAATCTGGGATATCACCGGGGTCTAGTACACTCTAAACCAGATCGTCGCCCCATCGCGCGCAATAAGGTAAGTAGAAGAGACCTCATTATCCGCCTGCCAATATCGGGCTCGGCTCGTCGATAGCGGACCCATTCCTCAAGCTGGTCAAACTCAGCTTAGCTTTGTCCCCTACTCTCGGGCAGGTAAGGCCGCACCCCCTTCCAATCGACCACGACACAGTGGAGAGCGCAACCATCTGGTAATCGACACTCAACGCTCATCTACCCACTCAGTTTAGATGTTGGAGCAACCTCTTAGTACCATAAGGGTTTAGGGACCTTCATCTAGGGATATCTATAGCACCCCATGTAGAACAAGATTTCTGGTATCCAATCCTGCCAACCATGATACGTCTGTGGAAGCTACGGCCCCGATGTCGCTAGGGCGTACAATAACTATGTCACACAATGCGAAATGCATGAATCACACTATCCAATCATGCAGCAAATCCTGCACGTATCGTGCGCTCATGCAGGGCAACACCGCCTAATCGAGGTCTCATAAACAATCTGCCCGAAGGCATATGCTATGATCAGTCTCTTCTCATATCAAGCATACATATGATGCGTATGATCATGAGTCATGGAACTATACTAAACATATTATAAAGTAATGCACTATCCTTACAACGCAGGTAGCCTAGACGGTCGACACATAATAAGTCCGGTCTATCAATGGGCCCTACGGAGAGTCATAATGTGGACATCCAACCAATATTATACTCGCAATGTGGACGTCAAACCAACATTGCTCACAAGGCACGATCGTCACAAACATCATTACATAATCCGTGTTGGGATCACACATTGCAATGGACCTTAGGTACTTCCCATTGGGCCTTAAATACATCAAATGGGTCATGTCATATGGGCCTTTTATTCATCAAATGGGCCACATAAATGGACCACACCAATGGGCCTTATGTGCATTGCAATGGGTCATAACTCGTGGGCCTTAGATTGTATCAAATGGGCCTAATCTCATGGGTCTTATATGTAACAAATGGGCCATACCAATTGGGCCTCATATGTACATCGAATGGGCCTCAACCCATAGGCCCTAATACATCTCAATGGGCCTTAACCCATGGGCCTTGGAATACATCAAAATGGGTCCAATCCCATGGGCCTAGAGGCCCACTGCAATGTTTATTTTCCATCCAAACTAGCAAGAGGCCCACTGTAATGTTTATTTGCCACCCAACTGTTCATGAGGTCACGTGGACCTGGGGTGGGGCTGGGACCCACTGAAATGTTTATTTTCTAGCCAACCTGTTGATGAGGTCACCCGGATAGGGAGCCCACCATAATATTTATTTTCCATCCACCTGCTGATAGGTCACACAGACCTGAGGGCCCACTGTGATTTTTTTTTTTAAAACGGTGGGTGTTTATTCAACACTGTCGCCTGTAATGTGGGCCAGCACACATCACGGTGGGGCCATGCACACACGCACGTGCCGTCCCACACGTGGGGAGGGGCCCACTGTCCAGTGGGACGGTGTGAATAAAACACATACGTTATCGTGGGCTCCACCGTCCGCTAGACGGTGGAAGTAAAACACATGCATTACTGTGGGCTCCACGTGGGGCCCATCATAACATTTATAAGCCATCCAGACCGTTAATAAGATCACACGGACCTAGATGAATGGGAAAAACAAATTTCATATTGATTCAAAACTTCTGTGGCCCATAATAGGGGCTTCAATGGCAGAGGTTCAATCCCATTGATTCCTGCAGTGTGGGCCACTCGAGCGTCAGATCGACCTCATTTTTGAAGGGGGCCCGCTTCAGGGAGCGGCCCGCCAAATGAACGGCGTGGATGTTACATATACATCATGGTGGGGCCCACGGCAGCAGCCGTGGGACGCTATCCGCCCTCCCGCTGCACGCAGCACGCTGCTGCTGAAGCGTCAGAGAGGCAGAGGCACTGCCTCTATGCTTATTTTTTTTAAAAAAAAAACTATGAAAACCCATTTTTTAAGGGTTTTTCGTTTCTGGGGCCCGCATCAAGTAGATCCACTCCGTCCATTGGCTTCTCTGGCTCGAGACAAGCCAAAAGAGTCCAATATTGAAAACCTTTGGCCTGTAGCAAAATTTAAAATAATTATAAATGGTGAGAATCACTGTTTTGAAAAGTATGGCCCGCCCAATGAGCGAATTAGCTTCATTCCTTAGCTCAACGCCTAAAATGATATGGAAAAGAGGATGGACGGCTTGGATTGTACCCATACATCAAGGTGGGGCTTATGAGAGTGGGCCACCCCAAAAGCTTAAAAACAAGCTTATATTTGTGTTTCCACGGAGACGTTTAGCGTCCTTGGACGCTGGACAGTCCTCACAATAGACGTGGCTTTAATCAAGTGGGCCACCTCATGATGAAAGGTATGGGTACAACACACATAAGATGGGCCCCACTTGTAGATGGTTTGGATAGGATACAAGCCTCAAGGTGGGGTCCATCCAAGTGGCCACACAATCATATCATGATTTCACAAAAGAAAATGAAATAGAGAGGGAGAGAGAGAGATAGAGAATGAGACACGCGTGATGGAGGGATCCCGACACTATGGGCCCTCCCGTGCAACCAAACATACATCAAGTGGGTCCCATTACACATGGGCCCATTAAATCCAAAATCCAATGGTGGAGATCCCTTCTCCACTAAAGTAGACGGTCTAGATGACCCTAGATATATAAGAAAATAAACATCATGATGGGGTCCATGGAGAATGGCCCCATCATGGAATGATCATGATGACCTGGCCACATCCATTGATCGGTTGGCCTTACTAGGCCCATCTTAAAAATATAAAAAACTACTATTACTAAGCACCCACTATTCGATCTTCTTGCTCCTATGGGTTCCTTAGCTCCTTAGCTTTGATTCCAATGGAGGAGATGATGAATGGATGGCTAGGATGAGAGATCTTGGGATGGAGAGGTGGGCCACACTTGTGGCTCTCTTGGAGAGATGGGAGAGGCTCATACGTATGAGATTTTTGGTTGCTTGGAATGAAGTTTGAGAAATGAGAGAAAGTTGTAAAGAGAGAGAGAGAGAGAGAGAGAGAGAGAGAGAGAGAGAGAGTGATGGGTGACGGATGTAGTGAGTGATGGGTGTGTAAGAAATTCTTGACTTTTGTGGCCATTTGTATAAGAAAGGCATGGGAGTGTAAAAACTTTTTGACTTTTGTGGCTTGTTTGGGAAAAGGTGAAAGGTGATGTGTACTTGGCATGTACTTGACATGTTGAGATTGATGGATTGATGTGATATCTCGTAGAGATTCTCTTGGGTTTCGTAAGGCGCGGTATTTTCCTCACACCGAACGTTGGCCCACATCTCTTGACCAGGGTATAGCCTCGGCGTGCGAGTTACGGCATCGGAACTGCGGTGACGGCGCGCTCGCTATGGTAAAGGTCTTGGGTTGAGTCGATACGGGCTGACGGCGTACGAATCAGGGTGGTGCGCAAATATCGATTAAGGGTCGAAGGTTGTCGAAATTCGACCGGTAAGACCGTGGAAGTCTACGAAATGGTACGGTCTAGGATACGGGGCTTACAGTATCCTCCTGAAGATCCACTTGCATCCAACCGCTCTTTAGCTGACTAGAAGCTCCACGCGCTCCCATATGTCGGTTTGGTATAATGAATCCATCATTTCGTTCATAGTCATTTTTCACTTCTCAGCACCAGGTTTACTTAGAGCCATCTGAATAGAAGATGAATCCCCTGCGATATTAGAGTCGTCCATGTACCTCACCGATATTTTGTGATCATACAGTATGATTCTTCTCATAGGTGACAGTTCCACCTGCTCTGTATCCCTGTCCACACGTCTCAGCCTTCCTACCCTACCGGCTCATGTGGCCATGCCAGCATGCCACACACGTGCAGAGGTTGAATCCGCTACATCCACTGCAGCTCCACCTTTTGAAGTGCTTCTGATCAACTTGTACAAGTTACCGAGTCGTTGCGCTTTCATGATTATCCGTGCCCCCTTAGATACCTTAAGGGCACCATCAATACCTGTGTACTTGCATCCTTTTACCTCAAGCACACCAAGAGCAATCAGATTCTTCTTCAAATCAGGAATGTGCCTCACATCTGTCACGGTATGCTCTACCCCATTAAACATCCTGATGCGCACCGAACCAACAGCCACAATATTACAGGCAATGTCATTGCCCATAAATACCTGTCCACCATCGCACTCCCTGTAGTTAGTGAACAAACTCTGATAAGGAGTCATGTGAAAAGATGTCCCTGTATCTAGCATCCACTCGTCCTTACGATCATCATATGGCCGTCTGAGCGAAGACACAGATAAAACATCACCATCACATCCATCTGACGTAGTAGCGTTGACCTCCTTACATGAAGCCTCAGAATCTTCCCTCTTCGATTTAGAATTTTCACAATCCTTCTTCACATGTCTTTCCTTCCTACAGTTCCAGCACTTTACCTTTCATTTGCCCTTACCTTTGAATTTGAATCTAGAACCTGAAGAACCTGTACCTTGTCCAGAATTCCTACCCACTATAAACAGTGCATCAAAAGATGTCCCCATGTCGTCGTTCAGCTGTCTCATAGCCTTCCCTTGAAGAGCTGAGATAACGGTGTCGACACTCAGGATTTTATTCATGCTGCACATAGTGTCCTTGAATAACTCATACGATGCCAGAAGAGAATTCAGCAACATATATGTTTGTTCTTTATCTTTCATTACTTCCTCCATATCCAGCAATTTGTAAACTAATTTATTAAAGTTGCTAATGTGAGCCTCTAGATCTCCACCCTCTGCCATCTAGAAGTTATACCACTGCAGCTTCAAGTGTAGGCAATTTTCAGAGGATTTTTTCACATAGACATCCTCTAACTTCGCCCATAATTTAGCCGCAGTTTTCTCCCTTATGACGTTGTAAAGAACCTCATCCGTGAGACAAACGGATCGATGATAAAGCCTTCTTATCAAGAGTATTCCAATCATCATCAGTCATAGTAGACTTTCGCTCCTCAAGAGCACCATCTTCGCCTGGCTTGATTAAGAAACTCATCATCTCGATTTTTCATAACTCAAAATTATTTTTCCCTGAGTACTTCTCAATCTCATACCTGGTGCTCGCCATTATTACTAATCCCTCAGATTCAGATCTGTGCCCCAACGAGAGCTCTGATACCACTTGTTGGGGATTTCGACCTGCGGAATCACACAGATCTAGATCTAGGATAGCAATCCAATGACACCAAGCACACACAAGAGAACATAGATTTAACGTGGAAAACCCTTGCAAGAAAAAACCACGGCACAAAGCGACAGATGTCCACTATGAAAATAGAAATTACAAAGAGAGATGACTTACCCGATTCGAACAACCTCGAATCTCACCCTTGCTACACCCTTTAAAAATCCTAAAATCCTTTTAAGAATCCTTCGAACTCCTTTAGAAAGCCTTAGCATATATCTCAATCCCGCTTACACCCCTTTATATAAGTTTAGAAAGAAGTATAATCGGAATAGGAAACAAAAAATCGCAAAATTTGCATTTCTGCAGAAAATCTGCGTAACATTGTTGATGACATCGAAGGTCCATTAATGTCATTGAGAACGGACCAAAACTGTCCAGAGACCAGGGGTGAAAAATTTCGTGAATTATCGATGGCATCGAGCAACCTTCGATGTCATCGACGACTGCCATCGATGTCATCAACACCTTATCGATGTCATCGACAGACCAACAAACAGATTTAAGACATCTATCCATGACAACTTGTAACTTGATTTTTAGAAAAAAACTTCAATAACATCATCAGACATTACCAACTTCATATCACTTATGAAGTGCTTTAACTGGATGGCCTCTTGAGTAACTCCACAACAAGTAATATATTATACTTCTATAGTGGATAAAAACAATGGAAGTCTATTTCTTCATGATAGACGTAACCATGTCTAATAAAGTTCTATTCCTTCTTTATGCAACACCATTCTCTTGTAGTATTAAAAAGGATCGTAGTCTCGTACACAATCCCATCTTCTTACTAAAGAGGTCACAAGTGTACTTTCCTCATCTGTTCATTCTAAAGATTTTGATTCTCTTTCTTAATTGGTTTTCAACTTCGATTATATATATTATTATTATTTTAAGTATTGGAGTTTCCATATATTAGATACATGTATTGATATCTAGAGAACTCGTCTATAAAAGGTGATAATGCACATACGTTTATACTCTCAAATGTTTGAGTGAATGACATGCAAGAAATCCTTACTCATAGATGCTTAAAAAAGGTTTATTTATCAATTTTAAATTGATACATGGATTGCATGTAGAGTAATTAATATTACCTATGTTGGGTAACAATCCTTTCACTATCCTACTTATTTTATTCCTATTTAAGGGGTCATAAATATGATAAACCTACATGAGAAACATTCAAATGAGCCTATGTCCACCATCATAGATTTTGTGCACACATGAACACAGTTCTTCTTCTTGGGTTCATGGCGTCCTTAATTTTTCTTCTATTTTTTCATAACAATTCTTCTTTCCGGCTGGACATTTGGATTGCTAATGTTCAATTTCACAACAATTTCCCAATGTATTCTGATTCTTTTGTTCTGGTGATGCCGCCTTCTTGCCCTTGGAAGTTACACATCTTTATGACTCTTTTTTATTAAAAAAAAAACCGTTACGGACCGTTATAGAGCCTTTATAGGTTGTTTTTTCTGTAACGACCATTACGTAACCTATTTTGAATACCTTGTTGCCACGACAAGAGTAGGGTTTCAGAGTACTTAGGATGTGGGCCCAAGTCAGTTTTGATCGTGAACCCGACTTTCTATCCATTGTCGGTTCTTTTCACGAACCCTATGTAGCATGATTTATATTTATATCACGTGTTGATGCAAAAATTTGGTCCACCCTCTTTCGGCCTTCGAGAACCTGCACAGGAAGAAGACAAAGGAGACCCTGGGTAGAGCAGGGGGCCCTTCGATGCCAAAGTCAGGTTAGGAATCTAGGTCTTATAGTATTGAGGGGTTTTGGGTACCTTTCACCATTAGAGATGCTCTTATTTATATAAAAGGGAATATCACACCATAAGAAGTCTTTCTTACTTAAGACTCCTGATGTATCGGAGGTCTTCTTGTAAGGGTTTCCAGATTTGTCAGGGATCTTCCTGAGATTATGGTTGTCTGAGATCCCTGGGATATGATTTTATCTCTCGAAGATCTTGGGAGAGATCTTTGGGCCGTTGGAGAAATTATCAGACTGTTAGTTTGGGGAAAGGTCAGGAGACGAAGTATCAGATATAGTGAAAGCAGGTAATACCGAGCCTCTTAGCAGATCAACATTCGCCTTAGTTGAACCCCGATGGTCATTTAACTCTGTTGTAGACAGTGTTGACCTATAACCGAGCTATATCCGACCTATGGTCGGGTCGACTTGTAGTTAGACGTTGGCCAATTTATGGTTGTCCAATGGCCGAGCTATAACTGAGTTATGGCCGGGTAGTAATCAATCTGGGGTTGACCTGTGGTCGATTTATAGCCGACCTATGATTGATCTATAGTCGACCTATGAGTTAGGTCGTTATTCGGCTATTTGAATGGGCTCGTAGCCGTGTTCTTTGAGTGTCTTTACAATTGTATCAACTTCCTTGGAGGTCGGCTTGTTTCTGGATGTAGACGCCTTATCAGGCTCAGGTTTCACCGGGCCGTGCTGGTTCAGTAGAGTTGGTCCATTCCATAAGCCGACTTATCGACTTGTCCATTTTTCCCTCAACAGTGAGCCCCCCTTACTTCTCAGGCTTACCTATGGAGGTTCGAGAAGTAAGCTGGTCAGAGCTAGGTCGGGTTATACATGGATTAGGTCGAGTTGTATTGTCATTAATACCAAGTATGACGACTAACACGGTAGTCGAAGCACGTCAGTCCGTAATCATGACATGTCGTCTTGTGGTTCGAGGTCATGTAGGGTGTCAAGCCGTCTTTTCGATGACAGACCAACAAAGTCGTGACACGTGGCATCGTACTTGATACTGGGGTTGTACAGCGTATGGGGTCGTGCCACATGTCGAGTTGGGGTAGTCGAGGGGGTGTCGTACGAAGTTACATTGATGAGCGTCTGTAATGACCGTCGTGTGACATTGCTATGTAAGGGAAGCCCTAACCCTTAGGGTCTTTCCCGTTTGCGTTTCTACTTCTTCCCCCTTTCATCTTCTCATTCCTCTTGATGATTTTCGGCGTTCCCTTTCTTCTTCAATCAAGCTGGAGACTTGCCCATTCTTTCCCCGATGAGCTCCATCTCCCCTCCTTTTGTTTTTCTATTTCCGAGTAATTTTACTCGTAAGAACCACCATGTTAAGCTCATTGAGCTTGTGGAAGGGGGCAGTTGGGCCGACCTAACTTATGGGTCGTCCTTTGCTCAACAAGTAGTTCTCCCTTGGGATAGTCTTGGTTCAACGGTTCATGTCGGTCTGAGGTGACCTGTCGAGGCCGAGCTGACCTGTCGAGACCGAGTTGACTTGTCGAGGCTGAGTTGACCTGCCGAGGCCAGGATGACCCGGAGCTAATAGATCTTCAAGTGTTCAGCATCCCATGGGCGGGGTAAAAGCCCCCCTATGTCTTCTAGTCGATACGTCCCTCAGTATTTGATGTCGAGGTCAGAGTTGGCCGATGAGCCTTATTGTCGAGCTGACCTACCAAGGTCGAGATGACTTGTCGAGGCTCGGTCGTCAGGTTTCCTTGCTCAGCTCGGCTTCTTTCAGCATTTACTTCGGCTTAGTGTTCAATGAAGTGTAATGATAGAAGTGACTTTTTGGATGTCGGTTGGTATGATGATCTCAATCTTGGTTGTCTTCTTTCTTTCTTTTAGCGTTAATGGAAGATTGCTCGCCTTCTTCCCTTCGCTTCATATCCTCAACTGAGTTATTTCTTCTTCGAGTAGCACCGAGATCGAGCATCGAGCTGACCTGTCGAGGCCGAGAGGACCTGCCGAGGCCGAGATGAGCTGTCGAGGCTGAGCGGACCTGTTGAGGTCAAGCTGACCTGCTGAGGTCGATGTGGTTTTGGTCGACCTCTCTTCCTTAGCCATTAATGAGCTCATTGGTCATGACCGGCACTGGCCGACCTCATGTCCCATTGAGATGTCCGAGCCGACCTCTTCTTATTTGCTTCATGTCCTTAATTGAGTTATTTTCTCTTCGAGTAGCACAACTTCGGGTGTGAGATCGAGCACCGAGCTGACCTTTTGAGGGTGAGCTGAGCTGCTGAGGCCAAGCTGACATGCTAAGGCTAAGCTGACATGCCGAGGCCAAGCTGAGCTGTTAAGTCTAAGAAGACCTGTTGAGGCCGAGTCGAGCTGCCAAGGTCGATGTGGTTTTGGCCGACATCTCTTCCTTGGCCATTGAGGAGCTCATTGGTGATGACTGGCACTGGCCAACCTCGTGTCCTGCTGAGATGTCTGAGTCGATCTCTTCTCTTTGCTACATATCTTCAACAGAGTTGTTTCCTCTTCGAGGAGCACAGCTCCAGGTGCGAGATCGAGCACCGAGCTGACCTATCGAGGCTGAGCTGAGTTGCTGAGGCCGAATGGAACTGTTAAGGCTGAGCGGACCTGTTAAGGCTGAGCAAACTTGTCGAGGTTGAGCTGAGCCGCTGAGGTCAAGAGGAATTGTTGAGGTCGAGTGGACCTTTTGAGGCAAATCTAAGCTACCGAGGCCAAGCTGAGTTGCTGAGGTCGAGGTGGTTTTGGCTGTTATGCTCCTCAGCGGGCTCAGGGTTATTGATTCAGGAAGAACTAGGATGGCGACAAACAAACGATTTTGGAAGAGCTCTAGATTGGCTACATTAAATGATTCAGGAAGAGCTTTGGATTCACTGCATCAAATGATTCATGAAGAGCTCTGACTTGGCTGTAGCAATGGTTCAGGAAGAGCTTTAACTTGGCTGCAAAAATGGTTCAGGAAGAGCTCTGACTTGGCTGCAGCAATGGTTCATGAAGAGCTTTGACTTGGCTGCAGCAATGGTTTAGGAAGAGCTCTGACTTGGCTGCAACAATGGTTTAGGAAGAGCTCTCTGACTTGGTGGCAGTAATGGTTCAGGAAGAATTCTGACTTGGCTGCAGCAATGGTTTAGGAAGAGCTCTGACTTGGCTGCAGCAATGATTCAGGAAGAGCTCTCCTTTCCTTTCATCATTGTAGATTATCTAGATTATTTCTGGTCGAGTAGGAATGATAAAGATGTCGTTCCCACAGATGGCGCCAAACTGTTGATGTAAAAATTTGGTTCACCCTCTTTCGACCTTCAAGCACCTACACATGAAGAAGACAAATGAGACCCTGACTAGAACAGAATACCCTTCGATGCTTAAGTTAAGCGAGAAATCTGGGTCTTATAGTATTGAGGGGTTTTGGATGAAAGATTTTGTGTACCTTTCACCATTAAAGATGCTTCTATTTATATAAGAGAGAAGATCACACGTAAGGAGTTTTTCTTATTTAGGACTCCTGATATGTCAGAGGTCTTCCCTCAAGGGTTTCCAGATCCACCAGAGATCTTTCCGAAATTACGGTCGTCCGAGATCCCCGGGATATAATTTTATCCCTCGAAGATCTCTCTGAGATCTTTGGGCCGTTGGAGAAATTCTCGAATTGGTAGTACAAGGAAAGGTTGGGAGGCGAAGTGCCAACTATAGTGAAAGCAGGTAATACTAAGCCTCTTGGTAGATCAGCATTCGCCTTAGTTGAACCCCAATGGTCATTTAATTCCGTTGTAGACAGTGCTGACCTATAGCCGAGGTATATCTGACCTATGATCGAGTCGACCTGTAGTTACATGTTGGTCGATTTATGACTGTCCAATGGTCAAGCTATAACTGAGCTATGGCCGGGTAGTAATTGATCTAGGGTTGACCTGTAGTCAATCTATAGTCGACCTATGGTTGATTTATAGTCGACCTATGACCAACCTATGAGTTAAGTCGGTATTTGACTATTCGAATGGGCTCGTAGCCGTGTTCTTTGAGTGTCCTTACAATTGTATCGACCTCCTTGGAGGTTGGCCTATTTCTGGACGTAGACGCCTTATCGGGCTCAGGTTTCACTGGGCCCGTGCTGGTTCAGTAGAGTTGGTCCATTATATAAGCTGACTCATCGACTTGTCCACTTTTCCCCGAACATCATGTATGCTAGTCCCAGCTCTTTACTCATATTTACATAGGGCTGTCAACAGGCCAGGTCATATGGTGTACTTGTATTTGGCTAATCGGGTTCAAGTCCTGCCCGGTCCGGGTCCTTTCAGATCCAAACCTCATTCTCGAAGACCTTTACCAGGATCGGATGGGGTTTTAGATTTCCTGTTAGGTGCCCATTGACTCGTTAGATCTAGTTTTCTAGTTGGTTTGTGTCTAATAATATCACCTTCATGGTTGAGCCCACTTGATGGATGGCTTTAGGTCACAGGCACGTGTAGATAGTAAATGGTCTCTCTCGTATGCTAATGGAAACACACACACACACACACACACTCGCAAGTGGGATCTATCAAATAAATGTGCAAAGGTGATGATTGGGCCATTTTGTTTCTTTGCTCAATCTTGATTGTCGATTTTTCATGATGGATATCGATCGGAAGCTTAGAATCAACCGATTGGTGTGATTTTGTACCATGGCCTACTCTTAGTTGTATGAATGAATGAACGGTTCAAATCATCTATAGGCCCTAGATTGTGTCATTTAAAAACGAAACGAAACCTCATATAATATCACCGTTTAAACTAACTGGGCCTTACCAAACTTAACCCAACTTGATTTAAACCAGACCCAAAACCCAACCTGATTAGACATGTCTAAAAAATTAGACTTGGACCCATTAAATATGAGATGGGTCCATTGCTGTGGGTATCGTAAGGATACCCACTGACAGACCTATAAGTACTGCATGTAAGGTCTGGTTTAGGTCAGGTTCCCGAGGGGCTCAACCAAGACCCAACCCAACGTGCACTCAGTTGATAGCTCAACCTAACCTAGGCTAACCAGCCCAAGTTGGCAACCTGGTCTGTATGCACAAAGAACACAACCTGTTGCATTTTTCATCAGATGTAACATCGAAATAACGGTTCTAAGTTAGCAAAATCCTTGATCCAATGACCCTACATATACATGATCAATGGCTCATTTTGGTGGGCCTAGATGGGCGGTTGCACGGCGGTCACCGTGGCCAATCCGACAGCATTGCTGCGCTCAGCGTGGCATAGCTGGCGCAGCTTGGTGGGGACATACCATATAGTGAGACGGGGGTGTGCGTTGAAGATAGCATCGATGTCCCACCCCTGGCGGGCCGCCATGGACACCAACGGCTTGTAGCATGCCTGCCTCCATGCCCCAACATTTTCTCCCCTCTCCTTGAAAGCTCTACGAATCACATTCGACGTGTCCTCGTCAAGGCAATGCAATGCGTAGCAATGCACGTAGTGTCTCATCTTCGGCTTGTTGATGTAGCTCGCACCCGCTTTCTTGGCGTATCGGAACACCTGGTTAGTCACCTGTAGAGGATGAAACCAACAGATTGATATCGGGTCATGATGATAGGAATGGCTGATCTGGTGGGCCACTGCATTTTCGAGACATGGTCCAAAAATTGTAGTGGTTAGACGACTTTGATAATTCCATTTGTGAGTTTTGATAGGTGAATGTGGATGATTGTTCTCCTATTATCAAGCCTTTATTCGGATGGCTAGCTCAGTATATTTCCCTTGCATTTTTTTTTTTTTTTTTTTTTGGGTACACGACCAATACAATGATGGCACACCAAATCAATGGTACTGATCAACAAGCACAAATGCAAACTGCATAATAGAGATGTTACATACGTAGTTCATTAGTTGATGAGTTGTTTGTCACAGTGGAATAAATAGTCCTCCAATCTAACGGTAAAAAAGATGATACATGGTTGGGCCAAAAAAATGGACGGTCCAGATCATGGGACGGGCAGCTGAAATGCACAAATTGACAAGCATTTCCTCCTGCTTCAGATCCAAAACTAAAAGCTACAGAATCTGCTCATTTCTTTCTTTAGTCTCAAAACAGGGCTGTGAATGGGCCAGACTGGGCCGAACCGAGTCAAAATTTTGAACAGGTCTGGACCGTTGGTTTGCTCATCCATCTGCCATCCTTCACTGATCAGATGGGCCCATGGTTTTGGTCATCTATCTGCCATTGATCTGATTGGGCCCACCATATATTGGGGATTTAGAGGGTGAATTCTGGGGCATACCCCATAGACTGTGGGTAGCACAAAGTCAACGGTTCAGATTGCCGAATGATATGATAGGACTGTGAGGGATTGTTGCTCCTAACCACCCAATAACATAGCCCATTGGCTAGGCTTTCCCCATCAACTAATTGTTCGAAATTCGGCACCCAAAGCCCCTCCTGGCGTACGTTAGTACCACAGAGGGTGAAGTTATTTGATGCTCTGGCAGAAAATGAAGCTTGATATGCAGGCGCTCAGAAAATGTACACGTGGCGTACACTTGTTCATTGAAATAAAGACCATCGGATCTTTTATGTCCACCAATCGATAGCCAGATAATCAAAGAAGCGTAATTTTATGTAAACTGAGGACCATGATGATTTAGACAAAGTAATTTTTAGTGCCGGCGTATCATTCATCACATTCTGCCAGAGTATCAGAGTGCTGATGCAGTAGAACGCGAATGCTCTCCTCGCGCTGCATTATGTATAGAGTACCAGAGCATAGAGCCCATTGTTGCATCATCAAGACCGTTGATCTTACGTACGTGTGGTGGACGGGGGACTTGGAACGGAATAATGTACAACACCCCGAAAAACATCAAGTTCTTTGGGGCCCACCAAGTTGTACCCACTCCCCTACGGCGATTGGGTACTACCCACACACGAGACGGACGGTCCTGTCCTGTTAGTGGCTCCATGGTGCCCGCCATAATGTATGTGTTTCATCCAAGCCGTCCATCTATTTTGAAAAAAATCATTTTAGGTGATGAGCTAAAAATGAGGCAGATCGAATGCTCAAGTAGAACACAACACCACAGGAAACAGTGGGGATTGAATGCCTACCTACTTAAAACCTTTGGGGAGGGGGGCCACCGAAGGTATGGATCAAGCTGACATTTGTGTTTTCTCTTCATCCAGGTCTACGTGACCTTATAAACAGGTTGTATGGCAAATAAACATCACGGTGGGTCCCATTAAGATTTCAACGGTGGAGTCCTTGCCACCGCTGCTTCGTGTGGTGTGGTCCACTCGAACCTTCGATCTTCATAATTTTTGGGCTCATGCCCGATTGCGTAATGAGTAAATTCTGCAAGGCCCACCATGATTTATGTACCATATGATTTTAGGGCTTTGGCCCAAAAACGAAGTACATCCAAAGCTCAAGTGGACCAAACCACAGGAAACATTTGTGATCGACCATTAAAAGCTTATCAAGGGCCACAAAAGTTTCTGAGGATCAAGCTGATATTTGTGTGATCTCTTCATCCAGGTCTCTGTTACCTTATCAACAGGTTGGATGGCGAATAAACATTCGGGTGGCTGCCAAGAAACTTTTAATGTTATGTATTCAATCATCGTTGTTTCATGTGGTGTGGTCTACCTAGAGATTTGGATCTGCTTCATTTTTGGGATCATACCATAAATTACGCTTTCAAAATGTATGGACTGCGTGGACGCAAGGAAAATCCATCACGGTGGGCCCCACAGTCGGTGATCCACAAAAGCCACGACCTATTTTAGAATAAGGCTGCATGAGAAGAAGTGATGCACCTCATGACCGGGTGGACTGCATGCACGTTAACTCGTTTTCCCGGACGAGGATTTCCACCTTGAGTAAACTCTATGGAGCCCACCATGATGTATGTCTTATCCCCACCGTCCATCTGATTTTCCAGCTCATTTTACAGCACGAGCCCAAAATCGATGCATGTCCAAATCTAAAGTGGACCACACAATTGGAAATAGTGGGAATCAAAAGCCTACCATTGAAAACTTCTCGGGGGTTTAAACGGTGTTGGTGTTCGTCATTATCTCCATTGTTTATTGTGGTGTGGTCCACTTGAGCTTTGTATATGCTTAAATTTTTGACTCATTCCCTAAAATGAAATGTACAAACGGATGGACGGCATGGATAAGACACATACATCACGGTGGGCCCCACAGACTTCGCTCAGCTCACTAGTCAATCCGCGTCCCAGAGCGGCCACAGCAAAGTATGTCCCATAAGATGAACGGTTCGGATCAACGAATCGTGCGATCAACTCGTACAAAGTAGCCACATCAGATTCCGATATTTTACCTTGGTGGGGCACTTCTCGCCTCTCTCCTTAGCCAGACTCTGGACCTGGATCAAGAACTCCCGACACTGTTCGTACAGATGGAACAGATAATCCAGGCCGTTCTTTTTCCCGCGGGCCACCTCTCCTGGCTCAGTCACGATGAACGGATGCTCTCTCTGCCTCTCCCCAACCCCACCACCACCTCCTCCCTTCTCCTCATCCTCCTCCTCCTCTTCTTCCTCCTTTCCTCCGCTTCTCGCCGCCTTCCTCCGCCTCTGCTGGCGGCTTTTCTTCCTCTCCACCACCGCCTCCCACAGCCCTCCACCTCGGCTCCCCGCCGCCTCCTTCTCCTGCTGCTGCACCGGCTCCTCCGATAACCCTAAAAAAAACAAAATTCATTAAATGACCCTTGTTCGTCCATAAATTACCCGTCTGCCACCGTCAGTTGCAGCGGTCGAGACGGAAATTGAAGTATCGATAGCGGCAGGACGCTGGAAGCCTGGAACCGTAGGAGCAGAGAACTGAGAACGGTTTTGATAGCGTAGGTGCTATTGTACCAGGGTTTGGTACGGCGGCAGGGTTACGGATTGCATCTTAAGTAACTATCTGAACCGTTAATGTTCATTTTCCGGACTCTTCTGCTACCCCAGTAATTTTAACAAGCATTTGTTGGACAGTTGGATTTGAATGAATAAGATTATCTACTCGTTCGTTTTCAAATCCAAGATTCAACGGTCAAGATCATCAATGAAGCACGATTACAATTCGATAGCCTTTGTACAGTAATAACGAGAACATGAACGGTTCAGATCATTCTCAGAAACTGTAGTAGCACACTATCATACTGTACTGCAGGGACACCGTACCTAATCAAAAGCGCGCGAAAAGAAGAGCATTGAATGAATGGGGGAAGTTATTTGATACTCTGACAGATATGACGCTTGATACGCATGCCCTAAGAAACTGTATACGTGTCATATATTAACTCGAACTAAATTGATTAAATTGTTGAACGGACATAATCAGATAACCGAAAAATCATAATCTTTGATTTGGAACCAATATGATGAACGGTTGAGCTTTAATCAGCCGTCTCAGTAAAACTCTCCTGACCTCAGAATAGGCTAGCCAGTGGTGTCAGAACGTTGCACCAGCTGTCCTTTGTGGCCCACCCAAATGAGTAATTTTTGGGCTAAGAACATTGATAGTAGGCCCACCTGATGAACGGTCTGGATCTTGGCTACAAACATCGAAGGGCACGTGGCAGTTTATGCATCAAGCAGCATCGTCCATCTAGTGGGTCACCCTTTTTAAGGGCCCATATTTCAAAAATCACATAACAGACAAACCTATCCATCTAGAATATTTCCCTGCTCTTTTGCAGAGTTCGACTTTTCACTACTTTCGCTCTCTACCGTCGATCTAAAGGCCCAAGATCAGACGTCCAGGAACGTCCAACTTAAGTTCTTTTTAAATCATTTTCCATCCACATCAGGAGAAAAAAGATGAACGTTCCAGATATACAGATCACATTGCTACGTGTACTACAGATAGATGAATCTACCGTATTCCCGTGTTATCTTAACAGATAAAAACCACAAACCTACTGAAACCGTCAGCCGCGACACACTGCCAATCTCTAAACTATACTCACAGTTTCTCAAAAGTTCAAAACCCGCCAAAAGAAAAGCTCACGGGTGAGAAAACCTAGGCCAGACACATCACAGCCGTCGGATGACATCAAACACGAGACGCGTTTGGAATTTTAGTTTTCGCTGCACTGAGATCAGATATTCCTGAACGACAGAGATTTTGTGGAGCCCTATCTGCAATCAGCTTGCTATGGTACACATTAGCAGAACGCACATCTAAGTACTATAGTGCGCTGGTAGCTACGAAAGCGTCGTGATTCAATGAGGGGGGCAGAACACGTGTCACAGCCCGGGGCAACAGCACACGTATCAGAGATCTGGGCCATTCATTAGTTACTAAGCATATAGTGAACATCCCTTGCATCAAAAATAGACTTTTTTTTAATGACCGCCCATTTAGCGGGCCAACATTATTTTTGGTCCACGGCATGTTTACGGTATATGCTACGTGATGAATGGATCCGATCTCCTACACGTGTACCATGTATCTCGAAGGATGACACGTGCACCTTCCCTCAGGTAAGGTGCACTTCATCAAATCATGCACGCTAGCAAGATCATTTGATATAAGACGTTTTCCAACCCTACAAGCGTGTTTGTCCTCCTCAACCCCATCGCACGTGTCGACTATCATACGTGTGAGAGATCCAAATTCCGCCAGCTGGATTAGGTCGTCTGGTGAGATAAGGTGCAAAAAAAATAGATGGACGGTTAGTAATTAATTTGATTCTAGCCATATTTTTGGTACATTATGGTGCATCTGATTTGTACAAAACCCTGAGGAATGCGGATTGGGTGCGGCCCTGACCATGGGGCCTGCCTTTATGTGTGTATTATGTATCCACGCCGTCCATCTGTTTTGCCAGCTCATTTTTGAGCATGAGCCCAGCAATGAAGCAGATCCAAATCTCAGGCGGGCCACACCACAGAAAATAGTGGTGATTGACCATTAAAAGCTTCATGTGGGCCACGAAAGTTTTGGATCAAGGTGATATCTGGGTTTTCCCTTCATCCAGGTTTTTTTTGACGTTTTCAACAGGTTAGATGGCAAGTAAACATTACGGTGGGCCCTACGATGTTTGTAACGGTAGGCGTTCAATCACTACTTTGTCATGTGGTGTGGTCCACCTGAGATTTAGGTCTGTTTCATTCCTGGACTCATGCCCTAAAATGAGTCGGCGAAACGGATGGACGGCGCGGAAATACAATACATACAGCAAGGTGGGCCCCACGGTCTCGCCGCATCTATCGGCTCCCCATTTAGAAAATGGTGGTGACTGTCCAACCAATGGGACTGGCAAAACAGATGGACGGCGTAGAAATGCAATACATACATCAAGGTGGGCCCCACGTCAGGGTCGAACCTATCCGCTTCCCATTTAGAAAGGGGTGACTTTCCAACCGTAGATATGACCAAGTTCTATCATAATCTGGACCGTCCAAATCGCTGAATCAATTTTGGATAGATCACAACCCAAAAAAAGACAGTGCGAAGTTGGTGGTAAACATCTGATCTTGTCCTAGGGGTTTGGACCACTCAACAGATGGTCAGGATTGTTTGATCAATGTAATTATAGATATATCACATGACGGATGATCTATACTGCACCATATGATTTCCGAGTGAGAAGGATGAGTCCCCATTATCTTCGAAATGGTGGTGAACTATTATACGAGCCTAACGCTGTAATTAAAAAAGAGTGCGTTTTGCATATGCCGCTCTATTGAGGCCCACATGCTGAAATGATCATATGATCAGAACCGTCCAATTTTTCCACGCTATGTTATATGGGCCACTAGAAGAAAACAATACTGAACGTATGATTTAATCCGTCAATGTGTAGATGAATTTAAAACATAGGAAAATGATTATTTTTTTTCAATGGTTCACATTCAACACCAAAAATCAAAGGTCAAGATCACCGAACCACATCAGCATGTGAGCCCAAATGAGGAATTATCATTAGCCAATAGGTCGCTCACGCTGCCGGAAGAACAAAGGACAACAAAGACACGAGTCAATTTTTGCGTCTGTCGCGAATGATTTTCCAAAGTGTGTCGCCGCCTAATGGAGCTCACATGCTGAGAGGTACGACGATCGGGACCGTCCATGTTGTGGATCTTATACGACAGTGGCCATCGTAAGAAACACACTATGAATGGGTAATATTTCAATGGCTCGGATTAAACCCTAAAATCCAAAGGTCAGGATCATGACAGGTACTAGTAGTTATAAGATTATAGCTTATCGATTGTGGTACGAGAATTATGTACGCTTCAAACTACAGGATCATTCATGTAGGGCCCAGTAACTAGTTGCACATTATCGACGGAGGCAAAACGAGCTGAAAGAAAAAACACCAAAGGGTTCGTTTTGCCTCTGTCGCGACTGAGGATCCTTCGTCGTCGCCTTCCCACCGGGGCCCACATGCTAAGTGATCAAAAGATCGGAACCGTTGATTTTGTGCCCTCTAAGATATATGGATGATTGTACAATCACTATCGTCAGATGAATTTAGAACAATGGACAGTTCAAGCGACAGGACCACCTCAGCATGTGGGCCCCAGTAAGTCAGTGAAGGAGGGGGAAGAACGAACTCAAAAAGGGAAAAACATCAAACACCTGATCTACCTTCCTGGGAGAGCGCGTCAAGGGCGTTGGCGTCAGCGGCGGCGGCTCCGAGCTGCAGCTGGCGCCTTCGAGCTACGGCGTCGTCGTCGTCGAGCCGGCGCCGTTCGGCTCGGACAGCGGCCTTGATGCCGTACCGCTCGCCGACGAGAAGGTCCCACCGGAAGATGTGGGAGAGGCTAGCCATCATCTCGTCGATCTCCTCGTCTGTCATATCCAGCAGCGTACTGACAGTGAATCCCATCTCGGCCATCTTCGCTACGGTGTAGTAGCGGACGCCGTACGCCTGGAAGAAGTCTTCTAAGCCGCCCAGAGAGGTGGGCCTGCAGAAGGCTTGTGGGCCCACCGAGTCGAGGAGACGGGGCTGTTGGGGTGGTGGTGGTGGGAGAGCTGATGGCGTGGTGGCGGCGCGTGGGTCCCACTTGAAGAAGCTGGCGGAGAAGGCGTCTGGGTCCATTGAAATGAATGAAATCTCTCTCTCTCACTCTCTCTCGTCTCGATTGCTCGAGTTTTGAGGCAATGTTCTGCTGGTGTTCTGCTTCTTTTAAGCCGACTGGTTTTTGGATGACTAAATTGCCCTCGGATTACGTACAAATAGCATATGAAGGACGAGGCGTGCAAAGATGATTGCAATGTCCTCACACGTATATTCGCGGCACAGGTGTGAGGGATCAGAACTGCAGAGTTTAGATGCTATCCGTAGATAATACTAATGACACGTATGATCATAGGGTGGGCCGCATCTGTAAGAATAAAGCGAGAGAGAATGCTACAATACTCATCGGGACAATAACCAAATCCAGTCCATTGATCTAGACTGTTCATTAGGTCCAATCTTGCATCTCACGGGCTACAATGAATATTCATACCGATTTGATAAATACTAACCATTTCAGAATTGTCCCTTGATATGGACGGCCGTGATTGTTTATGCAAGAAAAGGTATAATAAACAGTTTGGTCCATCAGGTTGCTTAGGAAAATCATTGATTCAAAATCACTATTGTCAGGCAACAGCAGCCATCCCGTTCATAGCGGGAACAAGGACGACAATAGAAAAAAGGCCAATCAAGGATGGACTGGATCACTATAAAATAGAGCCGGGCATAAGCCGGACCGATCCAACCTGAAGGTCAGGATTGGGTCGAATCAAGTTGGCCTAGTCAAATTTGACCGTACATCGAATCTAGTTCGGATCAGTGGTCAATTCGGACCGATCCAATCCAATCCGGTCGGGTCTACATAAATAGTTTATTAATTTTATTTTTTACATTTTACCTATGTAACAGCAACTACCCTCACTTGAACCCTAAATCTCTAATATTTTATTTCTTTTCTTTGCCCAAACGAGCGCTACACCCATCTCCATCTGGCTCGGCCCCTCATCTCTCACTCCCAGTGTCCAATATCTCTCCCTCTTAAAGTCATACGGAACCTCTGTGCCGAAGAAATCTTGAACCAGACCTTGTTCGTTGAATCGAATGACATCAATATTTTTGTACCCACTTTCAAATCTCAGCATCTGGATCTCGATATGGCTTGGTTTGGTCTACAACTCTTGGGGAATGTTTCATTAGCAGGAGAAATACACAAGTCTGCAGTTTGAGATTGGTTCTTTCTTGAAGGGTTTGATGAGATTGCGCAGGTCCAAATTTTTTTATTTTTTTAAATTTTTTTAAAAAAAAACATTAGGACCAATCCGAACCGTATCCAATCTCATCCGACTCGATTTCCCTGACCAAGTTGGACTTAAATTGGTTCAGGCCAGTAGTGCATTGGATCGGATCGAGTTCGGTTCAAGTTATGAAAAATTCGGACGGAATCAAGTTGGACCCAATCTGGTCCGACTCGACTCAATGCCAAACTCTACTATAAAATGACAACACGGAAAGTGGACTTATTCACCTCTTAAGACCATATGACTTGTGTTTCACATAAATTAATAAGATTTAATTGTCAATGGATCCTTAAATGAGGTATTTTGATATTTCCCCTCAGAAATTATAGTTTTCAAGATAAGTTATGTAGGGCCTAAGGGAGTTTTTTCTTAGACAATGAGAGTTTAAATAGGAGAATTTTCTTACCGAAGGCTTGATTCAAGAATCTAAAGTTTTTCAAGAGGTACTTCAAGGTTTTTGTCTCAATTTATCTAAGGTGAGAAGATTCATTGCTTGCAGTGCAATGGTGAATTTATTTAATTTTCCTTTTTAAGCTTAAATTTAAGGAGGTATTGTTGTACTCTTGAAGAACGTATGCAATTCCTTAGTATTCGTAATCTCTCACTGGTCTGATAGATTTTTTCTTTGCTGAATTGTAGATGCACCTCAAGTGGTGAACCTCGTATGTATATCTCGTGTTCTTGTGTGATTGTATGTGTTTGAGTTTTCTCTGTTATCTCTTTTTTATTTATTGTACATGATCATCGCATATTCAGTATGCCATTAGAATCAAAGGGGTGTTTGATTTTGGTGGTGTGTTGCTTAAGCAGTTGTTCTAGTCATATTAAGAGATCTGCGGCGCTTTTAATTGCTTCAAATATCATGTTTACATGTTGCCCTGGGAAATGTGGAACAAGAAATGTGGTGTTACAAACCACCGTCAAAAGCTAATGGATTGTTTGTTTTTTTAATTCCATTTTCTAAATACATATAAATAAGAAATAATTATTTACCTATGTAATTACTGCATTATCATTTTCAATGTTAAAGTTATGGTGGGCCTCAAACCGAGGATGAGAAAAATGTGGGGCCACTGTGATGTAGTTGGCTTATCCATGCTGTCCATATATTATGCTAATTAAATTTAGGGCATGAGCTTAAAAATTAAGGCAAATCTAAAGTTCAAGTGGACCACAACATGAGAAATGGTGAGAATTGAACACCCACCGTTAAAAATTTATTAGGTCTTCAGAACTTTTGGATCAATCTAATATTTTTGTTTTCCCCTTACCTATGTCTATTCGACTTTATGAAAAAATTTAGTAACAAATAAACACCAATGTGGGCCCAGAAAGGAAGCAACATTCGACCATGGATGTTTTAAGACCAATGGTAAGTGTGGTGTGGCCCACTTGAGCTTTGGATCTCCTATTTTTTGGCTCATGCCGTAAAATGTTTCGGTAAAAAGGATGGACAACTTGGATACATCACATACATCACAGTGGGGCCGACAAAATTAATCAACTCTTTTCGTACTGATTTTTTAGATAAAATACTCCTTGCTTTCAAACAAGATAAAGATTAATAATTAATTATTTTCAGCTATTTATAGCTGAAATGAAAAATCAAACAACCCCTAAGTGGGCTTACCATAATGTTTGCAAGAAATTTCACCTATTCATCCATTTTGCACAATCATGTTAGGACGTGAGTGTTGGCGGCCTTGCACAGAACTTCAGGATCTAACCCTCTAGAATAAATCAGAATTATGGGATAATAAAAGCAATGAAATAATTCAAAGCACAACCATACACCACACAAGAGATTTTTACGTGGAAAACTCTCAAAGAGGTAAAAACCACGAGACCTCGTCCATATCAACAATCCACTATAAAGTAAAATGTTACAACCAATCACAAACACACCTTGCTATGATCAAACTTTCATCACTCACGTAGAAGTGGATAAACAGTAAGAGAAACAAAGAAAAACTGAGAGATCTTACCGATTATGAGGACGTAGAAGCGCTGAGATATGGTAAATCACCTCCACAAGCATAACCTCTCTTCTACAAGCTTCCCCTCTCTCTTTCTCTCTCTCTCACCCCTTTGATAGCCCTAAACCCTTTAGGAAATCCTCTTGTATTTTTTTCTTCACACAGCATACCCTAGAAAAAATCTTAGGGACCATTTTTTATAGTTTTAGGAAACTCTCTTCTGCATCTCGGTTGCGAAAGGACTTGCGATATGAAATCCGCACAAAATCGCGGAATGAATCTATGTAACTATGTGTCACCCCCCAAACTCGAAAACCAGGCTCACAAAATTCCCGATCGCCGAATCCGGCGCCGATAACCTCCGTAGAACTCCATTCTCGGCTCCTAACGCCCATTCGCCAGGTTCCGATCCTGGGATGCTACGAGGAGGATTTTCAACGTCAGTTTGATTCGTAATAAGCATAACCAAAGGCATAACCCACAAACAACAACCAAGAACTCCATTACATTTCCACTATGATCAAAAAATTTACAAGTATAATGAGTATAAAGGGAAATACAATGGTAAAGAACAAAAACTCCAAAACGATCTGCAACGTGCTCCTGCCTCAGCGCTGCTGCGAACCAACGTCACCTGCACGCAACGGTCGTGCATAAGCTTATAGAAAGCTTAGAGGGTGGTGAAAGTGTGTGCGCAAGGTAGTAATATGAACATGCAATGTCAGAGTAATGCGGAATATGCAAATGGATCCATAATATCATGAGCCGTACCAAGGCTATGCAGTGCAAGACATGAATGGTATCGGCCATCCCAAGGCCATGCGATGTACAATACAACTCAAGCATACAGATCCTCATCTATGTCCACACATCAATACAATTCAAATATGGGATATCACTGGGGTCTAGTACACTCTAAACCAGATTGCCGCCACATCGCGCGCAATAAGGTAAGTGGAAGAGACCTCACTATTCGTCTGTCAATATTGGACGCGACTCATCGATAGCGGACCCATTCTTCGAGCTGGTCAAACTCAGCCTAGTATTGTCCCCTACTCTCGGGCGGGTAAGGCGGCACCCCCTTCCAAGCGACCACGACACAGTGGAGAGCGCAACCGTCTGGTAATCGGCACTCAACGCTCATCTACCCACTCGGTTTAGACGTTGGAGCAACCTCTTGGTACCATAAGGGTTTAGGGACTTTCACCCAGGGATATCTATAGCACCCCATGTAAAACAAGATTTTCGGTATCCAATCCTATCAACCACGATGCGTCTGTGAAGGCTACAGCTCTGATGTCGCTAGGGCGTACAATAACCATGTCACACAAATGCGAAATGCATGAATCACGCTATCCAGTCATGCAACAAATCCTGCGCATATCGTTTGCTCATGTAGGGCAACACCGCCTAACCGGGAGCCCATAAACAACCTGCCCAAAGGCATATGCTATGATCAGTCAATTCTCATGTCAAGCATTCATATGATGCGTATGATCATGAGTCATGAAGCTATATTAAACATGTTATAATGAGATGAACTATCCTTACAATGCAGATGGGCCTGGGCTGCCTATACACAATAAGTACGGGCCTAGCAATGGGCCCTAAAGAGAGTCGAAATGTGGACATCCAACCAACATTACACTCGCAATGTGGACGTCAAACCAACATTGCTCTTAAGGCACGATCGTCGCAAATATCGTTACATAATCCGTGTTGGGCTCATACATTGCAATGGACCTTAGGTACATCCCATTGGGCCTTAAATACATCAAATGGGCTCTATCATATGGGCCTTTTATTCATCAATGGGTCACATCAATGGGCCACACCAATGGGCCTTAAGTGCATTGCAATGGGTCAAAACCCGTGGGCCTTGGATTGCATCAATTGGGCCTAGTTTCATGAGTCTAATATGTAACAAATGGGCCACACCAATTGGGCTCCACATGTACATCAAATGGGCCTCAACCCATAGGCCTTATATGAGTCAAATGGGCCTAAACCCCTAGGCCTTATATGAACCAAATGGGCCTAAAATATATCAAATGGACCTAGTCCCATGGCCTTGGAGCATATCAAGTGGGCCTAAACCCATAGGCATTAAATATCAAGTGGGCCTAAACTCATAGGCCTTATATCCACATCAAAGTGGGCCCCCAAGGGACTACTACCACTGCATTAAGATGGGCCTCAAAACAGGCCAAAGTGGGGTCCACTTGGAATATGGATCTGACTCATCATTTTAAGCTCATGCCCAAACGAGCTTGCAAAATGGATAGATGGTTTGGATCCAACACACGTCTCATGGTGGGGCCCACTGTCATTGGACAGTGCACATAGGACACGTGCACCAGGGCCCACTGTGACATTTATTTTCCATCCAGTGTGTGGCCAGGGGGGGAGGGGGGGGGGGGGGTTGGCGTGAATACAACACATGATTGGTGGGCTCCACCGTCCAGCAGACGGTGGCAGCCAAACAAAATACATCACTGTGGGCTCCACGTGGGGCCCACCAAAATGTTTAAATGCCATCCCAACCGTTCATGAGGTCACTTAGACCTGGATGAAGAGAAAATACAAATTTCAGATTGATCTAAAACTTCTGTGGCCCATGAGAAGGGTCCCAATGATAGAGGTACAATTCCACTGTTTCCTATGGTGTGGGCCACCCGAGCATTGGAGGAGGCTGAGATTTGGAGGGGGCCCAGCTTATGAATACGTTGGATTTCACGTATGCATCATAGTGGGGCCCACGGCAGGGGCCGTGGGATCCAGCCCGCCCGCCTGCTGCTACGTGCAGCGTGCTGCTGCTGCAGCACATGTCAGAGGCAGAGGCAGAGCCTCTGCCTTACTTCTTTTAAAAACAGGGAAAACCTATTTTCTTGGGTTTTTATCGTGTGGGGTCCGCATCATGAGGATCCACTCCGTCCATTAGTTTCTAAGACCCGAAATACACCAAACGAGTCTAATGTTCGGTATTTTTAGCATGCAGGTGCAGCAAGGTGGGTCCAAATAGCTTTAAATGGCAAGGAATGCAGTTGTTTATAGTATGGCCCATCAGATCAACAGATCAACCTCATTTTTCAGCTCAACGCCTAAAATGAGTTGGTAAAAGGGATGAACGGCATGGATTGAACACATATATCAAGGTGGGGCCTGCATGAGCCGACCCATCCAAACCTTCCTTTTTTTTTTTTCTTTTGGCAAAGACGTCCAGTGTCTCAGACGCTGGACGGTTGGGTATTTTTTTTTTAAAAAAATATAATGCATCGAGGTGGGCCCTGATTAGGTGGGCCATCACATGGCTACCCCATGCACATACAAGGTGGGCCCCATCTAAAAATGGATTGGGTCCAAAACATGCATCCTAGTGGGGTCCATCCAAGTGGGCCACACAACCATTTATAATGACATAAAATAAAATAAAATAATTAAAAAAAATGAAATGAGAAGGGAGAGAGAGATGGAAAGTGGGACACGCTTTGTAATGGAGGGCTCCGCCACTATGAGCCCTCCCTTGAAAAAATTATACAATCGAAGGGGTCCTTTAACATATAGGACCACCAAAATCTAAAATCAATGGTGGGGATCCTTTCCCCACCAATATGGATGGTCTAGATGACCTTTTCTAAGAAATAAACATCATGATGGGGTCCATGGAGAATGGCCCCATCATGGAATGATCATAATGATCCTAGTGGGCCATCGGCCACATCTTAGGGTCCCAAGTGAGATCCACGCCATGGATCGGTGGGCCTCACTTGGTCCATCATAAAAATAAGAAAAACTACCCTATAGAAGCACCCACCGTTCGATCTTCTTGCTCCTAGGGGTTCCTTAGCACCTTAGCTTCAACTTCAATGGATGAGATGAGGAATGGGGGGTTGAGATTGAAGATGATGGGGTAGGGAAGGTGGACCACACTTAGAATTTTGGGAGTGCTTGGGAGAGCTCTCATGCGTATGAAGCTTGGGATTTTTTTGAGTTTGAAATGAGAAAGAGAAAGAGAGAGTTGTAAAGAGAGATGGAATGATGGGTGATGGAGTGATGGATGTGGTGATGGGTGTGTAAGAGCCACTTTTTTGACTTTTGAGGCCTTTTGTGTAAGAGAGGCATGGGTTTGGAAGACTTTTGTGGTTGCTTGGGAAAAGGGGTGAAAGTGATGTATACTTGACATGTACTTGACATGTGATGGATTGATGGATGATTGATTGATGGGATTGATGTGATTGATGTGACACATCGTAGAGATTCTCTTGGGTTTTGCAACGCGCGACGTTTTCTTCGCACCGAACGTTGGTCTACAACTCTCGACCAGGGTATCGCCTTGGCGCGCGAGTCGCGGCATTGGAACCGCAGCGACGGCGCGGTCACTATGGTACAGAACTCAGGTCGAGTCGAAACAGGTTGACGTCATATGAATCAGGGTAGCGCGTTGATATCGATTAAGGGTCGAAGGTTGCCGGAATTCGACCGGTAAGACCGCGAAAGTTTACGGAACGGTACGGACTAAGATACGGGTCTTATAGCTCTCTCCTCCTAATAAAAATTTTATCCTCAAAATTTACACAATCAACGCAACTAAGCATAACTTATGAGGAAGAAGAGACATAACGTCATCATATACAATCAGATACAACATACAAAATATAATACATGATCAATCATCAAAGAGATGAGGATAACGCTCTTGAATCTCGGCTTCACGCTCCCAAGAAGCCTCCTCTACAGAATGGTGACCCCACTGAACTTTTACAAACGGAATGACCTTGGTTCTGAGGACCTGCTCCTTCCGATCAAGGATACGGACTGGCTGCTCAATGTAAGAAGCGTTCTCACGAACCTCCAACGGCTGCCAATCAATAACGGGAACTATGTCTGACCCACACTTCCTCAACATGGAGATGTGAAAAACGTTGTAGACGCCAGACAACTGAGATGGCAAGGTAAGCCGATAGGCCACGGCGCCAACGCGCCCAGTGATCTCAAAAGGTCCTATGAATCTCAGGGCAAGCTTGCCCTTCGCTCCAAATCAAACTACACCCTTCATGGGCGAGACCTTGAGATACACATGGTCCCCTACATCAAACTCCAAGGGACGACGCCGACGATCAGCAAAACTCTTCTGTCGGCTCTGAGCTGTGCGCATCCTCTGCTTGATGATATCTATAGCCTCTGACGTCTCCTGCATAAGCTCGGGACCTAGGAGACGACGCTCTCCAACCTCGGTCCAGCAACTCGGTGATCTGCATGGTCTGCCATATAGTGCCTCAAAAGGAGCCATGTCGATGGTCGCCTGATAGCTGTTATTGTACGTGAACTCAACTAATCGCAGATGCTCATCCCAGCTACCTCCGAAGTCAATCGTGCAGGCCTGAAGCATATTCTCAAGTATCTAATTGACCCTCTCGGTCTGGCCATCGGTCTGCGGATGGTACGCGGTGCTGAGCTGCAAATCAGTCCCCATTGCTCGCTGGAAGCTCCTCCAAAACTGAGACGTGAACCTCGAGTCTCGGTCAGAAACGATCGAGACTGGAACGCCATGCAGTCTCACAACCTCCTCAATAAATAATCTCGCAAGCCGGTCCATAGACCAAGTCGCACGCATTGAAAGGAAATGTGCCGACTTCGTCAAACGATCCATAACAACCCAAATGGCATCATGACCGCGCCGAGTCCTCGGCAAGCCCATAATGAAATCAGTCGACACGTGCTCCCACTTCCACATTGGGACACTCAACGGCTGCAAAAGACCAGGAGGTCTCTGATGATCGGCCTTGACACGCTGGTACGTGTCACACTCGGCCACAAAACTGGTGATCTGGCGCTTCATTCCCGCCCAAAAATACTGTCGCCTCATGTCACGGTACATCTTCGTCGAGCCCGGGTGGATAAAAAATCGCGATCGATGTGCTTCGGTCATAAGATCTCTGTGTAACTCCGAAATATCCAGGACACATAATCGGCCTCTAAAACGAAGTCCACTGTCTGTACTAATCTGCCAATCAGCCTGACTCTCAGATGCCGCCTCAGCTATATAACTCTTCAACGACTCATCAGCCTGCCGAGCCTCGATCACCCTAGCGACAAGAGAGGGTTGAATCGACAAGCTCGATAACTGTACGATAGAAGACTGCAGGCCGAACTTAAAATCATACGCTGCGATATCGTCAAGCATCCGCCACTTCTGAATCATCATATGCGCCACTAGGCCTAGTGGCTGACGGCTGAGGGAATTTGCCACCACGTTCGCCTTGCCCGGGTGGTACTGGAGATCAAAATCATAGTCCTTCAGAAGCTCCATCCAGCGCCTCTGTCTCATATTTAACTCAGACTGCGAGAAGAGGTACTTCAAGCTCTTGTGATCAGAGAAGAGCTCGAACCTAACTCCATAAAGATAGTGTCTCCACACCTTCAGTGCGAAGACAACTGCAGCCAGCTCCAGATCATGTGTAGGATAGTTCAGCTCATGGACCTTGAGCTGACGAGACGCAAAGGCCACTGGTATCCCGTGCTGCATCAGGACAACACCCAAACCAATATGCGAGGCATCAGTGAATACAATAAAACCGTCACTCCCAGAGGGAAGAGTGAGGATAGGAGTGGACGTCAGGCGGTCCTTCAACTCCGTAAATGCTCGCTCGCAGGCGTCACTCCAATTAAACTCTGTGCCCTTCCGAGTCAACCTGGTCAATGGGGCTACAATACGGAAAAAACCCTCATTGAAACGTCGATAATAGCCCGCCAAACCAAGGAAACTACGGATCTCTGTCGCAGTCATGGGCTGACCCCACTGACGCACTGCCTCGAACTTCGAGGGGTCCACTACGACGCCCTCCCTCGTCACCATGTGACCGAGGAACTTCACCTCCTCTTGCCAGAACTCACACTTCTCCAGCTTCGCATACAGCTGGTGTGCGCGGAGGGTCTGCAAGGTAATCTCCAAGTACTGCTCATGCTCCTCACGGGTCCTCGAGTAGATCAGAATGTCGTCGATAAAAACTACAACAAACTGATCCAGATAAGGGCGGAAGACCTCGTTCATCAGCTGCATGAAGACCGTGGGTGCATTGGTCAGTCCGAAGGACATGACCTGAAACTCAAAATGACCGTAACGCGTCCTGAATGCCGTCTTCAGAATGTCCTCATCTCGGACCCGAATCTGATAATAACCGGAACGTAGGTCAATCTTTGAAAAGAACTGTGCACCATGCAGTTGGTCAAAAAAATCATCAATCCTCGGGAGTGGGTACTTGTTCTTGATCGTGACTTTGTTGAGCTCGCGATAGTCAACGCAGAGCCTCAACGAGCCATCCTTCTTCTTCACAAAGAGTACCGACACTCCTCACGGCGAACTACTCGGACGAATAAAGCCTAACTCACGTAACTCGTCCAACTGCTTCTGCAGTTTTCGTAACTCCAACGATGTCATACGATATGGGGCCTTCAAAATAGGTGTGGTACCGGGCACGAGATCAATCTGAAATTCGGTGAGTCGACGAGGTGGTAATCCCAGAATCTCCTGGAACACATTGAAAAAATCGCATACTATGGGTAAATAGTCGATGCAAGCGGCAACAGGCTCCTTTATGGCGCAGGACATCAAACAAGACAACCGCTCTCCTCTAGGCTCAGCAACGAACTGGAACTGTGGCACGCCGGGTATACAGAATGTGACGGTCCTGGCGGCGCAGTCCAATATAGCATAGTACTCGTGTAAGACCCGTACCTTGGTCCGTACCTTTTCGTAGACTTCCGCGGTCTTACCGATCGAATTCCGGCAACCTTCGACCCTTAACCGATATCGACGCGTGACCCTGATTCATATACCGACAACCTGAGTCGACTCAACCTGAGACCAATACCATAGCGACCGCGCCGTCGCTGCGGTTCCAATGTCGTGACTCGCGCGCCGAGGTGATACCATGGTCAAGAGATGTGGACCGACGTTCGGTGCGAGAAAACGCCGCGCGTTGCGAAACTCAAGAGAATCTCTATGATGTATCACATCAATCACATCAATCCCATCAATCAATCAATCCATCAATCAAGTACATGTCAAGTACACATCACTTTCACCCCTTTTCCCAAGCAACCACAAAAGTCTCCCAAACCCATACCTCTCTTACACAAAAAGCCACAAAAGTCTTCACCTCCCATACCTCTCTTACACAAAAGCCTCAAAAGTCAATACTTTCTTACACAACCATCATTCATCCATCCATCCATCTCTCTATAACACTCTCTCTCTTTCTCTCTTTCTCATTCCAAACCCCAAGCAAGCTCCATACGTATGAGAATTTCTCTAAAATTTCCAAGCTCCAAGTGTGGTCCACTTTCCTACCCCATCATCTCCCATCTCAACCCTCTATTCCTCATATTAACCGTTGAAATCCAAGCTAAGGTGCCAAGGAACTCCTAGGAGCAAGAAGATCGGATGGTGGGTGCCTCTATAGGATAGTTTCTTTCTTATTTTTATGAAGGGCCAAGTGAGACCCACCGATCAATGGTGTGGATCTCACTTGGGACCCTAAGTTGTGGCCGATGGACCACTTGGATCATCATGATCATTCCATGATGGGGCCATTCTCCATGGACCCCATCATGATGTTTATTTCATTTAGAAAGGTCATCTAGACCATCCATATTGGTGGGGAAAGGATCCCCACCGTTGATTTTAAGTGTTGATGATCCCTTATGCTAAATGACCCACTTGTTGTATGATTTATTGCAAGGGAGGGCCCATAGTGTTGGGGTCCCTCCATCACACGCGTGTCCCACCTTCCATCTCTCTCTTTTATTCATTTATTTTTATATTATTTTATTTTAGGATTGTGTTGCCCCTTGAATGGACCCCACCTTGAAGTATTCTTTTGTCCAAGTTTCCTTCAAGTGGGGCCCACCTTAAATGTTGTAATACACCATCCATCAGTGGTGGCCCACCTAATTAGGGCCCACCATAATCTTTTCTTTAAATGCCAAACCGTCCAGCGTCTGGGACGCTGGACGTCCCTGTATAAAAAAAAGGGAAAAAGAAAGAAGGAAAAAGGAATTTTGGGGTGAGCCACCTGCATAGGCCCCACCCTGATGTATAGTTCTAATCTAAGCCATCCATCCCTTTCACCATCTCATTTTAGGCGTTGAGCCAGGAAATGTGATTGAATGGAGCATCTGGTGGGCCATATCTTAGTAAATGTAATCTCCATCATCTAAAGTTTCCTAGATTCCTTCCTACGTGCTGAAAATGTCCAATATTGGACTCGTTAGGCTTGTTTTGAGTCAGGGAAGTTAGTGGACGGTGTGGATTTATATGATGTGGGCCACACACCTGAAAAACCATAAAAATTAGTAATTTTTTTTTAAAAAAAATTTATGCAGCAGCAGCTGCTGCTGCTGCTATTGCCAGCGTTGACAGCGCGTGTCACGCTGACGCTCAGTGGACGGGCGATGTCCAGCAGGGACCCACGGATCCAGCCGTGGGCCCCACCATGATGTTCATTTACTATCCGACCGACCCACAAGGCGGGCCATCCCCAGTAGTGGGCACCCCCCAAATATTGGCCCCATCCGACGCTTAGGTGGCCCACACCGAAGGAATCAGTCGGGTTGAACCTCTGCCACTGAAATACCTCTCCTAGGCCACAGAAGTTTCAGATCAATCTGAAATTTGTATTTTCACTTCATCCCGGTCTGAGTGACCTTATGAGCGGTTTGGATGGTATGTGAACGTTACAGTGGGACCCACATAGGAACCCACATTGATGTATGTGTCCTATGTCCACCGTCCAGCAGACGGTGGAGCCCACAACGTTGTACGTCCATCTATTTTGATCGTGGGGCCCCTGACACCTAGTAACATCAAGTTTTGTGGGTCCCACCATTATGTATATTTAATACTATATACCTTATAATATGTATATGATCATGGGTCCAAGGTCCATATGACCTTTGAATAAAATGGATTGCAGATAAATGATAAATATTACAGTGGGCCTAGGCCCATGTGATCTTGTGAATAGTTTGGATGGAATTGAACAGCATGTTAGGCCCAGTTTGAATAGAAAATAAACACTATGTTGGGCCCAAGGTCTAATGGAAAATAAACATTCCAGTGGGCCTCTATGCCCATGGGGTTGGACCTATTGAATGTATTCCAAGGCCCATGGGATTAGTCCCATTTAATGTAATTTAAGGTCCATGGGATTGGACCCATTTGATGTGTGATAAAGCCCAATTGGTGTGGCCCATTGGTCACATATTAGACTCATGAAACTAGGCCCAATTGATGCAATCCAAGGCCCATGGGTTGTGACCCATTGCAACGCACGTAAGGCCCATTGGTGTGGCCCATTGATGTGACTCATTGATGAATAAAAGGCCCATATGATAGAGCCTATTTGATGTATTTAAGGCCCAATAGAATGTACCTAAGGTCCATTGCAATGTGTGAGCCCAACACGGATTATGTAACGATATTTGCGACGATCGTGCCTTGGAAGAAATGTTGGTTTGACGTCCACATTTCAAGTGTAATGCTGGTTGGATGTCCACATTACGACTCTCCTTAGGGCCCATTACTGGGCCGTACTTGCTGTGTATAGGCCGTCCAGGCCCATCTGCGTTGTAAGAATGGTTCATCACTCATTTACATGTTTAGTATAGTTTCATGACTCATGATCATATGCATCATATGCATGCTTGATATGAGGATTGACTGATTATAGCATATGCCTTCGGGCAGGTTGTTTATGGGCTCTTGGTTAGGCAGTGTTGCCCTACATGAGCACACAATATGCGCAGAATTTGTTGCATGACTGGATAGCGTGAATCATGCATTTCGCATTTGTGTGACATGGGTATTGTGCGCCCTAGCGACATCAGAGTCGTAGCCTCCACAGACGCATCGTGGTTGGCAGGATTGGTTATCAAAAATCTTGTTCTACATGGGGTGCTATTGATACCCCTGGGTGAAAGTCCCTAAACCCTTATGGTACTAAGAGGTTGCTCCAACGTCTAGACCGAGTAGGTAGATGAGCGCTGAGTGCCGAATACCAGTTGGCTGTGCTCTCCATTGTGTCTTGATCGGTTGGAAGGGGGTGCGGCCTTACCCGTCTGAGTGTAGGGAGCAATCCTACTCTGAGTTTGACCAGCTCGAGGAATGGGCCCGCTATCTACGAGTCGCGCCCGATATTGGCAGACGGATAGTGTGGTCTCTTCCACTTACCTTATTGCGCACGATGTGACGGCAATCTGGTTTAGAGTCTACTAGACCCCAGTGATATCCCATATTTGAGCTGTATTGATGTGTGGATATAGATCTGTATGCTTGAGTTGCATTGCACATCGCATGGCCTTGGGATGGCTGATACCATTCATGTCTTGCATTGTATAACCTTGGTACGGTTCATGATATGATGGTTACATCTGCATATTCCGCATTACTCTGACATTGCATGTTCATATTACTACCTTGCGCACACACTTTCACCACCCTCTAAGCTTTCTGTAAGCTTATGCATGACCGTTGCGTGCAGGTGATGTTGGATCGCAGGAGCGCTGAGGCAGGAGCACGTTGCAGAGCGTTTTGGAGTTTTTGTTCTTTACCATTGTATTTCCCTTTATGCTCATTGTACTTGTAAAGTTTTTGATCATAGTGGAAATGTAAAGGAGTTATTTGTTGTTGTTTGTGGGTTATGCCATTGGTTATGCTTATTACGAATCAGACTGACATTGAAAATCCTCCTCGTAGCATCCCAGGATCGGAACCTGGCGAATGGGAGCTAGGAGCCGAGAATGGGGTTCTACGGAGGCTGTTGGCGCCGGATTCGGCGATCAAAAATTTTGTGAGCCCGGTTTCCGAGTTTGGGGCGTGACAACTCGGCAAGCCAATCCATGCCCAGGATGACGTCGAACTCAAACATCAGTAATACAAACAAATCGGTAGGTAGAAAGGTATCCCCAACTAGAACGAGGCAAGACGAGCAAAATCGGCCCAATACTGCAGTCCTCCCCAAGGGAGTCGATACTGATAGGCTCTCACCAGCAGACTCTAACGGTAAGCCAGTCGATCGACAGAAGCTCTCGGCTACAAAAGAGTACGATGCACCTGAATTAAACAGCACACGTGCAATGCATGCAGAAACTGGAAGTATACCCTCAACGACGCCTCCAGACGACTGCGGATCCTGATGAGCCACATAGAATCTAGCCTGAGCCGGCTGGGGAGGTGCCTGTCCCCTCTGAGCGTGCTGCTGCTGCTGAGGTCGCTGAGGTGGTCGAAACTGCTGCCTCTGCTGCTGTGGTCTCTGAGGCTGATGCTGATGCTGATGTTGCTGCTGAGGTGGCCTCGGTGGTGGGGGTTGCTGTCGCTGCTGCTGTGGGGGTCTCTGCTGCTGCGGTGGAGGCTGCTGCGGAGCCCTCTGCTGCTGTGGACCTCTCTGCTGCTGCTGGGGGCTGGGACACTCCCATGAACGGTGTCCCGTCGCACCGCACCTAAAGCAAGTGCTGGTGAACTGCCTTTGAGGTGGTGGTGGAGGTGCTGCTGGTGCTGATGGTGCTCGGAAGGCTGGACGACCTGTACGCCTCTGCTGCTGTGGTCGACGCTGCTGGGAATCACTGGAAGAAGTCTGCCTCTTCCAGTCTCTCCTCTGACCGCGATCATACTGAGAACCGGCCCACTCAGTCTCATAAATCTGAGCTCTCCGCACCACTTCCTGAAAATTCGGGAGCTCATGCCCAATGACATGACCTCGAAGGCCATAACGTAAGCCGTTCTCGAAACGGCGGGCCTTCCACCCCTCGTCATCAACCATATACGGTGTAAATCTCGATAGTGCCACAAAATGGGCCGTGTACTGCGCCACAGTCATGTCTCCCTGCACCTGAGTCTCGAACTCTAAAGCTCGCTGACGACGGATATGGTCGGGGAAGTACTGCTCCTCGAATCGGTCAATAAAGTCCTCTCATGTCCAGACATACTCAGGTCCGGCAACACGGGTAATCTCCTTGGTGTTTGGGTTCATGTCCTAAAATAGGCCTAAGGGAGTAAATGTAGAACACACATCATTTTTAACCATGCAGTGAATCTATCAACCTTTATTGTGAAATAAGCATAAAATTAACATAAAATAGACTCTCTATGAAATAAGCATAAAATAGACTCTCTGTAGACTCTCTGTGAAATAACCTTTAACATAAAATAGACTCTCTGTGAAATAACTTTTATTGTGAAATAAGCATAATTTTTCAGCGAGCTCTCTCTATAAGTATAAAATAGACTCTCTATAGACGTTACGCAGCGAGCTCTCTCTATAACATTTTTCACTTGTGTACAAGTTATTAACATGCATGGAACTAATTCACTTTGTGTAAATGTTATTCATGTTGAAAATTAAATGCCTTGAATCTATGTTGAAATATGGGCCATTGACCGCTAAACAGTCTGGTTGACAGGTCGAAGGATATCGATAATATTATGTTGTTTGGCAAAACTCTCTGGACTATTTTTGGAGTTTTGGATGGGTTGAAAACTCTAGTCCACAAGTCGAAATTGAAAATATTTTATTTTTTAGCAAAAATCTTTGGATAGTTTTATGAGTGTTTGACACATCAACTTGACCAATTGACACGTCTCGACTGGTTGAATCGACAAGTCAACATATTACACAGTTTTGTACAGTTTATTTCTATTTCCATTGTATCTTAAATATAATTAGAGAACATCATCTCTTTGGAGAGAAAAGGCTAGAATTTTTCTTTTGGGGCTTTGAATCGGTAAGGTTTCATCTTTTGTAACTTTGTTATTCTTAGTGCATCATCTCTTTGCGTCGGGGTTTTTTTCAGCAAGAATTTTTCCATGTAAATTCAGAGTATTCTATGTTGGATTTGCTTGTGTGATTGTGATTACTTTGTGTGATTCCTCTCTATGTGCTTTCGCGAGTCCCAACAAGTGGTATCGGAGATAAGTTGGGAAGCAGATCGAATATGAAGATAAGGTATCTATAACATTTAACATGAAGTTTGATGTAGAGAGATATTATAGAAAAAATAACTTTGAATATAGAATGTGAAAATGAGGGGCCTTCTAATTCAACAAGGATTGGAAGATACACTCTTTGGAAAGCGATTGGAAACTATAAAAGAAGAAAAGTAGAATAAGTTAGATTTTTTTTTTTTTTAAAGCCAATATGTAAATCCAGTTGTATCTAATGGATGAGGTACCCCACAAAGTTATGAGAGAGAAGACCGCAACTAATACATCAGCGAAGTTAGAGAACATCTATGTGAAGAAGTCTCTTGAGAATTGTTTGTATCTAAAACTACAGTTGTTCAATCTGAAGATGACTGAGGGGGCTGACGTTGAGACTCATATTAGTAACTTCAATAGACTTGTTTGCAAATTGTTGGATGTGGATGGGCAATGCAGAATGAAGATCAAGTATGTATTTCATAAAATTCTCTTCCATAATTGTATGAGTCGTTGAAAGACTCTTTATGCACCAATAAGATGATCATTAGCGTTGAGACCATTATCTTAGGTCTTCAGTTGAAGGCGATGAAAAATAAAAACAGTGACGTAGGTGCTTCTACAGATGCATTGGTTACGTGGGGGAGAAGTTCTAAGCGGGATAAATGATCTTTACAATTGAGATCCAAATCTAAGGGCAAGGGTAAACGCAAGCTAAAGTGCTGAAGTTGTGGTATGAGGGGGCACATGAAGAAGGATTATCAGAATCCCAAGTCTAAGAATGAGAAATGTTACGCCCTAAAAATCAACACCTGAGTACGGTGACTCTGATCTTGAGTCAAGTGTGAAACCTAGCAAAAATGCACTTGGGTGAGTTTCCACGTGCTCGTGTAATCTGATTAACATTCACCCATGATCAACAATCATAATAATTTTAAAATAGCAGCATCAAAAGTTAAGCAAAAATAACTAAACTTAAAAATAGATGGCTAATATTCAAAATACATAATTTCAAAAGTGGTGTCCGCCCAAATGGGGACTTACAAGCTACAATATACATTGTATAAAAAAATCTAATGGAGTCCACCTAGTTGAGGAAATCACTTATCCTCAAAATGTATAAAAGGAGAGAAGCGAGTCACTCTGCCCAAGACTGTCCATCCTACAACTGAAAGTACGTAGCGCCATCAAGAGAGTCCACTATGTCTCGTCTAATGTGTCGATCTCGATGGTACCTGCGTGAATAGTATTATATGGTTAGTATTTTAAAACAGCATCTCAGGTGAAAGTGAGTAGCTAACTCAGTGGTTGAATTTTCTAAGTTATACATGTTATCAACATAATCAAGTATAGGCAATGATGTCATTACAAAACAAATAATTCATAACTTAATTAATTAAATGTATAGATGACATGATGATATGCGCAATGGTTAGCCCACAACACAATCCAACAATGTTTAACATGATGAATGCCCGAGAACACGACAGTCATAAACTTTCCACATCAACGCATTGCTAGCGAGTACGTCAACATATGCGCAATGGTTGGCCCGCAACACAACCCAACAATGTAATGATGTAAGACCCATATCCTAATCCGTACTGTTCCGTCGCTTTCCACGATCCTTCTCGTCAAATTCCGGCAACCCGCGACCTGTAGTCGACGTTGCGCACGACTGTGAGACGTATCCTATACATTTGAGCTGTCTTAATCCGAGACTTGTATCATTGCGATCGCACCGTCGCCGCGGTTCTAATGCCGTAACTCACGCACCGATCCGATACCCAGACGATGAGATGCAGACCCGCGTTCAGTTCGAGGAAAAATACTGCGCGTTGCAAATTCCAAGAGAATCTCTACGAAGTGTTAAATCAATCACATCAATCACCTCTCATGTCAAGTACAAGCACCCATACTTCCTTTCTCCACAAGTCAAGCAACTACCAAAGTCAACTAACCTCTCACTTCACCCATCACTCACCTCACCCATCACTCACTTCACATCACTCCATCTCTCATTACATCACACCTCTCTCTCTCACTTCTCATTATAATTCCAAGCAAGCAAGAGTCTCCCACGTCCAAGGCTTCCCATGAGAGAAATGTGCATTTTGGTGGCCCACTTTCCATCTTCAAAACCCATCATCCTAGCCATCCATCTCCCATCTCCACCATCAAAGTGAAGCTTTAGGAGACCGGCATCCCAACGGACCAAGAAGATCAAGTGGTGGGTGTTTTCATAAGCTAAATTTTCATATTTCTATGATGGGCCAAGTGAGGCCCACCGATCAATGGTGTGGATCTCACTTGGGACCCTAAGATGTGGCCAATGGCCCATCTTGATCATTAAAACTATTCCATGATGGGGCCATTCTCCATGGACCCCATCATGATGTTTACTTTCTTGCATTAATAGGTCATATAGACCGTTCACTTTGAATGGAGAGGGATCTCCACCGTTGATCTTTTATTTGGATGGCCCATGTGCAATGAGACACATTGATGTATGATTGGATGGTTGAAATGGAGGGCCCATAGTGCCGGGGTCCCTCCATCACGCATGTCCCACTCTATCTCTCTCTCCCTCTCTTTCCGTTTATTTTATTTCTTTGTGTGTGATGAAATGGCCATGTGGCCCACTTGAATGAGCCCCACCATGAAATATGTATTTATCCAAGCCCTCTATGGGTGGGGCCCATCTTAAATGCATCATTCATCATATGGTGGCCCACTTAAATAGGGCCCACCTTGAACGTGATTTATAAGCCCAAAAAAAAAAAAAAACATCCAGATGCTGGACGTCGCTGGAACAAAACACAAATATGGGCTTGATTTCAAGCCTATGAGATGGGCCACTGTATAGGACCCACCTTGATGTATATATGCAATCCACGCCATCCATCCTTTTTCCCAGATCATTTTAGGCGTTGAGCCGAAAAATGAGGTTGATCTGAATATCTGGTGGGCCATAGTTTTAAAAACAGTATCATTACCGTTGAAACCTACCCAGATTTTTCTTACATGCTGAAATAGGCCCAATATTGGTCTTGATAGAACTGTTTTGGGCTGTAGAATCTAATGAATGAAGTGGATCCATCAGAAGCGGGCCCCACATGTGAAAAACTACGCGACTACTCGATTTCAAAAAAAAAAAACAACAAAGAAAGGAGGCAGCAGCAGCGCAGGCACCGCCCATGCACGTGGGGGGCGGCCAAGAGGCAGGGACCCATGGCTCCTGCTGTGGGCCCCACCATGATGTATGTTGTATATCCACTCCGTTCATTCTGTGGGCCACTTAAGGATGTGAGCCATCTCTAAAAAATCAGCTAGATCTGGAACTCAGATGGCCCACATTATAGGAAATAGTGGTGGCTAATAGACTGTCATTGAACCCTTTTAGGGTGTTCCAGAAGTTTTAAATTAACATGAAATTTATTTTTTCCTCAGCATATAGGGTCCGTGTGACCTATTCAACGGATTGGATGGTATATAAACGTTATGGTGGGCCCCACATGGGACCCACAATGATGTATCTGTTTTATTCACACCGTCCACCACCGTGGACGGTGGAACCCACTGTGGAGTAAGGGTTTTATCCACACTGTAGCCCGTGTACGGGCTGCCTCCGTGCAGCGTGGGGCCTAATGATGTATGTGTTCTCACCGTCCACTATTTGGACGGTGGGGTCCACCATGATGCAAGTGTCGCATCCAAGCCGTCCAACCCTTTTGAAAGGCCATTTAAAGGCTTGAAACTAAAAATGAGGCAGTTGCCATACGGTAAAAGCAGTGGGGATTGAACGGATTCCCTTGAATCTATTTGTTTCCCCAAAGTTTTTTTTTACTAGGAAATTTATCTCCTCTTAATCCAAGTCTGTGTGACCTTATGGTCAGATTAGATAGAAAATAAATAATACAGTGGGCCTTGAGAAATTTAATGGTGGAAATCATTATCACCACTTGCTTTGGGGTGTGACCCATTTGATGCACATATAGGGCCCGTTGGCATGGCCCATCTGATATACACAAGACCCAATTAGTGTGGCCCATTCGATATATTTAAAGCTCATGTGTGTAGGCCCATCTGATATATTTAAGGCCCAAGTTGTGAGGCCCACTTTGATGTATTTCAAGGCCCATGGGTCATGGACCATTGCAATGTACATAAAGCTCATTGGTGAGGCCCATTAATACCGCTATTTGATGAATATAAGGCTTATGTGATTCGGCCCAATTTGATGTATCTAAGGCCCATGGATCGCGGCCCAACAGGATGACCTTAGGGTCCATTGCAATATATGATCTCTCATGGTTCATGTAATGATATTTATGGCATGTCGTGCCTAGGGAACAATGTTGGTTTGACGTCCATATTGTATGTACAATGTTGGTTAAATGTCCGCATTGTAACTCCCCTTAAGGCCCATTGATAGGCCTATGGTCGTTGTTATCCATCACCTTATAACATGCTTAGTATAATCTCATGACTCATGCCCATACGCATCATATGTATGCTTGGTTTGAGTAGTGACTGATCATAGCATATGCCATTGGGCAGACCACTTATGGGACCCGTTATGAGACGGAGCCACATGATCGCGCAGTACGCACTGAATTTCTGCATGATTTGACGGCGTGATTCATGCATCTCGCATATGTGTGATTTGAACACTGCACGCCCTAGCGACATCAGGGCCGTGGCTCCACAGGTACATCGTGGATGGCCGTATCGGATACCGGAAATACTTGATTCTAGCACTGTGGGCATTTTTGGGTGAAAGTCCCAGAACCTTTTTGGTACCAAGAGATGCTCCAACGTTTAAACCGAGTGGATACACGAGCGCCCGAGTGCCAAATACCAGTAGGCCGCGTCTCCCACTGTGTCGTGGTCGGTTGGAAGGGGGTGTGGCCTTATCCGCCTGAGTGAGGGGGCTATAAGCTAGGCTGAGTTTGATCAGTTTGCAAATGTGTCCGCTATCGACGAGCCGGGTAGGTATTGGCAGACTACTGGCCAGGCGGATAGTGAGGTCTATTCCGCTTGCTTGACTGTGCAACTAGGGAGGTGGCAGTCACTGCGAAGTATATTAGACCCCGGTGATATCTAGAGAAGAACTATATTGATATTTGTACTTGATGAGTACCGACTTGCTTGGATTGCATTTCGCATATGACATTGGCTATGTAGGCCTTGCACTGCATCGGTGTGGCCGATGGCATTCATATCTCGTATCATGCCTTGCATTACATAGCCTTGGTATATTCTTGGATTTACCGCATACTTCCGCATTACCTGATCTTGTACACTTGGCGTTTGCCCTCCGCACACACTTACACCAGCCTCTAAGATTTTGTAAGCTTATGCACGACAGTTGCGTGCAGGTAGCGTTGGACAGCAGCAGCGCTGAGGCAGGAGTGCATATCAGGACCTTTTGGAACTTTTGATCACCTTGTATTTCCCTTCCGCATTTACTTAAAATTTTTGATATAGTGGATATGTGGTGATGTTGTTTTGTGACTTGGTTATGCTTGTGGTTATGCTCCATTACAAAAAAAAAATCATTCTGAAAATCCTCCTTGTAGGATCCCAGGATCGGAATCTGGCAATTGATTGTCAGGAGCCGAGAATGGGGCACTACGGAGGCTGTCGGCACCGAATTCGGCAATCGGGATTCATGTGAATCCGATTTTCGAGTTTGAGGCGTGACAAATGATATGTATGATTAGCCAACTAGTTATTATTTTTTATTCAAACAACAGGTTGGCGAAGCTACGATATCATCATCGTATTGCGGATCTCTACACGGATCACACGACTCATTGAGCCATTAGGCGGCTCCTCACCAGTGTCCTTGAATCCAAATTTGGGTTCATTACCCAATAGTCCATATAACTTAATTAGATTGCTAGTAGGGGTTGTTAGTTAAAGACATTCACAACTCGGAGCAAAAGTTGTCACCCAAACCCTAAATGTAGAGAAGGCCACGACAAAATCATTAATAATATGGTAGTATCGCAACATTCATCGATGCTCAATGGTCATTACAGGGAGGCTTGTCACCCAATATTTTACCAACATAACAGTCTCATCAACCAATATTTTACCTATGTGGCAAGCACATTACCCCAGCATAGGCCGACAGCTCAGACATGGTGTCCCATACCACCATGCCTCGCCCTCAAGTCTTATCGAATCGTAATGTGCTAATGGTTATAAATGAACCTCATTCGCTAGTAACATGGTATTTCAGATTCTATATTATGCCATACAATCATTAAGCATAAAAAGAGTGTTGGGGGCCTTACACAAAACCTTAGAATCTAGCCCTCCAGAACAAACCAAAATTATGGAATAACAATACAATGAAATAAATCAAAGCAACAATCACACACCACACAAGAGATTTTTACGTGGAAAACCCTCAAAGAGGTAAAAACCATGGGACCTCGTCCAGATTAACAATCCATTATGAAGTAGAACGTTTATAACCTTCTTCACTCACGCAGGAGCGGATAAATAGTAAGAGAATAAAAGAAAAACTGAGAGATCTAACCGATTACGAGGACGTAGGAGCGCTGAGATATAGATTGTATCATAGATCACCTCCAAGAGCATAATCTTCCTTCTACAAGCATCCTCCCTCTCTTTCTCTTTCTCTCTCACCCTTGATAACCCTCTAGTATTTTTCTCATACACTAGAAAAACCCTAGAGAACCCTTTTATAGTTTTAGAAAACTCCTTTCCGCATCCCTGTTGCGAAAGGACTCAAATCTGCAGTTTCACGCAAAATCGCGGAACAAACTGCGTAACCTTCGACTAGTCCTGGAAATTCTAGGACTGGTCTTAGCCTCCTTCGACTGGTCGAAGACCACGAAGAAAAACAGCAAAAACTCACTGAAATTTGAGTCATGCTAGGGCTCGAACCTACGACCGGTCGAGCGCCTCCCACGATCGGTCAAAGACCACCTACGACCGGTCGAGCGCCTCCCACGACCGGTCGAAGACCACCTACGACCGGTCGAGTAGTGCGATGAAACTCTCTGAAATTTCAACCACTGCATTGTCTCTCCTCTGAACTGAGAAGAAAAATCCCATCAAATCTCTCCCTTTTTAACTCAGGAGGAATTCACCTTCTTCAAGCCAGCCAGGTTTCTACAAACCTCAAATTTACCCTTGAACAAAGCCTTGGTCATCATGTCTGACCCATTATCGTCCATGTAGACTTTCTCAAGCTGTAACACTTTCTGTTCCAAAGTATCCCTGATCCAGTGATACCGAATCTCTATGTGCTTCGACTTGGAATGCTGACTTGGATTCGTGCTCAAGTGTATAGCACTTTGACTATCGCAATAGACCACGTGCTCCTCCTACTTCAGGTTAAGTTCCTGTAGGAACCTCTTCATCCAAAGCATCTCTTTACATGCCTCTGTGATTGCAATATACTCGGCCTCTGTCGTCGACAATGCTAAGACCTTCTGTAGCTTGCTCTGTCAAGAAACCGCTCCTCCTGCAAACGTAAACATGAACCCCGATGTAGACTTCCATGAGTTTATATCGCCTGTCATATCTGCATCTGTGTAGCCCTCTATCATAGGTTTACTGTCACTATAGCATAAGCTCAACTTGGATGAACCTCTTAGATACCACAGTATCCACTTCACCGCTGCCCAATATTCTTTGCCAGGATTGGCAAGATACCGGCTGATAACACTAACCGCATATGCTATGTCTGGGCATGTACACACCATAGCATACATCAAACTTTCTACAGCTGATGTGTAGGGTATCTTTTGCATCTCTTCCACCTCTACCTTCGTCTTGGGATACTGTCTGTCGCTCAATCTGAAGTGACCATCCAGTGGAGTACTGACCGGCTTCGCTGCATTCATATTGAACCGCTGTAGGACTTTCTCAATATATCGCTCTTGTGACAGTCAAAGCTTCTTGCTGCACCTGTCACAGGTTATCTCCATTCCTAGGATTTGTTTAGCCGGACCCAAGTCTTTCATCGCAAATGACTTACCCAACTCCTGTTTCAGCCTATCGATCTTCTTGATGTCTTTTCCCATGATGAGCATGTCATCAATGTATAAGAGCAGAACTATGAAATCACCATCTGAGAACTTGCGCGTGAACACACAGTGGTCTGACTCCATTCTTTTATACCCATGCTGTAACATGAACCAATCAAACTTCTTGTACCATTGTCATGAAGCTTGTTTCAGTCCATACAAGCTTTTTCTCAGCCTACACACCATATGCTCCTTGCCCTTGAATTCGAACTCCTCTTGTTGGTGCATGTAGATCTCTTCTTCCAGGTCACCATGGAGAAAGACAGTTTTAACATCCAATTGCTATATCTCCAGATCCATATTAGCCGCCAACCCAAGCAACACCCGTATGGATGTCATCTTCACCACTGGTGAGAATATCTCCTCGAAGTCTATGTCTTTCTTCTGACCGACCCATTTTACCACAAGTCTGGCCTTGAACCTCATCTGTGAATTTTTCTGCTCAACTTCTTTCTGAACACCCACTTGTTGCTCAGAGCTTTCTTGTCCTTAGGCAGTTTCACCATGTCATAGGTGTGATTCTGATGCAAGAATTTCATCTCCTCTTGCATAGCTTTCAACCACTCCTCTTTATGCTTATCGGCTAGGGCCTCAGAATAATCTTCTGGCTCTCCCCCATCAGTTAGTATAATATACTCATGCGACGAGTACCTCTTGGACGACTGTCTGTCCCTAGATGATCTCCTCACCTGTGGCTTAACAGGTGGATCAAGTGGGGGCTGCTTCCCTGGTCCATCTTTTGAAGGAACTCCCTCGTCCTCTGCACCTTGCTGTACTCCCCCGTCATCAGGCACCACAGGAGGAATAACCGGATTCATGTCCTCTGGCTCACCTGAACTAGGCTGATTCTTCTCTGGCTTACCAATGTCTTCAATACACTGATCTTCAAAGAAAACCACATCTCTGCTCCTGACGAGCTTCTTCTTGGTCGGATCCCACAATCTGTACCTGAACTTTTCATCATCGTACCTTAAGAACACACACTGCCTAATCTTCATATCGAGCTTAGACATCTCATGTCACGCCCCAAACTCAGAAACCGGGCTCACAAAATTTTTGATCGCCGAATCCGGCACCGACAGCCTCCATAGAACCCCATTCTTGGCTCCTAGTGCCCATTCACCAGGTTCAGATCATGGGATGCTACGAGGAGGATTTTCAACGTTAATTTGATTCGTAATAAGCATAACCAAAGGCATAACCCACAAATAACAACCAAGAACTCCATTACATTTTCACTATGATAAAAAACCTTTACAAGTACAATGAGCATAAAGGAAAATACAATGGTAAAGAACAAAAACTCCAAAATGATCTGCAAAGTGCTCCTGCCTCAATGCTGCTGCGCCCCAACGTCACCTGCACGCAACGGTCGTGCATAAGCTTATAGAAAGCTTAGAGGGTGGTGGAAGTGTGTGCGTAGGGTAATAATATGATCATGCAATATCAGAGTAATGCGGAATATGCAGATGGATTCATGAAAACCATTAGTCATACCAAAGCTATGCGATGCAAGACATGAATGATATCGGCCATCCCAAGGCCATGCGATGTGAAATGCAACTCAAGCATACAGATCCTCATCTATGTCCACACATCAATACAGTTCAAATCTGGGATATCACCGGGGTCTAGTACACTCTAAACCAGATTACCGCCTCATCACGCGTAATAAGGTAAGTGGAAGAGACCTCACTATCCGTCTGCCAATATCGGGCTCGACTCGTCGATAGCGGACCCATTCCTCGAGCTGGTCAGACTCAACCTAGCATTACCCCTTACACTCGGGCGGGTAAGGCCGCATCCCCTTCCAAACGACCATGATACAGTGGAGAGCGCAACCATCTGGTATTCGGCACTCAACGCTCATCTACCCACTCGGTCTAGACGTTGGAGCAACCTCTTGGTACCATAAGGGTTTAGAGACTTTCACCCAGGGATATCTATAGCATCCCATATAGAACGAGATTTCCGGTATCCAATCCTTCCAACCAGATCTGTCTGTGGAGGCTACAACCTTGATGTCGCTAGGGCGTACAGTAACCATATCACACAATGAGAAATGCATGAATCACGAAATCCAGTCATGCAACAATTTCTGCCCGTATCGTGCGCTCATATAGGGCAACACCGCCTAATCGGGAGCCTATTAACAATTTACCCGAAGGCATATGCTATGATCAGTCACCTCTCATATCAAGCATACATATGATGCGTATGATCATGCGTCATGGGACTATACTAAACATGTAATGAAATATCCATACAACGCAGGTGACCTAGACGGCCGACACACAACAAGTACTGCCTATCAATGGGCCCTATGGAGAGTCATAATGTGGACATCCAACCAACATTACACTCACAATTTAGACGTCAACCAACATTGCCCCCAAGGCGTAGCCCGTAGTGGATATCATTACATGAACCAGGTAGGGATCACACATTGTAATGGACCTTTGGTATATCCCATTGAGCCTTAAATACATCAAATGGGCCATATCATATGGGCCTTTCATTCATCAAGCGGGCCACATCAATGGGCCGCACCAATGGGCCTTATGCGCATTGCAATGGGTCATAACCCGTGGGCCTTAGATTGCATCAAATGGGCATAATCTCATGGGTCTTATATGTGGCAAATGGGCCACGCTAATTGGCCCCCATATGTACATCAAATGGGCCTTAACCCATATGCCCTAGTACATCTTAATGGGCCTTAACCCATGGGCCCCTAAAACAATAGATGGGCTAATCCTGTGGACCTCGACCCATGGGCCTTAGAATACATTAAATGGCCTAATTTCATGGGCCTTAGATTCACATCAAAGTGGGCCTCCACCATGGGCCACAAGTACATTGAATGGGCCTCATAACATGGGCCTTGCATCCACATCCAAGTGGGTCCTAATGAACTACCACATATAAATCAAGTGGGCCTCATCCACATACCAAGGTGGGGTCCACTTAAACTATGGATCTGGCTCATTTACCCCACGTCCTAAAATGATCTCACCGGTGGTTGGACGATTTGGATGCAACACATGCACCATGGTGGGTCACACGTAGGGCCCTCCATTATGTGTGTGTGTGTGTGTGTGTGTGTGTGTATATATATATATATATATATATATATATATATATATATATATATATATATTAGTATAATATATAATATATATAATATAATATATATACATATATAATATACCAAACTCCTAAGGAGTGGGACCCACAGAACCTAATGTCATCATATGATAGTGGGCCCCACCATCAAAATAGACGTATAACAGCATCAAGTAAAACACGTACATCGTGCATGGCCATCACCAAATTGGTTGTACGGCTGGCGTAAACCACATACATCATGTGGGCCAGCACTGCCTGATAAAGAACAGAAAGAGAGAGATATAGAGAGAGAGGGATATAGAGAGAGAGAGAGCAGCACGTGGCTGCCTCTCCTCTACTTTTTCTTTTCTTTTCTTTTTTTTTTTTCATTCCTTCCTGACACAGCAGAGGTGGGTCCACGTAGGGCCCACCACCATAGCATATAATATATATATATATATATATATATATATATATATATATATATATATATATATATATATATATATATATATATATATATATGTGTGTGTGTGTGTGTGTGTGTGTATATATATATTACATAAGAAAAACGTCCAGGCCGTGGCCTGGACGGTCACATACATCAGAGTTGGGCCCCACACATGGGGTGTGTCCCACTGTCAGATGGACGGTGGACCCAATACATGTATCACGGTGGGGTCATTGCAAACGAGTGGACGGCGTGGATGGGTCCCCTGGACCCCACCGTAAATTACACACCCATGTCAGTACACACACTCATGTTAGCCACCCCAAGGGATCGATACCACGACCTCAACTGTTGAAACGAGGTACCTCCACTCAGTCTGCCAACTGGGCTACGGACCTGGGAGTGAAAATGGGCCCCACACGGACGGTGGGTCCCACCGTCCAAGTGTAATGGACGGTCAGGATAAAACACGTTCATCATGGTGTGGCCTGCCCAACAGGATGGACGGTGTAGGTGGGTCCCATGGACCCACTGTACACTGCACAGTTAGCCACCTTCACAGCGAGTCGATGCCAAGACCTTTGTGTTGTAACGAGGTATCTTTCACTCAGTTGCCGGTTAGGCTATGGATCTAGGTGCCAGGGAGGGCCCCACACGTGGGGGTGGGTCCCACCATCCAAGGATGGTGGACACCACACGTGAAAGGTGATGTGGGTCATGCCAAAAGGATGGGTGGTGTGGATGTCATGTAAACATCATGGTGTGTCCCATATGGATGGGGTCCACCGATAGATGGCTTGGATGCAAACATTATGGTGGAACACACATCTCATCATCATCATAGCAAATGAAAGGAGAGAGATAAAGAGAGAAAAAGAGACAACGGAGGTGATGGAGGGCCCCCGCCACTATGGACTCCTCTTTGATACAAAATATATATCAAGGTGGGTCCCACATACATGAACCCTTAATCAAATAAAATGAATGAAAACAAAGACCTAAGATCACCCACCAACTTCTTCTAGCACCAAAGGCTTCCTTAGCTCCTTAACTTCGATTCCAATGGAGGAGATGAGAAATGGATGGCTAGGATGAGAGATCTTAAGAGGGAGAGGTGGGCCACACTTGAAGTTTTGAAAGAGAGGGAGAATTCTCATACATATGGATTTTTTTTCTCTTACCTGGAATGGGTTTGAAAATGAGAGAGAGAGACTTGTAAAGGGAGAGATGGAGTGATGGATGTGGTGGTGATGGGTGTAAGAACTTTTTGACTTTGGTGGCCTTTTGTATAAGAAAGGCATGGGTTTGTAAGACCTTTTTGACTTTTGTGGTTGCTTGGGTATGGGTGAAAGGTGATGTCTACTTGACATGAGATGTGATGGGATTTGATTGATTAATGGGATTGATGTGACACCTCGTAGAAATTCTCTTGAGTTTCGCAACGCGCGGCGTTTTTCTCACACCGAACGCTGACCCACATCTCTTGAGCAGGGTATCGCATCGGTGAGCAAGTCGTGGCATCGAAACCACAGCGATGACTCGGTCTCTATGGTAATGGTTTTGGGTTGAGTCGACTTGGGTTTACGGCGTATGAATCAGGGTCATGCGCAAATATCGATTCAGGGTCAAAGATTGCCGAAATTCGACCGGTAAGACCGCGGAAGTCTACGGAACGGTACGGACTAAGACACGGGTCTTACATCTCGTCCTTTGGTACGTGAACGGATGCCCTGCATCTAAACACTCTGAGATGACTGTATGATGGATTCTGTCCAGTCCACACCTTCTCAAGTACTTCTCCATTCAATGGGGCAGATGGAGACCTGTTATCAGATACACCGCCGTGTGCATTGCTTCTCCTCAGAATGTCTTGGGCAACTTCGCATGGGATATCATGCATCTGATTCTCTCAATAATGGTGTGATTCATTCGCTTAGCTACACCATTATGCTGGGGGGTCTTAGAAACCGTCTATTCATGCCGTATACCCAGGGACTTGCAGTACTCATGAAAGTCACCTATGTATTCACCACCATTATCAGTGCAAATGCACTTCAATGATCTACCTGTCTCTCTCTCGACCATAGCATGAAACAACTTAAACACACCAAAGACCTCGTCCTTGGATTTCAAAGCATAAGCCCAAACCTTCCTAGATGCATCATCTATAAAAGTAACAAAATACAATGCCTCACCCAATGTTTTTCTCCTCATAGGACCACACACATCAGAATAAACCAAATCTAATGCATGCACTTTATTAACTTGAGAAGCAGTTTTAGCAAATGAAACTCTATACTGTTTTCCTGATAAACAATCAAGACAGGTTTTGAGAGGTATACATGTCACGTCTGGAAGGAGCCGCTTCCTCGCTTGTAGCTGAAGCCCTTTTTCACTCATGTGGCCTAGACGCCTGTGCCACATGTCTATAGCTGAATCTTTCACTGCGTTCAACCCACCCTTGCATACACTGACACTTGCCTTGTACAGGGTGCAACACTTCTTTCCTCTGGCTGTGATTAACGAACCCTTGATGAGCTTCCAGCGCCCACCAGCAAACCGGCTTTTATACCCATCATCATCCAACCTTCTCGTTAACATTAAGTTGAGGCGAAGGTCTGGGATATGCCTCACATCCCTAAGAACCAATGTGCAACCCACATCGGTCTTCACACAAATATCACCGACCCCTACGATCTTCGATACGCCAGAATTTTCCATCTTCACGGTCCCATAGTCACCTGACTTGTAGCTTGTGAAGAAATCCCTACGTGGAGTCATATGAAAAGAAGCTCCTGAGTCAATCACCCAGTCAGTGTCCTGACTCGTAGCCGTGAGACATACATCATGATCTGTGGAAAGAATAATAACAAAGTCGCCATCTGAAGCGACCGCAATAGAATCTGATTCACATTCCTTCTCCTTTCCTTTTCCTTTATTGTCATTTTTAGCCTTACGACATTCATGTTTATAGTGGTCCTTCTTGTTACAATTTCAGCATTCAACATCTTTTCTGTTACTCAACTTACCTCTTGATTTATCTTGGGCCTTCCCGCCCTTCCTGTTCTTTCCTCTCCCCTATTCCTGTGTCACAAGTGCCTCTTGCTGAGTAGACCCCTGAGACTTCCTCCTTGTCTCTTCATTGAAGAGACAGCTAGTAACCTGTTCTATGGATATCTTTCCTTCTGACGCGGAGTTACTTAGAGACACCACTAATGTCTCCCAACTGTCAAGCAATGAACTAAGCAATAGTAAAGCCTGCAATTCATCATCCAGGACCATCTTCATAAATGAGAGTTGGTTCACTATATTGCTAACCTTATTCATGTGCTCGGCCACAGAACCACCATCCTTGAACTTGCGATTCACAAGTCGCCTTATCAGAAAATTTTTATTACCGGTTGTCTTCCTCTCATACAGCCCTTGTAGTTTCAGTCATAGGCTAGCAGCTGAGGTTTCCGTAGACACATGTTGGAATATAGAATCATCCAACCATTGTCTAATAAACCCCACCGCCTTCCGGTCCAACTTCTTCCAATCATCATCAGACATATTCTTGGATTTTGCTGATATGCCTAAAATTGGAGAATATAGATCCTTGCAATAAAGAAAGTCCTCCATCTTAGCCTTCCATATGGTCCAGTTAGAACCATTGAGGCTGATCATCCTTGATGAGCCACCTTCCATAATTCTAAACCGATCCTACCCGTTCAATGAACTTAGTGCTCTGATACCACTTTGTTGGGGGCCTTGCACAAAACCTTAGGATCTAGCCCTCCAGAACAAACCAGAATTATGGAATAACAATGCAATGAAATAAATCAAAGTAACAATCACACACCACACAAGAGATTTTTACGTGAAAAACCCTCAAATAGGTAAAAACCACAGGACCTCGTCCAGATCAATAATCCACTATGAAGTAGAACATTTACAACCTTCTTCACTCACACAAGAGCGGATAAATAGTAAGAGAATAAAAGAAAAACTGAGAGATCTAACCGATTATGAGGACGTAGGAGCGCTGAGATATAGATTATACCATAGATCACCTCCACGAGCATAACCTTCCTTCTACAAGCTTCCTCCTTCTGTTTCTCTTTCTCTCTCACCCTTGATAACCCTCTAGTATTTTTCTCATACACTAGAAAAATCCTAGAGAACCCTTTTTTATAGTTTTAGGAAACTCCTTTCCACATCCCTGTTGCGAAAGGACTCAAATCCACAGTTTCGCGCAAAATTGTGGAAGAAACTGCGTAACCTTCGACTAGTCATGGAAATTTTAGGACTGGTCTTAGCCTCCTTCAACTGGTCGAAGCCCACCTTCGACTGGTCGAAGACCACGGAGAAAAATAGCAAAAACTCTCTGGACTTTGAGTCATGCTAGGGCTCGAACCTACAACAGGTCGAGTGCCTCCCACGACCTGTCGAAGACCACCTACGACCGGTCGAGCAATGCAATGAAATCCTTCGAAATTTCAACCACCGCACCGTCTCTCATCTGAACTGAGGAGAAAAATCCCATCAAGGAGATCGAGCCATACATTAAACTGATCTAATTGACCAATGGATACCTTGGACGAACAGGCATTGGGTACAAGCATCACGTGTACTTCCAACTACTGTCGATTGCCCATGTTCCACCTCGATTTGCCACATAAGTCGGGGATGGCCAACTATGACAGTCATCCCTTACTTTAATGATTAGCAGGGCTCGATATCACTCCATAACAATTTAATTTATAAAATGTACTTAAACAATAATATAACAATGTTCTAACATTAATAAGTATATCAAGCTTAAATCCATATAAAGCAATATGTTCCATGGTACATCAAGTAGAATTCGCAAATGACCATCGTCATGCCAAAACACAAATGCATGAAAGATGCCCAAAATTAGGTATACATTAAATACCATTTGGCATCAACAATCATCATCATTAGCCATAACAAAACTCCAACGAGATAAATATTTTATTAAGCAAGTATTTCATCAAACACGTTAGCTACTAACTTCAAATAATATTAGGGATGCAATAATAAAGCAATTTAACCACTAACAACATACGAAATCCTAACGCTAACAAAAAATCATTATCTAATACTATCAAAGATTGATAAAAAAATTTAGAAGAATGGTCCACACCTTAGAGGGATTCATGCAATCTAATTGTATTTAAGGTTAGGATTTTTGGAGGAAATCAACTATTCCTAAATCAAATCAAGTGGGCTAAGGTAAGATTCATGAATTCGAACATTAAAGGAATTAAAATTGAAAAGTATGATTCATTTCTTACCATCAAATCCAAATGGAGTGGATCCAGCGGAGAGATCGGCAACTCCTACGGCTTGGTTAGAAAACTAACAACCCACAAGAACAAGGAATCCTAAATCCACCTCTCACAACACTCTTACCCCTCGCTCTTTCTCTCTCTCCTTAGGAAAAAAATTTGTATGGGAGTAAAGGGTTGTCCCTCTAGCCTTTTTTATGTACTAGAAATGGTGTAAAAGGCCCTAATGCCCAAGGGTTGGGTATACGAACTCTATGAGAGGTTGTCTCTAACTATTGGGGGCCATATGGAGGTGTACAAGTTAATCTATGCCATGAGATAACTGGCTCTAGTGATGATTTATGTAAGATGTTGATTGCTCGGACTTCCGAATGCATCGATTAATGGATAAGGTCTAAATTTAGTTCAACGGTTACTGATCATTGATCGGACTTGCGATTATACAAATGTGTAGGACAGTACTTTAGGGCAGCGTCCTAAGTTTGGTTGCGATCTAACGGTCCAAAAGTCACAACTTCAAAAAAGATTGAAGGTGGACAATTAACATAAGTTTCTTCTAATTTCAGCCCAATCTCACACAAAACATGTGCTGCCTTTTAGCTCTAAATTGGGCGATTTTGTGTGCTGCCTCAGCTCAACGCTCGCGATGGATAGGGGTGCACATCGAACCGGTGGAACCGTGTAATCGGACCAGAACTGTTGGATCGGTCTGATTTGGTCCAGTTCTAGGGTGCTAACAATTCGGTTCTGGTTTCAAAATTTTTAGAACCGTTGATTACAGATCAGTTTCGATTTAGGGCCCTGTAGAACCGAACCAAATCGTAGATCCAAACCGTTAATCTGAACTATGGATCCAAACCATCGATCCAAGCTTTACATGTTGCTTTTGGACCCAACGGGATTGATGATGATGGATTTAAGAAATTCCATGTGATAAGACCAGTACTTTCACATGTTGCTTTTAGATCGTTACCTATATTTTATTCTCAACTATCTAATTCCAATGCAAATTATCGTATGGCTGGGATTCACCTATATAGGAAGTAGGAACACTTAGCAGAATTTCCCATCCACGACATTATGCACCGTTCAGCCATGTGGGCCCCATCCAGCTAATGTTTTCGTACTAGTATAGTGAACTAAGTAAAATAGAACAAATATGTTGAGGAATTTTAAAGGTCCTTATACATCTACATTGTACAAATGGTATCCCTTTATTTGTGATCCAATTGTTCATTTCATTTGACTTGGTTTTTTTTTTAGGAGTCACCTATTCATTGTTGGTACCCTCAGATCAACGGATAAAATCTCTAATCCTAGGCCCCAATCACATTTGAATGCATCAAGACCTTAATAGTATTATTTAAAAAGTGCAATTGGGCTGGAGTTTAAAAAGCCCAAAACAGTGGAATCAATCCAGAACCGAACCAGTTTTCACGGTTCGGTTCTAGGGTGCTAACAGTCCGGTTCCGGTTCCAAAAATCCTAGAATCGTAGGGAAAGGTTTGATTATGGTTTCACCCCAAAACCGAACCGAACCGAACCTTGTGCACCCCTGACGATGGATGTCAAGCCCGCTAAGACGAACATCTTCCTATGTATATTAGACAATTTAAGAAATCTAATCACATGATCTTAACCGTTTATCTAAAAATAGCAAAATCAATCAAAATATAACTTAAACTAATTAAAAATTTAGATGGAAAGCTTGAAGGGTAATCCCCACCTTCAAATTAGATTCCTCTCAAACTTGAATTAAAGAGTATGTACTTACTTGAGATTCAAGTACAACCCTAAGTCAGATAAATTCCCCAATTATATTGAAATGGTGCACATTAAATTGTATTAGAAATGAAATTTAGGTGTGAACTACATTCTAGACATAGATGAACCTAGCATTTGCATTAAAAAAAAAAAATCCTTAGATAGAGACAATTAGAGACTTGTCCCTTTGATGTTGCTAATTGGATTTAACTCTAAACGAATATGATTCGGTGTACATGATCCCGTGTCAGTGCATTAAGAATTACAGAAGGTGGGCATAATTAATCAACGGTTTAGATTATCTTAATGGTTGGATAGTGTGATCGAGTGCACCAGTGGGCCCCACTAAGTTGTGATACATCCATAAATTCATGTAAGGTGTGGTGTGCTACTGCTGTGATACGCACACACTGTCTTAAAAGAACTGGGATTACCAATCTGTGTGAAGCCTTTTAAGGAGAGGAGTTTTGATGGGTTTCAAACTCCTCTGCCCTCTCAAGTATAAATCAGAGCTGGGTCCCCAATCAAACACTACCGACAGAAGCTCAATCCCATCGTGTCTTCTCTAAAGGGGTGTTAAGGAGAGGAAGATCCCAACATTTATATCCCTCGGGCAATGGCAACACAGGTAGGTTTGTTATCTTCTTCATCGATCCTTCATATCCAATGCACAATAGATCCTATGGCCATTCTGCATCTAGATCTTACACGTGGGACTTGACTTGATTGGTAACCTAACACAACTTGGTCCGAACTCGAATGAAATGCTTTCCCCAATGCTTGTAGAAACTTACGAGCTAACCCATAACAACCTCGAAGGTTGCTGATTATAAATGGGCCCAAAACATATTAAATTCAATGCCAAACTCGGTGAGGCTCACTGAGTCAGCCCAATGGCAATAAGGTAGGGCCCGACCCAGTGGAATCAATTCGCAACTCCCCACATCTACTCCTTCTCTTTACTTACTCTCCTACTCCGTTCTTGACCCAATTTGAAAGCCTAGATAATCTAGCAGTAACACTGGAAAAATGACGCTCAAATGGCCGGACGAGTCAACTCAATCTCAACTTGGTGAAATTGGATAACAACTGACACTGTCTATCTTTCTGTTTCTTCTTCTTCTTCTTCTTCTTCTTCCTCTCTCTCTCTCTCTCTCTTTATTTTTTCTTCTCTCCAATCCAACATGAAAACTACTCTAATGTTGTTTTGGGCACAAAGAAATATTGTAATTGTTTTGGGTTTCATCAGCAATACATGTGGGATTGTGTTGAATAGTTAAGATTTTTATAATGAACGATGTAGATAAACTAGAGTGTAACTCTCTTGGATCATCGATGCTAATTTTGAATGAAGGATTTGAACACCTATTTTGGTGTGTTGGATAGCTTTCGTCCATGTTTTTGCGCACGCATGAGCAGAGGCACCCGTGCGGACTTCGCCATCATGATTAGATTTGTGAGACCGACAATTTGGACAGTCTGGATTATCCCATTGTGGGCCAGTTCGATTAGTGATGGGTAGTTACTGGGCCGATGTGGAAACAATACGGGCTCATGTTTGAGCCATCTTTCGCGGGAAGAAAATCAAGTTTAAAATCTTGATCGGTGTTGTGCGGTTGCATGTGTAATGGTGCACACCCAGCTAAGTGGGGTGTAGAGCTGGGCATCGGTCCAAGTCAGATCGGATTGTTCCTAACTCGATTCGAACCGACTTCTCAATGGCCTGACCCAAACTCGATTGTTCACTCCTCAAGTATAGGGTTGTGATGTAGTAATAAACTCGGTGAGACCGAGGTCGAATCTCAAGGGACTGATACTTGTATGTTATCTGACACTAAGTAAAATTAGAACTAGACTAAGATAAAATCTAAATTAAATAAATTTAAGGAGTAATGGTGAAATATTTATCTAAAGTTTAGAGAGATCAGAGGTAGAAAAATAGGGATTCAGAGGATCCACTTGTAGAGATCAGGGAGATCTTATGCCTACTTCAAGAAGTCAACTGGACTTAGAGTCCTATCTTCATCCAGTTGAAGAGTGTAACCATGGAAATCAAGACTGAACTTCCTTTGATATAGTTTTTAAGAGATAAAAGGTATATGAATTAGAATGAATTCTATTATCAAACCATGCCCAGGAGATAAAGTAAACAATAATATTAAACTAATTACCAACCAATTAACAATGTATGAAGGTTAGGAAGGGTACCATCATCCGACCATGCCCAGGAGACGATGGTGAACAACAAGGCTTCCTGACGTCATAAACATAAAAAGAAAAGAAATATAGTCAAAGCTATCGCAGACCCATTATAATTTTAGTCACAACAGACCATTAAAAACTAAAAATATTACATTAATTAAACTAAAATCAATATTAATTCAGTGTAAACAAAAAGCACAAGAAAAAAGTCTCTCATTACGCTACAGGCTTCACCTCTTAGCCCTAGTTAAGAGGTTTAGCCTAACATGATCGGACTAAATCTCAACCTAATTCATAAAAGTAAAAAAATAACTAAATCCAAAACTTCCATCTCTCTGATGCCTCCAGCTTCCCAGCCGTGGATCCCCCCTTTTTTCTGTGTTGACCAAGTCTTTTATAAGGTGCAGCGCACCTTCCAGAATGCTTTATGTAAGCTCATATTACACATTCTGTTTACGCACTGTGTTTCCCTTTCGCAGTGAATTTCATAGATTTCTTGTGTCAAGATTGGAATCGTCGTAACTGTCATCTGATCCACCCAATCTAACTTCTTGGCTAGATTTGGAATCCCTTAGGAAGTATCTTAGACTGTCCCGATCATGCTGATGAATTTGATTGTGATCACGGAACGGCTTAGATTGCCGATTTCCTCAAGAAACAATTTCCCTTGCGCCCGTTATTGCACGTGCCACATCTTGCGTGAACTTCTCTAAAGTATGTTGTTTTTGCTTGAACGATGCCCTGAGTAAGATAGACGGATCGGATCAACCACGGGAGATCCGAATGGTGGTCCACTAGGCTCGTCCGTAAGCTCTATTGCGAAATAGAGCCGACGCACATCGACTCTAAATGTACAGTGGCCCACTGATTGATTGCACGAAGAAATCCCACACCATCCATTGGCTTCAGGACGAAAAACCATCTAGACTTGCTTGGTTTTGGATCCAAACCGTGGTGGCCCATGAGATCTTCATTCCACCGTCCATCTTCCTTTCAATGGCTAGGATCTTACAATCGCTTGTATGGTGTCAAAAGGTCACCTAGGTGAGGTTAATACCCCCCCCCCCCCCCCCCCCCTCCCTTCCCCCTTCCCCCTCTGTACACAATGGACGGTCCAGATTGGTTATTTGGATGAGTTGGCCCCACTGAGAGAAACATACGGATCGGGTGCGTCCGCTGAAGCTGTTTACGTAAAGAAGATGGGTCAGCGCACGCTGACCTGTTTTTGGTTTTTGGTGCACGGCCACTGCCGTGGACATGATGTACATGCACTGGCCATGTGGGGTCCATCATGATGTATATGTACAATTCGTTCCGTATCTTTTTAACAGTTGGGACCAAATTTGAGGCATATCCAAATTGCAGGTGAGCCTAGAATCTGGATTTTATGGGCTGATCTGTCAGTTAGGCCACTTCTTCAGCGATCCAATGGCTAAAACTTGATATGTACGGTTAATTTATGGTCCTCAGGCCATATATACAGTTTTGAGCCAAACGGATGGTGGGAACCCTGTGATCTTTCATTATAGACGTCTTTCAAGCCACTTGAGCTTTAGTTTTTCAATTTTCTTGGATCTCTGATGTGTGAATCCATAAATCTTGGTCCCCTGGGGTCTGTCCCTTGCCTTTGGTGTCATCAGAGCGTTAAATCTTACTTTAGGCACCCATTTTCAGTCTAAGCTCGTAAATACACCCTACATCACAAACACGATTAAATCGGACCAGTAAACAGTACCATATTCGTAAATTCAAAAAATAACTGGGGTCTGATATGCAATATTTGACTCTAAACATCGATCCGATCCGGGACCGAGTTCGGATCACCTGACTCGGATCGATCCCAAATTTACATTGCCTGATCCGATCCAGGTCCGACTGGGTCAGGAAAACCGAGTCTAATCAAATTGGGCACGGTTCATATCGGTATCTGTATATCTCAATCTCGACCTAATTTTCAACCAGAAAATATTTGAATCTGGATCTTAGCTGCACGTGTTCAGTTCAGCTCATATCCTTCCCACATGTGCTAGAATTACACATGGGTGAGAGATCTAATCCATCTATCTGGTTGGTAGATGTTTCCCAAAAGTAAAAATGAGCCCACTTAAGGAGCTCAAAACTTGAAAGAGGTTGACAGGTTAGAAAACTTCAACAGTTTTTCACAACCATATATTTATATTTTGCAAAATGGCCCATTTGAATAGGAGATTAAACTGATTCTTAGGCTAGGATATCAACAATGGTTCCTTCTAATGGATGGATTGGATCTTAAACTAAAGGGTCATGCTGCCACGTGTCACATGTACATAAGTTGAAATGCTCACGCGTGTGTGCTTAGTAAAGATCTTGAATTTGATAATTCAATGTACAAGAACCCAACTAAACGGGCGCGGATTGCGTCCTAACCCCACCCAGACAATAATCCGTCCGAGTAGGGCTTTGTGTGTCCCACCATGATAATTTAATGTAGAGTAGAGGAAGAAGAAGAAGAGGAGAGGAAAAATTACTTGTTAGATTGAGCATTGAAGAAGAAGAGGAGAGGAAGAAGAGGAAGAGGAGAGGAAAAATTACTTGTTAGATCAAGCGTTGAAGAAGAAGAGGAGAGGAAGAAGATTGGGCAGACAACAACATTCGTTCGGTAGGGTAAGAAAAGAGGGGAGGGGTAAACGATTTAGGGTAAAAAAATAGTATTTATACTACTCGCTCCGAATCGGGTCGGGTCAGATCGGTTCGGGTTGGTTCGGTTTGGGTTTTCAGATCGGATCAGTCCGGATAGACCACTATCCGAACCCGACCCGAAAAACAATCGGATCTGGATGGATGGACTCGATTCGCACTGATCCAGACCGTCGGTTTGGTTTGGAATGGGGTCGAATCGGGCCTGATCGGGTCGAATCCACCGAATCGGACCCGACATGCCCACCTTTAGTGGGATGGATAGTGATGTTAGGAAGAAATCCACTACATCCATCCATTTTGTCTGCCCGTTTTGGGCAATGGTTCCAAGAATAAGGCTGATCTAGAACTTAGGTGGGCTATAATTCAAGAGACAGCGGGGAAAAGCTCACTATGGAAACTTTCATGGGGTCCATCTTGATGGATGGCTTGAATCATCCTGTTAGGATGAGGATTTGTCTGTAACTTGATCAAAGGTTAAGGCCTATCTTTTCAATGGTTTGGATCTTAGGATGATAACCTTAATCAACCATTTTCATAATTGAATTATTGAATTTGAAGTCAATGGTTGAAAAAGCTTGATATATGGATGAAGAGTATTCTTGACGGTTGCATTGATGTTTAATTGAGTATGCCACCGATCTTGAGGTCGAATATATGGATGGTCTGATCCATGATTAGATTAAAGGATTGTTGACACTTGTTTAGGTAAAAAAATCAATGGATTGTTTATCTTTGTAATTGGATTGATTTAAAGTGTTTAGGCATGATATCACATCTCCACAGTTGATTTAGATCGATGGTTGAATAATCATCAATGATGTAATCCTATGTTGAAAAATCAATGATCAATTAAAAGTGGATTGATTTCAGATAGTACGAATTAACTATAAGTTACCAAAGCTCAAAATCAGATGTTTAAGATATGTAGATTATGTACTATCGGGTGATGATGTACAATTAGGGGTGTACATGAACCGAGCTAGCTCAGTTAGCTCGATCGACTCGGCCTGACTAGAAACTGAGTTCAATCCGAGTTAGACCATTTTTTACAACTCGAAAATGAGTTCAAGCCAAGTTCGAGCTGACCCCAACTCAACTTGACTTGGATCGATACTCGACTCGACTCGGTGGATTAGGGTATATACTATATATACCCTTTAAAAAAATTACAAGTTAAAAACAACCCTAACTCCAGCCGCTCATTCCCTTTCACCCAAAAAAAAAAACCCTCGTTCCCTTTCCTTCTTCCTAGTCGCACGACCTTTTCTCTCCATTACCTTCTTTCCTCAAAACCAATATCATCCTGCTTAAATTGTCATGGCTGACCTAAGAGAGGATTCCGTGCACGATTTCTAATTTTACCACATCCGTTCCACAGAAGAATTTGGGGCATTTTGGGTTCTACAAGAAAAATAGTTGGGTTTGAGGGTCATCATCGATTTGTGGAAAGATGATGGATGGGTGTGATAGGAGTAGTTTGGAAGGGCGGAAAAGGTACCTTCTTGGAGGGGTTAAAGATGAGAGAAGTAGAGATGCGTCGGTGCTCAAGGTCGGGTCTCTGGCTGTGGATGGAGCGGAATTCGGATAATGTGAGGGAGATATCGGAGTCAGAGATGGTGTAGCCTCTATCTCTAAGCATCTCCACAATCGTTCGTCGAGCTAGGTAGTATTGATGGCTCTCCAAGCTTCCTTCGTCTACACAGTTCTCTCCATCCATCTCTCTCTCTCTCACTCTCTCTCTCTCTCGTGCTCGAACTCGGCTTGAAAGCTCGAAGCTCGAAACTGGCTCGAATTGGTCGATTGCTCACTGAGCCAAGCTCGAGCTAGAGATGCTTGCTCGGTCACCAAGCCGAGTCGAGTTCGAGCTGGGTGTGCCTAGTGATCGAGCCAAGCTAAGCTGAGGCTAGCTCAACTCAGTTCGACTCAATGTATACCCCTATGTACTATATATTTTATATGTGTTCCCATGTATATATACTCAATGTACATTTCAATACTCAAGTATTAAAAAGTATGGAGTGTTACATATACTTCACTCCTAACCATACTCTGGAGGGCATTTGGCGCATGGTATTAGATTGGCCAGTGCCAATTCCACTCAATATTTGAGAAGAATGGAAAAGCTTAAAATTAGATTACATGGAATTGCATTTGGTCCCGTGCCAATTCCACTCAATGTTAGCAAGTTGTGTAGGTCCCGACATGATGTGTGAGCTAGATCCACACCATCCACCCATTTTTCGAGATCATTTTAAAGCATGGGCCAAAAAATCAAGTAGATCTAAAGTTCAAGTGGACCCCACCACAGAAAGCGACGGGGATTAAACACCTATTGTTGAAAACTTCTTTGGGGCCACATAAGTTTTGAATCTGTCTCATTTTTAGGCTCATGCCATAAAATGAGGTTGCAAAACAAATGCAGGGTTTGGATACAATACATGTGTTATTCTCAATAGTTTCAAATGATGAGGGGTATATCTATTCAATGTACAGCAAGTTAAAAATAAATCCCACGGTATTACAAATATACGGTGAAATTAGGCTTATCCCATGGTAAGAGGGGCAATCCTTATCATACGTAATAATTACTTTTTTTTAAAATCCTCCCACGTAATCCTCCCCAATTCCCCCCAGGTTGGCTCATCGACTCTCATTTCGGTGTCATCCAGGATAAATGTAGCAGAACAACTTCTCAAGTGAAAGTATAGGCAGGGGCTCACTTGCTATTGGGGCCAAAAGATGTTGGATAAAATGTTGAATTAAATAGACTATAAAAATCGAGAACCAAAAAAGGAAAATAAATTTAGAGAAAGAAAAACTTATTGAATTGAGTCGAGGCGTGACTGAGTCACTCGGCTTGAAATCGAATTTGCTCCCCTTGGACAGCGTCCCAAGTGCAACAGGTTTCCAGAGCAATCGACCTCCAGGATACAACGACTATGACCCGGTCCCAGCGGTGCACTCACTGTACACGGGCTCGAACCACTTGCAGTTTAATCCAAAAGTGCTGAGTTGACTCAGCAATGAACTCAGTAACAATGGTAAAACCGTATCAGAGAGAGTTTTATAAGGCAGGGAATTTTCGTATGTTGAAACTGGAATCGGAAGTCTTTATATAGACTCTGAAATGGTGCATAAGCACCCTTTACAAAATGTTAGGTCCGTTGGGTTTAAACCCAACAGGGGCGACCAACCGGAAGGGAAGCATCTTAAATCGAATTTTGTGTTGAATTACATAGACTATGGCTACAGTAACAGTAAATGCTTCTACTGAGTTAGCCAAAATCGAACCGTTCGCTAGACAATCCTTTAAACGGTGGAAACAGAAATTGATGTTCGCTCTTACCACCCTGAAAGTTTCATACATTTTATCTGAATCATTTACTATAGATCCAGCAAATCAAAATGAAGTAACAGATGAAAATAATTGTAAAAATTATATTCTAAACTCTTTATCCAACGAATTATATGATGTGTATGCTTCTTACGCCTCTGCTAAAGATATATGGATTGCTTTAGAAAAGAAATACATATTAGAAGATGCAGGCGCTAAGAAACATGCAATTGCTAATTTTCTTCATTATGAAATGACAGACGATAAATCTGTCACAAATCAGATTCACGACTTTCAAAGTCTAATTCACGAACTATCGACAGAAGGAATTAAGTTGGATGAGGTGTTTCTGTCAGGAGCGTTAATAGAAAAGTTACCGCCCTCCTGGAAAGAATATAAAAATAGAATGAAACATAAGAAGAACTGTGTTTCTTTGGAAACCACTATCGTACACATACGAATAGAGGAGGCCAATAGAATCAGGGACCAAAAAGGAAATAAAAATGAGATAAATTCAAAAGCGAATCTTGTGGAATCAAGTTGGACAAATAATAAGAAAAAAGGCAACTGTCATAACTGTGGCAAACCTGAACATTATGCAAATGAATGCAGGCTCAAAAAGAAGAATGCAAACAATCAATTCAAGAAAAAGGGAAACTGCTACAACTGTGGAAAGCCTGGGCATCATGTTAAAACCTGCAGGCTTAAGAAAAATAAAGATAAGCCGCAAGCTAATCTTACAGAAATAGGCAATGAGTCTGACATAGTAGTGGCTGTGGTGTCAGAAGTCTTCCTTGTAAACAACTTGGAGTGGGTGCTAGATACTTGTGCAACTAGACACGTGTGCAAGGATCGTAGCATGTTTACCTCCTACCAAGTATCAGGAGATGATGAACAGGTGTTCATGGGAAATGCTAGAACGTCTCCAGTTGTAGGGAAAGAGAAAGTACTTCTGAAACTCACTTCTGGAAAGACTCTAATGTTAAATGATGTCCTACATATGCCTGACATTAGAAGAAACTTGGTCTCTGGTTCGCTCCTCAATAAGGCTGGTGTCAAATTAGTATTTGATTCAGATAAGCTTGTAATGACTAAAAATGGAACCTTTGTTGGTAAGGGGTACTGTAGCGATGGTTTATTCATTGTAAATGTATCCAATGTTAATAAGAAAACATCTAGTTCTATTTATATCGTTGAACCTTTTTATCTATGGCATAATAGATTAGGTCATGTGAATGTGGCATCTTTAAAGAAAATGAAAAGATTAGGTTTATTACCTAATATATCTAATGAAGAGTTTGAAAAATGTGAAACATGTGTAGAATCAAAATTTATTAGAAAACCCTTTAAACAAATAAAAAGATCATCTGTTCTATTAGAGTTGATACATAGTGATTTAGGTGATTTTAGAAATCACATGTCTAGAGGAGGAAAAAGATATTATATAACTTTTGTAGATGACTACTCTAGGTTCACTAGAGTATATCTATTAAGGAACAAAGATGAAGCTTTAGATACTTTTTCTAAATACAAAATTGAAGTTGAAAATCAATTAAATATAAAAATTAAAAGACTTAGAACAGATAGAGGAAGTGAATATGAATCTTCTCAATTTAGAGAATTATGTGAAAAGAATGGAATAATTCACGAAACTACAGCTCCTTATACACCAGAACAAAATGGAATAGCAGAACGTAAGAACAGAACTCTAAAAGAAATGATGAATGTCATGTTAAATAGTTCAGGCTTACCCTCAAATATGTAGGGAGAAGCAATTCTGTCTACTTGTTATATCCTAAATAGGATTCCATCTAAATCTTCTGAACAAACACCATATGAACTTTGGAAGAATCATATTCCTAGTTATAAATATATTAAAGTGTGGGGGTGTCTTGCTAAAGTAGGATTGCCTGAAACTAAGAAAAGAAAATTAGGTCCTAAAACGACCGATTGTGTATTTATAGGGTATGCACAAAACAGTGCGGCCTATAGGTTTCTAGTTTTAAAAACTAAGGATAATATTCTACATCCTAATACAATTATAGAAGCTAGGGATGCAGAGTTCTTTGAGAACGTATTCCCTATGAAATCTAAATCTATAGGAATAGAAAAAGTTAATGAATCAGATATTGCGCTTACTAGTAAAAATGCTTACGAGAAAGTAGTAGAAGAGATACAACCAAGAAAAAGTATTAGAGTTAGAAGAGAAACTAACCTAGGAGATGGTTTTTTCACATTCTTAGTAGAAGATGATCCTACAACTTATATAGAAGCTATTAACTCTCCAGATGCAACCTTTTGGAAGGAAGCAATAAATGATGAGTTAAAATCTATTATATCTAATAATACTTGGGAACTTGTAGACCTACCACCTGGTAACAAACCAATAGGCTACAAATGGGTGTTTAGAAAGAAACTAAAATCAGATGGAACTATCGATAAGTTTAAGGCTAGGTTGGTAGCGAAAGGCTTTAAACAAAAGGAAGGAATAGATTATTTTGATATATATTCCCCTGTAACTAGGATTACAACTATTAGAATCTTAATAGCGATAGCCTCCATATATAAACTAGTGGTACACCAGATGGATGTTAAGACGACTTTCCTAAATGGAGACTTAGAAGAAGAAATATATATGGAGCAACCTGAGGATTATAAGATATTAGGTAAAGAAAATAAAGTATGTAGACTAATTAAATCACTATATGGTTTAAAACAGGCTCCTAAACAATGGCATGAAAAATTTGATGGTGTTTTAAAATCAAATGGTTATCATATAAATGATGTAGATAGATGTGTATATAGTAAAATTTCTGGAAATGATTATGTTATCATATGTCTTTATGTTGATGACATGCTTATTTTTGGAACTAATATTAAATTAGTTAATGCAACTAAGAAATTCTTGTCATCTAAATTTGACATGAAAGACTTAGGAGAGGCAAGTGTAATCTTGGGTATTGAAGTAACCAGGAAAAATGGTGTTATTATATTATCACAATCTCATTACATTGAGAAGATATTGAGAAAGTTTAACCATTTTGACTGTTTACCTGTCAGTACTCCTTATGATTATAGTGTGACTCTCATGAAGAATACAGAAAATAGTGTGTCTCAATTGGAATATTCTAGAATAATTGGTAGCCTCATGTATCTAACAAACTGCACTAGACCTGACATAGCTTTTGCAGTAGGAAGGCTAAGTAGATATACACATAACCCTGAAAAAGAACATTGGAATGCATTGTCTAGAATTTTGCGATACCTAAAAGGTAATATGACATATGGTTTACATTATAATGGTTATCCTACTGTATTAGAAGGATATAGTGATGCTAACTGGATCAGTGATTCAGATGAGACAAAATCCACTAGTGGATATGTCTTCACTTTGGGTGGAGGAGCAGTCTCTTGGAAGTCCACCAAGCAGACATGTATTGCTCGGTCGACTATGGAATCCGAGTTTATTGCCTTAGAAAAGGCTGGATCAGAAGCTGAATGGCTTAGAAATCTCTTAGCTGATATACCATTGTGGCCAAAGCCTGTATCGGCCGTATCTATTCATTGTGACTGTCAAGCAGCTATAGCGAAAGCAAAAAGTAAAATATATAATGGAAAAAGCAGGCATATTAGACTCAGACACAATATAGTGAAATATATGTTGCGTGATGGAGTCATATCTATTGACTTTGTGAGGTCAGAAAAGAATCTAGCAGATCCTCTGACTAAAGGACTATCCAAAAAGTTAGTCAATGATACATCGAAGGGAATGGGGCTGAGCCTAATATATGAGCTGCCAGTGTCGGTAACCCAACCTATACGAGTGGAGATCACATGAGATAGGTTCAATGGGTAAACAACAAGACACGAGGTAGACGATTGCACTGAGTTATAAGAGCCCCTTCTATGGTGTACAGTGCGAGCAGCAACGCAGAAGGATGAGTTTTTACAAACTCTTAATGGATCCATAGCCATATATTTGGTGGTGTATACAGTTGCTGCATACACTTGATGGAATTCACCTATATGGGTGTGGAGGTGGAGGCCGCTTCCTATGAGAATCTAGGCGAATTCTCTAGAGCACTCATGAAATTCAGGTAATGGTGTATGGCCGAAACGCACCGAACCACAGAATCACTTGCAGAGGAAGAGTTGTGTGAGTGGCATGTACTTGCGATCTACATTAAAAGGATTTAGGTTCAAGACTATGGTGTCACCTGATTCCTGTAGACCTGTCTTGCTTATTTTAATGTCGGTTCAAGTCTATGGTGACACCGGCACCATTGCACAACTATTTCGCTTTAATCCGAAAGCATTTTATTTTAAAACATGTGGGGGATTGTTGTATTTGTTTTAAAATAATATTAAAAATTTAAATTTTTAAATTTCGGTGTTTTCCCTCCACATTTGAATTTTGATATTTTTGAGGTGTTGGTTTTGTCCCACATCGGATTTGACAAGAGAAATTCTCTTGTTTATATGATAGACTTTTTGCCTAGGGCTTGAGCCCCTTTCAGGGGGCATGTGAATTTGGTCCTGTGGGGGGGCTATGCCAATAGCTCTAATCTATGCCATTAACCTCACACACGCGCGCGCGCCGAGCCGAGCCGTGCCGTGCCGAGCCGAGTCCAAGTCCGTGTCCGCGTCCGCGTGCGCGACGCGACGGGACGGGACGGGCTGGGCTGGGCGCGGGTGCGGGTGCGGGTGCGGTGTAAGTGTACTCGTGTGGGTGTGTGTGTATGGGTACTCGCAGGACTGTATGTGCGAGAATGTACTCGCACTTGCGCCTTTTCGTTTTTAAACCAGAGAGATGCTTCCCTTCCAGTTGGTCGCCCATGTTGGGTTTAAACCCAACGGACCTAACCTTTTGTAAAGGGTGCTTATGCACCATTTCGGAGTCTATATAAAGACTTCCGATTCCAGTTTCAACATACGAAAATTCCCTGCCTTATAAAACTCTCTCTGATACGGTTTTACCATTGTTACTGAGTTCATTGCTGAGTCAACTCAGCACTTTCGGATTAAACTGCAAGTGGTTCGAGCCCGTGTACAGTGAGTGCACCGCTGGGTCCGGGTCATAGTCGTTGTATCCTGGAGGTCGATTGCTCTGGAAACCTGTTACACTTGGGACGCTGTCCAAGGGGAGCAAATTCGATTTCAAGCCGAGTGACTCAGTCACGCCTCGACTCAATTTAATAAGTTTTTCTTTCTCTAAATTTATTTTCCTTTTTTGGTTCTCGATTTTTATAGTCCATTTAATTCAACATTTTATCCAACAAAAGATCCACTACGACGTCTCGTCAGAGCCATGTCGAGCTAACCATTCCTCTGTTATTGACCTAAAGCCATTCGAATTGTCCATGATGGTGAGCCCATCCATTTTGCCATATCATTTCAGGGCATGAGTAAAAATGATGTAAGATCCAAATCTCAGGTGGACCCCACTAAACATCCACTGTAGAGCATGAGTAAAAATGATGTAACATCCAAATCTCAGGTGTACCACACTAAACATTCATTTTAGAGCAGGAGCAAAAATGATGTAAGATCCATATCTCAGGTGGACCACACTAAATGAAACAGCACTGATTGAAGGCCTACCATTAAAACCTTCTTCATACCCACTATAATGTTTATTTGTCATCCAACCCGTTCATTAGGTCACACCGGCCTGGATGAAGGGAAAGCACAAATATTAAATGGATCCAAACTTTTGTGAACCCTAAGAAGTTTTGGATGGAGGGTATTCAATCATCGTTATTTCTTTTGGTGTGGTCCACATGAGATTTGGATCTGACTCATTTTTATTTTTGGACTCATGCCCTAAAATGAGCTGGAAAAATGAATGAACGGTGTAGATAAAATACAGCCGTATCATGGTAGGGCCTACAAAGCACCAAATAGCACCGACCTCGGTAGTGGAGGGGTCCCTACCGAATCCCAGTCCAACTTCTAGGTAATGAAAAACAGGACGTACTTAAAAACGCTGGCAGGGCATTGTCCCGTACGAGGAATGCTGCTGTCATCATCAGCAACGGTTCACTTCGCTGACGCGCAGGATTCTCCACATGCGTGGGCCATCTTTCACCCATCCAAACCGATGATCTGATGGGTCTCACCATGATTAAGGGATGCTCATGAAATCTCGGAAATTGGATGGCCACAAACCTACCATATTTCGCAATTATATATATATATATACACACACACATATACACTGAGAGTGGACCACTCACGGTACTTATCTTCTCATCAATCTATCAGTTGGCCCCCAAAAGGAGGTTTTGGACCATCCGATTTGTCAGATGGGCCCCAAAAGGTCTATCAGTTGAACCACGGGCCCCCACATATAGGAATGTGGACTTTTTCTGTACGAATTCTCCTGACCGTCCGTTTTCAGGCCAGCACATAAAAGGGTTGACGGTTTAATCTAGAAAACTTGAAGGGAATCGCACATTTACAGTGGGTCATAGAAGATCTACGGTTTGGATGGAGGACCCACTTTCTTAAATCTGCACTTCCACAACTGATGAGGACACTGCAATTCCTGGTCCGTTCAAATAGTGAAGGTATCGTACCCATCTATTTTGTACCAGTGGAGCCCTTGTCTCGGTGATCCATACCGTTCATATGATATGACCCATGGATGGAGCATGCCCCAAAGATAGATATTGGATGATTATAACGGATCGGAATCCTCTACACCAACTTTTGTAGGACGGACCTGCAGCCGTAGCTCTATGGGCCCACCGTGATGTTTGTACGATATCCACCCCGTCCATCCGTTAAGAAATCTCATGTTATGATCTGAACCCAGTAATTAGGACGATCCAAAACTCAGGTGGGCCACACCGCTTGAATTCAGACGTTTTAGGCACACGTGTTTTGTATGGAGCTGTTTATCTTATCTTATTATTATTATTATTATTTAATCTTCAGTGAACTTGTGGTGGCAAAACTGTTGGACGGGAATAAATTTCACACGAGTCAGGTGGGCCCCACAAGTGTAAATTGGACCCTCTGATTCCTCTAACAGGACGCGGATTGGATACTGTCAGGTTGAGTAGTGAGACTGGCTACTGAAGTGACGTCACCAACTCTGTGGGCCCCACCATGATGTATGTGTTATATCAACACTGTCCATACATTTGGAGAGATCATTTTAGAGCATGATCCAAAGAACGAGACAGATCCAAGGCTGGAGTGGACCCCACCATAGAAAACAGTGATGAGAGCGACGCTCACCGTTGAAACCTTCTGAAGGTCCACCACGATGTTTATTTGAGATCCCACCTGTTCATGTGTTAAAACAGACATGAAAGAAGGAAAAAAACAAATATTAGCTTGATCTAAAACTTTCGTGGCCATCAGAAGTTTTCAACGGTGGGCATCACTCTCCCCACTGTTTTTTTTTTTTTGTGGTGGGATCCTCTGGAGCTTTGGATCTGATTCATTTTTTGGATCATACCCTAATATGATCTCTCCAAATGAATGGACGGTGTAGATATAAAACATACATCATGGTGTGGCCCACAAAACTTGGTGACGTCACTTGAGTAGCGAGTCTCGCTACTCAACCTGTCAGTAGCTAATCCGCGTCCCCTCTAACACGTTAGATGGTGTGGGCCAGTACCGAGACGGTGATGGTGGAATCTGGGAGCGGCCGCTTTAACACGTTCAGAAAGAGAAAAACATTGATACTCTAGCAGGGTGTAGTGGATGATACGCAAGCACTTAGAAATTACATACGTGGCACACAAATATCCAAATAAAACCGTCCAAACCATGTTACCCAGTATATATGTATCGTAAATAAATAATACATATCAAGCTTACAAGATAACCTGAACATAATACTGGTAGACATTTATTGGACGGTTATAAATGAAAAGCATCCAACAGTCCTATTTCCACCAACAACTGTCCACGAATCATAGATGAGACTTGATTAATCAATCTGATCTTTCCATTTTGTAACTTGAAAACTGACGGATATAAAATCTAGTCAGTCACGTATACAATTTTAGAACGCCTGCTTAGGAAGTGAAGTACGAAACCCGAGTATCGTGTTAAGTCCTCATTCAAAAAAACAGTACACGTCTGCATGCAAGAGATTTTGTTCCTTTTCCGTGTCCGCCTCGGCAGCCGAGCCGCTAAGTGCAGCACGCGGCTCGGCGGCACGGACCAGACCCGACTCTGTCCTAATGCAGGCGGCTCTCTGATACGAGGTCTTGTACACGTCATTTCGTCCTTCCCATCTGCCACTCTGACCTTTACACGTTTCGGATCCATCGCGACCCGCTTCGCCACGTGTCGAGATCGGGATAGGGAGGATCTGAGATTTTGCTTTTGCTTCTTATTTCCAAAACTAACCTTTGTGATGTATGAAATGTCTGTTGTATCCTTTTGTGATGGAGAATGTACACGTGCGGTCGTGGTTCACTTATCATGACCGTTGGTTTGTTAGGGCCTGATATGCATGGATCGTGTTCGGAAAGTCTCGTTGTTGGGGGAATCAGGACGTGGATTGCGTCCTACCCTCGCCAATCTCCAACTGGGAAAGCTTTGAGTGGCCATCTTGATGTATGGGTCTTATCTACACCGTCCATCTATTTTTTCGTATCATTTTAATATACAAGGTTAAAAATTGAGGCAGATCCAAGCTCAAGTGAACTACACATCTGGAATTAAACTCCTACCGTTGAAAACTTCTCAGGGGCCACATAAGTTTTAGTTGGAGCTGATATTTGTGTTTTCTCTTCGTACACGTCTACGTAACTTTATGAAGAGGTTGGGCGGGCCCTAGAAATTTTTTAACGGTGAGAGTCATTATAACCGCTGCTTCCTGGGTGCGGTCCACTTGAGCCTTGGATCTACCTAATTTTTGGTATCATATTCTAAACTGATACGAAAAAAATGGATGGACGGTGTTGATAAGTCCCATACATTACGGTGGCCATTCAAAGCTCCTGTCCGTTCCCAGCCGGAGATGGCGGGGTAAGACCCAATGCGCGTCCGATTGCGTGATGACGCTGCCACCACCGAGCTCCGTGGTGTGGGGATTTTACGGGCCAATCACGATGTATGTGTTTTATCCAGTCTGTCCATCCGTTTTGTCAGCTCATTTTAGGCCATAAATCGGAATTTGAAGCTTATCCATAGTTTAAGTGGACCACACCGCAGGAAACAGTGGGAATAACGATGTCCACCGTTGAAACCACCCTAAGGCCTACGATGATGTTTATTTGTCATCCAACCTCTTGGGAAGGTCATACAGACCTTGTTGAAAGGAAAGCCTTAATATTAGCTTGATCCAAAACTTGTGTGGCCCCTAGTAGGTTTTCAACGGTAGGTAGGCGTTCACTTTATAATGTTTTATGGGGCTGTTCATTTGAGAATCTTTCTTTGGTGTTGTCCATTTGAGCTTTTGAAATGGCAGCGGATTGTACGGTGTGTCACAGCCACCAACCTCGGCCAACAACTTTTGTGGGCTCCACCACGATTTATAAGCACACTTACAGAAGTGCTCAGATAACATTCTAATATAAAAATAAGTGTATTTGTTTGGTTTTCCTATACCACTCCATGTGGATGCATTTTTATTAAATTTAACAGTGTTCACTATTAGATATTTTAAATCAGGTTCACCTCTAATCTTTATAGCCCTACACAATGACTTACCACGTACTCATCCGTATATGTGGCATACACAAGTGCTTACCACGTACATGCTTGTGTCGATAGCCTATGTAAGAACTTACCTAGCATACGCTACCACCGGAGACTTCTGTAAGAGACTTTAGTTAGTTTTCTATCCGCTGACCAATAATCTCGGTCCTAGTCAAGGGACCTACATTTACTTTCGTCAGAAGTTCCCATGGAGAATAACACATACAAACTCATATCCTGTGAGTTCTGCCCTACATAAGAGCCTAGGTCCTACACAAGAACCTATCGAGTTTGGGTTATAAACTCTTATCATCAATCCTACAGAAGAAAAGAGAGTATGCACTCACTAATTGACACTTATCGAATTGATCCCCTTCATACGTCGTCTTAAATTGTTTGATCGATATTCTTCCGTTCTTCAATTAACTCCCATTTTTCTTCATCGATCGTTGACACTAATCATTTATAAATGTTTTCACTTCAAGATCAAACACATTTCGTACGATATTACATTAATGTGACCAATGTGATGGAAGGTTGAGTGAATCTCCTACAATATATGTGAAGGTTGTAATTTATTAAGGAATTCACCTGGATGGGTATCCTAGAGGGTTTAAACAAGAATTTGACTATTGATTGAAGTATAACCTATAGAACAATGTGGAGATTAAGTTTATCTTCTTTATTGAAGTTAAAATCCTCTTTCAAATAATGAATCATGAGGAAGATGACTTACACCTCATGGTTTGGGAGGCTTGAAATATGGAAAATTAGTGGAAAGTTTCCTAAGCTTTTATTGTACAAAAAACTCATACTCTTATCCAAGAACTAAATGCCCTATATAAAGGAATCAAGTTCCACTAGTAAAAAATGGGCAGAAAATAGTTGGTTCGATCAATCGATCAAACTCCCCTTCGATGGAATCAAAATTTGAGATGTTGTGACCGGTGACTGGTGGGCTAGAATTGGAAGTGAAACTGATTCTCTTCAAAGGGAAAGGGCTAGAATTGATTGATGATGAGGTCAAAAAGACCCGTGTGACTGGTGGGCTGTTGTGCACTGTGAATGGAATGGGTGGCTCTTTTATGAAAAAGACGGGCTAACAAATCTTCTAGCCTTCTCATGCCGAGGGCTAAATCGACTACCAATGGGATGACCGTGAGCTGCTAGGCTTGTGTCCTGGGCGAATCCAGAGGAGATGTCGAGGCATCTTCTTGGACTGACATGGTTGCATGTGTACGAGTTTGGATAATGCTCTGGTATGTGTTCGTTGACTTGGCAAGGCGGCAAACCCGTAATCAATTTTTAAGCATAATGGTTACAAACTGGCCATTGTCTTCTGTTTTGGTTCACTGCACGGTCTCAGTTTTTTGTATTTTCTTCTTTTATTATTTTTTAAATATATAAAAAGTGAATGTGCAAAATGGAAATGTCATGGAAATGCAGGAGGACCGGTGCAGACTAGAATGCAGGATGCTCATAGGATAGTGAAAGAACTAGTTTGCACTGGAATGCAGCATGCAAGAAGGAAAGTAAAAGGATCAGTTTGCACTGGAATACAGAATATAGGCAAGAAAGTAAAAGGAATCAGTTTACATTGGAATGCAAGATGCAGATAGAAAAATAAAATGGACCAATGTAAACTGAAAAGTTAGTTGGTTAATCCATTAGTATGTTAGCATCAGACCAATAAAGTCGAGGATGATGGAAGTTAAAGAATTCGCTAAAAATCATGTAAAGTCACGTGATAAGTCGGGCATTGGCTAGTGGTAAATCCTCAGCGAAGTTGTCATTCTGTGAACACCGTCCCTCGTACGAATATTCATGTATGGCGGAATGATGCCCACGCTTTTCTTGATTTTTTTTTTATCCGTCAGTTCTAGCTTTATTTGATTGAATGAGGGGTTAACTGTCATGCCCCAAACTCGGAAACCGGGCTCACAAAATTTTCGATCGTCGAATCCGGCGCCGACAGCCTCCGTAGAACTCCATTATCGGCTCTTAGCGCCCATTCGCCAGGTTCCGATCCTGGGATGCTACGAGGAGGATTTTCAACGTCAGTTTGATTAGTAATAAGCATAACCAATGACATAACCCACAAACAACAACCAAGAAATCCATTACATTTTCACTATGATCAAAAACTTTACAAGTACAATGAGTATAAAGGGAAATACAATGGTAAAGAATAAAAATTCCAAAACGATCTGTAACGTGCTCCTACCTTAGCGCTGCTGCGAACCAACGTCACCTGCACTCAACGGTCGTGCATAAGCTTATAAAAAGCTTAAAGGGTGGTGAAAGTGTGTGCGCAAGGTAGTAATATGAACATGCAATGTCAGAGTAATGCGAAATATGTAGATGGATCCATAATATCATGAGCCGTACCAAGGCTATGCGATGCAAGACATGAGTGGTATCGGCCATCCCAAGGCTATGCGATGTGCAATGCAACTCAAGCATACAGATCCTCATCTATGTCCACACATCAATACAACTCAAATATGAGATATTACCGGGGTCTAGTACACTTTAAACCAGATTGCCGCCACATCGCGCGCAATAAGGTAAGTGGAAGAGACCACACTATCCGTCTGTCAATATCGGGCGCGACTCGTCGATAGCGGACCCATTCCTCGAGCTGGTCAAACTCAGCCTAACATTGCCCCCTACTCTCGGGCGGGTAAGGGCGCACCCCCTTCTAACCGACCACGAAACAGTGGAGAGCGTAACCGTCTAGTAATCGGCACTCAACGCTCATCTACCCACTCGGTCTAGACGTTGGAGCAACCTCTTGGTACCATAAGGGTTTAGGGACTCTCACCCAGGGATATCTCTAGCACCCCATGTAGAATAAGATTTTCAGTATCCAATCCTGCCAACCACGATGCGTCTGTAGAGGCTACGGCCCTGATGTCGCTAGGGCGTACAATAATCATGTCACACAAATGCGAAATGCATGATTCACGCTATCCAGTCATGCAACAAATCCTGCGCATATCGTGCGCTCATGTAGGGCAACACCGCCTAACCAGGAGCCCATAAACAACCTGCCCGAAGGCGTATGCTATGATCAGTCAATTCTCACGTCAAGCATACATATGATGCGTATGATCATGAGTCATGGAACTGTACTAAACATGTTATAATGAAATGAACTATTTTACAATGCAGATGGACGTGGACGGCCTATACACAATAAGTACGAGCCTAACAATGGGCCCTAAGGAGAGTCGTAATGTGGACATCCAACTAGCATTACACTCGCAATGTGGACGTCAAACCAACATTGCTCCCAAAGCACGATCGTCGTGAACATCGTTACATACTCTGTGTTGGGGTCACGCATTGCAAGGGACCTTAGGTACATCCCATTGGGCCTTAATTATATCAAATAGGTCACATTCAATGAGCCTTATATGCATCAAGTGGGCCTTACGTTTATCAAATGGGCCGCATTACTGGGCTTCACCAATGGGCCGTAGGTACATTGCAATGGATCACAATCCAGGGGGCCTCAGAGTATGTCAATATGGGCCTAATCACATGGGTCCGATGCATATCAGATGGGCCTAAACCCATAGGCCTTAAATTACATCAAAAGGGGCCTGATCCCATGGGTTTTAAATTACATCAAATGGGCCTAATCCTATGGGCTTGGAACACATCAAATGGGTCCAATCCCCTGGGCCTTGGGATATATCAAATGGGCCTAGTCCCATGGACGTGAAACATATCAAGTGGGCCTAAACCTATAGGCCTTAAATATCAAGTGGGCCTAAGCCCATAGGCTTTACATATCAAGTGGGCCCAAGTTCATAGGCCTTATATGAATCAAATGGGCCTAACCCATAAGCATTTCATAAATCAAATGGGCCTAACCCATAGGCCTTTTGTAATTCGAATGGGTCTAGCCCATAGGCCTGTTACAAATCAAATGGGCCTAACCCATATATGAGCGGCCCACCCAACCAACAGCTCATTTAAAAAAAAAAAATGATTTCACCAAGGGCCCCACCGTCCGCTGGACGGTGGGAGTACGAATGCATTAAGGTGGGTGCCACCGTCCGCCTGGACGGTGGACTTATAAATCATAAAACATTGTGGGTCCCATGTGGGGCCCACTGAAATGCTCAGATGCCATCCAACCCGTTCATAAGGTCACTCGGGCCTGGATGAAGGGAAAACATAAATTTCAGCTTGATCCAACATTTCTGTGGGCCCCAAAAAGATTTCAATGGTAGATATTCCATTTCACTGTTTCATGTGGTGTGGGCCACCTGAGTTTTGGATCTGTCTCATTTTTGGAGGGGGACCCACTACTGGGGTGGCCCACCTCATGAGTAGGTTGGATAACAAATAAACATTATGGTGGGGCCCACACGCAGGGCCGTGGGCCCCTGCGTCCGTAAGCCCATTCTAATGGCTGCACGCAGCAGCGTGCAGCCGCTACCCGCTGACAGAGGCAGAGGCAAAGCCTCTGCCATGGTGCTTTTCAAAAAAAGTAAAAACCCATTTTTTTGGGGTTTTTCGCACGTGGGGCCTGCTTTACAAAGATCTACCCTGGCCATTGCGTTCAGTGGCACGTAACAGGCGAAATGAGTCCGAAGTTTGAATTTTTTTATGATTAGAAAATGAAATAAAATCAGAAAAGGATCCTTTAATGGTAATGATGCGTTCTTCGATGCTATGGCCCACCAGGTCTTCCAATCGGCCCCAAACTTTTACCCAACGGCTAAAATACTGTAGGTAAGAGGATGGACGGCTTGGATTGTTTAAATACATCACGGTGGGGCCTAAGCAAGTGGACCACCCAAATGCCCTTCTTTTCTTCATTCCCTTTCTTCTTTCTTTTTTTTTTTTTTTTGAAACGTCCAACGTCCCAGACGCTGGACGGTTTAGTTCCTTTAAAAATACATTGTGGTGGGCCCTGATGAAGTGGGCCACCACTGATGGATGACATGGGTACAACGTATATGGTGGGCTCCACTTGAATAAATCTTGAACAAAATAATATCTCAAGGTGAGGTCCATTCAAGTGGGCCACACAATCCTATTGCATAAGATAAAATAAAATAAAATAAAGAAATAAGGAGGGAGAGAGACATGGAGAGTGGGACGCGCTTTGTGATGGAGGGACCTCGACATTATGGGCCCTCCCTTAAAAGCAAATCATACAATCAAAAGGGGTCCCTCAACACATGGGACCACCAAGATCGAGAATCAACGGTGGAGATCCTCTCTCCACCAAAATGGACGGTCTAGATGACCTTTTGCAATGAAATAAACATCATGATGGGGTCCATGGAGAATGACCCCATCATGGAATGATCATGATGATCCAAGTGGGCCATCGGCCTTATCTTAGGGTCCCAAGCGAGATCCTCACCATTGATCGGTGGGTCTCACTTGGCCCATCATAAAAACAAGAAAGAAACTACCCTATAGAGGCACCCACCGTCCGATCTTCTTGCTCCTAGGGGTTCCTTGGCACCTTAGCTCCAACTTCAATGGATGAGATGAGGAATGGAGGGTTGAGATGGGAGATGGTGGGGTAGGAAAGTGGGCCACTTGAAGCTTAGAGATACTTGGAAAATTTCATACGTGGAATTTTCTTTTGCTTGGAGTTTTTTGCAAATGAGGAAGAGAGGAGTTGTAAAGGGAGAGAGAGAGTGATGGATGGATGTGGTGAGTGATGGTTGTATAAGAAATCTTTAACTTTTGTGGCCTTTTGTGTAAGAGAGGTATGGGAGGTGAAGACTTTTGTGGCCTTTTGTGTAAGAAAGGTATGGGTTAGGAAGACTTTTGCGGTTGCTTGGGAAAATGGGTGAAAGTGATGTGTACTTGACATGTGATGGATTGATGGATTGATTGATTGATGAGATTGATGTGATTGATGTGACACATCGTAGAGATTCCCTTAGGTTTCGCAACGCGCGGCGTTTCCTCGCACCAAACGTCGGTCTACAACTCTTGACCATGGTATCGCCTCGGCGCGCGAGTCGCGGCATCGGAACCGCAACGACGGTGCGGTCGCTATGGTATTGGTCTCGGGTTGAGTCGACTCGGGTTGTCGGTATATGAATTAGGGTCGCGCGTCGATATCGGTTAAGGGTCGAAGGTTGCCGGAATTCGACCGGTAAGACCGCGGAAGTCTACGGAAAGGTACGGACCAAGATACGGGTTTTACATTAACTCAGGGGTGAAAATGCATTTGACTTTAAGTCACCACTTACCAAATGAAGTTTCGGAATTTACGGCCGAATAAAAACCGTAGAATCGCTTATATGTTGGGGAACCGTAAGATTTTCTAACTCAAGTGAATCCTACGATTGGTTTGCAGTCGTGGATTTTAGGTAAAAGTCTCGGTTACAGAAAAAAAAAGGAGTTAGGCACTCTTTTCTACCAATGCAATATAGTCTCTACTTTACGAGGCAATGCAGTTTTCAGTGGGAATCTTACAAATTTTTAGATATAATAAAGTTAAGCTATACTACTTTAAGTTATTGGTTGAAGGTAACTCGATGTGGATGTCCACGCGCTTTGCATCTGTTTTTCAGTTCGAATCCAACTCTCTCTCCCAGAGAGTTTTGATCAAGGGAAGCGAGCCCTTTGGAATTGATTTTACCGTCACTGACCTTCATGGCTTTGGAAACCACGTATGTCTAACCATTAGTCCTCTGAACTATTTCTCTTTTCATGCTTCCATGTCAGATAACATCAACGCTGAAGTAGCCAATCCTTTTATCAGAAAAGGACACACTCATGCTTCCTTTTTTTATTTCCTGCTTTCAGTTCTTTAATATTTTACCTACTTGGACCTTATAAAGTTTGTAGTATGACTTAACTCCACGTGTTTTCTTTACTTTATTAATGTTTCGTTCTTTTCCTTATTTGTCAGTCTCACCCGCATAAAAATAAAAATAAAAACGAGATACAGTGGCCGCCGTCTGTGGGATTCGAACCCACGACCACATGGTTAAAAGCCATGCGCTCTACCGACTGAGCTAAGACGGCTATTTTTATAGTCTTTGTAATGCTTCTATTTATTGAAGAATATCAATATCATCCAGAACTATCATGCTGTGAGTAATCAGCGGGCCCCACAGCTGGGCAATGGTCTGGATTGCATATCAGGGGACCAATATCAACTTGAAATTGATAGAAACCTCGTCATTGGATCTCATTGCATGGGAACCTAATTTGGTCGGACCCACATACAAGCAACCTCAAGTAGGGCTGTCAATGGGGACTCCATTACCTAATTTTTATGGCTCCCGGGTTAAGTAACTGGGTCTGTTTCGGGTCTCAACCTTTCGGACCCGGATACAATCGGGTCTGGTTGAGTTTCGGGTCATGTCAAGTTAGATTTTTATAAACCTAATGTATATAGATTAAATATAAATCTGATTATTTTAGCAACAAAATATTGTATGTAAGAGAGCCTATTTATGTCCCCACATGTGTTAAATTGGCACGTGTGAGCAATCTAATCCATTCATCAAGTGGGCTTGGTCATGTACATGCTCTTATTCGATCCAGAATTAAACTCAAAACTTGGATCCAAAGATCCAACTGGTACCTTGACAGGCACTCAGAACTGGATCAGATATGAGTTTTAAGTCATCAAGAACTGGACCCGGACCCGCTTACAGGTACTTATATGACCTGACCATAACCGCTTAAAGGTGATTTGGGAGTTGGGACTAACCATGAGATGGGCTTTTTATATGTAAGCCCAAGGCCCATTACATGACTTCAAGAATGAGACTCGAACCTGCCTAGCCCTGTAATGGGTACTTTGATGGACCCGTTAACGGACTACTCACCGAAGACGGATGCGAAGCTGATGTTGGTAGTTGGGACAAACCAGGAGATGGGCCACTGTGAAAGCCCACGGCCCATCAGAATTACAAAATCCTAGATGGGGTTGATTCATTTACAAGAGTTTTGAACTGGGCAAATGGCTAACCATACACCTTAACAGTGGCTTGGGTTTGGGTTAGCAGCCGTTGGATCAGGCGCTAGTGGCCCGCCTCCATTGAATTGCAATCCAACAGTGGTGATCCATACCGGCAAAGCTCTAGTGGTGGGGGCAACGACCCTAAAAAGGGTAGAGAGAAATGGAGGACTAAACTTTAGAGCTGTACACGAGTCGAGCCGAGCCGTGCCAATAGCTAACCCTGTATCAAACTTGGCTAGGCTCAGTCCGTGAGCCCGACTGGCCAGCTCGGTCATTCTCTCAAACACAAAGTGCATCTTTAATTTCTTACATAATGCAAAAAGTATCGGCAGTTTACAAGTATTTTATCAAACACTTAGCGGGTAGTATCAAAATCAAGATATGAGAGTAATTTTATAACATAGTTTATTTTTTAGTAATTTGTTTCTTATCCATTCCTTGCAACTAGCCGATCCCATTGAAAATGTATACACCCGAAACAACACTTCGCTCGGTGAGCAGTGTCAATATCAAAATAACCGAGTTATTGAGCTGATTCAATTCGATCTCAGTCGATTCGAATTGAGGTTCAATCCGAGTCGAGTTAAGCTTACCCGAAACTTTTTCGAGCTCCAAAATCCCACTCGACTCGGTGCAAATCCAATTTCAAGCTGAGGCAAGTCAAGCTTTTCCGAGTTGAGTCGAGTGAGCTGACCGAGCTAACTTGACTCGTGTACTCCTAACCGTGAGTGGATCAGTGGCCTGCAACATTGACGGACTAGCAGAAAAGAACATACCAATGGTCCAAACATAAAGAAGAGTTCAAAGGAATCCCCATCCACAAAGCACCTACTGGATCAACTGTGTAGATCAATTAATCATGGGTCCCACTTGTGTGAAATGGATGATGGATCATGGCACCATTCACGTTCCAACGCATCAGCATTCCACAATTCCCTTGATCCGCTCATCAGGTGGGACCCATCACTTCTGGGGATTGGTGAATAGGCCATCCAGAGTGGGGCCCATCAAACCAACGTTTGAATAAGAGAACCAACTCAAGCATACTGTCAGTATTCTCAAATAGAGCATCGTATAATGCATCATCAGCATTGTTAGTAAAATGAACGGTTCTGATTCATTTATCAATATGACATGCTACAAGGGACCCCCAAAAAAAAAACAAAACAGGCGAGGGGCTACTATGTTGAATCTTGAATCGGAACCAACGTGAGTTTACCACCATATATCTGAGGGATTTGGCTCTCATCAATATCCTCCAACAATGTTGCTTTCAATTTCTTATTTTCAACAAAAACGATCTGCAGAGTGGCAAGCCAAACAGTTACAATTTAAGATGAAATAATAATAAATAAATAAAAGAGCCTGGTCACGGTACAACCCATATTACTTGTGGCTGGGTGATCTGTCGATCCGGATCCTCCATTTAGGTGTCCCCATTGTTCATAGAACTCATCTACGGTTGATATTTATTTAGAGAAAGTGAAGAAAAAGTGATGGATAGGATTATATAACGTGTGATTTTGAAACATGAGCCATCTATGATAAGGCCCAATAGATGGATGATCCAGATTGACACTTCGCCTGCTACTTGTACAGTGGAGAGAGAGCTCTACCATATTCAGGTTTATCTTCCTTGCTACAATAAAAAATCTTAAACCAGCAAAATGAGTCAAAGGACCCAAAAGATCAGAGTCATTGGATGATCCTAACCATCCAATGTAGGAATGGATCTACCACATTGCCCTTCAACGTAGGTGTATCTGATGTTAGGCCAAAGTGGGCTAGAAACTACAAAGGGAGGGCTAGAAGAGTTCAACCAACTAGAGATGTAGGGCAGGCCCAATTCATATTAGGGCTCGTTTGAATGCTTGTAATTGGAATACACTGCCGTCCATATCATATAATAAATGGAATCAATGCAAATTGGAATCTTCAGTTGTGTTTGGAAGCCTAATACATTGGAATCCAAAACTTATGTTTGGATGCCTGTAATTGAAATGTAGTAAGTTCATAAGTATTAATATACCAAATTAGTATATGTCACATTTGACATAATAATTACAATAAGCCCATTAAAATATATACTTCGACCAAAAATAAGGAAATTCTGAGACTTAGGTGGGCCATAAAGTGGGCCCACTTTTGAAAATTAGAATATTTCGATCACTTGCAACCGAATGTCAGCATTTTAAGAGGATTCCAATTCACCTGATTTTGCTGCATTTCATTTGAAACTGATTCCAATTAGCACAACCAAATGACCCTTTTTGGCCCATCTGCATCCATTTATCACCGATTACAACCCTTCGCCATCAACCAAACGACTCCTTAATACCTTAGGCCCACTTGGCCCACATCAGCATAAAAAATCACAACTCCATGAGCCAAACCTAATGTACATAAGGAAGAGAAATGATACGGTGGACCCGGCAAGGCTAAAATAAGGTAGGGCACCAATGAGTGATGATACTAGGACATGTGGGTCCTGCCTCCCCCGAGAACCAATTCAATCAAAGTATATGTGGGCCCATTAAAAAACAGAATCAGATTCGTACCTTCTTCTTGGTGTTCTGGTCAATAAATGGGTACACCGTCTTCCATGCGGCCATGAATATGGAAGGTACGTGGACAAGATACAACTTTCCAAGCCTTTCCGGGTAGTAATTCTGCAATGATCAATCCATTATAGGAATTATAATGAATGACACTTCCCACTTAACAGCAGCAGACCACAGAAGCCCATAAACAGGTAAAGAACAAAGGAAATGGATCCGTCGGTGTGTCCATGGCCCACCAGCCCAGCCCTGTGAGCGAAGGAATCCGAGTACTCAATCAAAAAGCCTTAATCCTGTTTGGCTGCCACTTAAAAAATGATTTCATCCCATTTTAGTTAACAGTAATTATGTATTGGAGATCGTGCTATTGCCATGCCTCAGTGGTAGACTCTCTGGAGTTTTAGCACAAGGTCACAGGTTCGAGCACCCTTTGTGGTGTGAGTGCATGAGAGTGTGTGGGTAACTGGGTGTGCATGCGTGAGTGTGTGGGGGAGGGGTGAAAGTTTAAATAAATAAATAATGATAATAATAATAATAACACATTTGCGACATGAGTGACTCAGTTCAAGTCACGTCGAGTTGACTTGGGCGAGTCTTCGATTCAACCCGTCAAGTCTTCCCAAGTTGATGTTGAGTCAGTTCCAGTTCTAGTTTCCCAGTGACTCTGATCAAAATTTTGTCGAGTCCCAAGTTGAGTCAGCGAGTTTTAGAATTTTGGAGAAGAACAAACCTGCATGATCTCAAGAGCTGCTACATACGCACGGATGTCGCTGTTGGAATATCCCCACCCTTCGAGATCTCCAATGGCAATGAACTTTTCCTGTCCACTCGGCATACTACAATGACAAAACCATTTTAATGAATGAGCATTTAAGTGACTCGGCATCGAGTCAACTCAGCTAAGTTTTGAAGTCTTTCATCAAGTATAGAACTATGATCTTAAAATGGGAGTATGGGGTCTGCAACAAGTTGACCATGGTTTGGTGATCCAAACCATTGATCTGATGGGCCCCATCGTTGGATAGAGGATGCCCGAAATTCTTTGATATTGGAAGATCTTACCCATTCAAAAATTGGCCTTCCTTCCAGACTATTGTCATCTGTTTTAACTATCTATTTGTAAGCCACTGAGAGAGTTTTGGGACATCAAATTCAGAGTGTGGACACCTAAACGTGGGCCCCACTTCGGATGAATGGTACATGATGAAACTATACACAACCAATGCAATGGGACTCTATAATTCCCCATAAAAACAGAAGAAATTACCTGGCACATATCTTCTCCAGAGTGTATATTACGAAACCTGTAATGACAATCATAGATTCATTATCAGCTGAAATGAAGTCTTCAAGACATTAATATTTGACATTGTACATATAAAACCATCCAAGCTGTCCATTTGGTGCTTCCCAACATGAAACAGGCATGGCCCCAATGCCTCGACACTTGGTTGATCCAGCTATCCAGCTGGTGCATTGAAGATGGATACTAACAGCTGATGGTTCACATTTTAATTAGGGGTCAATTGGAAGATTAGAATGCCTTGATTGAGAGTCTTTGGTATCTCCCATCATTGATGGTCCCGCCATATGAACAATTTGGAACAATGAAAGGTGGACCACACATGTTTATGGTTTGTCGGCCCAAGCTGTGGGGGGGCACACTGATCAAACTAGTCCCTGGCGGGGTATGCTGATCAAAGTTCCTGATCTTGTGCACCTACCCCCGTCCAACCCCATGGAAACTCATTTGTACCATCCCGTGGGGCCAGTTGCAATTAGTATTCTCCTAATTACAAGGCTTCATTCATCAAGAAAACATACGCTTGAATTCATCTAAATCCCGTTTGGAGGAGAAATGCTTAGCACCGAAAGCGACTACTATGCGACGACCCTTCTTATCGGATCCTTGCATGAACACCTTCTTATCAGAGAGCTGTTTTTCGATCTTAGCCTCAGCAATGAAACCTTCCAGGACATTGACCCGCCTCCATTTTAAGTACTTGAGAAATAGGCAAGCAGCTTTCTCAATATCAAGATCACGGGCACGTAGGAATCTCCTGAGCATCAGATCATCCACTTCCTGCATAGAACACCAGACTCCACTAAATTTGCAAAATGTGGAATGTGAACGAAACTAGAATGAAATGAATGGCTAAGGAAAATGTGCACTACAGATAATTGTATTGAACTGAAGAGTATGGCTGTAAATGGGCCTAAACAAGGTCAGCCTGAGTTCAGCCCATTTAAAACTGGGCCCGAATTTAGGCCCATCCCTGGCCCGCAGGCCAGAAAGATGGGATCAAGCCTGATCTGCGGTAGACTGAAGTAAACAATTCAAGATTTGGGCTTGAGCTTGGACACGCCTAAATATCTTTAGATTCAAGCTGGGGCCCAAGACCCAGACATTCAAGAGGAAGAATTCCTTCGCTACTCCGGTGGGCCATTATGCCAATCAGCTTCTGTTTTTTTTTTTTTTTTTCATGAAAGAGTTCTGTTAAAGGTATGCAAGCTATCTCTATTTGGCAGCAATTGCCAGTGGGGCCCACATGTGAGAAATCCAGGCTGTTAACCAGGTGGGCCGCTCCATGAATGCGCTGTAGCACAAAAATCAGGCATGTCCAATCATCAGGTGAACAACACACCAAAAAAGACGGATGCTTAAAGAAATTTGACTAGCGTTCCGCATTCAGAATATTCATGCAGCCCACTTGATGAGCAGACCATCCTGATTATCTTGGACCATTTCCTTGTACAAAGGGGCCCACTTGATGAATTGCCTAATATCAGACATGCCTACAAAAAGATATTGTAATCTCCACAGCATGCGCATTGAGGTTTACAGCTACAAACCACAGTTTGCATGCTTTCTATTTCAACTCCAAATAAGCGTAACTGAAATAGTCGATTGAGAATTCTTCTTCTTCTTCTTCTTCTTCTTTTTCCTTCTTATATGGACAATTGACTATTTCTCATTCATTGGAAATGTTATCCTGTGTCTTTCACTATCTTTAACGGCTATCTAAAGATATCATCAGCTTTGATCACTTCTTGTAGATACAGGCCTACAGTCTCTTGTCATCGAATAAGTTATGGTAGATTCTTGAAATTGAGGATTTCATTTTCAAACCCAAGGAAGGGAACCAGAAAGCATTATAACGGCTGTCAATGGGCTGAGCAGGCCCACGGGCTATTGGGCCAAACCTGAAAAGGTCAGGCTCAAGCTTGGGTGGATCCTAGCTTTCGGGCCGTAGACAAGGGTCATGCCTAAAATTGAGGCCCGTAAGTTAGATGGCCCCCAGCCCAGCCCAAGCCTTGCCCCGTGATGTGAAAATGAGGATTGATGGAACTCTTTCTTTTTTCCTAGTTTCCTAACTGATGTACATCACAATCTCTTCAAGTTCTGAATCTGTTTCTCCGCTCTCTCTTCTTCTCTCCATAAAGCCACTCAAGAATCCAACCAGGCCCTACAATCTACAGAATATGTTTTTGGAGCCTAATCAAAATCCATAGTAGCTCAAATGGTGTCGTCCCCACCCTCAATGCTAAATCATGGGTTTGTTAATGTGGGATAATATCATACTCCCTCCCTTAGACTCTTCGCAAGCTTTCTCCAAAATATGTTGTTGTCATCTCATTTCATCATCATCATCATCCAAGCCTTATCCTAACTAATTGGTGTTGGCCACACAAATCTTATTCTGCCATTCCACTCTATCAAGGGTCGTAACTTCAATTAGATCATATTGTCAAGATTCTTAATGATATGGCAGAAGTTTCATGCTGGCTGCCAACTTGGCACAACCCTCCACCTTCATCCGGGCTTGGGACCAGCAATGAGAGCACAAAACTTCTTCAGGCACTATATAATAGTCTATTACATAGGTTGATTAAAATCAACAAGTTTACTGTCATCTCATGTAACGAGCAATATGAGTCCAAGATAATGAATGGTGATAGACATGCATTCTTAGTGGTAGGGTCCACACATTCTCTTTCTTTCCATCATCGAAACCAACAAAGATGCACCTAATGGTCTTCTTTTCTAGCTAGGTTAGGTAACTGTTAGGTTACGAGTACATATCAAAAGCATCCAAATATAATCATCATTTAGGCTATTCTCATTTCTGATTAGATAACACTAGATCGGACACGACGGATCCTAGCCTTATGTCAAAAAAACCAGTTGATATGTCCAGCTTTAACTATGCAATTTCCTCACATTGAATCGCTACACATTGGTGGTGTGCATCATATCCTTTCTTATCCATTCTCCACAAGTTCCACCTTTTACCCATTCTTCACCTATACACCACAATGATCCCATCAAACCCAAATGCATTAAAATTCTCCACACAGCAGTGTTTCTTGAAACCTCATCTTATATTCTGTTTGGAAGGATCACATTCTCTCCTCCAAATCCAAACAACCAAATTAAAGGAAAAAAAAAAAAAACTATCCTAATGCAAATTAAACACGTCCGTTATTCGCAACTTTGCATCATAGGGCTTGAATTTTCTGTTGAAAAGTATAGTTCGCATATGAAATTATTTTGTAATTCCTATCGAACAAATCAATCAAATAAATTAAAATTAGTTACAACAAGCAATTTGAAGATAAGCTAATAATAAAGAAATCCACATTTCTTGAGTTATTAAAAGAAGAAAAAGGATGAATACGGAAAAGAAAATTTAAGTGGCAAACCCTCAAACAAAAGGAAAAGAACACTATTTATATACATAGATGGGGTTTGCCAACCCCACATGGGCTTACAGCCTACAAGTGCTCGTAGATGCGAGATCCAAGCCATCCATTACATCAGCCCCAACGGCAGATACACTAAGAACAAATTGAACCAGCCTACTAATCAGTTGGGCCACAATATAAAAATTAGTGGCGGTTAAATGGAAAGTTATTTGATACTCTGCAGCATATGACACTTGATAAGCAGGAACTCTGAAATTGTATACATGACATGTTGTTTTTTATGTCTTGAATTTGTTCAGAAATAGGGTCTGTCGATGTCATCGAGCACTCTTCCATGCCATCGAATAGTTGCTCGATCCCATCGAGATTTTCTGGATTTTCTCCAGTTGGTTGCTGAACTTATTGGGTACCTTTTTTTATACCATTGAAACTTAAGTTTCGATGCCATCGAGACCTATCGAAGTGCAATTGAGAATTTTCGGATTTTCATGCTTTTGTCTCTGGACTGTTTTGGTGTCTTTTTTATCACATTGAAGTGGGTTTGATGCCATCAATGATTTGTCAATGACATTGAAGTCCTATCGAAGGTGTCATCGAGCGTTACGCAGAGTTACGAATTTGCGAGATTTGTTTCCAATTTTGATTGTAATTCCTCATAAGGTTATATATAGGAGTATAATCAGGATTAGAGGGTATTCTGGAGTTTTTCCAGTTCGTTCTAGGGTTTCGAGGGTGTAGCTTGGGGTGATTCGAGGCTTGTTCGAATCAGGTATTCTCTAAACTCTTGTAATTTCTGCTTTCATAGTGATTATCTGTCGCTTTGTGCCATGATTTTTTTTCCCGCAAGAGTTTTTCCATGTTAAAATTGTTATGTTCTCTTTATGCTTGCTTGGTGCAATTGGATTACTTCACTTGATTCATCTTTGTGTGCTTCCGCAGCCCCCCAACACAACATACATTAACTCAAATTAAAATGACTAAACTTTGGACATCGTTGTCCCAAAATTGGATTAGTTGAATAATCCTAACCCTGCTTCTTGGACACTTGTTTGTTGAAACAAGACCATTGGACTTTTCATTTTAACCATCCAATAAATGTCCACCAATCCTATGGTTAGATAACGAAATAAACATAATTTTTTGTTCCTGATACATCTAAACTGGCACCCATAATTCAGACAGTTTAATTTGAATTACTTGTATTGCACGCATACAGTTTCTAAGTAATTCCTAAGTGTCTATGTATCATCCATCGCACTCTACCAGTGTATCCAAGTTCTTCTCCGGATAAAAAAATGTTTACCAAAACTTCACATTCAACAAAAAATGCGGCCCACTTCTTGATCGAGGGAACAATAGGGCCCACCTGATGGATGGTTGGGATCTCACACACATGTGCCAAGTGGACAAGCACATTCTGCATATGGGAGGTGGGCTACACACTTATGAAAGTTTCTGTCAAACCTCCACATGCATTGAAAATTCATAGCCTTCCATATTTTGGACACCCATAACAAAATCAAAATAACAAATGTCATTTTAGACAATGACGACGACAACAGCAGCAGCAACAACAGAAAGATTGTGTGTGCACAGTTTTCAGTAGAGTCCATGTGCATGGTGGGAGGTATGTGTCCACCAATTCTCGTTGAGCACTGAATGGATTGAAATCTACATACCCCACAACAATAACAAAGAGAAGATTTGGTGCGTGCAATGTGCAGTCTGTGTCAGTACTCACAAAGCTCCCATTATCCAACAATGGTGACTGGGAATCTTGATATGAATTATCACGTTGAAATGCTTGCCACGTTCTAGTTAACAGTCTTTAAAGGTGGAACATAATGTGCACACCGGCCTTCGGTGCTCACCGTGCACATTGAAGTAGCAATAACAACCCATGAAGCTGAAGTTAAAAAAGGGAATTTTACCGAAAAATTCCTGAGGAATCTTTATTTTACATGGAAGGGCCTTTTGAAAGTCGAGAGCACGGAGATCCCTGACTGGGCCCCACCTTGATGTATGTTCCTTACATCCACTCCATCTAACCTTTTTGACATATCATTTTAGGCCACGATCCAAAAAATGAAGCAGATCCAAATCTCCGTTGGACTATAACACAGCAAACAGTGGTGGATGACCATTAAAAACTTCTTGTGGGCCAGAAAAGTTTTGGATCAAACTGATATTTGTGTGGGCCTTTCATCCAGGTCTTTGTGACCTTATCAAAAGGTTGGATAGCAAATAAACATTTCGCTAGGCTCCATGAAATTATTAATGGTGGGGATTCAACCACCATTATTTCCTGTGGTGTAGTCCACCTAGGATTTAAATCTGCTCCATTTTTGGGGATAATATCTTAAAATGGAGAACGGATTGGCTACTCCCCCGCCATTGGCTGGTGGTCGGTGCTCTGTGGGCCCCACCATGATGTATGTGTTTCATCCATTCCGTTCATCCATTTTTACATATCATTTTACGGCTTTATTCAAAAAATTAGATGTATATAAATCTCAGGTGGATCACACCACAGGAAAACAATAGTGATTGGATATCCACCATTAAAATCCACCTAAGGCCCACTGTACTGTTTATTTGACATCCAATCGGTTGATTAGGTCATACAGGCCTGGATGAAGGGAGAAAACAAATATCAGCTTGATTCAAAACTTTTATGGCCCCCAAAAGGTTTTTAATGGTCGAAGCTCATTCAACACTTTGCCTGTAATGTGGTCCACTTGAGATTGGGATATACCTCATTTTTGTTCTCATACCATAAAATAATCTGGAAAAATAGATGGACGGCATGGATGAAACACATACATCATGGTGGGTCCCACAGAGCACCGACAACCAGCCATTGGCTGGTGGCAGGGGGGAGTAGCCAATCCTTTTCCCTTAAAATGAGCTATCGAAACGGTTGGACGGAGTGGATGCAAGTAAGGTGAGCCCCACAGCCAGGGATCCGACCCACATCCGTGGATCCGGATCCGGATCCGGATCTGGGGATCCGAATCCCCCCGAAAATCGAGATTTGAGACACACACCGCGTGGGCCCCACAACTCTCAATGAAAACTGGAGGACAGTAATGTAATTTCCCTTCTGAAAAAGCACGCCCAGGAGCAGGAATGTTCAACATTCTGCCCGGTAAAATCTAAAAAAGAGAAAAACATTGGTACTCTGGCAGAGTGTGATAAATGATACGCAGGCACTTAAATTTTGCATACGTGGCACATGATCAATTCAAATTAAACCGTCCAAATTATGGTCGCAGTTTAGATGCACCATGAACCAAAATTTACGTTCATTTGATTATCTGACCATCGGATCATTAGACATTTATCCGACGGATAAAAATGAAACATACCAAATGGTCCGAGTGGCTGATTTTGGGCTGTGACTTATCGACGTTGGGTTCCGGTTTAATGAACGCTGGAGTGCCTGAGTATCAAGCGTCATACTCTCCCAGAGTAACGAAAAACTCCCTCTAACCATAGGTCAAGTCCAACCGGTTTAACCATAGGTTAAAGTCCACCCAGCTGATGACTTCCAGCTTTGCTGAATGTATGATAAATCCAACCCGTTCAATAGATTGAGCCCACCATAAGGAACACTTCATACATTAATCAGCACCATCCAATGATCAGGTGGACCCCACTTGTGTTTTTTTCTATTTACCAATAGATATACACTGTTTTCTACCGTTGAATTGGACTGATTTTTTTATTAGGTGATCCTCATGATGGGGCCCACCTATTAGGAGGATTGGATGTTACAAACACTTCACAGGTTGGAAGTAATCCACTAGATGGACTGTAACCTGTGGTCCAGCCAGCTGGACATGAGACATTATCATAAAAAATAATAATAATAATAAAAACCAAAAAATTCAAAGAAAAAATAAAATCAAGAGGGGATCCTTCTCTCTGTCGTTGCCGAATAGAAAATTCCCAAACAAATACATGTAGCCTAATCCAATTGAAAAAAAAAAAAACCTAAGAGAGAAGAAAAAATCAAGAAGAGGAGATAATGAAGAGAAATCCACACCTTTGAATTGGGGTCCTCTCTCTCCACAAAGGCTCTCAGCAAACCCACTTTCCTCTTCTCCACATCACTGCTCCAGATGCTATCGTTCGCACCTTCTGATGAGACATTGAAATCCATTTGAATCGCAATTGGACGCGCAAACGCTCCCAAATACGGGACTAATGAGGAGCTGAAATAATGTTTTCAGAGACGGTAGACGTCCGCATCATTTCTGCGTCTGTTTGTATGTGAGAAAGCGAAAAACATTGATACTCTGGCAGAGTGCGGTTGACGATACACAGGCACTTAGAAATTGCACGTGTTGCACATAAGTAAGTCGAATTAAACTGTCCAGATTATGGATCAACGCATTTTTAACGTAAAATTGTACTTATTCTGATTAAGTGACCATCGTATCGGTGGACATTTATTGGACGGTTGAAAATGAGAAATATCAGACGGCCCTTTTTCAACAAAGACTTGTCTAGAATGAAAGGTGAGTAGTGTTCAAACCATCGGATTTGGGGATGACGTGGGTTTGTCGATGTGAATGTATGCCATGTGTACAAGTTCTAAGGGCCTGCGTATCAACGTCCATTAGCCGGAGCAGAATGCCTGTGACCCGGAAGCGGATTGGCTGGTGTACCACACACCAGCGGTACAGCTGATGTGGGTACGTGTCGTGCCGTGCGAAGACACGCTCCTCGAGATCCGAGTTGTACGAACGGTTCAAATGAGATCAAAGTTGCATGATGTATTTATTATATCCATACCGTTCATCCATTTTTAAAAATCATTTTAGAGCATGGGACAAAAAATGAACCATATTTAAATCTTAAATGGACCACACCACATATAGCAGATGGGATAATGATTTCTACCGTTAAAATATTCATAGGGCACGCAGTAACGTTCATTTTCCATCCAATCTATTCCTGAGGTTACAAAGACTTGGATGAAGAGGAAAAATAAATATCATATTGACTGAGAAGGGTTTCAATGGTAGACGTTTAATCCCCAGCTGGCTTTTGAAGTGTGTTCCACTTGATAGATCTGACCGGGTGCACAGAGGTGCACAGCGGGGCTGTGTGGAGCCCACAGGGGTGTCCCTGACAAACCCACTTCGTCCATCTGTTCTGAAAGACCGAAATAAGGATATGTCACGGTCATCTGTGGGCCTCACGCAGCCCTCTGTGCCCGGCCTTACACGCAATCCGCTCCGTGTGACGTGCAAAATCCGTTAGTTGAAAGAGAGCAAAAGAGAGACAGTTGTTGCTAGGTGTGACCATCCATCCCCTAGCAGACCTTAGCTGGAACTTGGCTTGGATCGGTCCTTGAGCCTGACTAGTTAGCTTGGATCAGTTTGTCAGTAGCCGGGTTCATTTTAGGCCGAGTTTGTTACACCATTTTCACAAATACCTTACTATACCTTCAAACTCTCACTATATTTGAGACAATAGTAATGATTTTATAAATATTTTATCAAACATCTTTTAAGCAACATAAAAATTAAGAAAAAAAATGGTGTTGGTTCATATATATACTTTTGCCACTGGCCATACTTCTTTGAGTCATTTCATCAAACACTTGGTGCACAACGTTAACAGCAAAGTAATTGAATCACCAAACTGGTTCAATCCGAGTTTGATTCAAGCCGAGTTCGATCCGAGTTGGGTTAAGCTAGGGCAGCTTGAACTCAACTTTGAATTGAGCATTTTTAGTTGAGTTGAGCGAGCTAACCGAGCTAGATCAGGTTGCGGATGCCTCTATGCAAAAGCAACCCAGGCTGTGGTGCCGTTGAAAGCTTACCCATGACGTATCACTTTTGTATCATATCCGTGCCCTATAAGACGGAATGCCCCACCATAGATATCATGCTACTAAAGAATCATCCTATTCCACTCACTAGGTGGGTCACATTTATAAACTTGATCCAGACAGTCGGTGATTTGTTATATTTTGTTTTAAAATAATATTAAAATTTTGAATTTTTAAAATTTTGGTGATTTCCCTCCACATTTGAAAAGTTGTAGTACTTTTGAATTGTGGATTTTATCCCACATCGAATTTGATAAAATAAACTATCTTGTATATAAGATAGTCTTTTTGCCTAGGGCTTGAGCCCCTTTCATGGGGCATGTGAATTTGGTCCTGTTGGGAGAGGGAGGGCTATGCCAATAGCCCTAATCTATGTCATTGACCACACGCACGCGCGCGCCGAGCCGAGTCCGAGTCCATGTGTGCGTGCGCGACACGACGGGTTGGGCTGGGCACGGGCGCAGGTACGGGTGCGGGTGCAGTGTAAGTGTACTCGAGTGGGTGTGTGTGTATCTATATAAAGACTTCTGATTCCAGTTTCAATATATGAAAATACTCTCTCTTATAAAACTCTCTCTGATACGGTTTTTAACATTATTACTGAGTTAATCGCTGAGTCAACCCAGCACTTTCGGATTAAACTGCAAGTGGTTCGAGCCCTTGTACAGTGAGTGCACCGCTGGGACCGGGTCATAGTCATTGTATCCTAGAGGTTGATTGCTCTGGAAACCTGTTGTACTTGGGACGCTATTCAAGGGGAACAAATTCGATTTCAAGCCGAGTGACTCAGTCACACCTCAACTCAATTCAATAAGTTTTTCTTTTTCTAAATTTTATTTTTCTTTTTTGGTTCTCGATTTTAATAATCTATTTAATTCAACCAATTTTTCAATAATCTTGAAATCGAAATTGTTGAATTACATAGACTATGGCTGCAATAACAGTAAATTTATCTACTGAGTTAGTCAAAATCGAACCGTTCGCTGGACAATCCTTTAAACGATGGAAACAGAAACTAATGTTCGCTCTGACTACCCTGAAAGTTTCATACATTTTATCTGAATCATTTACTATAGATCCAGCAAATCAAAATGAAGTAATAGATGAAAATAATTGCAAAAATTATATTCTAAACTCTTTATCCAACGAACTATATAATATATATGCTTCTTACGCATTTGCTAAAGACATATGGATTGCTTTAGAAAAGAAATACATATTGGAAGATGCAAGCGCTAAGAAATATGCAATTGTTAATTTTCTTCACTATGAAATGACAGACGATAAATCTGTCACAAATTAAATTCACGATTTTCAAAGTCTAGTTCACGAACTATCGACAGAAGGAATTAAGTTGGATGAAGTGTTTCTATCAGGAGAGGTAATAGAAAAGTTACCGCCCTCCTGAAAAGAATATAAGAATAGAATGAAACATAAAAAGAACGGTATTTCTTTGGAAACCACTATCGTACACATACGAATATAGGAGACCAATAGAATCAGAGACCAAAAAGAAAATAAAAAATGAGATAGATTCAAAGTAAATCTTGTGTAATCAAGTCGGGCAAATAATAAGAAAAATGGCAACTGTCATAATTGTGGCAAACCTGGACATTATGCAAATGAATGCAGGCTCAAAAAGAAGAATGCAAACAATCAATTCAAGAAAAAATAAAACTGCTACAACCGTGAAAACCTGGGCATCATGTCAAAACCTATAGGCTAAAGAAAAATAAAGATAAGCCGCAGGCTAATCTTACAGAAACAGACAATGAGTCTGACATGGTAATAGTTGTGGTGTCAGAAGCCTTTCTTATAAACAACTTGGAGTGGGTGCTAGACACTGGTGCAACTAGGCACGTGTACAAGGATCGTAGCATGTTTACCTCTTACCAAGTATCAGAAGATAATGAACAAATGTTCATGGGAAATACTAGAACATCTCCGGTTGTAGGGAAAGGGAAAGTACTTCTGAAACTTACTTCTGAAAAGATTTTAATGTTGAATGATGTCGTACATGTGCCCGACATTAAAAGAAACTTGGTCTATGGTTCGCTCCTCAATAAGGCTGGTGTCAAGTTAGTTTTTGATTCAGATAAGCTTGTAATGACTAAAAATGGAACCTTTGTTGGTAAGAGGTACTGTAGCGATGGTTTATTCATTGCAAATGTATCCAATGATAATAAGAAGACATCTAATTCTGTTTATATCTTTGAACCTTTTTTATCTATGGCATAGTAGATTAAGTCATGTAAATGTGGCATCTTTAAAGAAAATGAAAAGATTAGGTTTATTACCTAATATATCTAATGAAGAATTTAAAAAATGTGAAACATGTGTAAAATCAAAATTCATTAGAAAACCCTTTAAATAATAGAAAGATCATTTATTCTATTAAAGTTAATACACAATGACTTAAGTGATTTTACAAATCACATGTCTAGAGGTGAAAAAAGATATTATATAACTTTTGTAAATGACTACTCTAGGTTCATTAGAGTATATCTGTTAAGGAACAAAGATGAAGCTTTAGATGTTTTTTCTAAATACAAAATTGAAGTTGAAAATCAATTAAATATAAAAATTAAAAGACTTAGACCAGATAGAGGAGGTGAATATGAATCTTCTCAATTTAGAGAATTATGTGAAAAGAATGGAATAATTCATGAAACTACAGCTTCTTATACACCAGAACAGAATGAAATAGCAGAACGTAAGAATAGAACTCTAAAAGAAATAATAAATGCTATGTTAAATAGTTTAGGCTTACTCTCAAATATGTAGGAAGAAGCAATTCTGTCGGTTCGTTATATCCTAAATAGAATTCCTTCTAAATCTTCTGAACAAACACCTTATGACCTTTGGAAGAATTATGTTCCTAGTTATAAATATATTAAAGTGTGGGGGTGTCTTGCTAAAGTAGGATTATCCGAAACTAAGAAAAGAAAGTTAGGTCCTAAAATGACCGACCGTGTATTTATAGGGTACGCACAAAACAGTGCTGCATATAGGTTTCTAGTTTTAAAAACTAAGAATAATATTCTAGATCCTAATACAATTATAAAAGCTAGGGATGCAGAGTTATTTGAGAACGCATTCCCTATGAAATCTAAATCTATAGGAATAGAAGAAGTCAATGAATCAGATATTGCGTCTACTAGTAAAAATGCTTACAAGAAAATAGTAGAAGAGATACAACCAAGAAAAAATACTAGAGTTAGAAGAGAAACTAACCTATGAGATGGTTTTTTCACCTTCTTAGTAGAAGATGATCCTACAACTTATATAGAAGTTATTAATTCTCCAGATGCAACCTTTTGAAAGGAAGTAAAAAATGATGAGTTAGAATCTATTGTATCTAATAATACTTGAAAACTTGTAAACATACCACCTCGTAACAAACCAATAGGCTGTAAATGGGTGTTTAGAAAGAAACTAAAACTAGATAAAACTATTGATAAGTTTAAGGCTATATTGGTAGCGAAAGGCTTTAAACAAAATGAAGGAATAGATTACTTTGATACATATTCTCCTGTAACTAAGATTACAACTATTAGAGTCTTAATAGCGATAGCCTCCATATATAAACTAGTGGTACATCAGATGGATGTTAAGACGACTTTCCTAAATGGAGACTTCGAAGAAGACATATATATAGAGCAACCTGAGGGTTATAAAATATCAGGTAAAAAAAATAAAGCATGTAAACTAATTAAATCACTATATGGTTTAAAACAGACTCCTAAACAATGGCATGAAAAATTTGATGGTGTTTTAAAATTAAATGGTTATCATATAAATGATGTAGATAGATGTGTATATAGTAAAATTTCTGAAAATGATTATATTATTATATGCCTTTATGTTGATGACATGCTTATTTATGAAACTAATATTAAATTAGTTAATGCAACTAAGAAATTCTTGTCATCTAAGTTTGACATGAAAGACTTAAGAGAGACTAGAGTAATCTTGAGTATTGAAGTAACCAGGAAAAATGATATATTATCACAATCTCATTATATTGAGAAGATATTGAGAAAGTTTAACCATTTTGACTGTTTACCTGTCCAGTACTCCTTATGATTATAGTGTGACTCTCATGAAGAATACAGAAAATAGTGTGTCTCAATTGAAATATTTCAGAATAATTGGTAGCCTCATGTATCTAACAAACTGTACTAGACCTAATATAGCTGTTACAGTAGGAAGGCTAAGTAGATATACACATAACCCTGAAAAAGAGCATTAAAATGCTTTGTCTAGAATTTTGAGATACTTAAAAGGCAGTATAGCCTATGGTTTACATTATAATGGCTATCCTGCTATATTAGAAGGATATAATGATGCTAACTGGATCAGTGATTCAGATGAGATATGTCTTCACTTTGAGTGGAGGAACAGTCTCTTAGAAGTCTACCAAACAGACATGTATCGCTCGGTCGACTATGGAATCCGAGTTTATTGCCTTAAAAAAGGCTGAATCAGAAGCCGAGTGACTTAAAAATCTCTTAGCTGATATACCATTGTAGTCAAAGCCTGTATCGGCCATGTCTATTCATTGTGACTGTCAAACAGCTATAGCGAAAGTAAAAAGTAAAATATATAATGAAAAAATCAGGCATATTAGACTCAGACACAACATTGTGAAACACATGTTGCGTGATGGAGTCATATCTATTGACTTTGTGAAGTTAGAAAAAAATCTAGCAGATCCTCTGACCAAAAAATTATCTAAAAAGTTAGTCAATGATACATCGAAGGGAATGGGGCTGAGCCTAATATATGAGTTGCCAGTGTCGGCAACCCAACCTATATAAGTGGAGATCCCGTGAGATAAGTTTATTGGGTAAACAACAAGACACGAGGTAGACGATTGCACCGAGTTATTTTTGCCTCTTATATAGTGTACAATGAGAGCAACAACTCAGAAGGATGAGTTTTTAGAACTCTTAATGTCCATAACCATATATTTAGTGGTGTATACAGTTGCTGCATACACTTGATGAAATTCATATATATGGGTGTGAAGGTGAAGGCCGCTTCTTATGAGAATCTAGGCGAATTCTCTAGAGCGTTCATGAAATCCAGGTAATGGTGTATGGCTGAAACGCACCGAACCGCAAAATCACTTGTAGAGAAAGAGTTGTGTGAGTGGCACGTACTTGCGATCTACATTAAAAGGATTCAAGTTCAAGACTATGGTGTTACCTGATTCCTGTAGACCTGTCTTGCTTACTCTAATGTCGGTTCAAGTCTATGGCGACATTGACACCATTGCATAACTATTATGCTTCAATTCGAAAGAGTTTTATTTTAAAATATGTGGGGGATTGTTATATTTTGTTTTAAAATAATATTAAAAATTTAAATTTTTAAATTTTCGGTGATTTCCCTTCACATTTGAAAAGTTGTAGTACTTTTGAGTTGTGAATTTTATCCTACATCGAATTTGATAAAGTAAACTATCTTGTATATAAGATAGTCTTTTTGCCTAGGGCTTGAACTCCTTTCAGGAGGCATGTGAATTTGGTCCTATGGGGGGGCTATGCTAATAGCCATAATCTATGCCATTGACCATACACGAGCTCGCGCGCCGAGCCGAGCCGTGTCGTGCCGTGCCGAGTCGAGCCAAGTCCGAGTCCGTGTCCGTGTGCGCGTGCGCGAAGCGACGGGACGGGACGGGCTGGGCTGGGCGCGGGTGCGGTGTAAGTGTACTCACGTGGGTGTGTGTGTGTATGGATACTCGCATGACTTTATGTGCGAGAGTGTACTCGCACTTGCACCTTTTCATTTTAAATCAGAGAGATGCTTCCCTTCCGGTTGGTCGTCCCTGTTGGGTTTAAACCCAACGGACCTAACCTTTTGTAAAGGGTGCTTATGCACCACTTCGGAATCTATATAAAGACTTCCGATTCCAGTTTTATTATACAAAAATACTCTCTCTGATACAGTTTTTAACATTATTACTGAGTTAATCGCTGAGTCAACTCAGCACTTTCAGATTAAACTGCAAGTGGTTCGAGCCCGTGTATAGTGGGTGCACCGCTGGGACCGGGTCATAGTCGTTGTATCCTAGAGGTCGATTGCTCTGGAAACCTATTGCACTTGGGATGCTGTCCAAGGGGAGCAAATTTGATTTCAAGCCGAGTAACTCAGTCACTCCTCGACTCAATTCAATAAGTTTTTCTTTCTCTAAATTTTATTTTCCTTTTTTGGTTCTCGATTTTAATAGTCTATTTAATTCAACCAATTTTTCAACATTATTCATCTATCTCAACAGTGTGGCTCATGTGATGAGCTAACCTTCTTTATCATTGTTGGGGAAGATTATCGTAGTGGGATACTGTTTTTAACGGTGCCGATGTCCTACGCGAGTGGGATGGTGGCAGGAAAGACTTGGGGCAATTTTGTGGTGCCGCTGCTCATTACGGATCATGCTCTCTTCGATTTTCATGGGTAATTTTTAACTATAGACACGACCTTTGGCCCACTTTACTTTTTTCAACCGGCCTAAAACCTAACATATCAAACTAGACCTCAGATGTACGAAAAAACCCATTTCGGATGAAAATATCCTGACCTTTTTCACCTGCTTATGCCTTAAAATGAGGGGTATTTTCATCTAAATACCTCTTTTCGTACCCTAAAAAACTATTTTGGTAATCAAAGTTTGCAGCCGTTGAAAAAAAAAAAGCTGTTGAAAAAAAAAAACCCTTAAAAGGTAAGCGCCTACCGTGCTAATTTTTTCAAATTTTCATTTTTTTACAATGCTATGCAATTCGCACAAGGAACTCATGCGTACGAACGTGGCGTACTTGTGATTTGAGTAGAGCTGGGCACCGAACGGCTCGACTTATCAGACCTGTTCAGATCCGACTCGATCTAAATGAAGTGGGTGAAACGAGTTTGAGCTCAAATCGAGTTAAGTTCGAGTCACCCAATAACTTGACTTGACTAGACATAAAATTCAACTCGATATTGACTTGACTTGATCTAAAACTTGGACTCATACATAAATATATTTTTTAAAACAAAACCAAAAAAAAAAAAGAAAAACCAATTTAAACATTTCATATAAAAGATGCTGTGTAGCTGATGGGAAGGCTACGATTATGGCAAGTGAATCTAGGCTTTGAGTAGTGATTTCAGTCCATTAATACCCGTAGTACTCGACTCAATTTTGCACCGACTCAGCCCGACTCGGTATGGATTAGTTCATATTAGACTCGGACCCTGGTCGGTCAAGTCAGGCGATTTGTATCGAATCAGTTCCAATTAGGGTCAAGCCTGTTTCAAAATCGAATCAAGTCAGGTCAGCTCTAACTCGATCCAACTCGACTCAATGCCCAACTCTACTTGTGAGAGATCTGGACTGGTCATCAAATGGGCCCCATCTACTCATTACATGATTCGGACATTGAACATTCCCTGCTCTCTACGAGCCTAATTCGGTCACACTCATGGGATGGATGATCTATTAAGTAATATAGACATGTTCTCCCACATGATAAATGGACGAGATCAGATCACGGGATGGAACCACACGCAGTATCTGGCCTGTATCTCGTACACGTATTTGGAATTGACACGTGTGCCGTTACTCACCTCTTAAATCTTCATACTCTTCTCGCGCGCCATGGTATGAGATCGTGGCGTTGTTGTGGCCTTAACTGCGAATGTCGGAGAAAAAAAAGCATGGTTTTGCACGTAGGTGATCATTTCAGAATCAAATGGAGGCGTGGCCCACATGGAATGGATGACCAGAAAAGTAGGAGAGGTAGGTACAACACCCGGATGTATTTTTGTACTTAAAAAAGGGACCTCACCTCCATTTATAACGGACGTGGATTGGGTACAACCCCCACCACTAGAGACGGACGGTCCTGGCGGGGGCTCTGAGTACATTTTTAATCCACTCCGTTCATGCATTTTGAAAGATCATTTTAGGTAATTATCCCAAAAATAAGGCAGATCAAAGGTTCAAGTGGACCACACCACGATAAGCAATGGTTTTGATGACTCACACCATCGAAACCTTCCTACGGCCCGCCGTGATGTTTACTTCCATCTAACCAGTTCATATTGTCATATAGACCTGGATGAAAGGAAAAAATAAATATCAGCTTGATAACAAAATTTCTATGGCCTTGATGCGTTTTAAACAGTAGGCATTCAATCTCCACTATTTCCAATGGTGTGGTCCACTTGAGATTTCAATATGCCTCATTTTTTATCTTATATCCATAAAATTATCTGTCAAAATGGATGGACGTCATTGATAAAACACATACATCAAAGTGGGCCCCACAACCCCTTCTGGTTCATAAGTTTGGCCAGGTAGGGTTACTAGCACCGTGTGATCGCATATTTGGCACGATAGGGTAAGTGGTGAAAGCTTGGATTACATCTAAAATCCTTTTACACGTGTGTTATTGGACTATTAATTTATTGGGCACATGACCCATTGATGATAATAATTAGATTATCAATTGCATCACTATAATTACTTCTCTTATAACTCACATTTGGGAAATGCCCATATACATACTTGTAATGGAAATCCCTCCCACATGGTCTTAAATCCTAAGATGGAGGATTCTCTTAAAATTGGTTAATATTAATATAAATTAATAATTAGAATTATTATTAATTCCTCATAAATTTCAAATTTACTAAAAGAAGTTCCTCACAAATCAAAATATCAAAATATCTTAGTGGTGTATTTTTAGAAGAAAAAAAAAAGTTACCAAAGTATCTTGGTACATTAATTTTCTTTAAAAATTAATAAAGTGAGAATTATTATTATTATTTTTTGGCATCTTTCTCTTCTACACACACAAGTGAGAGAGTGAGAGAGGGTTGGGGAATAGTGGGTGACCAATACTGGTTGTCTCCCTTGCCATGGCCCAATCAAGTCCTCGATCAAATTAATATATTAACTAATATTTTAACATGAGATGTATAGAATCGATGTCACACAATTACCATGGTAATCAGGACGATGTACTTTTGTCACATGTCTCTTTAATTATAAATCTTAGGCAGGCTACACGTAAAGAAGAAGAGATACTTCGAAAGAAATGAAAGAAAGCAAGTACATTATTTGTTGGCCTTTTGTGTGATAAAATCCTAAACTCTTCTCTACCACCAGAGCATATATAGTTTCTCTAGTTGTGTTGAGCTTTTAGATAGTCCAATCTATTGATCTGGACCGTTGATTAGGTTGGCACATATTCCATTAGCTATCATAAGAAATTGGACCAATTTGACAGATTTAAACATTTGCCCAATGGTACTTAATATACACATAAAGACCATCTACACAAAGGTTTGATTCATCTATTTGTTAGGGCCCATTATGCATTGTCTATGATTCTAAATAATCACTTTCTTAAGCAATAATAACCATCCCAGACATGGCTTGGAAAATGAATAGATGTGTTAAATAAGATGAAATAAGGATAGATTGGGTCATCCCCTTAGAAAAGTGTTCTTGACTTACAGTTCAGATCTAGTGATCAGACTATCCAAGTGAACTGGTGCTACCAGGGGCACTATAACATGTAGTGGCCTGAATACGATTGGAAATCCTCTCAAAGAATTCTCATGTCGTGTTTGGCTTGCTTATTCAAAATCCTTTATAATCCAAAAAAAACCTATGTAATTAAATTATGTAATATATTTACAGGAGTTCGAATTTAATTACTAAATTAGCTTTCATATCCCTAATTAATGTAATAAGCCCATTAAAATATATTCTTTGGCAAAAAAAAAAAAGAAAAAAAGTCTAAGTCTCGAATGGGCCACAAGCATAGGATCATAATCAAGTAACTAACCAACATCTTTTAACTATTGATTTACGTGGCCAATATTTGGACTGCTCAGATTACTCTATTGAAATAATTTTAGTGATGTAGTTGATAATTTGATTGTTTTAGGATATCATCAGTAGGCCACATGTATAATAGATTGTGGCCTAGTGATGCATACGTTACACATGTGGCTAGAGCTGAGCATGTTGAACCCGATTCGGTGGATCCGACACGATTCGAATAGAACCGACATCTTAGATCAGTCAAGTACGAGCAGGATCAGGCAGATCTGATCGTTAATCGAATCGGGTTCGGGTCAATGTCAATTCAGACCAGATCAATCCAAAATCCGATCCGATCTGATTCGGACCTAACCGGATGTATTACTCATTCAAAAGCAATCTTTTGAAAGTAATCTTCTCATTGTCCTCATTGAAATTAGGCAACTCACCAACAAGATGGAAGCATAAGTTCGCATACATTTCACAGAAAGTAGGCTTCCTCAGTGCTTTATCAAAAATCTGTGAGATGACGGCAGTAAGAGTGACAGCATTGTCAATGTTAACTTCTTTAACTTGATGAAAAAGTTTCTCAAAGTTCTGAGGCATAAGCTTGTTAAGAATGTCTTTCAATTGTCTTTGCTTTGCCTCTTCCTGATCAGACACTTTACTCACTTCATACTTTTTCTCTGCTTTGTACATTGCCTGTAAAGGAGTCAGAGGAGAAGGAATCAAACCCTTATGAATGCCAGTAGCACGCTACCACCTGTCAGTATCAGGGCTATTCCGTGGCATCCCTCCTAGGGATGCTAATGACTGAATAGGCCCAGAGAGAATCCATACTGACCAGATGGCTATTCACATGGATTCCTTAAAGCCCCATGATTGCCACCTTGGCCAGGTCAAAAAATTATAACAGCACCACCATGACCAGCATTCAGACGTGGATCACGTCCAGAAGCAAAAGGGCCAGGTGCTTTGCTCCATTTGTCATCATCCACAATATTGCTACCACGGCAGTCAGGACAAGATCCTCCAGAACTTGGATATGATTCACGTTCGCAATCTTCTTAATGGAAAAATGCCTGTAAAATAGAAACATCTCACGAATTCGCAATCTTCTTAAAATTTTCAAATAAAATAAAATAAAATAAATGGACCGATCCGAACCTTGCCCAATCTGATTTGACTCTGTTTTCCTAACTGAGTCGGACTCGGCTCGGTTCAAGCCAGCATGGATTCGGATCGGTTCGAGTCAGATGAATCGGACTCGATCCCGGATCGGATCGAGTTCGGGTTAGGCCATGTAAAACTTGCACCGAGTTGAGTTGGACCCAATCCGATCCGACTCGGTTCGATGCCCAACTCTACATGTGGCTCTCTTACCTTTAAAAGTGTTTTTAAAATTATATTAAAATAAGAAAGAAAAAAAAAATGATTGGGATTGCAAAATTTGCCAAAAGTGAAGATTTAAATACCCTCTAATTCACCCTACCAAGCTACCAATAGATTCGGAATACCTTTAAATTTCCCCAAATCTGCAGTGCCAAATGATCCCATTAGTTAATGAGTTGAATAATAATTCTAACTTTATGCTTAGATTCTAACTTCTACATTTGAGTATAAAATTAGTAAGTCTTTTGAATTCTAATCTCTTTCTCTCACTGCCTAACCAAACTCATGTTCTAATTTCTAAATGATCAATAGCATTAGAGGCAATGGATTTTTGTTCCATAAACGGGGAATGCTCGTATGATGATTTGAACCGAGCATATTGGCTGCTAATATAAATAATTCTATTAGATTCTACACCAAATCATTCACAGCTGTTAGATTATTGTATAATTATGAATTCTCTATACAACTAAGAATACTCTAAATTTTAAATAATAAGAGAATAAAATCATCCCAAAATAAATTACAAATGTCTAAACAGAAGTTTTTATTTTCTCAATGAATATATATTTTTTTCAAGTTACTATCCTAATCCTCTGATAGATGGACCTTCTTGCACTAGATATGAGCCATTTGTCACAGCCAAAGTGTTTCCCCAAGCATAAGCTGCCTCGCACTTGAGCCACTGTCCCATTGTAAACAAGTCAGCTTCACCCCCAAATGCTATAAATTCTAATTTGATATAATGCAAGAACGACATTAGGTATGGAAGAACAGATTATACTTCTATTGCTTCAAAATTCCAAAGTTAATAGCTCTTCTTGGATGGCTATAAATGAGCCCTCCACTTTATATAAACTTAAAAATATATAAACTAATTTACATGGATAGCTAGGATGATGTCATATTGTGGTCATCCAAGGGTTAAAAATGCTTTAGAAACTTTTTAAAACACTATAAGTAGTTTTCTCTATAAGACTTATTGGAAAAAACACATATTCAAAAAGGTTGGAAAGTATCCTCAATTAATATAAAAGTGACTACCTAGATGTAATTGAAGGATAATTATAAATATACATTGTTATTAGATGTCTTAAATTTGTTTATAACTGGGTCTGTCGATGGCATCGGTAGACCACTCAATCCCATCAATAGCCCGCTCGATCCTATCGAGAAAATTTTATTTTTTGACATTTGCTCACTTTGTGGATTTTTACTTCAAATCGATCCGATCAAAGGTGGCCTTGATCACATCGATGGGACATCAATGATACTCGATATGGTCGAAGCTCCCATCAACTGACTTGCACAATTTTACAAAATTACAGGTTTTATTTTCTATTTCGATTTCAATCATTTTTTAAGGATTTGTAATTTATAATTAGCTTATTGAAACATGCTTATACACTTTTGGTAAGCAAATGGAATTCAAAGCAAGAATTTTTTATAGTATTTAAAGTATATTCTCAAATTGGTAAGCTCTTTCGTTTCACATAAGATGATATCGGGTCTTGTCTCCTACAATAAATTGTATCGTTGCCTTTTATACAAGAGGGCCATGTTTCAACGGTCCAGATCATCAATCCCGTGTGACCCACTGTGGATGGACCATGCCCTAAAAATTTCCTCGATTGCTTGATGAGACCATCCAAACTTTGGCTATCTTTCCACTCTTAACCGTCTATTTGAGGCCCACACATGGACGGATTCAGATTGTATTACAAAAGAGAATTTTTGTGTTATGGTTCATCCATTGTGGGACCCATAATATCAACTGTTTGGATACAGTACAAAATCACATTATTTTCCTTTAACTTTTCAAGTAATGGGCTTATTGGGCCTGGGCTTTAATATAAAGGCCCGTAGACTAGCGACGCAGGGAACCTTACACGTGTCAATATGGACGCGTGTGTGTTCAGGACTGTACACCAAATGGGTCCCACCGTATACCTTCCCAGGCCTGAAAACTAGTCCAGCTATGGGAGTGGATTAGATGCGGCCCTTGCCTGCCGTGGGGGGCCTTCCTTGATTTATGTATTGTACATCCACGCCGTCCATCAGTTTTGCCAGATCATTTATGGGTATAGATTCAAATCTCAGATGGACAATATCATAGGAAACAACGGTGATTGAACGGCCTATCATTAAAAACTTCCTAAGGCCCACTGTAATGTTTATTAGCCATCCAAGCTGTTGATAAGGTCGCGTATACCTGGATGAAGAGAGAAAAACAAATATCAGCTTGATCCAAAACTTTTGTGGCCCGTTGATGTACAATCACCACTGTTTCCTATGGCATGGTCCACCTGAGAATTGGATCTACTTCATTTTTGGGCTCACGCCCTAAAATGATCTGAAATATTGGATGGACGGTGTGGATATAGAATACATACATCAAGGTGGGCCCTGTCGTAAGGGCTGCACTGTCTTGGTTGAGGCCAGGCCGCACCTAATCCGCACCCCCAGCCATCATGTGGGCCATCCATTGGTTGATTTTTGTAATGATAAGAGCTTTGATACTCTGGGAGAGTGACGAGAAGATACGCAGGCTTTTGTAAATTAAATTACTTAGAAATTGCATAAGTGGAATACAAGTAATTCAAATTAAACGGTTCAAATTATGGGTTCCAGATGTATTATGGACCCAAAAAAAAAAAAAAGCTCATTTGATTAGCAGACCACGGGATTGGTGGCTATTTATTGGACGGTTGAAAATGAAAATATCCAATGGTATTATTTCAACAAGCAAGTGTCCACCAATCAGAGGTTTGGATTGTTCGACCAATCTGCTTTTGGGGACAGTGATTTCCATAATGCATTGCCTTAATTTGAGTTAATGCATGCCACTTGCAGAATTTCTAAGTGCCCATGTATCAAGTGTCATCTGCAGCCAGAGCATCAATAACTCCCCTTTATAATTCGCCACTTGTATCTATCTCACACGTGTTGCCCCACCTGATGACTGGAAGGCCTGATTTTTGAGACGCAATACACGCTCTTGGTGGTGTCCACCAGATGAACAACCTGGATCTCACAAACGTGTGACAAGTTGGCACGTGCGGGATTAGTCATACCAATATTGCATTTCTGGTCTGTGGAATGAATGGACCTCTCACCTACCAAAATGAAGAGGTCTTATTTGGCAGTTGGACGACCAAAAGATCCAGTCGTGATTAGGTGGGACCCGAGCGAATCACGCACTTCATCATTGCTAGTGTGCGGTCATAGATTCAATCAATTGAAATTGGATGGATGCCTTCCTTTGGTGGCCCACCATCCTTTTCTCCATACACGTAAGGCAATCTTTTCAGGATAGTCCGTCTTAACGGTCCAATCATCACACATTTCCACTGGCACAAAAGTCCAACCGTCGGATCACCTTTTGGATGGGCCCACCTGAAATGTACCTCCACCTCATGTTTCCAGCTAACGCCAACTTACCAAAACATGTTAAGGAGCCCGTGAAACAAATAGGTCTGTGGGGCCTACCATGATGTGCGTGTGTGTGACGTTCGTTCGTCCAACGTTTTCGTCAGCTCAAGGGGAAAAGTGGAGAAGAGACGCTCAGGATTGAAACCTTCTGAGGGCCCACTGAAGTTTTTTATCAAGTTGGTATCTGGTTTTTGACTTAACCTTGGTGGGAGTAAAACTCCCTTTTTTATCTATATAAATGGGCATGGCTTGTTGGGATTTTTATGCAAGTGGTTATACATGTCGTTGTATAGGAAGGAGGTGCAGGGGTTATACATGCCATTGTCATTGTAGCTTGAGATAGCGCCTACTGCATTAATAGAATATGTCAAAGAGTGTAAACTATTTCTAAGAGAGAGATTGTGTACGCACCTCATTCCAGCAAGAAATTAAATTCATCAACGGGTGGGTTTCTTCACGATCATTTAAATTATAGTATATATTTCTTATAGTTTGAATATTTTTTGTTTATGTCAAAATCTAGACCACCCTCCACTTAATACAATGAACTTACGACGGACGCTGGCCTTGCACAAAATAGTGAGCAAAGGAGACCCTAGGTAAGCCAGGAAACCCTCCGATGCCTAAGTCAAGCTAGGAAATCTGGGTCTAAGTTGAATGTAGAGAGAGGGTGCGAGATATTACATACTTATTTCCTTCCCATAAAATGGTATTTATACCTTATCGCCTAAGGTGAGCACGTCCGCGTAATTCGGCGCATCTTAGGGCATGATAGGCATATCTGCCTAACTAGCCGTGTCCTGGGACATTTGCCTCATCTCACGGGTGATTCGGTTGCCCAGTAGTTGTCGTGTATATTGGGGGCCTTGCACAAAACCTTAGGATCTAGCTTCTCGAACAAACCAAAATTATGGGATAATAATAACAATGAAATAAATCAAAGCAACAATCACACACTACACAAGAGATTTTTACGTGGAAAACCCTCAAAGAGGTAAAAATTACGGGACCTCGTGCAGATCAACAATCCACTATGAAGTAGAACGTTTAAAACCTTCTTCACTCTCGCAGGAGCGGATAAACAATAAGAGAATAAAAAAAAATAGAGAGATCTCACCGATCACGAGGACGTAGAAGCGCTGAGACGACGACTCCCTTCCACAAGCTTCTTCTCTCTCTTTTCTCTCACTCTCTCACCCTAAACCCTTTAGCAAAACCCTTGCAAAGCCCTTTGGAAACCCTCTTGTGATTTTTCTGTACATGAAAAATCCTAAAAAACCCCAATTTATAGTTTTTGAAAACTCCCTTCCGCATCCCGGTTGCGAAAGGACTTGCGACACCAAATCCGTGCAGAATCGCGGAACGAATCTGCGTAGGTTCGACCGGTCGTGGACCTCCTACGACCGGTCGAGCACCTCCGTCGACCGCTCGAGGGCCACCTACGACCGGTCGAACACCTCCTGAAAAAATAGTCCACACTCGCTGGACTTTGAGTCGTGCAACCCACGACTGGTCGAACACCGACCCACGACTGGTCGAGCAGGGCTCTTGACTGGTAGAAGACGGGTCAAAAAAACCCATCAAATCTCTCCCTTTTTGACCCAGGAGGGATCCACCTTCTTCAAGCCAGTTTGGTTTCTACAAACCTCAAACTTGCCCTTGAGCAAAGCCTTGGTCATCATGTCTGACCCATTATCGTCCGTGTGGACTTTCTCAAGCTGTAACACTTTCTGTTCTAAAGTATCCCTGATCCAGTGATACCGAATATCTATGTGCTTCGACTTGGAATGCTGACTTAGATTCTTACTCAAGTGTATAACACTCTGACTATCGCAATAGACCATGTGCTGCTCCTGCTTCAGGCTGAGTTCCTGTAGGAACCTCTTCATCCAAAGCATCTTTTTACATGCCTCTGTGACTGCAATGTACTCGGCCTCTGTCATCGACAATGCTACGACCCTCTATAGCTTGCTCTACTAAGAAACCGTTCCCCCTACAAACGTAAACATGAACCCCGATGTAGACTTTCTGGAGTCAATGTCGTCTGCCATATTTGCATCTGTGTAGCCCTCTATCACAGGTTTACCGTCACCATAGCATAGGCTCAACCTGGATGAGCCTCTTAGATACCGCAGTATCCACTTCACCGCTGCCCAATGTTCTTTGCCAGGATTGGCAAGATATCGGTGACAACACTAACCGCATAGTTATGTTTGAGCGTGTACACACCATAGTATACATCAAACTTCCTACGGCTGACGCGTAGGGTATCTTCTGCATCTCTTCCACCTCTGACTTCGTCTTGGGACACTGTCTGTCACTCAATCTGAAGTGACCATCCAATGGAGTACTGACCGGCTTCGCTGCATTCATATTGAACCGCTTTAGGACTTTCTCAATATACCGCTCTTGTGACAGCCAAAGCTTTCTGCTGCTTCTGTCACGGGTTATCTCCATTCCTAAGATCTGTTTAGCCGGGCCCAAGTCTTTCATCACAAAAGACTTGCCCAACTCCTGTTTCAGCCTGTCGATCTTCTTAATGTCCTTTCTCATGATGAGAATGTCATCAACGTATAACAGCAGAACTATGAAATCACCATCTGAGAACTTACGCGTGAACACACAGTGGTCCGACTCCATTCTATCATACCCATGCTGTAACATGAACGAATCGAACTTCTTGTACCATTGTCATGGAGCTTGTTTCAGCCCATACAAGCTCTTCCTCAGCCTACACACCATATGCTCATTGCCCTTGACTTCGAACCCTTCTGGTTTGTGCATGTAGGTCTCTTCTTCCAGGTCACCATGGAGAAAAACAGTTTTAACGTCTAACAGCTCTATCTCCAGATCCATGCTAGTTGCCAACCCAAGCAACACCCATATGGATGTTATCTTCACCACTGGTGAGAATATCTCCTCGAAGTCTATGCATTTCCTCTGACTGAACCCTTCTACCATAAGTCTGGCCTTGAACCTCATATGTGAATTCATCTACTCAACCTTCTTTCTGAACACCCACTTATTGCTCAGAGCTTTCTTGCCCTTAGGCAGTTTCACCATGTCATAGGTGTGGTTCTTATACAAGGATTTCATCTCCTCTTGTATAACTTTCAACCACTCCCCCTTATGCTCGTTGGCTAGGGCCTCAGAATAATCTTCTGGCTCTCCCCCATCGGTTAGCATAATGTACTCATGTGGCGAGTACCTCTTGGACGGTTGTCTGTCCATAGATGACCTCCTCACCTGTGGCTCAACAGGTGGATCAAGTGGGGGTTGCTCCCCCGGTCCATCTTCTGTAGGAACCCCCTCGTCCTTTGCACCTCGCTGTACTCCCCCGTCATCAGGCACCACGGGAGGAATAACCGGATTTATGTCCTCTAGCTCACCTGAACTAGACTGATTCTTTTCTGGCTTATCAATGTCTTCAATACACTGATCTTCAAAGAAAACTACATATCTGCTCTTGACGAGCTTCTTCTCGGTCGGATCCCACAATCTATACCTGAACTTTTCATCACCGTACCCTGAGAACACATACTGCCTGATCTTCATATCGAGCTTGGACCTCTCGTCCTTCGGTACATGAACGGATGTCCTAAATCCAAACACCCTGAGATGACTGTACGATGGATCCTGTCCAGTCCATACCTTCTCAGGTACTTCTCCATTCAATGGGGCTGATGGAGACCTATTTATCAGATACACCGCCGTGTGCATTACTTCTCCCCAGAACGTCTTGGGCAACTTCGCATGGGATAACATGCATCTGATTCTCTCAACAATGGTGCGATTCATTCGTTCAGCTACACCATTATGTTAGGGGGTCTTGGGAACTGTCTGTTCATGTCGTATACCCAGGGACTTGCAGTACTCATGAAAGTCACCGATGTATTCACCACCATTATCAGTGCGGATGCATTTCAATGATCTACCAGTCTCTCTCTTGACCATAGCATGAAACAACTTAAACACACCAAAGACCTCGTCCTTGGATTTCAAAGCATAAGCCCAAACCCTCCTACATGCATCATCTATAAAAGTAACAAAATACAATGTCTCACCCAAGGTTTTTGTCCTCATAGGACTACACACATCAGAATAAATCAAATCTAATGCATGCACTTTATTAACATGAGAAGCAGTTTTAACAAATGAAACTCTATGCTGTTTCCCTGATAAACAATCAAGACAGGTTTTGAGAGGTATACCTGTCACGTCTGTAAGGAGCCGCTTCCTCGCTAGTAGCTGAAGCCCTTTTTCACTCATGTGGCCTAGACACCTGGGCCACATGTCAATAGCTGAATCTTCCACTGCGTTCAACCCACCCTTTCATACACTGACACTTGCCTTGTACATGGTGCAACACTTCTTTCCTCTGGCTGCAATCAACAAACCCTTGATGAGCTTCGAGCGCCTAACAGCAAATCGGCTTTCATAGCCATCATCATCCAACCTTCCCGTCGACATTAAGTTGAGGCGAAGGTATGAGATATGCCTCACATCCTTGAGAACCAATGTGCAACCCACATCGGTCTTCACACAAATATCACCGACCCCTACGATCTTCGATACACCAGAATTTTCCATCTTCACAGTCTCATTGTCACCTGATTTGTAGCTTGTGAAGAAATCCCTGTGTGGAGTCACATGAAAAGAAGCTCTTAAGTCAATCACCCAGTCGGTGTCCTGACTCGTAGCTGTGAGACATACGTCGTGATCTGCTGAAAGAATAATAATAATGTCGTCATTTGAAGCGACCGCAGTAGAATCAGATTCATCTTCTTTCTCATTTCCTTTTCCTTTCTTGTTGTTTTTAGCCTTACGACATTCATGCTTATAGTGGCCCTTCTTGCCATAATTTCAGCATTCAACATCTTTTGTTTTAATCGACTTGCCTCTTGATTTATCTCGAGCCTTCCTGCCCTTCCTGTTCTTTCCTCTCCCCCGTTCCTGTGTCACAAGTGCCTCTTGCTGAGTAGACCCCTGAGACTTCCTCCTTGTCTCTTCATTGAAGAAACAGCTAGTAACTTGTTCCATGGATATCTTTTCGTCTGGCGCGGAGTTACTTAGAGACACCTCCAATGTCTCTCAATTGTCAGGCAACGAACTAAGCAATAGTAAAGCCTGCAATTCATCATCCAGAACCATCTTCATAGAAGAGAATTGGTTCACTATATTGCTGACCTCATTCATATGCTCAGCCAAAGAACCACCATTCTTGAACTTGAGATTCACAAGTCGCCTTATCAGAAAATTTTTATTACCGGCTGTCTTCCTCTCATACAGCCCTTGTAGTTTCAGCCATAGGCTAGTGGCTGAGGCTTCCGTAGACATATGGTGGAATACAGAATCATCTAGCCATTGTCTAATAAACCCCACCGCCTTCCGGTCCAACTTCTTTCAATCATCATCAGACATATCCTTAGATTTTGCTGATATGCCTAAAATTGGAGAATATATATCCTTGCAATAAAGCAAGTCCTCCATCTTATCCTTCCACATGGTCCAGCTAAACCATTGAGGCTGATCATCCTTGATGAGCCACTTTCCATAATTCCAAACCGATCCTACCCGTTCAATGAACTTAGCGCTCTCATACCACTTTGTTGGGGGCCTTGCACAAAACCTTAGGATCTAGCCTCCCGAACAAACCTGAATTATGGGATAATAATGGCAATGAAATAAATCAAAGCAACAATCACACATCACAAAAGAGATTTTTATATGGAAAACCCTCAAAGAGGTAAAAACTATGGGACCTCGTCCAAATCAACAATCCACTATGAAGTAGAACGTTTACAACCTTCTTCACTCTCGCAGGAGCGGATAAACAATAAGAGAATAAAAAAAACAGAGACATCTCACCGATCACGAGGACGTATAAGCGCTGAGATGACGGCTTCCTTTCACAAGCTTCCTCTCTCTCTTTTCTCTCACTCTCTCACCCTAAACCCTTTAGCAAAATCCTTGCAAATCCTTTTGGAAACCCTCTTGTGATTTTTCTGTACATGAAAAACCCTAGAAAACTCCAATTTATAGTTTTTGGAAACTCCCTTCTGCATCCCGGTTGCGAAAGGACTTGCGACATGAAATCTGCACAAAATCGTGGAACGAATTTGCGTAGGTTCGACCGGTCGTGGACCTCCTACGACCGGTCGAACACCCCTGAAAAAACAGTCCGCACTCGCTGGATTTTGAGTCGTGCAACCCATGACTGGTCGAACACCAACCCACAACCGGTCGAGCAAGGCTCTTGACTAGTCGAAGACGGGTCAAAAAAACCCATCAGTGTAGACGTGGGTGATTGAATAACCGTCGCTAATCGTGTGATAGTAGGACAACTCATGGCCTTCCTCATTAGTGGGTTCCAGTCTGAGTCCCAAACTGAGCACCTCGGCATCGAATCGTGATCGTTCTGAGCCAATAGCTTCAGCCTCGGACCATTCCAAGATTCCGCTCTAACATCCGGGCGGACCGACTCCGCCTCAGATCATACTGTTTGGGGCCTCGGAACCTATCCGTCATCAAATCAGATGTTCATCATTTGCCTATACTCAACTCCAAGCTTAGTTCGATGCCTCTAGTCGGCTCTGGATTCTCTCAGACCTTGGAGTTGAGGCGTCTCTGACTTTCCTATAACATTTTTCATACCATTATTTTTAATAGTTACCATTGGATAGGCCATCAATTAAATGGCTAAAATCGTGATCGTTCATTCTTTATGAAGCTAGCAATTTTTGAATTTAATTGCCTCCCATGTCAGCGGCTACCACTATTGTAGTTGAGAGAGAGGAGAGGAGAGAGATATTATGTGTGTGTGTGTGTGTGAGAGAGAGAGAAGTATGTTCTCCTTTTCTTTTTGTAGGCAAGTATTATGTTTATTAAAAACCCTTAACTATTGAATCAATATAAATTGAGATTAGCTACTTGAGGCAAAAGTATCTATAGAAACCACACCCAAAACAAGGTAGCCGCATGCACCAAATTTAGGCTTAAACCAAAGTTAGAAACCAAATCTTAGCTTAAACTCTAACTTGGAATGCAAATCTCATCCTAAATCTGAACCTCAGCTTAAAACCCAAAATTCAAACACAAGCATGGAATTCAAATTTCAAGTTAATTTGTGACCCTAAAATCTTGTATAAGCTTGTATAAGTCCTTATAGGTCCACAAGATACCCCCGTCTCCGAAAGCCCAAAACATGGCTAATATAATCTCTATACAGTATCGGAAATTCAATTTTCACAGGTGTTCTTATGGACACTGTATCGTGGGTGGATGGTGCTCACGAGTAACTTTTTCAAGAGCTCCCACTAGTCTGTTTAGGTATGGAGGGTATTATATTTGATTAGAGTCCCTACTAGCCAGTTATTCAGAATTTCATAATCGACTAGACCCTATAAATACTTTAGGAGAATGAATCGAATGATCCCCTGTCCTAAAATGACTCCTTGATCCGCGATTGAAAATTCTAGATAAATGACCACAGTAACAGAGAGAGAAAGTGTTATGCACCCCCTTTACCTGTACAACTGTACGGTCTCTACTTCACATGACTAAACAAACTATTAAGGATTGGGTTGGTTGTTGTGTACGAATGATGCAAATGTATATGCGATGCTTGCAACAAGCGATGGCTTGAGTAAGATAAATCTAGCTTGACTCACTCACTTAATGACATGGTCAAATAACCAGTTAACCCAAGTTTTTGTATGGGAATGATCCGATATTTCAATAATCCGCGGAGCATACACTCGTGAATTGACTAGGTGTTCAGATGCAAATGCATGCATGTAACATCCTGGATTTTCACTATTTTGAATTTTTAAATTTTTTTTTTTAATTAATTAGCTCATATTATCACTTATTGACCATTAGCACTCGATGTTAGCTTATACATAGGTGGATCAGTCTGGTCGTGATTGGACCGAGTGTGGGTTGTCAAGCCGATAGCCCGTTTACACTTAGCAATACCCCGTGCGGGTCATACCGCGACGTGGGAAGGTCAAAAAATTATAAAACTCTAGGGAACCATAGATCTCACTGGGCTTGTGGTCCATCGCAAACCATGGACTCATTGGACACCCCGAAGTTAATTATTCAGTCCGTTCCATCAGCACTTATCAACCCACCCAAGGCTGGAGTTAAAATCTGGCACTGGCTAAAGAAACTGAGACACCGGGTTTTTCAGCTGTCAGATTTCTTCTAAATTTTTAGTGAAGGTCAAATGTACTGTCTTTCGCCCGTCCACAAAATCTGGGACCTAATCGTGGCACGGTAACCATTGATCACAAATCGGACCCGTACGACCAAACCCCATATCCGATCGTTTTCAAATTTTGTATGGCCCTTCATCGGGCCATGGACCACCTACCCTATAAGTTTCATGGCCAGGGGGGCATCAAAACTACCTTAACAACTAGAATAGACCCCACAGGGTGTTCACTCCCCATGTGCAGGGTTGTGATGTAGTAATAACTCGGTAAGACCGTGGTCGAATCCCAAGGGACTAAAATTGTACGTAATCTGAACCTAACTAGAGCTAGAATTAGAATGAGATGAAATCTAAATTAAGTTGTAATTTAAGGAATAATTGTGAAATATCTATCTAAAATTTATAGAAATCAGAGGAAAGGAAACTAGGGATTCAGAGGATCCACTTGTAGAGATCAGAGAGATCTTATGCTTGCATTAAGAATCATAGAAATTAATTGAATTGTTGTTAATATAGTTTTAAAGAGATGAAAGGTATATGAATTAGAATGGATTCCATCACCAAACCATGCCCAAGAGACTATGGCAAGCAATAGAATTAAACTAATTACTAACCAATCACATGTATGAATGTTAGGAAGGGTACCGACATCCGACCATGCCCAGGAGACTATGGTGAACAACGGGGCGTCCTGACTTCATAAACATAAAAGGGAAGGAAATATTCAAAGCCATTGCAGACCCACTGTAATTTCAGTCACAACAGACCATTAAAGACTAAAAATATTTCCATACTAATCAAACTAAAATCAACTTCAATTCATACATTAGAATTAAATTAAAAGCATAGAATCACCGATCTCACTACAAACTTCACCCCTTAGCCCTAGCTAAGGGGTTTTAGCTGACATAATTTGACTAAAACCCTCAAAAATCATAATAAAACCAAACTAGTAATAAAAACAATTTTAACCAAAAGCTTCTTCTCTCTGTCTCTTATTCCCTCTAATCCACGTCTAAGCTAACTCCAGATGCCGATCTCCTCTTTCTCTCCCTCTTTAATAGGTGCTGCGAAGGTGGGAATGACTGTCGGTAGAGAACCGACTTTGCTAGAACTGTTTACGCAACTGTTTACGCAGTTGACGTTGGTGGGCCCACGATCGAGATTCCTAGAGGAATCCAACCCGTCCATTGAACTCGTGGTGATATTTCAGTACAAGAGGAGTGGTTTTGAATTAATGCTGACGTGATCCACTTGATTTTTCAATTTGCCGTCCAATGCATTCAACGACTAGGATCTTTACAATACCTTGCATAGGATCAAAATGACACCTAGGCAAGGATACGTGGGTCGTTGGGATTCCAATGGATGGTTTGGATTGGACCATCAGTGTACTGTGGTGGCCCACTAAACTCGTCTGCAAGCTCTGTTGCGAAACAGAGCCTGCGCGTTCCGCGTTGTGATGGCCGGTGGGCCATGAACGAAGTCGAAAAGAAAATCCACTCCGTTCATTCAACTCGTGGCGAAAAACCATTCGAGAAAAAGTGTTTTTGAAGCTGTTTCGGTGTGACCCACAAGAATCTTCATTCCGCCGTACATCTTCCTTTTAACAACTCTGATCTTGCAATCGCTTGCATGGAACTAAAAGGACAGCTAGGCGTTGGTGTTGGCCGTCTCCTGAGGCAAATGAACAGTTCGGATCATCGAATCGAAGGATTAGTGGGGCCCACAATGAAAAAATGGACGGACAACATCCGTCCGCTGTTCCTGGGCGTGAAATGGTCGGACCGGCTCCAAGTCTAGTGTAGCACGCTTGTACGTGCACTACATGCACGCCCACCCTCACGTGGGGTCCACTGTAATGCAGGTAAGAAATCTGTTCCGTCCATTTGTTCTGTCAGCCCATTTAACGAGGTGAGACCGCATTTGAAGTATATCCTGATATCAGGTGGGCCCAGAATCAATGGTTTATGGGCTGATTTGTTCATTGGGCCACTTCCACAAGGATCCAATGGCTGATTTTCGACTTGTACGGTTAATTTATGGTCCTCAGGCCATATGTAAAGTTTCAAACTGAACGGATGGTGAAAATCCTGTAATCTTGCATTCTGACTGACTTTCAGGTCTCTTTAACGTGAACGGCTTGATTTTTTCGGATCTCTGGCATATAAATCCATTGATCTCAGTCCACTAGAGTCTGTCCCTTGCTTTGGTGACTTTGAAGCGTCAAATCAACACTTTTAATACTCTTTTTCGGTCAACGCTCCTAATTGCACCCTGTAACAAAAACACGATAAAACGGGCCATTAAACAGTATTATGCTCGTAAATCCAGAAAATAAATGGGGTCTGATATGCAATATTTAACCCTCAATACAGGGCCATTTAAATATTTGAAACCTTATGATCAAACCCCATATCCGTTCATCCGTTTGATCTCAAATTTTTCATAGCCTCTCATCGGGCCATGAGGCACCTACCCATCAAATTTGGTGGCCTAGAGGGTGGTAGGGCTGCCACTAAGCCAATATGGAGTCCTAGAGGATCATTGTGGGTATTTGAGGAAACTTAAGGCCAAATGGCCCAAATCTTTCTCATAACTCCCTAGATTTTTCATAACTCCCCCCTTTACTACACCCACCAAAGAGAGAGAAGGGAGAGCTAGAAAGTAAGGAGAGAAGAAAGAAAGAAGGAGAGGAATGAAGAGCGTGAAGGTGGGCCCAAGGGAAGTCGATCTTTACATCTTCTTCCCTCTTCCTCAAGCGATCCCACACCCACAACTTCAAGATCGAATTCCAACTGATTAAAGAGGTAAGCACCCATCCCTTTTGTAATCTTTTGTGTTGAGATAGGATTTGTATGAAATCCTAACATGTAAATGCTTTGCCTTAGGGATTCCGGCCAATCGACCCCAAATCCGAGCTCTCATAGGTCGTTTCTCAAGAACTCAACAATCCATAGGTGTAGACTATTGCTCTTAGGTGGCCTAGCACCAATTTTAGTATGAGATTAATGATTTTGATTGCTTGGATGTCATATTTGGAGAACCTAATGATTTTGATTGCTTGGATGCCATATTTGGAGAACCTAAAGAATCCCTAGGAATTGCATGTTTGTTGAAATTGTATGGAATTGTATGTTTGGCTCTCATGATGTTGTTCTTGCTTTTCACATGATTTTGTGTATGGATGATTATATGCTCATGTCTTGTTGATTTTTCTCATGTATTGTTGCTTCATAGTATGTATGATTTCAATACTCTTATACATATGATTTCTTAAGATGGAGGAAGTGCTTAACTTCCTCACACACACACACACCCTCACACTCACATGCACTTGTTCTTGATATGGTTAGCCTTGCGTGCTATGAGAATCTGAATTATATGTGGTGAAGTATGAGAACATGATGTTGTTTATTCTAGTGATACATTAGTAGTCGGCATGCTATGAACCACTATTCGTACCCTTGGGTTGGCCAGGAACATGAGGAGAGCGAAGGCGGTTCTATTGGTAGGACCGCCTCGAAGCTAAACCCATGGATTTGGATGAGCGCGTGTGAGCGACAGTAGTTAGACTACATGGGTTGCTTGCACCCGATGTCGTTCTATCACGTACTTGCCTCGACTCGTGCGGTCTAGTCTATAGGCTGACCAACCCTATTTTTTTAACCATGTTTTCTCACATATATATGAAACCTAAACCACTGTACAACCGTTGTCGCCTACTAATAACTCACTTAAAACTGGTCCACATCCTCGTGAGCCGGACAAGGTGGAATGGGATACTGTGTCTGAGTTGTCGGCCTACACTGGGGTGTCGTGCCTCCCCGTAGTGACCGCGAGTGATCCCTTTCTCTCGACACTCCTCGTGTGCTTGAAGTCAGGGATGAGGAACCCGACGGGATCACGGACCATGAGGTCTTGGCCTCACGTGTTGGGGAACCTTAGCCTCGCAACCATCTTAGGGCATTGATACGTGGGGTGTATCAGATTTTTCAATCTGCTGGATGACTGAACTTAACTAATAACTCGGCTAACACGATTGCATTGCATCGCACTAGTTAGGGTGGCGACTCGGAAGTCGAGGTCGCTCTGAGGGAGTGCTCACATACGCAATCGTTAGATGGAGTAGCTCGAGGGAGCGTTGTGGTGAGGGCACGCATCATATCATTCCACATGCATGCATTTTAATAAGAGTTGTTAGGTATAATAACTCAAATAAATCTTGACCGTTGAAATTTAACCATTGATCGACGTACCCAATTAGTCCGATGTGACCATCGATCTACAAGATCAACTGGTTCAATCTCAACCATTAATTTGGATGTATCCGATCCAACTGTTCATTAACTAATAAATCCATTCAATGATACAACCATCAAGTCGTCCATCCATCTAAACTAACCGTCCATCTCACCACTAATCCACAGGTACATCACAAAGTCCACTCCCCGATCTCATCCAGCCATACATTTATCCATCCATCTACATCATACATGTACCATCAAATACATCATAACCACAAACATGCACTAAACACATCATGCACGTCCATCCATCTATCCATATATCCATTCGTCCATCTATTGATCTATCCATCCATCTACATCATACACTTATGCACCATTGAATACATCACAACTACACACATACACCAAACACATCACATACATACCTCTCACGCACACATAAGTAGCCCATGCATGCATCATTGCTTACACATACATGTGGCACATGTATGCGGTGCACATAAGATGCATGCTACATGTGTGCATTTAACCAACCCACGTTGCTAGGAAAAAAAAAATAAAAAATAAAAATTGTAAAATGGAAGCATAAATGATGTGAACTGTTTAGACTTGTGCACGTGGTGTAAATCAAAAGAGAAAGAAAAAAAACGTGACGAATAAAGATAAAAAAATGAAACAAAAATGAAAATTTAAAAAGTGCATTAATAGCACACGTGATGTTATCCTTATAAATAAGGACCAAGGAAAGAGAAGTGGGATGTGGTGTGACGTGAGAAGAGTAGGGAGAGAGAGAAAAGAGAGAGGAGAGAGAGAGAAAGAGAGAGAGAGAGAGAGTATTGCTGGACATCACATTGGAAAGAGAGGGAGAGAGAGAAGAGAGAGAAAAAGGAAGAAAGAAAAGAGGAGAGAGAAAAAGGAAGAGAGAGGAAGAAAAAGAAAAGAAAAGAAAATAATTTTTAGAAAAAGTGAGTTTCTCTCACTTGATATTTTTCTTTCTTTATTTATTTTTCTTATAATAAATTCCACTTGGTTCCTTTATTTTTATTATTATGCAAATAATTCAATAATTTTATAATTTTCTCTTAATGATTTATTTATTTGATTCATAGTTTGTTGTGTTTATTCAACATGATATTTTTTAGTTCTCTTTATTTTAATTAGCAAGCTGTGAATCAACTTTAAATTTATATTATTGTTTACTCATGCATTAATGATTCTTTTATTATTATTATTAATATTTATAATTTTAAGAAAATCAGAATTTAGAGCATTTTTTTTATAAAAAACTTCAAGTTCAATATACTTTTTCCAGACTATCGGATCGGATTTGATAGAATGCAATGCATAAATATATTTTCGCATAGAACTTTAAATCATGTACAAACAATCTACAATGATTAGAAACAATTTGTCATTAAAAATATTTTATTCATGAAATATTAAAATTTTATATATTTTGAACAATTTTTAGAACACCAGAAAATAGGCAGTGTGATCAAGTCTTCTGGGTTGAAAATCCCTAAAGCGTAAATAGGTGGGGCAATCAAGACCCTTGGGTTAAAAGTTCCAGAAATCGAACTGGTACCTTTTGGAACCTCTACCGTACCCTTTGAGTGGGTGAGCATGTTAGGATTGAAAAAGGTTCTCGCTGCCAGGTTCGGTAGGGTAGTAGTCTGGCCAGCTAATGTACAAATGGGTCCCTCACCAAGTGCCCTTTAGATGGGTGAGCATGTCATGCAAGAGGTTTTCAATGCCAGGCTAGGTGTTGTATTGGTGTGGGTGTTGGCCAACCCGTGTAAACTGGCCCTGGTGTTAAAAAGAATAAACTACACATATGTTATTATGGAGTATAACATCTGTTGATTTCATTCATTCACATTTCTTTGAATTTACATTGAAAATTTATGTTTATTAAATCTCCTCATTTGTTGTATGGTATCTTTTAATACATTCTTATTCATGTTATATGAGGTTATTTTGAAACTTGTGTTGAGATTACTCACTAGGCTTCACAGCTTACCCTGTTGGAATTTTAAAATTTTAGGATCGGGATCTCATGGAGGAGCTTAAAGAGATTTTCTTTTATTTATTTTTATTTTCTTGCCAATTTCTAAATAAGTGTAATAAACATTAAGAATATTATGATAGCATGATGATGACATGTGTTTGATGGAAATCTTGAATAGTGTAACATAAACATTTTATTCTTCTTTAAATAAATGTTTGATTATTCAATTTTAGAATTTTATATTTTATGAATGAGATCATTTTGCCAACATATGTGTGGATTATGAAATGTAAACATACAAAACGTAAGTCATGCCTTCGGGTCCGGAATCGGGGTCGGATATACCCAGGTGCCGAGTTTTGAGGCGTGATAGATTGGTATCAAAGCCTATGTTTAGAATCATTGAGGACCTAGGGTGTTACTTGAAAACTTAGTCACTTTAAAAATTAGGATATATCCCCTACGAGTGTTATTATGTTATGATCAAAACTCAACCTGTGTTGTTTTCTTTTAGTGATCCACCCTTATATGTTATCTACAACTTATTGTTTGCTTTAGAACATGTCTGGGAGCCGGCATGGAGATAGTCCTGTGATGGGCACACCAAGGTCCACCGAAAGTGGCCAATCACTTGATGGGATTTTCCGTGCTTTAGGTGACATGGGGGGCCATTCTTGGACAGCACATTCGTCGCAATAATAGGGGAGCCGCCCAAGTTGTGCAGGATGGAATTGGGGGCTTAATAGAAAATTTTAAGAGGTTGAAGTCGCCTGCTTTTAAAGGTTTGTCGGACCTTATGGAGGCAGAAAAGTGAAAAAAGCAGATAAAAAAGATATTCACTATCTAGGATGTGATGAGGAGCAAAAGGTTACACTTGCAATTTTTATGTTAGAGGGAGAGGCCGACCACTGGTGGGAGACAATTTCTAGAACAATTGAGGAAGATACCGCATGGACATGGGATATGTTCTGTGAGAGGTTCAATGAGAAATACTTTCCTGAGTGTGTAAGGGAGCAGAAAGCAGAGGAATTCATAAGTTTAGAACAGGGGGAGATGACTGTAAGCCAATATGAGTCTAAATTTATTGAATGATCCCATTTTGCCCCATATATGATTCAGGATGAAGCTCGCAAAGCTAAGAAGTTTGAGCGAGGTTTGAGAGAGTCAATTCGTAATAAGCTGACTCCACTTAAGCTTAAATTGTATGTTGAAGTAGTAGAACGAGCTCTAATGACAGAACGAGACAACGAAGAATTTTGAAAAAGTCGTAACCAGAAGAGAGAAGTGAAGAGTAATGCCAGGGTTGCACCAAATACATCTCAAGCACAGGGTGATGCTTCCAAGAAGCTGAAGATGACAGTAACAAACACCTCAACTCCTGCTCAGCCAACGAACCGATTTACGGGTAAATGTTATAATTGTGGAATGGAGGGTCACTCCACTCGTTTTTGTAAACAACTGCCTCAACAACCACATTATCAGGCGCCCCCGCAGATGCACCCCAGACCTCAGCCACAGTATCAAGCACCTCAGCCACAGTACTAGAGACCTCCATATCATCAAGTACCATAACAGTATCAGAGACATCCACAATAAAGACCCCCTTAGCAACAACAATGCCCACAGCAACAACACTACTAGCTGAGGCAGGAAGGTCAAGCTTCTCGACAACCGGCCTAGGGTCGTGTGTTTTCTATAGTACCATCAAACGTAAATACTAATGGAGCAGTGGTGGAAGGTACCATAATTATCTATTCCTCGCCTGCTCAAGTTTTATTTGATTCAGGAGCTACATATTCTTTTATTTTGACTCTTTTCATGCATACACTGGGTCTATCTCCTGAACTTCTAGATAAGAATTTAGTAATTGCTACACTAATAGGAAGCTCCGTAATGTTAAATCTGATATGTAAATCTTGCTCTGTCATGGTTGGAGATTTCGTGTAAGACCCGTATCCTAGACCGTACCGTTCCGTAGACTTTCGCGGTCTTACCAGTCGAATTTCGATAACCTTCGACCCTTAATCGATATTTACGCGCGACCCTGATTCATATGCCGTCAACCAGTATCGACTTAACCCAAGACCTTTACCATAGTGACCGCGCCGTCGTTGCGATTTTCATGCCGCGACTCGCGCGCCGAGGCGATACCCTAATCAAGAGATGTGGGTCAGCGTTCGGTGCGAGAAAAATATCGCGTGTTGGGAAACTCAAGAGAATCTCCATAAGGTGTCACATCAATTCCATCAATCAATCAAATTTCATCACATCTCATGTCAAGTACACATCACCTTTCACCCATACCCAAGCAACCACAAAAGTCAAAAAAGTCTTACAAGCCCATACGTTTCTTACACAAAAGGCCACTAAAGTCAACAAAGCCTTACACACCCATCTCTCTCTCATCCATCACCCCATCACCTCACATCTCCTTACAACTCTCTCTCTTTCTCATTTCTCATCTCATTTTCTTAAGCAACCAAAACCCATACGTATGATAAACTCTCCAAACCTCTCCCTCTCTTTCAAAACTTTAAGCGTGGCACACCTCTCCATCCCAAGATCTCTCATCCTAGCCATCCATTCCTCATCTCCTCCATTGGAATCAAAACTAAGGAGCTACGGAACCCATAAGAGCAAGAAGATCGAACGTTGGATGATTTTTAAAAATTTTATTTTCATTTATTTGTTGATTTAAGGGCCACATGTAGTGAGACCCACCTTGAAGTAGGCCTTGTATCAAAGAGGGGCCCCGCCACTATGGGCCCCTCCATTCTTGCCGATGTCTCTCTCTCTCTCTCTCTCTCTCTCTCTCTCTCTCTCTCTCTCTATGGCCATGGTCCACTTATGATGAGTGTATTTCATCCATAACATCTATCGGTGGACCCCATCTATGTGGGACAAACCATGATATTTATATGTCATCCCAACCGTCTATAGGGGGGGCACCTTGTTGTGGCTAACAGTGGGGTGTGGCCACTATTGAAGTGTGATCTGACGTGGGCCCCACCTCCGTAACTCGTGGCAGACCGAGTGGAAGATACCTCGTTCAACATTGGAGGTCTGGCATCGATCCCTGGTGGTGGCTAACATGGAGTATGCGTACTGACGTGGGTGTCCTCACGTCAGTAGCTAAAAGAGAAAAAAAAGGGGGGGTTTAAGGTGGGCCGGCTCATGCAGGCCCCACCTTGATTTATGTGTTCAATCCATGTTGTTCATCTCTTTTTCCAACTTATTTTAGGCATTGGGCCGAAAAATGAGGCTAAACTGTTAACCAGGCGGGCCATACCACAGAAAACGGTGTATTCTACTATTCAAGGCTATTAGGACTCATCTTGTTGTTTCTACACGCTAAATAAATGCCAAACATTGGACTTGTACGGTATGTTTAGGCCCTAGAATCTATTGGCCGGAGTGGATTTCCAAGAAGTGGGCCCCCACATGTGAAATTCCTTAGAACAAAAAAAAAGGAAAGAAGAAAGGAAGCAGCGCTGCTACTGCTGTCAGAAGGCAGTAGGCGCTGCCTGTGCTCTAGCGGGAGGGCGGACGGACAGCGTCCCACGGCTGCTGCCATGGGCCCCACTATGATGTATATGTAATATCCACGCCGTTCATTTGGTGGGCCCCTCACTGAAGTGGCCCCCCTCCAAAAATGAGGCCGATCTGACACTCGAGTGGCCCACACTGCAGGAAACAGTGGGATTGAACCTCTACCATTGAAACCCATTTTTGGGCCCACATAAGTTTTGAATCAATCTGAAATTTGTGTTTTCCCTTCATCCAGGTCTGAGTGACCTTATGAACGGATTGGATGACAAGTAAACATTACGGTGGGCCCCACATGGATGCATGTGTTTTACTTCCACCGTTCAGGCGGACGATGGAGCCCACCCTGACGCATGTGTTTTATAGTGCTGTCCAGTTGCTGCTGGACGGCTAGTGGATCCCACCGTGATTATGTTTGATCCGCACCGTCCACTGTTTGGACGGTAGGACCCACCATGATGCATGTGTTTACATCCTATCCATCCACCCATTTTGAAAGCTCATACATGAGCCAAAGAATGAGTCAGGTCCTTAGCTCATGTGGACCCCCACCGTGATACGTATAATGCATCCAAACCATCTATCTATTTTTGAGCTAGAGAATGAGCCAGATCCATTGTCCAAGTGGACCCCATCTTGGCATGATTTGAGGTCCATCTTAATGTATTAGTGACATTTTATTGGGGCCCACTTTGATGTGGATGTAAGGCCCATGGGATTGGACCATTTGATATATCCCAAGGCCCATGAGACCAGACCCATTTGATGTAATCTAAGGCCTATGGGATCAGACCCATTCGATGTGTTCTAGGGTCCATGGAATTGGCCATTTGATGTTTTGGGGGCCATGGGTTAAGGCTCATTGAGATGTACTAGGGCCTATGGGTTGAGGCCCATTTGATGTACATATGGGGCCCAATTGGTGTGGCCCATTTATTACATATAAGACCCATAAGATTAGGCCCATTTGATGCAATCTAAGGCCCACGGGTTATGACCCATTGCAATGCACTTAAGGCCCATTGGTGTGGTCCATTTATGTGGCCCATTTGATGAATAAAAGGCCCATATGACATGGCCCATTGGATGTATTTAAGGCCCAATGGGATGTACTTAAGGTCCATTGCAATGTGTGATCCCAACACAAATTATGTAATGATGTTTACAACGATCGTGCCTTGAAAGATATGTTGGTTTGACGTCCACATTGGGAGTGTAATGCTGGTTGGATGTCCACATTACGACTCTCCTTAGGGCCCATTATTAAGCCCGTACTTTTTGTGTATAGGCCGTCCAGGCCCATCTGCATTGTAAGGATAGTTCATTTCATTATAACATGTTTAGTATAGTTTCATGACTCATGATCATACACATCATATGTATGCTTGATATGAGAAGTAACTGATCATAGCATATGCCTTCGGGCAGATTATTTATGGGACCCCGATTAGGCGGTGTTGCCCTACATGAGCGCACAATACGCGCAGGATTTTTCGCATGATTTGATAGTATGATTCATACATTTTGTATTGTATGACATGATTACTGTACGCCCTAGCAACATCAGGGCCGTAGCCTCTACAAACATATCGTGGTTGGCAGGATTAGATACCGAAAATCTTGTTCTACATAGGGTGCTATAGATATCCTTGGGTGAAAGTTCTTAAACCATTATGGTACCAAGAGGTTGCTCCAACGTCTAAACCGAGTGGGCAGATGAGCGTTGAGTGCCGAATACCAGATGGTTGCGCTCTTCACTGTGTCATGGTCGGTTAGAAGGGGGTGCGGCCTTATCCGCCCTAGTGTAGGGGGCAATGCTAGGCTGAGTCTGACCTGCTCAAGGAATGGGTCCGCTATCGACGAGTCGAGCCCAATATTGACAGACGGATAGTGAGGTCTCTTCCACTTACCTTATTACGCGCGATGAGGCGGCGATCTGGTTTAGAGTGTACTAGACCCCAGTGATATCCTAGATTTGAGCTGTATTGATGTGTGGACATAGATGAGGATTTGTATGCTTGAGATACATTTCGCATCGCATGGCCTTGGGATGACCGATATCATTCATGTCGTGTATCGCATAGCTTAGGTATGGCTAATGGTTTTCATGGATTCATCTGCATATTCTGCATTACTCTGATATTGCATGTTCATATTACTACCTTGCGCACACACTTTCACTACCCTCTAAGCTTTCTATAAGCTTACGCACGACCATTGCGTGCAGGTGACGTTGGGGCGCAGCAGTGCTGAGGCAGGAGCACTTTGCAGATCATTTTGGAGTTTTCGTTCAACATCATTGTATGTCTCTTTATGCTCATTGTACTTGTAAAGTTTTTTATCATAGTGGAAATGTAATGGAGTTCTTATTTGTTGTTTGTGGGTTATACCTTCGGTTATGCTTACCACAATTCAAACTGATTTTGAAAATCCTCCTCGTAGCATCCCAGGATCGGAACCTAGCGAATGGGAGCTGGGAGCTGAGAATGGGATTCTACGGAGGCTGTCGGCGCCAGATTCAGCGATCAGAAATTTTGTGAGCCCGATTTTTGAGTTTGGGGCGTGACATTCTGTATTGTTAACTGACCTTATCGTATTAGACATGCAAGAGTTAGATGATATTCTGGGAATGGATTGGTTAGCTTCGTTCCATGCGAAGTTGGATTGCTTTGAGAAGACTGTGACATTCTCTATTCCTGGGCGACCGAGACTCCAGTTTCTTGGAAAGCAAAAGAATGGATCATTATGTAATTTCTTAGCACTTTTGGAGAAAGAATCACATGAAGTAGGTATCGATCAAATTCTAATTGTACGTGAGTTTTCCCATGTATTTCAAGACATACCAAGGTTGCCTCCAAGAAGAGAGATCAAATTTAGTATAGATTTTATGCCCGGAGTCTCACCAATCTCCATGGCACTATACCGTATGGCACCAGTAGAGTTGAAGGAACTAAAGGAGCAGATTCAAAAGTTATTGGAGTAGGGTTTCATTCGGCCAAGTATGTCACCGTGGGGTGCGCCAGTCTTATTTGTAAATAAGAAGGATGGCTCGATGAGATTATGTATTGATTATCGCCAGCTGAACAAGGTCACCATTAAAAATAAATACCCACTTCCTAGGATAGATGACCTTTTTGACCAGTTGAAAGAAGCCAAGTTTTTCTCCAAAATAGATTTGCGGTCAGGATACCACCAGCTTAGAATTAAAGAAGTGGACATACCAAAAATGGCCTTTAGGACTCATCACGGCCAGTGCGAGTTTCTCGTGATGCTGTTTGGGCTAACAAATGCACCAACAATATTTATGGACCGATGAATAGGGTATTTAAGCCACACCTAGATCAGTTTGTCATAGTATTCATAGATGATATTCTTATATATTTTAAAACTCAGGAGAACATGAGCAACATCTTAGAGTTACTCTTCAAACCTTGCGGGAGCATCGATTATATGATAAATTTGAAAAGTGTGAATTTTAGAAGGAGGAAGTGAAAATTTTAAGCCATGTAGTTTAAAAGAAGAGCGTGTCAGTAGACCCATCAAAGGTAGAAGAAGTATTGCAGTGAGAACATCCCACGAGTGTGACCGAAATATGTAGTTTTCTTAGGTTAGCAGGGTATTATCGAAGACTTATCAAAGACTTCTCTCGAATTGCAGCACCGTTAACTCGATTGACCAGGAAGGGTGTAAAGTTCATTTGGAATGATACCTGTGATCAAGCATTTTCAGAGTTAAAGATTAGGTTGACGACAGCGCCTGTCCTCACCATTCCTTTGAGTGGTGAAAATTTTGTAATCTTCAGTGACGCTTCATATAAGGGTTTAGGTTGCGTCCTTATGCAGCAAGGTAAGGTTGTAGCTTACGCCTCTAGGCAGCTGAAAGTGCATGAGCAGAATTACCCTACTCATGACTTAGAGTTGGCAGCCGTGGTTTTCGCTCTCAAAGCATGGAGACATTATCTATATGGGGAGAAGTTCGAGCTATTTTCAGACCATAAGAGTTTGAAGTATCTTCTCTCACAGAAAGAATTGAATATGAGGCAGCGTCGATGGATGAAATTCTTAAAAGACTATGACTTCACCCTCCAATATCATCCAGGTAAAGCAAAATGTAGTAGCAGATGCTTTAAGTTGTAAGCCGCACGGAGTACTTGCTCACCTCATGATTCAACGATGGAAAATGTTAGATACGGTGAAGGATTTTGACATCCAATTGAATCTGAAAACGTCTATAGCTCGTCTCTTTAACCTAGCCATTCAACCTTCCTTAATTAGTAAGGTTATAGAAGCTCAGCAATAAGATTCATGGCAGCAAGCTAAGGAAATGGAAGCTGAAAAAGGTGGTAAGTCGGAATGGAAAGTTTGTACCGATGGTGGATTAAGGTTCCAAGGAAGATTATGTATACCAAATGTGGCTGAATTAAAGAAGGAAATTATGGACGAGGCACACCGCACTAAATTCACAATCCACCCTGGAGGTACGAAGATGTATCACGATATGCGTAGGCAATATTGGTAGAATAATATGAAGAGGGAGATCGCTGATTTTGTAGCCAAATGTCTCACATGTCAATAGGTGAAAGCAGAGCATCAGAAGCCATCCCGGATGTTACAGCCACTACCAATTTCTGAGTGGAAGTGAGAGCATATATCCATGGATTTCATTATGGGATTACCACGGACACGTAATAATCGAGATGCAGTTTGGGTTATCGTCGACCGATTAACTAAGTCCGCACATTTTCTTCCTATACGTGCTACCTATCCCCTAGAGGAATTATGTAAACTCTATATTAAAGAAATAGTTAGATTGCACGGAGTGCCTGTATCTATCGTATCCGATCGGGATTTCAGGTTTACGTCTCATTTTTAGAGAAGTTTACAGAAGGCACTGGGAACCACTCTTAATTTTAGCACTACTTTTCAGCCTCAGACTGACTGGCAGACTGAACGAATAAATCAAATCCTTGAAGACATGCTCTGAGCTTGCGTGCTTGATTTTAAAGGGAGTTAGGATGATCATTTACCATTGATCGAGTTCACTTATAATAATAGCTACCAGACGAGTATCGGCATGGCGCCATATGAGGCTTTATACGGGAGGCCTTGTAGATCTCTAAATTGTTGGACAGAAGTTGGAGAAGGTAGTTTACTTGTACCAGAGATTGTGTAAGAGACAACAGAGAAGATTTTTATCATTAGAAACAGTTTGCGCGCAGCCCAAAGTCGTCAGAAGAGTTATGGAGACAATCGCAGAAGAGATCTAGAGTTTGTAGTTGGAGATCATGTCTTCTTAAAGATTTCTCCTATGAAGGGCGTCATGAGGTTCGGTAAAAAGGGAAAGTTGGCTCCAAGATATATAGGTCCGTTTAAGGTTCTAGAGAGAGTTGGTGTTGTAGCATATAGACTTACTTTACCACCTCAATTGTCTGGTATTCATGATGTTTTCCATGTATCGATGTTAAAGAAATATGAGCGGGATGTTTCTCATGTTATAGACTAGCAACCATTAGAGATCCGGGAAGACGCTTCATATATCAAACACCCAGTACATATTCTTGACCGGAAAGACCAAGTGCTTCGATCCAAAGTTATACCATTAGTCAAGGTTCAGTGGAGTCATCATACTGAGGAAGAGGCTTCTTGGGAACGAGAGGCTAAGATCCAAGAGAAATACTCTCACTTGTTCGCATTATAGGTATGTAAATTTCGAGGACGAAATTTCATTTAAGGAGGGTAGAATGTAATAACCCAAATAAATCTTGACCGTTGAAATTTAACCATTGATTGATGTACCCAATTAGTCCGATGTGACCATCAATCTACAAGATCAACTGGTTCAATCTCAACCATTGATTTGGATGTATCCGATCCAACTGTTCATTAACTAATAAATCCATTCAATGATATAACCATCAATCCGTCCATCCATCTAAACTGACCGTCCATCTCACCACTAATCCATATGTACATCACGAAGTCCACTCCCCAATCTCATCCAGTTGTACATTTATCCATCCATCTACATCATCCATGTACCATCAAATACATCATAACCACACACATGCACCAAACACATCATGCACGTCCATCCATCTATCCATACATCCATCCGTCCATTTATTGATCCATTCATCCATCTACATCATACACTTATGCACCATTAAATGCATCACAACTACACACATACACCAAACACATCACATACATACCTCTCACAAACACACAAGTAGCCCATGCATGCATCATTGCTTACACATACATGTGGCACATGCATGCGGTGCACATAAGATGCATGCTACATGTGTGCATTTAACCAGCCCACGTTGCTAAAAAGAAAAAAAAATAAAAAATAAAATTTGCAAAACAGAAGCATAAATGATGTGAACTATTTAAACTTGTGCACGTGGTGTAAATCAAAAGAGAAAGAAAAAAAACGTAACGTACAAAGATAAAAAAATGAAACAAAACTGAAATTTTAAAAAGTGCATTAATAGCACACATGATGTTATCCTTATAAATAAGGACCAAGGAAAGAGAAGTGAGATGTGGTGTGACGTGAGAAGAGTAGGGAGAGAGAGAAATGAGAGAGGAGAGAGAGAGAGAGAGAGAGAGAGAGAGAGAGAGAGAGAGAGAGGGGAAAAAGTATTGTTGGACATCACATTAGAAAGAGAGGGAGAGAAAGAGAGAAGAGAGAGAAAAAGGAAGAAAGAAAAGAGGAGAGAGAAAAAGGAAGAGAGGAAGAAAAAGAAAAGGAAAGAAAATATTTTTTAGAAAAAGTGAGTTTCTCTCACTTGATATTTTTCTTTATTTATTTATTTTTCTTATAATAAATTTCACTTAGTTCCTTTATTTTTATTATTATGCAAATAATTCAATAATTGTACAATTTTCTCTTAATGATTTATTTATTTAATTCATAGTTTGTTGTGTTTATTCAACATGATATTTTTTTGTTCTCTTTATTTTAATTAGCAAGCTGTGAATCAACTTTAAATTTATATTATTGTTTACTCATGCATTAATGATTCTTTTATTATTATTATTATTATTATTATTATTTGTAATTTTAAGAAAATTAGAATTTAGAGCATTTTTTTATAAAAAACTTCAAGTTCAATATTCTTTTTCAGACTATTGGATCGGATTTGATAGATTGCATTGCATAAATATATTTTCGCATAGAACTTTAAATCATGTACAAACAATCTACAATGATTGGAAAAAATTTATCCTTAGAAATATTTTCCTTATGAAATATTAAAATTTTATATAGTTTAAACAGTTTTTGAAACACCAGAAAATAGGTGGGGCGATCAAGTCCTCTGGGTTGAAAATTCCTAAAGCGTAAATAGGTGGGGCGATCAAGACCCTTGGGTTGAAAGTCCCAGAAACCCAACTGGTACCTTTTGGAACCTCTACCGTACCCTTTGAGTGGGTGAGCATGTCAAGATTGAAAAAGGTTCTCAATGCCAGGTTCGGTAGGGTAGTAGTCTGACCAACTAATGTACAAATGGGTCCCTCACCAAGTGCCCTTTGAATGGGTGAGCATGTCATGCAAGAGGTTCCCATTGCCAGGCTAGGTGTTGTATTGGCGCGGGTGTTAGCCAACCGGTGTAAACTGGCCCTGGTGTTAAAAAGAATAAACCACACATATGTTATTATGGAGTATAACATCTGTTGATTTCATTCATTCATATTTCTTTGAATTTACATTGAAAATTTGTGTTTATTAAATCTCCTCATTTGTTCTATGGTATCTTTTAATACATTCTTATTCATGTTATATGAGGTTATTTTGAAACCTGTGTTGAGATTACTCACTAGGCTTCGCAACTTACCCTTTTGGAATTTTAAAATTACTGGATCGGGATCTCATGGAGGAGCTTAAAGATAGTTTATTTATTTATTTTTATTTCCTTGTCAATTTCTAAATAAGTGTAATAAACATTAAGTATATTATGATAGCATGACGATGACATGTGTTTGATGGAAATCTTGAAAAGTGGAACATAGACATATTATTCTTCTTTAAATAAATGTTTGATTATTCAATTTTGAAATTTTATATTTTATGAATGAGATCATTTTGCAAACATATGTGTGGATTATGAAGTTTAAACATATAAAACGTAAGTCATGCCTTCGGATACAGAATCGGGGTCGGATATACCCAGGTGTCGAGTTTCGGGGCGTGACACTAAGTGTTGATGATTGGCTGCGTTTCAATAAATTCATATTATAATCGATGTCTATTATAACTTAAGATTAATAACACCCACTGAGTTGATCACTCACTCCCACTCTAGAATAGTGTTTTAAAACACCAACCAGACTCTTTACTAGATGCAGGTGAGGCGGAGCTCGACGAGCCGAGCAAGGTGAGCAAGGATAGGGAAGAGGAGCTTTCCTGCTTCCAGACTTTCGGTAAATCTTTTTAGTTGAGTTCGGGCCACCACGGGGTATGGACCAGGGCCCTAGTCGCCTTGGGTCATGTATGGGTGGGGACTAGTTCCCTATTTAGATGATTTTGAATTCGTCATTTAGATATTTTTAATTTAGTAGCAATTGATACTACGTTATGATGTATTTATACTTCATGTCTTGTTAAATCCTTCATTGTTTATGAGATCATCCAATTGTAATCAAAATATGAAGCTCATTATGGCACCCATGACACCTGGGAATTCGAAAGCCGAGTTCTTACACGGCCCCTGAAAACCCGGGGTGTTACAATGCAATATGCGATGATAATGGATGAAATAAGCAAATGAATTGAGGAATGAGTGAATGTTACATGGTGATGATACGAGAATAAATGAAGCTTATCAAAGTTAGGTGAAAGGGTGAACGACTTTATCGCAAGAGTTAAATTGAGTGGTTTAGATTGGTGTTTCCGATTGCTCAGGTGGCTAAGCGCTAAGCTAGGCTAGGCTGATCTAGACAGAACTACTCTCCTTCAACTTCCACTTCTCCTTGGTGGAGAAATGAGAGATTTCTAAATGCTTGGAGGGGATCCTGGGATGGTTGGAAGATTATTTAAAATGAAAGGGAGGGGGTGTTTATAGGTTTTTGAGATGGTATTTTGGTTATTCTAGGGAAGCCCATGAGTAAAATAGACTCAAAGGGTTGGGATTAGTTGTTTCCATGTGGGACAATCAAGCAGTTGGATCAATGACAGAGATTATAATTTCGATTAAAGGGAAGGATAGCATTGTCTTTTCCTTTGCCCGTGCATTTACCAAGGAGTCTGGCTGACATCACCGCCCTACCTAACTCTCTCGCAAAAGATGGAGAATTGCCACGCGACAGGTAACACAGTATGTACCGCCCGCCACATGGATTACCCCCATTTTTCGCAGGGCTAATGTTATCACCTAGCTAACCCCTTCATAAAATTTGACAGGGTTCCACATGGCAGGCGATACATTGAGTGTCACCCATAACATAGATCGTGTTAAAAACTTCATATTCTCAAATTATAAATTCGTAATTTCTGTAAATTAATGAAAGAAATCGAAAGTATTAAGGATAGGTTGAAGCATGTGTGATCACGTTGTTCTTAAAGTGTTAATTGCCCCTTTCTCAAAGTAATTGAGACTACTGTCAGGTTGCAGGCAAATAACTTGTAGGATACAATGAGTCTGTGTGTGGTTCTGCGTTCTGTAAGCACGAAGAAACCATTAATGAAACTCTGTGTACACAGTTTCTTGGTAGAATAAAAAAATAAAAGAAAATTTTCAAATTAGAGATAAATTTAGAAAAGAATTTGATGGCTTAGACCACTACACTAGTCCGTTTCTTGAGGACTTGCTGGCTAAGGTTCGTATTGAACCTTGCTAGCTTGATTGGAGAACTCTTGAGCGTTTTACTGGTTCGTATAAGAGAATGGTTCGACTGGTTTGTGATGGTGAAATGAACCATCCAAGCTTTGTTTATATAGGCTAGGGTAGCCGAGCGTTTTGGTCCAGGGTCATAACTCAAAATGATCGTTTCTAACTATCGGTAAGAAACAAGCTGTTATTTGGCAGTTTCTATCGGTTTTACATGTGGAAAAATCAACTGCATGGTAGCCATTTAGACTCAGTGACTAGTGGTTTATGACTATTCAGCTAGCTATATGCAGTAGTTTTTACACGGTCCAATTTATTACTGCATGAGCAGTTACACCAAGCCTCTTAAACGACTAGTTTTGGATCCTATATCAAGTAGACGGGTCTCTCTCGGACCTCTTATCCACAACACTCTAGCCACTAGATCCGTAGTCACTATCGCACCCATCTCACGTAAGGTCGCGAGGGAACGACCAATTTACAACACGATATGCACGTACGAAGTGTGACACTAGTGCCTCTATAACTACACTGCATTACGTGCTTACACCCTTGCACCGAACCCGAACCCAAGACCGTGATCATCCTCGTGCACACACACGCGCGTGTTCCAACACACAAGTCTCAATACTTCACGGATTCACCAAGTAAATTGTAACGCCCCGGGTTTTCAAGGGCCATGTAGGAACTCGGCTCCCAAATTCTCATGTGCCACGGGTGCCCTAATGGGCTTCAGATTTTAATTATAATTGGATGATCTCATAAAAAATGGAGAGTTTAGTAAGGCATGAAGCATAAGTAAGTTATAAAGCAGTATCAAGTGCGACTAAAAATAAAAATATTCAAACCATAAATTTAAAATCATCTAAATAGAGAACTAGTCCGACCCATACATGATCCAAAGTGACTAGAGCCCTAACCCATACCCCGCGGTAGCCTAAACTCAGACTAGAAGGATCCGCCTAAAATCTGGAAGTAGAGAAGCTCCTCCTCCTCATCCATGCTCACCCTGCTCAGCTCGTCGAGCTCCGCCTCACCTGCATCTAATAACATGTCTAGTTGGTGTTTTAAAACACCATCCCAGAGTGAGAGTGAGTAGCTAACTCAGTGGGTGTCATTAGCCATAAGTTACATCAAATAACAATTTCATAATAAATTTAATGAAAAGCATAAATTCATAAATCACTAACTAGTTTTTGTTAATGTGTACGCATAAGTTTTATATGATGCATGACCTCACCCATAACACTCCCTCGAGCAACTTCATCTCACAGTCGCACATGACTAGCACTCCCTCATTGTGACCTCAACTGTCAAGTCACCAAATCTTAGCTAATGCGATGCGTGAAAAATATAATATCTGAGTTTTTAGTTAATTTTATCTATCCAGCAGGTTGGGAAAACTAGTAGACCCCAACGATATTAATGCCCTCATCCATTTACAAGGCCAGGACCCCTCAACGTGCGAGGCCAAGACCCCGCGATCCTTGATCCCATCGGAGTCTCTATCCCTGATTGTAAGAACATGGGGAATACTGGGAAGCGAGATCACTCACGGTCACTATGGGGAGCTAGTCACCCCAGCATAGGCCGACAACTCGGACATATATATTGTCTCATTCCACCATGCCCGGTTCACGAGACTGTGGATCAGTTTCTACCTGCTGTCAGTTGGCGTCAATGGGCGAGAGGTGTTACAGGTTCTAAATAGGTGTGAGTAAACATGGTTAACAAACATGGTTGGTCAATCGATGAACTAGACCCCAAGTTCAGGCGATCACACAATGCACGAAATTAGGTGTAAGCCACTCATGTAGTCCCGCTACCATCGCCCGTTCGCATTTGCCCAAGTCAGTCGAACTAGTCACAGGACGGCCCAATCAACGGGGCCGCCCTTACAATTCACAGATTCCTGACCAACCCAGAGAAGGGGCTATATTCAATAACAATTCTAAACAGATAAGATTCATACTTAAGAATATATGGAAATAAACATGTGATTAATCAAAATATAAAATTCATGATGAAAATAATGCAAACTACTCCTGATAATGGAAAAATAGTTGTGTGTGCATGCGGTGTCGAATTTGCCCGAGGGACAAGGAATTTGCAAGTTAAACATACAGCAGGGGAAAATAAACATACATGAAATAAGGGAGGATGCAAAAAATAAGATGCACAAACAACATACAGCCAAATTTATAGGTCTAAGCAAGTTGAAGATAAATCAAACATCAAATTGCAGCACATGCATATTAGGTAGACTTATCAGACAGGATTCTAATCAGATTTTCCTCTAAGTTATACATGCACCGCAATCTAGCATCCATAATCATTAAATTTATCCTGAAACTGATACTTGGCTACGTAAGGATAATGATCCACACCTATAAGTCGCTGAGGGCTTGCGAAATTGTCCTAGGGCTGTTGGACTCGCGGGAGGGTTTGCCGAGGTCCTGAGTCAAATGCACCCGCATGTTAGGATACATGCAAGGGCATAACTTACAAAACACATATATAGAGAACAATGGTGATTACTTAGGAATCTTGCTCTTGTGCTGGTGAATACAAGGTTCCTATGGAGGAAAGGTAGGAGGTCCTTCAAGCTTCTAAATCCCTTGGCCCCACCTCTTTCTACCTGTCCTTCTTTTTCTTCCTTCTCCCTTCTCTCTCTCTTCTCTCTCCCTTGTTGCTGAAACTTGCTGTGGAAGTGAATGAGAGAGAGGGAGTGTTAAAAAGTTTTATTTCCTAAATTTAGGCCAGATGGCCCCAAGTTATATAATATCCTTCCAATGGCCCTGTGGGACCCCTTTTTGGCCACTGTGGCCACACTGATGGGCACCTAGCCACCAAATTTTTAGGATAGGTGTCTTATAGCCGGATGAAGAGTTGTGCAAAATTTGGTGGTAAACAGATTCGGGGTTTTTTCGTATGGGTCCGATCTTCAAATGGCCCTGCAGGGCCCAGTTTTGGTTGTTGGGGCCACCCTGATGCTCCCTTGGCCATGAAATCTATAGGATAAATGCTTCATGGTCCAATGAAGGGTTGTACAAAGTTTTACAGTAAATGAGCACGGGATTTTATCACACGGGTCCGATTTGTGATCAACGGTCATCATCCCTCGATTGGGGTCCAAACTCTGTGAACGAGTGTGGGGAATTAATTTCAACCTTTGGCATAAATTTAGAAGAGATCCAATGGCTGAAATACCCCATATTAATATATCAAGAAATGAGCCAGTGATTTTGAGTTTCAAGTCTCAGGTTAAGATTATGGCGAGTCGCACTTGGCAAGCACTGACTGGACGACGTGAGAATCTCATTTTCAGGCGTTATCTAAGTCTATAGTCCGCGATGGACCACAAGCCGAGTGAGGCAGACATTACTCTAAAATTTTGGAGCTAGTGGCCCACTAACGGGCGATCTAGATCTTGTTCGGGTAATTAGGGCATTTTTGGAGTAAATTGGGTAGGGAGATTTCTTGGGTACAGTTAGAGGTGGGCATATTTAACCCAATCCGGTGGATCCGACCTAATCAGGCCGGATCCAACTCATTCCGAACTGAATCGATGACTTAGATCGGTGCGGATCAAGTGTCCATTTAGATCCGATTATTTTTCGGGTCGGGTTCGGATAGTGGTCTATCCGGACCAATCCGATCTGAAAACCCAATTTGAAAGTATCCAGAACCATCCGACCCAACCCATTCCGGAGCTGGACTATATAGATAAATCCATCATATATTCATATGCCTCGTCACTTAGATACGAAGTTGTTGATAATCCTCTCCTTCGATCTTTTAGGACTCTGAATTTTGATAGGAGGGAGAACGACGTTGGCCGATCTTTTCTTGGCAGATGCAACTGATTTTGCTGAATTTGGGAAGTGTAGTTTCGGTGTTGTTCTAACATATTCCATGAACAAACCGACGCTCCTCGAAAGGGGGAGGATTCTCGAGAAAGCTACATCGAGTACGCCTCTCTCTCTATAACCTGATGAACAGCCTTGATCTTTACACCGAGTCAAGTGCCCCAATTAAAACGTAAAAACTTTTCGTGCAAGTAGCATTATGAGTACAACCACTTACATGAGCAGGATAATAGTCATGCTGTCTACACACGTGGCTTGGTGGAAATTTTTTTCAAGATCTAGTCCATTCATCAGGACGGCCCAACCTTTTATGTTCCCTTGCCAAAAAATAAGATCAATCCTCTCATCACGTTGATTACACCAGAGAACATATATCCATATTCAACAATGAAGTGTAGTCAACCTGATGAACAAACCAGCTTGATTTCTGGCTTGTGAAATAGTCACAGCGTTAAACGCCTGCTGAACGGATAGGATCTCTTTGAAATATGAAACATGCTCGCTTGTCTTACCGCGAGTACGATTATTTTTATCCTACAAAGATGAGAGCACGTGGGGATTTCTTACGAAGCAAGCTATTGACAAGGTGGCAACTCTCTTTTTCTTTAAAGTTATTTGTAGTGTTAAGCATGCAGTTCTTTTGGAAATGGTGGTGACTCTTATACATCACACATGGTGGTACTTTACGTCAATCTGAACCATCCAAATTGTGGTCCCTATCGTGTTTACTCTTCGTTCATATAGTTACACCCATTGGACAATCCTAACCATTTAATTTTGGGCTTGAAACTGTATGGATGGAGAGACTTTAGTTTTATCACTAGTATTAGACTTACACAATAAATAAAAAAATTATAACTTAAAATATATTTAGAAAAGGGTTTTGAAATCCCTACCCGACTCCAACGATGTTGCTTTGAGCCCCAAAAGGGGAATTTTCGATTCTCTCACTCTAGACATCTGTTTGAAACAAGATTTTAGAGGTCTGAGCGGCCCTATTAGAAGATCCTATGGGTGGTGTTTTATAGGCATTGGATCAATAACAAAGAAGAACTAAGTATCTCCTCAATCTAATGTCTGTGCGACTGTAGGCCTTTCGATTTGCGACTCTTGCTTGATTTGGAAGAGATTAAAGGTATGTTTATTACTATTAATATCATTTAGTTATATTTATTTTAATTTTATTGATAAAATGATTGATATATGTTACGTTAACTTTTTTTTTCATTTTTTCCCTATTTGGTTGCCTTTTTTAAAAATTGTCTTCCCTATTTAGTTGCTTTTTATCCCTTCATATTTCTCCCTCTTGGGGATGCCGATTTTATAGAATAAGCTTGTTTGACAAGCATCGGTTGTGTACGACCACTGTTTTATTGTTTTACATAGAAATGGCCCACTTGTAGACCTATTTTACATGAAAATGGCCCCTGATTATAGGCATATTTTTCTTTTATCCATTTTTTATATTATTTTAATTAAAAAATAAAAGTATCAACCAATCCGAACCTTGCCCAATCCGATCTGACTCGATTTTTCTGACCAAGTTGGACTTGGATCGGTTCAGGCCAGTAGGGGTTTGGATCTGTTCGAGTCAAATGACCCGAACTCGGTACCGGATCGGTTCGAGTTCGAGTTGATCCATGTAGAATCCGGACCGAGTCGAGTTGGACCCAATCCGATCTGACTCAGTCCGATGCCTAGCTCTATATACAGTTGTTAAGGTATGAATTGAATAAGCTCACAGTATGGCCTATCAAAATTAGTGAAAATGGTGATTCGGTCCTGATCACTCTAAACTGTCGATTTTAGGCTAAAAGAGTGACTGAGTTGACTTGGTTTATTAATTTAGGTCCAGGCCATAGCTGACTCGGCTTTGGTTAGATCTTTAATTTAGTTATGATTGTCTTGATTAGTTAGCGATGAGTCGGTTAGATTCGTGCCATATGTAAATAAATCATGGGGATAAACTTGATGTTTAAGTGATCGGTTGGGTTCATTGATTTTCTACGGTTGATCAATCTTATTTGTACAGTTTTTTATCAGTACCAACCATGTATAAGCTCGCCTCGAGCGTCAATGATTCGTAACTAATGACGTGGCTAGTTATTAAAAAAAATTAAGGATTTTTGGCAGACCCAAGATGGTAAAAATTTAAGGTGTTACAATCTACCCCCCTTAAAAATAATTTCGTCCTCGAAATTGCCTAAGGTAATTAGGTAAAGGTATTTTAATCATGTATGCCTAAGTTCCGTTGATTTCACGTTCATGCGCATGGTATGGTACATACTATCTGTGCTAGTCTGGCTTATTATAGTCTACCCCCCTTAAAATGTTTTCACCCCAATAGTTTGCTACAAATTTTATTTTATTTATATAATTTATATATATATATATATATATATATATATATATATATATATATATATATATATATATATAAGATTTGGATTGATGACGACGGTTCCCCTGTATCTAGAGTAAACTGTATGTTTTCAATGTTCGGTGAATATGGAGAGACAGTTGTAGTGGGCTTGAACCTGATACGTCGATCATCTACCTGACCAGGATAGAAGGTTCATTATATCCCTTCTTCGTCCTGTTGGATCTTGGTCTTCTGCTCAGTCAAAGCAGTGAGTCCATTGGTAGTCGTCTAGGATTGAGAATTAAGTCAAGACACAAATGCTCGTAGGTATATATTTTCGTAATTCCATAGTCTGATCAATCTAAATGTTTAGGGAATGTCCATCATTGAAAAGTTCAAATCTCCTATTTATAAGGTCATCCTTTAGGTCTTGATCCAAGAGAGTTCTCATTTTAATTCTTGTCTAAATTAGTAAGTAATAAATCTCTCACTGTGCCTAATTTGGAGTTCTAATAACGATAATAAGGACGTAGAAAAGGAAAGATGAAGAATATTATTTTCTCAATGTTGTTTGAACCACGTGTCTATAAGAAAATAAGAAAACTTAAAATATGTTACTGTAGTCCCCCTCTAATATGAGCTTACGGAATATTAAACTACGAAACTCAATCATACTCAAGGGTCCTAACTTAATTGCATCCAAACAACTTAAACAAAAAGATATATGCATATATATAATCAAATTTAATCACGGGATGATTCTTAGTATGATTAAAAATAATTTTTAAATAAACATCAAATACTAACGATAATATGAAAAGACACAACTAGTCCATTGGCAACTCGGAGTTGCGGAAATTTTTTATTTCAATCCTTCCATTATTTGTAACATATTCGTCACCTTTGGTTACTATATATATTTTTTAATTTTTATAATAATCCATCATTAAACTTAACTTTATTTCACAAAATTTTGTTTCATTTGAAGTCCTATTAAAATTATAAAAATTTAGAAAGTACTAGTTGTCTAAAACCAACGAATTTTCATTTATTTCTACAACACCACTACCGCTTGTAACATTCTTCATACTTAGAGTAACTAATTATTTTTTAAATTTTTATTATGATTCATCAGTAAGTTTAATCTCACATTACAAAATTTCATTTTGTTTTGGGTTGTAAAAAAATTATTAAATTTTTAGAAGTGACAATTGTCTAAACTAACAACTTTTTTTATTACGAAATGTCTATATTCCTTGTAACGATACTTATACTTTTAGTACTTGAATTATTTTAAAAGTTTTTATAACGATTCATCATTAAGTTTAAATCTATCCCACAAAATCTCATCTCATTTAGAGTTGTAGATAAATTATAAAAATTCTAGAAGTAACCACTATATGAAATTAATAATTTTTGGACAGTTATCAAATCATTCTAAATTTAACTATATTATAATTTTTATTTTATTTTTATATGAAACTATACTTGTTAAGCTTCAATTTGGCTTTTGAATCACCTAAATTAAAGTTATATCGAGGGAGATATGATTTTTCAAAATTGATACAAAATCTGTTCAAATCCCGACGAGGGCAATGCCGAAAACTAGTACCCTGGGCAGGGGCCACACCGACTAGGCGGAGGCCCCTCCAAAATCTGGCTCCCCGGGCAGGCACCTTACGACATGCATATCTCACAAGCTAGAATGAGTTATTCGACTTACCATATATGAATTTGGGGTAGGAGAAGCTACTCTATTCAAATAACACGGTTATTTCGCAAGATTTCATCATGTTAATGGTTAAAAAGTCCATTTTACTTATATTTTTACTATTTATAGTAAATTTTATTTAATTATAGTTCTTCATCTTTGAGCCTTAGAATTTATGTCTAAAATGAAAGTACGTAAAAAAATTAGAAGAATAAAGTGGTGAAAGGTGAGATTTTGGAGAAAATGAGTTAGAAGGGGAGATTCTAAAGGTTAATGGGCCTAAGAAGAAATGAGATTTGAAAGATTAGCCTAGAGAGGGGACTTCTCGTGGAAAAAGATTAGATTTAGAAGAGAGAGTTGACAAACCGTTGACGACGACCCTGAGTTGGTTGTACTTCTGGGTCTGTTTGTTGGGTAGTATTACCCACATTGTGGGGGTCAGCTATCCCTTGATGACCTTGTTATTCATCAGGAGCGAGAGGATCCCTCTTAACTAGGCCGCCATGGGGTAGGCGGTCAAAGCGGCCCTCTCCCCATTTTTCTCTGCTTCCTCAGTGTCACGTCCCAAACTCAGAAACCGGGCTCACAAAATTTTTGATTGCCGAATCCGGCGCCGACAGCCTCCGTAGTACCCCATTCTCGGCTCCCGGCACCCATATACCAGGTTCCGATCCTAGGATGCTATAAGGAGAATTTCTAATATCCATTTGATTCATAATGAGCATAACATAAGCATAACCCACGAACAATAACCACAAGAACACCATCACAAAATTCACTATAATCAAAAACTTTTGAGTACAATGCGTCTGAAGGAAAATATAAGATAATGCAAATAACGAAAACTCCAAAAGCTCGACTGTATGCTCCTGCTGCTACTATGCTACAGCTGCGTCCTGGCGTCACCCGCACGCATCAATCGTGCATAAGCTTATAGAAAGCTTAGAGGGCAGTGTAAGTGTATGCGCAATATGAGCGTGCTCAGAATGCAAGGTCAGAGTAATGTGAAATAATGCTGATGAGTACATGAATGCAAATCAGTCATACCAAGGCTATGCAGTGTAGGATATGAATGCTATCGGTCATATCAAGACCATGTGATGCGAGATGCAACTTAAGCATGCCAATTCAAATCCACATATCAGTACAGTTCTCATTCTGAATAATCACCGGGGTCAAGTACACTCTACGCCAGTTTGTCACCCCTATCCGAACGCATAACTGGGAGAGCGAAAGAGACCTCACTATCTGCCTACCAATATCGGGCCTGACTCGTCGATAGAGAACTTATTCCTCAAGCTGGTTAAACTCAACCTAGAGATTGCTCCCTCACTCAAGCGGGTAAGGTCACACCCCTTTTCAACCGACCACGACACAGTGGGAGATGCGGTCTACTGGTATACAACCATCGCGCACTCGTGTATCCACTTGGTCCCAACGTTGGAGTCATCCTCTGGTACCATCGGGTTTAGAAATTTTCACCTAGGAACATCTATGACGCTCATATGCTAGAACCAAACATTTTTGGTACCCAATTCAACCACCCACGATGCATCTGTGGAGGCTTTGGCCCTGTTGTCGCTATGGCATATAATAGCTACAATCATACAAATGCAAGTGCATGAGTCACACTACCAGTCATGCAACAGTCCTACGTGTACCATGCGCTCATGTAGGGCAACTCTGCCTATCAGGGAGCCCATAAACAGTACTTCAAAGGCATATGCTATGATCAGTCACTCGTCATATCAGTCATACATATGATTCATATGATCATGAATCATGGATCTATACTAAACATATATATAAAGATGGGCTTTGTGTATAACGAAGATGGGCCTAGACGGTCTACTCGCTACAAGTATGGGCCTATCAGTGGGCCTTAAGGAGAGTGACAATGCAGACATTTAACCAACATTATCCCTACAATGTGGGCGTCAAACCATCATTGCTCCCAAGGCATAGCCCATTACAATAGTCAACTCATAAACCATGGTAGAATCCCATTATAATGGACCTCATGTACATCCCATTGGGCCTCGACCCAATGGCCTTCAATACATCAAATGGGCCCCAAACCATGGTCTTATATATATATATATCAAAGTGGGCCTTAGTGGATGGACACAAATACATTAAGATGAGCCTCAACAAATGGCTTCATACAAATCAAGGTAGCCTCAACAATGGGCCTATAAACTCCTCAAGTTGGGCCTTAATACATGGGTCCATATGTATCAAAGTGGGCCTTAAAATAATCCCCAAATGGTTATACAGTTTGGATGAAACACATGCATTATGGAGGATCCCATAGGGATGGAAAGGATGGTCGGCAACAATGAAAAACATACCTTATAGTGGGGCTCATAGTAATGGAGGGTTTGGATTACAATACATACATAAGTGGGTCCCATGTGGGGCCCACCATAAGGTTTATTTTCCACCCAACCAGTTGATAAGGTCACATAAGTTTGGGCCCACCAAAAATGTTTATTTTCCACCCAAAACTATCCATAAGGTCACATGGGTTTGGACCCACTAAAATGTTTATTTTCCATCCAAACTGGGGCCCAACATGATGTTTATTTTTCATCCAAACTGGTCATAGGGTCACATGGGCCTAGGGCCCACGTAATATTTATTTGCAATCCAATCTATTCATAAGGTCTCACGGACCTTGGGCCCACCGCAATATTTATTTGCCACCCACGTTGTTCATAGGGCCACACAGTCAGGGAGGGGGCCCACTGTAATGTTTATTTGCCAAATAACCTGTTCATAAGGTTACGTGGGCCAGGGAGCCCATCGTGATGTTTATTTCCACCCAACCTATTGATATGGTCACGTGGACCAGGGAGCCCATCATGATGTGGTTCACAAATCCAGCCCACCCATTAGGTGCGTCCCACTTGGTTGAGGGTTCGGACCAAGTTTCAGCGGCATCCAAATTCCAGGTAGGCCCCACCAAGTGATTTTATATATTTTAGGCATGTCTTCACATGATTTTAGATGGTATGGCCCACCTAAGTTCTGCATACCGCTGATTTTTGGCAGGGGGGCCACTGCCCTATGGGCCCACCCAATGCACAGTGTTGATGTTCGAATTGCATCATAGTGGGGCCCATAGTTTGGGCCATGAGGCCCAGCCGGTCCGTCCGCCCGCCTCTGACAGTGGCAGCATCTTCCTTTCCTTTCTTTTTTTTTTTAAAACCAGTAATCTCGTGGTTTTTGACAGGTGGGGCCCGCATCTGAAAAATTCGGTCCAACCATTGGATTCTATGGCCCCTGATCAACCCAATGAGACCAATATGTGGCGTGTTTTTGGCAAATAGAATAGTTAAGGTGGGTTTTAGTGGTTGTACCGCTATTTCCTTTGGTATGACCTGCCCGAGAATCAGATTGGTCTCAAATTTTGGCTCAACGCCTAAAGTTGGCTGAGAAATGGAATGGACGGCATGGATTGCATACATACATCATGGTGGGGCCTGCAAGGGTGGCCCATCATTTCTCTTCCTTTTCTTTTTTTTTAAAAAAAATCTTGTAAGTACACACCCCTGTCAGTATACAACTCCATGTTAGCCACGCCCGTCTAGCGTCCCTGGACACTGGACGACCTAGGTAAACACATGCATTGTGGTGGGTCCCACACGGGACGTGGCCCACCATCCTAGTCAAGGTGGGTCCCACATAAACATGACCCACTTGGTTTGGATCAATTTGATACTTGTGTTTCTCCTTCATCTTGGCCGTCCAATGGACCCATTGTAAGGTGGGCCTCACGATCGGTCGGTCAAGATCATCTTGCACCGTGGTGGCCACAAGGCATCATACAAAGGAAAGAGAGAGAGAGAGAGAGAGAGAGAGAGAGAGAGAGAGAGAGACGGTGATAAAGGGGAGGGTCCCCGCCACTATAGGGTCCTACAACAAGTGGACCTTTAAAATTTGAAATGAAGGATGATCACCCACCTCTTGCACTCCTCCTTGCTCCTTAAGGCTTGTATACACCTATGTTCAACGTTCAACGGTGGCGATGGAGTTTTGATGGTGAGGATGAGAGATGAGAGGGTGGGCCACACTTGGGCTTTGGGAGAGAAAGCTTGGACGTGGGATGTTGCTTGGGAGAGATTTTTGAGAAATGAGGGAGAGAGAGAAGTGATGGGATGATAAGGATGGGTGAGGTGTGATGGGTGACGGGTTGAGTGATGGATGTAAGGAAGGGATGAGTGGAGAGAGAGAGTTGACTTTGGGAATAGGGAGGGATGGGTTGTTGTACTTGAGGTATGGAGTGACTTGACTTGTACTTGACATTGATTGATTGATTGATTAATAGGACATATCATAGAGATTCTCTCAGAATTCGTATGCGCGACGTTTTTCTCGAAATAAACGCGGGCCTACATCTTCTACCCTGGGTATAGGTTTGCTGCGTGAGTCGCGGCGTTAGAACCGCTGCGACGGTGGTCGCTAAGGTATAGGTTTCGGTTTTAGCCGACTTTGGCATACAGGTCTCGTCTTAAGATCGCGCGCAAACATCAGAAACGGGTCAAGAATTGCCAAATTTCAACATGAAGGACCGTGGATGCCAACGGAACGGTACGGACTAGGACACGGGTATTACACTCAGTTTTCTCCTTATTTTCATCCTCGTCATCTTCATCGTCCCCCTCCTCTTCTTCGTCTTGAATCCCAAAAGGGCCGCCGTTCACTTAATGGTCTAGGTAGGTCAGAAATCTCACAAGCTCAAGGCGGAGATGACTCAGCCCATTAAAACTGAAATGGGAGTATGTCCTACCTCGGATCGGATTATCGGACGTGCAATGCACATGTCTGGGGCAATGTGTGATACTTGAGCTACTTGACTCCTCGACATTGGGTAGTATTGCCTCCAATCTTTGAATTCCCAACTACAAGTGATTTAGATCACTGCTTATGATCTAAGTCTTTTTTATACCTGAACCCTTGGCTAAGACTTCAGTGCTCAGATTAGCTGGATGGCTTGGTCATAAGGTCTTATAAGTGTTGCTAAGCTCGATCGCTCCCTCCCACGTCAGTGAATGCATTATGACGAGTTCATAATCCACAGCCCAATTTAATCCAAATCATTGCTCTGATATCATCTGTAACACCCTGGGTTTTCAGGGGCCATATAAGAATTCAGCTCCCGAATTCCCATGTGCCACGAGTGCACTAATGGGCTTCAGATTTTAATTACATTTGGATGATCGCATAAACAATGGAGAGTTTAGTAAGGAATGAAGCATAAATAAATTATAAAGCAGTATTAAGTGCCACTAAATATAAAATTATCCAAACCACAAATTCAAAATCTTCTAAATAGGGAACTAATCCCACCCATATATGACCCAAAGTGACTAGAGCTTTGACCTATACCCCACGGTAGCCCAAACTCAAACTAAAAGGATCCGCCGAAAGTCTGGAAGTAGGCAAGCTCCTCTTCCTCATCCATGCTCACCCCGTTCAGCTCGTCGAGCTCCGCCTCACCTGCATCTAATAACGTGTCCGGTTGGTGTTTTAAAACACCATCCCAAAGTAGGAGTGAGTAACTAACTCAGTGAGTATCATTACCCATAAGTTACATCAAATAACAATTCCATGATGAATTCAATGAAAAGTATAAATTCATAAATCACTAACTAGTTTTTGTTAATGTGTATGCATGAGTTATGTATGATGCATGACCTCACCCACAACACTTCCTTGAGTGACATCGTCTTACGATCGCGCATGACCAACACTCCCTCATTACAACCTCAATTGTCGAGTCATCAAATCTTTGCTAATGCGATGCATGAATAATATAATAGCTAAGTTTTTAGTTAATTTCGTTCATCCAGCAGGTTGGGAAAACTGCTACACCCCGATGATATCAATGCTCTCATCCATTTATGAGGCCAGGACCCCTCAAAGTGCGAGGCTAAGACCCCGTGATCCTTAATCACATCGGAGTCCCCACCCCCGATTGCAAGCTCGTGGGAAGTGCTGGGAAGCAGGATCGCTCGTGGTCACTACGAGGAGGCCCGTCACCCCAGCATTCGCCGACAGCTTGAACATAGTGTCTCATTCCGCCATGCCAGGCTCACGAGATTGTGGATCAGTTTCTAGCTGTTGTCAGTGGGCGTCAATGGGCGAGGGGTGTTACAGGTTCCAAACAGGCGTGAGAAAATAAGGTTAACAAACATGGTTGGTCAATCGGTGGATTAGACCGCCCAAGTTCAGGCGAGCACGCAATGCATGAAATCGGGTGCAAGCCACCCATGTAGTCCCACTATCATCGCCCGTTTGCGTCCGCCCAAATCAGTCAGACTAGTCACGGGACGGCCCAATCAACGGGGCTGCCCTTACAATTCGCAGATTCCTAACCAACCCATAGAAGGGGATATATTCAATAATAATTCTAAACACATAAGATTCATACTGAAGAACAGATGGAAACAAACATGTGATTAATCAAAACATAAAATTCATGATGAAAATAATGCAAACTACTCCTAATAGCGAAAAAATAGTCATGTGTGCTTGCGGTGTCGAATTTGCCCGAAGGACAAGGAATTTGCAAGTCAAACATACTGCAAGGGAAAACAAACATACATGCAACAAGGAAGGATGTAGAAAATAAGATGCACAAACAATATACAATTAAATTTTCAAGTCTAAACAAGTTGGAAACAAATCAAATATTAAATTTCAGCACATGCATGTTAGGTAGACTTATCAGACAAGATTCTTATTAAATTTTCCTCTAAGCTATACATGCCCAACAAGCTAACATCCATAATCATTAAATCTATCCTGAAACTGGTACCTGGCCACCTAAGGATAATGATCCACACTTATAAGTCGTCGAGGGCTTGCGAAATCATCTTAGGGGTGTTGGACTCGCAGGAGGGTTTGCCGAGGTCCTGAGTCAGATGCACCCGCATGTTAGGATACATGCAAGGGTCTAGCTTACAAAATGCATATATGGAGAAGAATGGTGATTACTTGAGAATCTTGCTCTTGTGGTCAATGCAAGGTTCCTATGGAGAAAAGGTAGGAGGTCCTTCAAGCTTCTAAATTCCTTGGCCCCACCTCCTTCTACCTCTCCTTTTTCTTCCTTCTCTCTTCTCTCTCTATTCTCTCTCTTCTCTCTCCCGTGTTGCTAGAACTTGCTGTGGAAGTGAGTGAGAGAGAGGGAGTGTTAAAAGGTTTTATTTCCTGGATTTAGGCCAGATGGCCCTGAGTTATATAATATCCTTTCAATGACCCTGTGAGACCCCTTTTTGGCCACTGTGGCCACCTTGATGGGCCCCTGACCAGCAAATTTTTAAGATAGGTGCCTTATGGCTCGATGAAGGGCTGTACAAAATTTGGAAGCAAATGGATGCGGAGTTTTTCTGTATGGCTCTGATTCTCCAATGGCCCTACGAGGCCCAGTTTTAGTTGTTGGGACCACCCTGATGTACCCTTGGCTAAGAAATCTATAGGATAAATGCTCTATGGTTTGATGAAGGGTTGTACAAAGTTTGACGGTAAACGGATGCTGGGTTTTACCGCACGGGTCCGATTTACGATCAACGGTCATCATCCCTCGATCGGGGTCCAGACTCTGCGGACGAGTGTGCGAAATTAATTTCAACCTTTGGCGTAAATTTAGAATAGATCCAATGGCTGAAATGCCCCATACTAATATATCAAGAAAAGAGCCCGTGATTTTGAGTTTCAAGTCTCAGGCCAAGATTATCGCGAGTTGCACTTGGCAAGTGCCGACTGGACGACGCGAGAATCTCATTTTCAGGTGTCATCTAAGTCCGTAGTTCGCGACGGACCACAAGCCCAGTAAGGCAAACATTACTCTAAAATTTTGGAGCTACTGGCCCACTAATGGGCGGTTTAGATCTTGTTTGGGTAATTGGAGCATTTCTGGAGTAAATTGGGTAGGAAAATTTCTTAGGTACAGTTGTTGAGGTATAGATTGAATAAGTTCACAATATGGCCTACTCGAAATTAGTGAAAATGGTGATTCGGTCCTAATCACTTTAAACTATAGGTTTTAGGCTAAAAGAGTGACTGGGTTGACTTGGTTTATTAATTTAAGTCTGAGCCATAGCTGACTCGGCTTTGGTTAGATCTTTAATTTAGTTATGATTATCTTGATTAGTTAGCTGTCACACCCCAAACCTGAAAATCAGATTCACAGGAATTCGGATCTCCGAATCCAGTGCAGATAGCCTCCGTAGTGCCCCATTCTCGGTTCCTGGCAATCATATGCCAGATTCCGATCCTTGGATCCTACAAAGAGGATTTTCAGAATGAAATTTTTTTTTGTAATAGAGCATAACCACGAGCATAACCAAGTCACAAAACAACATCACGACATATCCACTATATCAAAAACTTTAACTATAATGCAGAAAGAGAAATACAAGATAATCAAAAAGCTCCAAAATGACCTGATACACGCTCCTGCCTCAGCGCTGCTGCTGTCCAATGACATTTGCACGCAACAGTCGTACATGAGCTTACAAAAGCTTAGAGGGTGGTGTAAGTGTGTGCGTAAGGCAAGTGCCAATGTATATAATAACAGAGTAATGTGGAAATATGCGGGTAAGTCTAAGAATAAAACTAACCATATCAATGTTATGTGATGCAAAGCATGAATGCTATCAGCCATACCAAGGCCATGCGATGCGAGGCATGAATACCATCGGCCACACCGATATAATGCGAGGCCTACACAGCCGAATGTCATATTCGAAATGTAATCCAAGTAAGTCGGTGCTCATCAAGTACACATATCAGTACAGTTCCTCTGTGGATATCACCGGGGTCTAATATACTTCGCAGTAACTGCCACCTCCCTAGCTGCACAGTCAAGCAAGCGGAATAGACCTCACTATCCTCCTGATTAGTAGTCTGCCAATACCTACCCGGCTCGTCGATAACGGACTCATTTGCGAGCTGGTCAAACTCAGCCTAGTTTAAAGCTCCCTCACTCAGGCGGATAAGGCCACACCCCCTTCCAACCGACCACGACATAGTGAAAGATGCGACCTACTGGTATTCGGCACTCGAACGCTTTTGTATCCACTTGGTCTAGACGTTGGAGCATCTCCTGGTACTAAAAAGGTTCTAGGACTTTCACCCAAGGACATCCTAAGTGCCTACAGTGCTAGAATAAAATATTTTCGGTATCCAATACGGCCATCCACGATGTGCCTGTGGAGGCCACGACCCTCATGTCGCTAGGGCATGCAGTGATCAAGTCACACACATGCAAGATGCATGAGTCACACCGTACGGTCATGCAGTAATCCTGCACGTACAGCGCGATACTATGGGGCACTCTATCTCATAAGGAGTCCTGTAAATGGTTTGCCCAATGACATATGTTATGATCAGTCACCACTCATATCAAGCATACATATGATACGTATGGTCATGACTCATGGGGTTATACTAGGCATATTTTAAAGTAATGAACTATCCTTACAAAGCAGATGGACCAAGACGGCCTACACATAACTAGTATGGGCCTATTAGTGGGCCCTAGGGAGAGTCGTAATGCGAACGTTTAACCAACATTGCCTCACAATGTGGACATCAAACCAACATTGCTCCCAAGGCATGACCCGCCATAAAACATCATTACATAAGCCATGGGGAATCACACATTGCAATAGACCCTAAGGACATCCTGTTGGGCCTCGACCCATGATCCTTGGATACATTGAATGGGCTATATCACATGGGCCTTATATTCATCAAATGGGCTGCATTAATGGGCCTCACCAACGAGCCTTATGTACATTGCAATGGTCCATAACCCATGGGCCTTGAAATACATCATAATGGGCCTCATGGTATGAGCCTTACATTTATATAAAAGTGGGCCTCAACAACGACCTCATAAACCCCAAGGTGGACCTCAACAATGGGCTATAAATATAGGCTACAAATGCATCAAGATGGGCCTCCACGAATGGCCACAAGTACATCTATATGGGCACCATCACATGGGCCTTATATAAATCAATGGACCACACCAATGGGCCCTACATATACTTCAATTGGGCCATGCCAATGGGCCCCATGTATACATCAAATGGGCCACACCCTAAATATAAGTGTGATAATGATTTCCACCATTAAAATTCCTAAGGCCCACCATATAACATATGTTTCCCAAACAACCTATTCATAAATTAACATAGTGATAAATGGAGTGGAGATAAATATCAGCTTAATATACCATGGTCCTTTAGAAATTTTGAACAGTGGACGTCATTGTCCACTATTTTAAGTTGTGAGATCCACCGTTCAAAATTAACATAGTGAGATACATGTCTAGTACATGGATGGTTAGGATATAACACATGCCACATGGTCAGGGCCCACCATAACTTTGATTTTTCCATCAAATCTTTTCATAAAGTCTTAAAGACCTGAATTAAAATAAATTTCATATTGATCCAAAAATTATGTGACAACAAAAAAAAGGCTTCAATGGCAGATCCTTAAACCCCACTGCTTTTACTGTGTGGTCCACTTGATAGGAAGATCTAAGCCTTAAAATGAACTTCCAAAATGGTTGGACGGATTGGAAGCGACGCATGCATCATTGTGGACCCTTGAGATGAACAGCACATACATCAAGGTGGGGTCCATATCCCCTGGACTGGACAGAGTAGGTAAAATACTTACATCAGAGGCTCCACCGTCCATTGTTGGACAGTGGACAACGTGAATAAAACATATACATCATGTATGGTGGCGTGGATATAATACATACATCTGTGGGTCCCACGTGGGGCCCACCATAACGTTTACTTTCCATCCAACCTTTTGGTAAGGCCACAAGGACCTGGATGAATATGAAACACAAATATCAGATTGATTCAAAACTTCCATGGGCCCAAAAAGGGTTTCAATGGTAGAGTTCAATCACTGCTGCTTCTTGTGATGTGGGCCACTTGAACCATAGATGGAGCTGAATTTTGGCGGGGCCCCACAGACCTAAGGGGCCTACGGAATGGACGGAGTGGATATACAACATACATCATAGTGGGGCCCACGGCTGGGACCGTGGGTCCCTGGACGTCCGCCCGCCCACCAGCACGGGACGCCTGCGCGTCCTGACAGGCAGCAGCGTCTGCTGCTTGTTTCCTTTTTTTAAAAAATACAGTTTTTCCGCAGTTTTTCAGGTGTGGGGCCCGCGTATGATGGATCCACTCCACCCAATGGCCCCTATGGCTCAAGACAAGCCAAACGAATCCGATATTGCATATTTTTTTGGCTCAAGGTGGGCCCTAGTCAATTTTTAACGGTAAAAATCAGTATCTTCTATGTTATGGCCCACCAGAAAAATCAGATTGAGTTCATTTTCTGACTCAACGCATAAAACAATCTGAAAAATAGGATGAACGGCATGGATTTCATTCATGCATCGAGGTGGGGCCTACATGAGCAATCCACCCCAAAACCAAGAAAATCTCTCTCTTTTTCTTTTTTTTTTCTTTTTGCAGCAATTCACGTCCAGCGTCCCTGGACACTGGACGACTTGGCCATAGCACATATATATGTAAGGTGGGCCCCACGTGGACGTGGGCCACCTATATAAATCCAATGTTTGTGTTTTTCCATTATCAAAGGATAGGGCCCACATGGTTGGTCGGCCATGGGGTCCACTTGATGGATAGTTGGGACACCACATACACTCATCATGCGGGCCACAAAATAATCAAATGAAGGAGAGAGAGAGAGAGAGAGAGAGAGAGAGAGAGAGAGACACGTGTGATGGAGGGACCCCGACACTATGGGCCCTCCCTTGAAATTAATCATACATCAAATGGGTCTCAATGCATGTGGGCTCATTAAATCAAAATCCAACGGTGGAGATTTCTTCTCCACTAAAATAAACGGTCTAGATGACCTTTATTCAAACTAGGAAAGTAAACATCATGATGGGATCCATGGAGAATGGCCCCATCATGGAATGATATTGATAATCAAGGTGGGCCATCGGCCACATCTTAGGGTCCAAAGTGAGATCCATACCATTGATCGGTAGGCCTCACTTGGCCCATCTTAAAAATATGAAAAACTACCCTATTAGAGCACCCACCTATTGATCTTCTCGGTCCGTTGGATCGTCTATCTCCTTGTGCTTCTCTTTGATGGTGGAAGATGGGAGATGGATGGCTAGGATGGAAGATCTTGGAAAGAGAAAGTGGGCCACACAAACTCTCTCTTCTCTCACTTGGAAGCTTGGACATGGGATGCTCTTGCTTGGCTTGGAAATGTTGAGAAATGAGAGGGGGAGAGAGAGTTGTAAGGAGAAGTGATGGGAGATGGGTGATGGATGTGAGTGATGGGTGAGGTGATGGATTAGTTGACTTTTGGGTTTGCTTAACTTGTGGAGAAAGGAAGCATGGGTGTTTTGTACTTGACATGAGAGGTGATTGATGGGATTGATGGGACATGTTGTAGAGATTCTCTTGAAATTGCAAACACGCTGCGTTTTCTCAAAATAAACGCCATCTCACATCTCTTAGTCAGGGTATCGGATCGGTACATGAGTCGCAGCATTGGAACCGCGGTGACTGTGCGGTCGCCATGATACAAGTCTTGGATTAAGTCGACTCAAATCTACAGGACATAACTTAGGGTCATGCGTAAATGTCGATTATCGGTCGCAGGTTGCCAGAATTCGACAGGAAGGATCACGGGAGTTGACGGATCAATACGGATTAGGATGCGGGTCTTACATTAGCGATGGGTCGGTTATATTCAGACCCTATGTAAATAAATCATGGGGATAAACTTAATGTTTAAGTGATCGGTTGGGTTCATTAGTTTTCTACGGTTGATCAATATTATTTATACAATTCTTTATTGGTACCAACCATGTATAAGCTCGCCTCGAGCGTCGATGGTTCGTAAGTGATGACGTGGCTAGTTATTTTAAGGATTTTTGGCAGACCTAAAATGGCAAAAATTTAGGGTGTTACATAAATAGTAAGGTACTCAACGCCCCACTTATTGAGACAAAATTTTCTTCTCTCCTTTTTGATATAAGAATATTCCTAACATAAAAAAAAAAATTTGAGTTTTTACAAATCTCTTTTATATATATCTATATATAATTTTGTATTGAAAATATTTTTAATCAAAACATTTTTCTAAGCAGATCGACTCCAAATTTTGCAGGGGTGCTCCTGAGGTGGCATATTCCCCCTAGTAATCTCATATTTGTTTTGTTGTGTTCCTAAATGTTAATAGGTGTAACGCCTCGAAAATCGGCATCCGAGTACATAAACTCTGGTCTCGAGTTTCCGGGTGTTAACCAAATGAAAACGCACGTGTGTCCTCATTCAAATTCAAATTCATTTCACACACATAATCAGAGTTACGCAATTCGACTTAGGGGAAGCAAGGTAGAGATAACAAAAGATTTAGAAATATAAGGCTAAGATTCAAAAATACAATTTCAATCGTAATGATCACCCAAAATGGGAATTATACAAGCCACAACGAACATGCGACAAAATTTACACACAAAGGGCAGAACTAAAATAAACGCAAGGTCTTCTAGCTTCGCCCGACGCTCCCAAGGCATCATGGCAAAAGTGCAAGCCGACCAAAGTCTACCCACTGGAGGCTTCAATAGAACTTGCATCAACAGCAATGCCTGGTTGGTGTTTTAAAACACCGTCCCAGGTGGGAGTGAGTAGCTAACTCAGCGGTTCCATTAGTTCTAAGTTACATATGTTATCAACTCAATCAATGCAGTTAATGATAAACAAGACATCAAGCATTTCCTAAAGACTCTTTTTAAGTGTTTGAATGAGATTATGAAATGATGCATGCACTTTTCAATCCAACACTCCCTCATATGCAAATTCAACACCTATTTCATAAATGTTAACAATCCCTCATCATGCGACTCCAATGCTAAATCGCTAAATCATATCTAATGCAATGTGATTGATGCGTATGTTAGCCGAGTAATTATTAAGTTCCATTCATACAACATATTGACGAATCTAGGATACTAATGTTATATCACGAATCCTTATTTGGATCACGTGAATCGTTATCGCAATAGCGATTCCTTGCCAGTGTCCCTTAATCCAACTTTAGGTATCTCTCACTTATCTTACCAATCAACAATTTCAAAGATACAACATGATATTCAAATGTATGAGAATCAACCCAGTATGAGTCGTCACCCAAACACCAAGTATGATCACTCAGTTTCGAGGTACGGGCTTATCACATAAAACCAAAAACACATAAAGAAAATGTCTCGTCACCCAATTTCATTTATGCCCGGGTTGTTCGAACTATACTCTGGCATGGAACCATCGGTCGGGTAATTTAACGAGGGTCATTTGAACAATGACATATCACCTCCATTAGTGCTCACTGATCATTACGGGGAGGCTCATCACCCCTGCGTATGCCGACAGCTCGGACACAGTGTCACCATGCCCGGTTCATGAGTCTCAGGGGGATCGTATCATACTTACGGTTATGAATGAACCATCTATTGGGAACGCGGTATCCTAGATTCAATTTAGACGTGTCATACATTTTGAATATATATGATCAGTCAGCTAGTGGACTAATTCAATTGACCTTGGAGAACCCAACGAAACTAACATTGGGTGCAAGCATCCCATGTAGTGCAGCTACTGTCGGTCGTCCATGTTCACCCGGGTCAATCAAACAAGCCTAAGGTGGCTAGCTTAACTAGAGTCACCCCTTAGTTTAGGCGATTTACCGACTGACCCAACATTGTAAGCAACCTAAGCATCACTACAAACTTAGTAATTCGTCATGCCATCAACATAAATTCAATGACACAACCACATAGGCATTTTATCAAACATGAGAGCATGCATAGAACACTCATCTAATCACTTAGGCATTTTATCAAACATGTGAGCCTTTATGGAATAATACATTTACTAGAGCATTTAATCAAACATATAAGCATCAACAAATCAACACATCAAATCAAGCATTTAACCAAACATGTGAACATCATTAAAATAACGCATTTAATCACCTGGGCATTTTATCAAACATGTAAGCATCCATAAACAACCAATTACACATATTGTAATTAAACTCGAAATATAGACAGGCTAGATATTTACAAACCATTCACCACAAGACATCATTAACTGAGACCGTCAAAGGTCGATAAATGGAAACCTAGCCATAATAGTCTGTACCTTGTGACAATTCGCCCAACTCACAGTGCTCGTAGGGTTAGGGTGATAGGAAAAATCCACCAAGTCTAAATAATCATACAAACAATTATAAGGATTAGAAAACCTAACCCAAAAGACTAGATTAGATAGTAAAATCTATTTTTTACCTCCAATCGCCATCAAGAGAACTCCACAAATTATCAATGAGCAGTAAGGTGGCTAGAGAGGGTGGAAGTGCACCAACACCCACACCCTAAGCTCTCTCTCCTCCTTTCTCCTCTTTCTCCTCCCTTTCTTCATTTTTCTCTTGTTGAAATTTATATGGGAGGAGAGGATGCCCAAATGAAGGCTTTATATAGTAGCAGAAATCGTGAAAAGGGCCTCAATGGCCCTTTATTCATTATATTAACCCTAAAGGGGGTTGTTTCCAACCAATGTGACCCACTGGGAGATGTATAGGTCAATCTAAGCCATGGGATAAGTGCCCGACTAGGCGATCTATGTTTGGACATAACCATCTGATGATCGGACATGTCAATCAACCGAAAAAGGCCCTAACTCACATCAACAGTCACCAAGCGTCAATCGGGTCTATAATATACGGACATATGTAAAGAAATGTCTTTAGTCAACACCCCGACTTCGATCATGAATTGACGGTCCTAAAGTTACAACTTTATGAAAGAACAAATGTGTTTATTTTACTTAAGTTCCATATTTTCATATAAGGTATTCATACAACCCAAGCACTTGATTTGTGAGTCTAATTTGAATGATTCGAGATGCAATCTCAGCTCAATATCTCGTGATGGACGTCAAGCCCACTAAGATGAACATATTTATATAACATCGGGTTTAGTGACCTACTAACGAGTGGTCTAGAGCTTGTTTAGATAATCATGGCATTTTTAGAATGAATTGGGTAGTGAGATTTCTCGTGCGCAATGATTAAGGGTTTGGATTAGCTAAGTTCATAGTGTGGCCTATTCGCAACTAGTAGAAATGACGATTCAATTATAATCACTCTAAACCGTTGGTTCTTAGGCTAAAAGGATATTGGGTCAGTTTGGTTTGTTGATTAAGATTTGACCTCTAGTTGTCCTGACTTTAGGTGAGTCTTTATTTAGTTGTGGTTGCCTTAATTAGTCAGTGATAGGTCAACTAGATTTGGGCCCCATGTAAACAAATCATGTGGCTAAACTCGATGTTTAAGTGACCGGTCGGATTCGTTGGCTTCCTATAGTTGATTAATTAAATTTGTGCGGTTCTTAATTGGTACCATCTGCAGATAAGCTAACATCGAGTGTTAATGGTCAGTAAGTGACAATATAAATTAATTATAATAAAAATTTTCAAGAGTTTTTGAAATTCCAGGACGTTACAATAGTCCTTGACTATATTTGGACTTTTGACTAGATTGACTAGGTTTGATTGGATTGACAAGGTGCTCTAATTAACTTATCAGCCTTGGGTGGGATGTATACAATTTTCTTCAATTAAAAGTTACAACTTAACCTCCAGTGATATGAAAGAAGAAACTTCTATTTCCTACTATTTCTATCATAAGGATATGAAAATTTCGATCTCCACAAAGGAGATGTGAAGGAGGACAAAGATCTTTAGAGAAAGCTAACTTTTTCCGAGCTTCAAAGTTCATCAATGGCTAAATAAAAACATTACACCATTTTCTATTTTCCTTCCATTGGTCTATGATAATTTTGAAAAACTAGATTTCCAACTTGCAATAGGCAACAAAACGGTGAAAGCAGTTAGCTGCTGCAGAGGATGGCCTCATGTCCAAATGCAAATAATAATAATAATAAATAAATAAATAAACAATAATAATAAAATCCACAGAAATCACTCGCAGATGGGTGTGATTTTCTTTTCACGTAGATCATGGGTGTGATTTTCATCGCAGGTGATCATCATGGTGTGGCCCACCCCTTGCATGCATGAAACGTCCGTAAGAGGGAAAAAAATAAAATTCCAACTTTATGATTTCATTACGTATCCCCAGGTGCATGGGTTCCACCTAACAGAGATTCAGATGCCTTTACACAACTGGCCCCCGGAGGTGGATTTGCGCGGACGGAAACAGAGGGCGGCTGGCAAGCCGTTGGCCTACACACACGTCAATCCTGACCATTCGAATGGCTAGACTCGTTAAATAACAAAAACACCAAATTCATTGGTCAACCTCAACCGTCAAATTGGCGGCAACCAAATTGACGGGTGTGATGGAAAAGAAGATTTGCAGAGTAGGCATTGTGGGACCCAACGTGATGCATGTGTGTTATATCCACGCCGTCCATCTTTTTTTTCAGCTCATTTTAATGATTGAACACAAGAATTCGGCACTCCGAAGCTCAAGCGGATTGCACCATAGGAAACAGTGGTCATAGTAACACCATCCGTGGAAACCTAATTTCTAGGCGACGACATTTAGTCATCCAACCTGTTGATAAGGTCACTCAGATCTGGATAAAGGGGAAAACACAAATATCTGTCCGTTCGAAAACTTTAGTAGCTCTCAAGAAGTTTTTAACGGTGGCCGTTTAATCACCACTATTTCCTGTGGTGTGTTCCATTTGAGCTTGACATCTGCTTATTGGTCCCAGTTTAAAATGTGGAGGCAAAATGGCACGTGCACACCTTTCCACACATGTCATGGCCATCTAATCAGAACCGTCCATGTGATGGGGCATACCATGAAACCTGAAGAGGCTAATTTTCACCCTGTTCTAAAGCTCTAGTGGGCCATAACAAAGAGAAATGAAAATCTAAGAAGGAAACTGTTTTCTTTTTCCAATGGCCTACCAAATTTTGAATCAAAATATAAGTCGGGACTTAGAGTTTCATGGGGTGCTGCATCATGTGGACGGTTAAGATTTTGTAGTAACAAAAAGTACGAGGAGTTCTAAAAAAAAGTTTGGCATAAGTTGGGTGCGAACTGGTGGGTAGCTAAGCATTTGGATATATATATATATATATATATAAAAAGATTCTACGTGGTCCAGCTCATGAGAACTTTCCATAAAGTCGAGGTGCATGGGCTTCACTATCATGCATGTCCACCATAAACACCGTTCATTTGATGGTCCCCTTTAAATTATGGGATATCTTAAAAATCAGTCATATGTGAAACTCAGATGGGCTATACCATCTAAAATCATGTGAAAGCATGTAAAAGCACTTGATGGGGCCCACCTGAAATTTGGATGCATCTAAAACTTGGCTTAACCATTCATCCAAGTGGGACACACATAATGGATGGGCTGGATTTGTGAACCACACCTCAGTGGGCCTAACAAATTAAGCTCAATGTTTTAGTGGAGGGTAACCCCTCTTAACTTTCATATGTGGTGTGGCCCACACAAGTCACAAATTAACTTTATTTTTAAGCCTGAGGCCCACCATAGAATGGTGCATCTGACTAATGGGGGTAGATAGTCGACACACATCACAGTGGGGCCGACACAACTTGATCTCATGGGATGTTCCCACGAGCTCAAGACACATGCACACATATATATCTTTGGGCCACATCACATACAAAAGTTGAGACAGGTTACCCTCTATTGAAATATTCATAATCATTTGTTAGGCCTACAAATCCAGCCCATCCATTATGTGTGTCCCACTAGGATGAGGGGTCGGACTAAGTTTTAGAGGTATCCAAATTTTAAATGGGCCCCACCAAGTGCCTTTATATGTTTTAAGCATGTCTTCACATAATTTTAAATGGTATGGCCAACCTGAGTTCCATATACGGTTGATTTTTGGTATCCCATAATTTAAAGGGACTCATCAAATGCATAGTATTGATGTTCAACAAGCATCACAGTGGGGCCCACACAGCTCGAGCTCATGGGAAGTTCCCATGAGCTCGACAGCATTGAACCATTTCCTCTGTGTGTGTAGGGTAGAGCTCATGGGAACTTCTCATGAGGTTGAGCTATTTGGGCCCCACCATGATGTGTGTCAAACGTCTGCCCCATCAGTCAGATAAACCATCATATGGTGGGCCTTGGGCTTAAAAATAAAGTCAATCAATGACTTTTGTTGGCCACAACATGTACAAAAGTTGAGAGGGGTTACTCTCCCATTAAAATATTAATAATCATTTGTTGGGCCCACCGAGGTGTGGTGCACAAATCCAGACCATCCACTATGTGTGTCCCACTTGGGTGAGGGGTAACGCCAAATTTTCAGATGCATCCAAATTCTAGGTAGGCCCCACCAAGTGCTTTTATATGTTTTAAGCATGTCTTCACATGATTTTAGATGGTATGGCCCACCTAAGTTCCATATACGGGTGATTTTTGGCATATCTCATAATTTAAAAGGGACCCATCAAACGCACGGTGTTGATGTTCGACACGCATCACGATGGGGCATAAGGCTATGTGGAGCCCACAGACGTGTCTTATACATACCGTCCATCCATTTTAACAGCTCATGGCAGGGCATGAGCCCAGAATGAAGCATATCCTAAGCTCAAGTAGACCCCACTACAAGAAACATCTACCTTCCAAAACTTCTCATGGGGTCATAGAAGTTTTGGATCAAGCTTATATTCATGTTTTCCTTCATCGAAGTCCTTGTAACCTTATCAATGGGTTGGATGAGGTGACATAAGTTCAGATCAAGTTAAATATTTGAGTTTATATAACCTCATCATCGAGTTGGATGGCCAATAAATATTATGGTGGGCCCTAAGAAGGTTTCAACGGTGTAAGCTTATCCCTCGATAAGGTTAGATGGCATATAAACATCATGGTGGAAAAATGGACAGACGTGTGGATAAAATGCATGCGACCATGGCCCCATAGGAGACATAGGTGGTGTTGGGGTCCCACCAAAGTTAATCCACTTGGACGGGGCTGGTATGTACAATTCATGCAATTTATGGACACGGATTTGGTGAATCCCTAACTATAGGCCCACTATGATGTATATAACTTTCATCCACACCGTCCATCCGTTCTGAGAGCTCATTTTAGGGCATGATCCCAACATTAAAGCAGATCCAAATCTCAAGTAGGTAACATCAATTAGGTCGTTAAAAACCTTCTTATGGGCCATAAAAGTATCCACAAAAAGTTTTAAATTAAGCTGATATTTGTGTGGTCCCTTCGTCTAGGTCTTTGTGACCTTGTAATAGGTTGGATGGAAAATAAACATTCTGGTGGCCTTCGGGGAGTTTTTAATTGTGGGTACTTAATCACCACTGTTCCTATGGTGTGGTCCACCTAACATTTAGATGTACTTCATTTTTATGATCATGACTAAAATGAGCTATCAAAACAGATGTATGGCATTGATGCAAGGCACATATATCACCGTGGGCCCCGTAGTCAATGTTATGGGAAAATATAGCCGGACTACCTCCAGGACCGGCTTGGGCTGATGAGCACGTATCCTCACTACTTGTCCGAAAGAACTGAGCTTCACACCAACCAGTATGGCTTTAGAGTGATCAGCTCAGCAAATTGACGAGTATATCCCTCTACTCGGAACAAGGTGACAACCCAGACAAATGGGAGATCGGTAGCTGCGGACAAATGCAAGACTTTTGAGCTCTTCTCAACGATCAACCAATCGACACGGATAGATGAGGGTTCAATTCAGCTCGACACTAGAGTCTCTCGAAGATCAAACCGAGGAAGGCAGTGATGACGTGTCGAATGATGTCCAAAAATGTAAGGAAACTCCTCGACCCATACCATGACAATCCCCCTCATCGACATAAAGGATGTTGTGTCGACCCCTTTCCTTGGCTTGGCGAATGATCGTCTCCAAATGGGTGCAAATTCAGAGTAACCGCTGGCACCCATCACTCACACGTAACCGTCCACCACATAGTTATAAGGTAGCTGCCAACATCCATTACTCGCGCACATTTTACCTAGACGGTTAAGATCATGCCTAAGATGGCGAGCCACCTCGTCCCACAAATACTATAAAGGGATCCATCAACACAAAAAAGGCCATTCAATACGATCATGACTTAGATTTCTAGCCTGACTTTGACATCGGAGAGCCCCCTACTCTATCAGGGTCTCATTTATCTTCTTCTTGTGCGGGTGCTCGGAGGTCAAAAGAGGTGCTCAGAGGTCAAAAGAGGTGGTCCATATTCTTGCATCAAGGATCCACGCACATTGGATCCACCAAAGCCACGCATATAGAAAGTGGCCCATGGGCGCATCATCTATCAACCTATAACCTTTTAGTTGTCCAAAGATGGATCTGGACCGTCCAACTAGAAACCACCTCATGGATGGGCAGATGGGTCATAGCACAAATGGTAAATAGACAAGAAGTGCATGACTATTGGCCGATAAATGACCTTTCATTGCACGTCCGAGAGAGCTCTAGAAAAGTTATATAGATATGACAGTTACAAATAGCTTGTTGTGGCCCACCCATGAGATGTCCCACTCGTCAGTTGGTCTGGATTGCTCGTGACCAACCTTACAACTTAATGGTCGGTACCATCTACTTGACTGCTACAAGGTACCCGACGTTCCTTGAATCGGGTCTTCTTCTTCTTTTTTCTGCCCGTGTGAGGTGTCAACGGGCCGGGTCGGGCCTAAGAATTAAGATATCGAATAGGACTACTCCGGCGGCCCGACCCAAAACAGCTCAAAATCCAGTCCGAGACCTACCCCAGGCCCGGCCCATTGGCGGCCTGTACCGGTGCATGCTGGAATCCGGTGCATGTTATCGTGTGCGTATCTCACAGTTTTTAAATGGCGGCAACCGTTGTGTTTGTGAGAAATCCAACCCGTCCATCCGTTTTTACAGATCATTTTAGCACGTAGGACCAAAAAATAGGAGGATCCAAAACTCAAGTGAGCCAAACGAGTGGAAAAAGTGGGGATTGAATGACCACCGTCGAAACATTTTTGGGCCCATGAGATTTTTGTATGAGTCTAAGATTTTTCTTGTCTTCGGTTCATCCAAGTGAGAGTGACTTTATGAATGGTTTGGATGGCAGAAAAATATCAATGTGGGCCCTAAGAAGATTTCAATAGTAGCCATTTCTTTCCCTACCTTTTCATCTTGTGTGGCCCAACTGAGTTTTGGATCGGCCTAATTTCTACAGCTCATCGTAAATGAAATGTAAAAACGGAGGGACGGGGTGGATTTCTCGCAAACATTACGGTGGGCCTCGCGTAGCTTCCGAGTGCATGAATTTCCGGCGACAGAGACTGTCAGAGGAATTCCGCGTCTGCAGCCCGTCGGGAGAGGATAAGGTGTTACCCATGTACACTCTGGTGGGTGTTTCCTAACACTGGGGCCCACCTTGATGCCTGCGTTATATATCAACTCCATCCATAAGTTTTTTCAGATCATTTTATGGCATGATACCAAAAATAAAAAAATCCAAATCTCAAGTGGACCACACTAGGGGAACAGTGGTCATTCAAAGCCCTCCATTAAAGGCTTCCGAGGGTCTACAGTAATGTTTATTTTCCATCCAACCTTTGAATAAGGTCACCCATAACTAGACGAAGGGAAAACCCAAATATCAGCTTGATCCAAACTATTGTGGCCCACAAGAAGTTTTTAATGGTAAACGATTGCTGTTTCCCATGGTGCAGTCTACATGAAGTTTAGATCTCCTTCATCTTATGCATCATACCTTGAAATAATCCGGAAAAATTGATGGACCACGCGGATATATGATACATATATCAAGGTCGGCCCCACAGTCAGAGAAACACCCACTCTGGTGTTACTCGAGTAGAGGTGTACACAGTCAAACCGAGTCTAGTGTGGCATGACTCGACTTGGCTCGACAACTGGTTGACTTCAACTCGGTCTCAGCTTGGCTCCATATTTTAGTCTATTTGGTCAGTTTAGCTCGATTCGATTAATAGCTCAGGCTAAGTTAAGTCAAATCTATTTTAAAATCGAATCTATACAACATTTTCACAAACACATATAGTACACTTTTAATTTATCACTGAATGTAAAATAGTAATTATTATTTATAGATATTTCATCAAATACTTTGTAGGTAATATCACGATCAAGAAAAAAAAAATTAACATTTATTTTATATACATACCTCCCATGCCCGCCAACTGATAACTTATTAAGTTATTTCATCAAACAGTTGATGAGCAACATTCATATCAATGTAACCGAATTACCAAACTGATTTGATTTAAGTTGGGGTTCGGTACAGTTGAGCGTAGGCAAGCTGGAGCTCGTTTAGAATATTTTTTGAATTAAAAAAATCAACTCAACCAAGCTTTTTGAAGTCTGAGTCCGGTAATCTAACCAAGTTAACTCGGTTCATGTGCAACCCTATACCAGGTAACACCCAAATCTGCTCCCCAACCCATCCACTAATCAGGTATACATGTAAATCAATCCAGACGGTCCAACTGGTAAGTAATGATGCGTTGTTGACCTAACGACCCACCGTAGATGGATAAGTGTCTGATTAGTGGCTATCAACTAGGATGCTGTTATTAGCGGTCCAAATCCACCAGAAGAAACCGGTGGGGTCCACCCGACGATGGTCCTGGTCCCTGACTCCACACATGTCAATGTAGACCTGAACCAGCATCAGTGGGCCCTACTGGGAGCAGGTCCTGGCCTAAAAATCAAACGGACCTACTCAGCAGGTGGGCCATCGCATTCAATTGACTGTGGACCGTCCTATATCATTCTCCAACCTCAAAATTTCCAGACAAATGCTGCACATCTGATGAGTGCACTGGACACACGTACTAAAATAAATATTAAACGCCCTGTCCCACCTGATGAACGGACTAGATCTCTCGCACATGTGCTGCATTGGCGTGTGTGGAGCACATCAATCCAAAGTCTAGATCGCAAATGTCCGGGAAATGAAAGGCTCTACACATCAGTGATCTGGACCTTTGATCTTGTGGAAAACACTGTAGATGGGATATGCCCTAAAATCCCACCAGATCAGATGTTTCAAGCTGTCTAATTTTTTGGCATTGTCCCAGAACAATTGCAATTTTTTCACCTTCAAATTTGGAATGCGTCCAAACACTTCCAAAAGATTTGGATGGTCTAGATTGACGTAAGGTATGTCGGATGACAGTGGATGGGTCGTGGCCACGCTTTTAACTCGTGCACCATAAAAATTGTTGGACACTGTTTCAACGGTCTGGATTGCCACAGAGAGGGATGAGTTGTCACACACAGTTGAAGAAAGGTTGACAATAGTTAGTCGTCAGACTACTGAAGTAATGTAGTCCGCAGCTGATCCATGTGGATCGCTGACATGACCACTTCAAAATGTAGGCCCTACCATGGATTAACCATGGGATCCACTTTATTCCGTAAAGATGATCCTTAACCATTCAAAAAAATGGACTTATATGTAAACCCTAACCATGAAATATATATTATCTTTCTATACATGGCTTCTAGTATATTTTATAGAAATAATAACATTAAAATGGACCATCTGTAGTACGATACACTTTTTTAACGGTTCAGATCATCCATTTCCTTCGTTCTAATAGCAAGGAATGAATTCACTTCAGTAGTCCGCAGATTTACCGTTCCTCTTTATTAAATTGTGACAGACGAACGGTATAATCATCGTAAAAAACATGAGATTTGTTAAGCCCACGCGCGTGTGAGTTATTGACCAGCTCAGCTCAAGTTTACAAGAAAAAATGCCACATATTTACAAGATCTGATCTCTCCATCTGGTTTTTTACACTGTTTATTTCCTTTTTGAATAAAAAAATGACAGTTTAGATACTCCTTTGGGCCACAGTCCACCTAGAACAAAATTATTGCTAGCCACCCATTTGATTTTTAATGGCCCATTTTATGTGAGAAACAGATAGAACTTTTTTAAAAATAAGATCTAAAAAATATTTATCACTTGATGAACGCTTAGATATCGAACATGTATACCATTATGGTATGTCTTCTTGCGTGTGTATTGGCAGTTCACACGCATGGGCAGAGCAAACTTAAATTAGAGGAAGGAAGTACAGGAAAGAGAGCCAAAAGAGATGCAACGCTGCCTTGCAACGCTGTACCTGAACTTCTACATAAATCTCTTCTTTTCCGAGAATATATAAAATATAAAAATAAAATAAAATAATCTGATCCGTAGAAAAGGTGGGCATGATCACAAAGATAAATATAAAATAAATTTATTTCAATAATATTGTTATTTTGGTAAAACCAATTTCTATCCATTCATTCATTGTTACAGTCTGACTAGTAAGTACTGCACCCTGATTTTATATCTTATTTAGAATGATATTTATGGCGTGGGCCACATTTGTAATGATTCAGATGTTTTCAATTGACAATTCGATAAGAAAAAAAAGCGTTGAATAAAAAAAATCGTATACAATAGTGTTGTATGGGAGTTATTTGATACTCCGGCTGCGTATGACGCCTGATACGCAGTCACTGCAAAACTGTATACCTGGGATGTCTTTGAGTCACAACCTCAAGTCAGATTGATGAAAGAATCTTAACCTTTGATTGGTGTACACTTGTTTGTTGTAAGGGGACCATTGTATATTATTCGTCTTTAATCGTCTGGTCAATGCCCACCGATCTGATAGCGAGATGATAAAAAACGTGTAATCTGTGGTTCACGGTACATCTAAGCTGGACCTATTTTGAGGTAATTGCGTGCCATGTATGCAATTTCAAAGTAATTTATAAAGTGTCTGCGTATCACCAATCACACTCTGCTAGAGTATCAAACTTTAAACCTGAATTTTAAATAGGGATTTTGACACTATTGACCTCAACATTTGGGTAAATTACTTAAAAAGTTAGGATGTTCCATATATTTTAAGAGCGGCCTTCTGATAAGCTTTGGATATTGTTTCGGACGAAAATACTTCTATCCTTGGTTCATAAGTCATACAGTCTTGGAGAGATTGAGTAGCTACTCTCTCGAGAAAGTAATGGATTAGTTACTCCCTCCGCCGCCAGGCAATGGCTGGTGCTTAGTGTTATGTGTTTCATCCATACTCCTATCCTTTTTGCCGTGTCATTTTAGGAGCAAGGCATCCATGCCGTCCATAATTCATGTTGTCCATCTTTTTTGTTGTGTCATTTTAGGGGTGAGACCCAAATATCAGCAACAAGGTAGATAGAAATTGATACTGCCCAAGTTTTGACTTTTTGAGCCCATAACGAGCTAGCCGAGAGGGTGGATGGATTGGATCATCCCATTGTGGGCCTTAAGTTATGGTACCAATGGTTTAGTAGAAAATAAAGTGAACACGTAGAAAATCACAACCACAATCCATACGATATTATAACTACAATCCATATCACATGACAACTACGACCCATGGAAACCAAGATACATATGGTTACGACACATATAACATGACAACCACGACTCATATAACATGATAACCACGACCCATATAATATGACAACCCATATTACATGACAACCACAACCCTTATCTCATGACAACCACGACCCCATATAACTTGCATTTCATGCTCCTGCAATCTATTAATAGTCATCTCATATTCAAAAAAGTCGGGCTAACTTTGGTATAGAAGGGCACGTTACTTTTCTAATTTTGATGGATGGTAAGAATCTTATGTACATGTATGGGTCGTGGTTATCATACAATCTGGGAGAAGGAAATGAGAATCACGACCCATATAACATGACAACCACAAGGGTCAAGGTTGTAATGTGATAAGGGTCAAGGTTGTAATGTGGTAAGGGTCATGGTTGTAAGATCCTTACCGTTCATCAAAGTTAGCACATAACATACGTAGATATCATGCAAACGATATCTGTATGGTAGCATGGGTCGTTGTAACATCTCGTCCAACCAGCACAGTCTCCTGGGGCGTCCACGTAGGATTTGTTGTAGGACCATTAGTTTGAACCGCTCATGGTGGGGTACCACAAGTTAATTAACCTATGATTAGCCCATTAGAATAGATCAGTCAGGCCATGATAGGGCCTAGTACAGGCCACCAATTCAGATGACCATTTATACTTAGTATCAACTCATACGGGCTATACTGCGGTGGAGGAAGGTCGAAAAATTATAAAAATTTAGAGAACCTTAAATCTCACTGAGCTTGTAGTCCATCGCAAACCACGTACTCATTGGGCACCCAGAAGTAATTATTTGAGCCGTTCTGTAACAACTCAGATTTTTGCTAACCTGGAGTTAGACGTCCTTAGGCAATGAGTCAACCATAGCACTCTTAAAGCTCAATTCCAAAACCAAAGAAATCATTTAGAACGAAATTTTTTAGAAATTTAACGTGAATTAACTAGCGTTACACTAGATTACCTGTGAAATAAGCACCAACTACTTTAAATACGATCTGTAAGACCTAAAACCTGTAGAATCAGTAACGCTACGCTATCCTAGAATCCCGGATCAATCTCTATTCTCGTTTGCTCTCGGGAGCACTTCGAAACTCCGTATTGGATTTAGATCGCACGTCAAAAGTCTGATAGTGATGAACTTAGACCAGTATGACCGCCTATTTACACTTGACTATCTCCTCGAAAATCAAGGCAAAACGATGTCTTGAGACCATTTCCTTGAGTCCGGAGTGAAGAGAGTGAGAAAACGAAGATTTTTAAGAAATTAAATATAATTTTAAGTAATCTGGAACGTGTCGCTTACGTGATGTTTCTAAGCATTCTGTCCGTCAGATTTCAACCCAAATTCACCCTCGGATCAGGATAGGTGACCCATACATGTCATAGCACTTGTGGCCCTGATCGAGTTTTGGTGACCGCTGAACTGAAACCGGTCCGCCACGGTCGATCTGAAAATTCGATCGAACTGAAAACTTAACTTGATCAAGATGCAGCATCTATAAACTTAAGTCCGACCGCACACAGTAACATGACCTCCAGAAGTGCTCCGTTGAGACGGAACAGTCCGTATTTGGACATAACCTAAGTATACCATGGTCCTGAGTCTAATTTGTACAGTTTTGGGCATATATAAGGACCTTAAACCCTCACTCTCTCATCTCATACGAATTTGAGAAAACCTAGGAAAGAAAAGAGAGAAAAGAGAGAGAAAGTGTGAGAATCTTCCTTTCATTCTACCCTGTTATCCTACGTGCTTAACCATCACGATCTAATCACTTTTTTGGCGACTCCGGCTTTGTTCCTAGGTAAGAAAACCCAAACCCAAACTTGTTTTGGAGCTTAGAATAGTCTAAGTGATGTTGTAGCTAACCTGTTTCATGCCTTAGGTAGCCTATTCGCTGTTGACAAAGACTTATCGTCTGAATCACATCCGTTATGCGTTTTCTGATTTAAGGTGCGGATTTTAGACGTATAGGTTATGGTTTTCAAGGCTTTCAATGTCGGTTAATGATTTATTATTGATGTGGGTGCTATTACACATGCAAAATGCGTCGTCTGTTTCGTTATACGAGTTTACATGAACTATGTTGAATATAGTATATTCTATGCATATGTTGAAATGTTTGAATATGTTTGGAATTTGGATTTATGCTTAACATGTTTATTTGTCGTGAATACATGCCTAATACACGTGCGACAACTCCTTAGCGAAAGGACTTGTCCAAAATCATGTCACAACAAATATACGTATATGTGACTAAGTGTGTAGCCCAAGTGTTTGTAGAAATGAATGAATGAATGTGGAACTTGGATTCATGTTTGTCGTGACTATCCGTCGTGGGTGCACGCGTGTTACAAATGGGGCAACTCCCTAGTGAAAGGATTTGGCCTAATACTTGTGCGATCAACATACGTCATGTATGCTGATGTATGTAGTCTAAAGTGTTTGTTGAAATGTCTGAATGAGTAAGTAGTTAGTAAATTGTAATGTATAAGGGTGTTAAGATATGATTCTCAACTCCTTTAACTATGTGTATGCTTCCTTCATATACTGTATATTATAGTGTCTGTTTATCTATGTGATGCATATGTATGGTTACTGCTTATCGAACAATATCGGACCTGTGATTGTATAATTGAAATCTGTTAATTACTGCTTTACCTGTTTCATATGATTATTCGTGGAAATGGAATGTGTTTGGGGCCATGTTATGGTCCAGGCAATTGGTAACAGGTTTGGAATTCGTGGCTGAGATCTATTTCGCCACGAAGGATGTGTATGATGAACCCGAGTCGTACTAGAGTTGTCGACAGTGGTTAGGCCACATGAAGTGCTTGTGCATTTCATGCGGTCGATTCAACGTGCGCTCGTGCTAGTCGAACTCATCAAGTAACCTAATTGACCGTTGTATGTTCACCTTGTATTTGTCATAACTGCTTGAACCTAGGGTACTGAACTTACCAGTGATAACCCTGATAACCGTGGTACCTTGATCCATTAAGACTCATGAGCCGGGCATGATGGTATGGGACACCGTGGTCGAGCTGTCGACCAACGCTGGGGTCACGAGCCTCCCCGTAGTGACCAATGAGCAATCTAGACTCGTGAGCCGATTATGGTGGTATGAGACACTATATTCGAGTTGTCGGCCTACACTGATAAGGTGATGGGGGAGCGGTGCAACGAGTGCGTGTAACAGCCCTGACAGCCCTTTGTAGTGACCTCGAAGATACTTTGAATCTGTGGAGAGACGACGAGCTTTCCCGTAGTAAACAGAGTATAAACTAGGCCTGTATTGATAAGGTGATGGGGGAGCAGTGCAACGAGTGCATATAACAGCCATAGCAGCCCTTGCAGCGACCTAAAACTGCATCATCGTATAAGATTAACTAGGAGTGACGACCCTAGACAGGATCCTTGTTTGAAAATGATATAAAGGAGGTACCTTAGTTTTTCAATTCTGTTGTATGAAAATGACTAATAATAACTCGGTAATCATGCCCATATCACATTACATGTGCCTGGAAGATGTGAAGCACTTGAGGAATGAAAGCATGCCGCGAACGTAAGATGGTGTCGCACGAGGGAGTATGTTGGCGAGGACATGCATCATTATTGCATCTCATCCTTACATTAATCACACAATTTAAGAATGTTTAATTTGCTTGTTTTATCATTACTGCTTGACTGAATTGATAACATGTTAACCTTTGCTTTATGATTCCACTGAGTTGATCACTCAATTCCACGTTACAGGATGGTGTTGTACACCAACCAGTCCTTGTTTTAGTTTCAGATGATGGCGCTGCTTGTGAAGCGGAGCCGGACTTTCATGATGATGAGGAGGGTTTCTCCTATAGGTAGCTATCAGGCGGGTCTATGTAGACCGTGTTTTGATCGACGGGATTACAAGGAGGTTGATTAGATGCCATGACACTTGTCATTTTGCTCTTTTGGAGCACTCATGTATATTCATTTTGTTCATTTTTTGAGTATACATGTATATATTTAACCTGGTAACATGTTCACACTCTGGAGACTTACAACAGTTTATATATGTTATATATCTAACACAGTCTTCCGCTTGCATAATTTAACTGTCTCTGGAGTATGATATGTTATTTTCGTATAATCCCACTCATGTTTAATGCACTCATACGATCAACATTCAATCATCATTATTTATGTTGCACAAGTGATGCGTTGGAAATCGGGAGTGGAGCTTATGCTCAACCCCCGATTTTCAGGGCGTTACACGTTCCAACAGCACTGGTCAACCCATCCAAGGCTAAAGTGAAAATCTGGCATTGAATAATGAAACTGAGGCTTCGGGCTTTCCAGCCGTCAGATTTCTTGTAAATTTTCGGTGAAGGTCTAATGTAGTGTTCTTCGCCCATCCACAAAATCTGGGACCCGATCGTGGCTCGACGACTGTTGATTGCAAATCGGACCTGTGCGACCAAATCTCATATCCGATCATTCCCAATTTTTGCATGGCCCTTCATCGAGCCATGGACTATTTACCCTATAAGTTTCATGACTAGGGGACCACCAAAACTTCTCCAACAACTAGAATGGTCTCTATAGGGCCACTTAGAGATCAGGACCATATGGTCAAACCCCATATTCGCTTATCCGTTTGATCTCAAACTTTGCATGGACCCTGGTTGGGCCATAAGACACCTACACACCCAATTGGTGGCCAAAGGAGTGTTAGGACCACCCCAACACCAATAGTTTGTCCTAGTGGGCTATTTTGAAAATTTGAGGAGACTTAAGGCCAAAGGGCCCAACTATAGGAAATAAACCCTAGCCCTTGTCTCATATCTCCCATCATTCTTCAACAACAACAAATCAATCTCCCTCATATCCTCATTCAATTTTTTCAACAACCTAACTCTCCCTCATAACTTCTTATAATCTCTAACAATCAAGCTCTCTCCTTCATACTTCCTCCATTCTCCAACAACACATCTCTAGCCCTCTCACAACTCCCCTTTTTTACCTCAACAACCAAGGAGCAAAGAGGAGAGAAGAAAAAGAGAGTGTAGAAGAGATCCAAGGTGGACCCTAGATTGTGTTGGGGCTCAAGGGTATCAACCCTTTCAACTCCCCATCATTTCTCCAAGGGGAACTTTTCACCATAACCTCAACAATCGTCTGTGGGTCGTAGGTAAGATCCTTCTTTTTTTTTCTTAAATCTCATGTATTGAGAAAGGGATTGCATGGAAGTCTAACATGCAAGGGTTGCTTTTAGGATTCTTGCCATTTGACCCCAAATTCCACATCTCCTAGGTCGTTCCCAAGCCTTCAACGAATCCGAAGGTGCGGACTATTGCTCTTATGTGGCCTAGCACTAATTCTATTATGAATTTAATGATTTTGATTGCTTGGATGACATCTTTGGAGAACGTAGAGAATCCTTAAAAATTGCATGTTTGTGAAAATTGTATGGAATAGTGTATTTGACTCTCATGACGTTATTCTTATTTTTCACATAATTTTGTGTATGGATGATTATATGCTCATGCATTATTGATTTTTTTCATGTATTGTTGTCTCATAGTATGTATGGTTTCATTACTCTTATGCATGTGATTTCTTAAGATGAAGGAAATATTTAACTTCGTCACACACACACACTCACATGCACTTGTATCTTGATATGGTTAGCCTTGCTTGCTATGAGAATATGAATTGTACGTCGATAATTATGAGGACATGATGATGTTTATTCTAGTGATGCATTGGTAGTCGACATGCTAGGAATCATTATTCGTACCTTTGGGTTGGCCAGAATCATGAGGAGAGTGAAAGTGGTCCCATTGGTAGGACCTCCTTGAGACTAAACCTATGGATTTGGGCAGGTATGTTCAGGTGGCTGTAGTTCGACTATATGGGTCTCTTGTGCCCGATGTCACTCGTTTCACGCTCTTCTGACTCTTGTGGTTTAATCTATTGTCTGACCAACCCTGTTTGTTAACCCTGTTTGCTCACATATGTATGAAACTTGAACCACCTTACAACCGTTGCAGCCCACCTATAACACACCTGAAACTGGTACACAGCCTCGTGAGCCGGGCATGGTGGAATGAGACACTGTTTCTGAGTTGTCAGCCTACGTTGGGGTGTCGCGCCTCCCCATAGTGATCGCGAGCGATCCCCTTCTCTTGACACTTCTCATGTGCTTGAAGTCGGGGATGAGGAACCCGACGGGATCACGTACCGCAGGGTCTTGGCCTCACGCGTTGGGGAGGTCTTGACCTTACAACCAGCTTAGGGCATTGATACGTGGGGTGTACCAGATTCCCCAACCTGCTGGATGAATGGACGTAATTAATAACTCAGCTAACACGATCGCATTGCATCACATTAGTTAGGGTGGCGACTTGAAAGCCGAGGTCGCCCTAAGGGAGTACTGACATACGCGATCGTTAGATGGAGTTGCTCGAGGGAGCGTTGTGGCGAGGGCATGCATCATATTATTTCGCACGCATGCATTTTAATATGAGTTGTTAGGTGTTGATGTTTGGCTGCGTTTCATTAAATTCATATTATAATTGATGTCTGTTATAACTTAAAATTAATAGCACCCACTGAGTTGATCACTCACTCCCACTCTGGGACGGTGTTTTAAAACACCAACCAAACCCGTTCATAAATACAGGTGACTCAGGGCAGGAGGAGCCTGGTGAGGCGAGCTACGACGAGGAGGACGAGCTATTTTATTTTCATTTGATGGACGACTCTTCATCGGCTTGATGGGCAGGATTGGATCGCCAAGCAGTGGGCTCGACTCTTTTTTTTTTTTGACATGCTATTTTTTGTGATTTTGTTGGATATTGCCATGTGCGATCCCTTTATTCTTTTGAACATGTATATATACATATATTGGAACTCTTTCATTTCAGTGGGCATGTATAGTTGTGCTTCATGTTTTAAGAAATTTTAGGCTGTGCATTTAAACTTGATTTAAGCGCATATTAATGAAAACCAGTTATAAGTGACCCCCAGAAACTCGGGAGTTGAGTGTATGTACGACCCCCGATTTTTAGGGCGTTACAGTCGCATTAGATGGTTGTAATGCAGTAAGGGTCGTGGTTGTCATGTTATATGGGTCGTGGTTGTCATTTTATATATGTCGTGGTGAACATGCAACAACTGCGACCCATATAACATGACAACCACGACTCATATAACACAGTCAATGTTAAAAGAGAAGCTTAAAGCAACACAAGATTGATTCATGAGAGATTTTAATGATTTTTTAGTACTATTACACAACTTTGCAAGTTTCTTCCACTTAAGTTTATAAATAGGGATATTATCATCCTCCTTGCCTCATCATCTATGGTTATTACTTTTGAAGAGTGTTTTCTTTTAGTTGTAAATGATGATGTAAAATTCTCATCGGAACTACTATTATTTTCTAAAGCTGCACTCTCACTTCTCTGGTCAAAATACTGTTCATCTATTTTTTACATAATTTAGGGCTTGATCCCAAAAATGAGACAGATATAAATCTAAGGTGGAACACACCACAAAAAATCAGCTGACAACTAAGACCCATATAACACGACAACCACAACGCATATAATATAAAAACCATAACCCATGAAAACTAAGACCCATATAACATAACAACCACGACTCCATGAGAAACCACAACCCATATAACATAACAAGTAAGACCCCCATAACATGACAACCATAACTATAATTACAATATAATATGAAGAACGATTCTCTTCAACAAGCACCCAACGAGCTGAAAAATTCTTTTGAGAAAGTCTATATAACAGGGGTCGTGTTTTTCGTGTGATATGGGTCGTGGTTTTCGTGTTACACAAGTTGTGGTTGCCAATCTGTTTTCCATTAATCCACGATCTAATGTTGGATGACAACTACGATCCAACGTGAATAAAAACTACGATTCATTGTGGATGACAACCACGACCCATTGTTCGCCATATCCACGATCCTTTCCTTCGGAATTAGTGCGACCCTTCAGAATTAGCGTCACATTCTTTTTTAGGAAATCATATTAATGTCGCTAGTACCCCGGAATTCCTTCAGAATTAGCGCGACCCTTCGGAATCAACGTCTTAATCATTAGTTGACCAGCTTATAAAAGTGGTACTTGGGTTTTAAATTACTTTCACAAGCTAATCCAAACCAGAATCCTTATTGCAACACCTTATGTATTCATGAATTTCTTTATTATTTCAATCAAAATAATGGAAGAGATATTCGAAGAAGCCGTCGAGTCATTCTCGCATTTTCCTTTATGGGTGATCTCTTCCATTTCCTCAGGGATATTAACGATTTTCCTGAAGATCAACAGCCTCCACAGGAAATTTCGAAGACAATTTTCGAACTCCGACAACCCGATAATTTCAACAGGCACTCAGCGAGCTGAAAAATTCAGTTGAGAATTTTCATGGAATCACTGCCATAAGAGAAGTTTAGAGCTGTACAAGACTGATTTATGAGAGATTTCGATGGTTTTTCATTACTATCACAATAACGTGATAACCACAACCCATATAACATGACAACCACGACCCATGAAAACTACGACCTATATAACATAACAACCATGACTCCATGGGAAACCACAACCCATATAACATAACAATCGCGACTCATATAACATGACAACCACCACCATAATTACAATATAATTTGAATAACCGTTCTCTTCAACGGACACAAAGCGAGCTGAAAAACTCTGTTGAGAATGTCTTGTTTAAGTCTGGCCTTCTCGGTAGAGTTTTTGATCAGGATAAAACAAAACATTCTCAACAGAGTATTTCAGCTCGTTGGGTGCCCGTTAAAGAGAACTGTGTATTCATATTGTATTGTAATTATGGACGTGGTTGTTACGTTATATGGGTCATGGTTTCCCATGGAGTCATGGTTGTTGTGTTATATGAGTCGTGGTTGTCATGTTAAGTAGGTTGTGGTTGTCATATTAAATGGGTCGTGGTTATCATGGATCGCAGTTATTAACATGGGTCGTGGTTCGCATGTGAAGTGAGTCATGGTTGTTATGTTATATGAGTCGTAACCCTTAAATGACACGGCAAAAGGATGGACGACATGGATTATACACATACTTTAATGTGGGCCGATATGGGTTATGGTTCTCATGTTATATAGGTCGTAGTTCACATGTTATATGGGTCGCGGTTGTTATATGTTCATTTTCTTTACCCCCAAATGAAATGATAGTCATTGGTATAATAGCCTAAGATCCACAATGGGGTGACCTGTTTCGTCCACCTTGTCGGCCAGCTCGCCGTGAGCCTAAAAAGTCCTGACTTGGACAGTGTCAATTTCTAACAAACATCATTGCGAGCCTGAAAAGTTTCAATAGTAAGTTCCATTGTCACTACGAGCTTTGGATCAAACTGATATTTGGACCTTAACCTTAAAATGACATGACAAAAATGATGGGCAACATGGATTATACACATACATCAATGTGGGCCCCATGGGTTTAATCCCTGCCCAGGCTCAAAAAAGGATTTCATACACATCACTTTCTTGGCATTAAATACGATGTAATTCTTATTCCATAGAAAACCGTACAACTATTGAAACAAGGACAATGATATTTTGGTCCAAGTAATTTTCAAAAGCTTATCCTAAGGCCACTCTTGGGATATATGGATTGTAGTACCTTTCTAAGTAATTTGCCTAAACTTCGAGGTCAGTGCAGTTCAAAACCCTTTTAAATAATATGCCATAGCCAAGTTCCAACTGTTGAAAGCTGTGTGGGCCCCACAGATATTCCCGTGACAAATCCACTCCATCCATTAGTCTTACAAGACCCCAATGGGAAAGTAACATAAAAATCAAGCAGATCCAAATGTCCCGTGGGCCAGACCACAAGAAAAATCTGGAATTCAACGCCCACGATTGAAAATTTTGTGGCGTTGGCCCACATAAATTTCTTATCAAGATGATATTTGTTACTACAGTTTATCTGAGTGGTTTTAATCCTATGAACGGTTTGGATAGCATATAAACATCATGGTTGGGTTCAGGAAGGTTTCAACGGTGGATGTCTCCGTTCTGACTGTTTAGTGCGGTGTATCCCACATGAGCTTTGTATCTTCATGATTGTTAGTTTCCTCTCCTTTTGTGGCCTTTCAACACGGATGAACGGAGTGGATTTTTCACAGGAATCTCTGTGGGCCCTACATCTTACGACTACAGGAAGTTCGTGTGCCGGGGGCACAGGCAATCCGCGTCCAACATCAATATGTTGGATTTACTTGATACTCTGGCTGCGCATGACACTTGATACTAAGGCACTTAGAAACTATAAACGTGGCGTGTATTATCTCAAATCGAATCGACTAATACGTAGAAATCAATGTCCTAAGCTACAATCCTATTCATCGATACGCAGGCTATTGAAATAAGACCATCGGATATTTTCATTTCAAACGTCCATAAATCTAATATGGATATAAATAAATAATAATATTTTTTTCATTATTAATACATATTAGTTTTTGAAAAAATCATTGAACGGTTTATTTTGACTTAGCTATATCCTATAGATGGAATTTTCAAGTGCCTGTGTATCATCTATGCTACTCTACCAGAGTATCAAATTCTTTCTCTTTCAACAGTTTTTCCTTTTGTCGTCGAGATGGACTTCCCAGCAAACCATTTTTTCCGGAAACCCTCAGATTACTGTTTTTCTCTTCTGAGATTCGAAATCAAGAAATAAAAGATTCTCTCTCTCTCTCTCTCTCTCTCTCTCTCTCTCTCTCTCTCTCTCTCCTTTCTTCAAAGCTAAAAAATCCAACCATGGAAAACTCCTTCCCAACACATTTCAACCACTCTCCAATACGACTTCCCAACGCTTCTCTACTCCTCACCATTTTTTAATTATATTGAATAAATCCTTAAGAACCCAAATACTCTCTCTGCGATTCCTGGGCATTCCGGATCGGAGGTTGGATTTTCGGCGCAGAAAATGGGTTTTGGGATCTGGGTTTTTCCTGTTTTTGCAGTTCTTGCTCTTGTTTCGATCGTGGGTGCTGAGGAGATCGAGCAGAATCAGAAGACAGAGAGGATTTCAGGTGGGTTATTATTATTATTATTTTTTCCTTTTTAATTTTTGGCTGAAAATAATATTTTCGCTCCTCCCATTTGCTAGACGCCCGTTTACTTTTGGAAAGCTAGTGATGGAATGCGGTAGCTTTACGAGGGTCTGCACACAACTAACTAAGAACCACGTGGGGTCAATGTGCATCCGATCCACACCGTCCATCACGTGCATTGCCACGTTTTCACCATGGATCTTAAAAATCAGCTCAATCCAAGATTTAGTAAGGCCACCCCATAGGGAACGGTGGAAAAAACTGTAAATTAACGTGGTGTGGCACACATGAGTTTGGAATGTCTTGATTTCCTGGGAATCCATTCATCTTGGTGCGGGCAGGCGGATGAGTGGATTGAATGGTATATACATACCATGTTGGACCTGACACACAATTGGACAGTTTTAATTGTAGGACTTCCTATCTTAATTTTTCCTGATCGCGTAATCCATCTGAGTTTTGAATCAGCCGGATTTTGGGCCCGGTTTCAAACACAAGATGGCTCACCTGATGGATGGGGTGGATCTCATCCACAAGAAGTCCTCCATCCACTATAGCGAATAGTCGTGGGTAGTAGTCACACAAGCGTTTTAGCCTTAGAATAGCAATGTAGGTGCATGAGGAAGATAATGGGGTTATGTGCATTAAACGCTTAGGGTGTAAATGTCAGCTGTTATTTTTTTCCCATCAGACATTGGATTACAGTTTTTTTTTTTTTTTGTTGTTCCTTGTTGTATTCTTTAATTTGGTGGAAATGATATTTGTACCTCCTGGTTTTTGATAGACATGGCCCATTTGCATTTGTAGGTAGTGAAATTATGTTTTAGTGAATAAGGAAAATGGGGTGTATCCATTAAAATTAAAAGTTGAGGAATGCTAGCTGCTACTTTTTTATTGCTCTTTTTTTTTTTTTTTCTGTTTGAGTGGGAATTTTAGTGTTGAAAAACCATTTAGTTTTATTTATTTATTTATCTTGTTAATGATATTTGCACCCCTATTTTTAATACATACACATCTTTTCCTCACTGAGTAAGGCAAGATTAGTAAATTATGATGGAAATGGGGTGTATGCATTGATGGTTGGATGTGTAATGCATCAATGACTGGGGTGTAAATGTCAGATTCCTGTTCGTCTTACTTTTTTCTTTTTTCTTTTCCTTTTTTTTTGTTGAATTCTAGTGATTTGTTATCATGTTTTTTGGCTTCTTTTTTTTTTTTTTTTCAATTTCATCTTTTGATGTTTTGTTAATATGTTCTTGAGTTTTTTTTTTTTTTTTTTTTTTTTTTTTTTTGAGAGGTAACTGAATTATATTAAAAGCCCACCAAAAGGTGAGAAAAGAACACAACTCAACTCTAAAACTCAAAAAGAAGAAGAAGAGAGAGAGTAGAGATTGATAGAATTAATTGACTTTACATAAAAAGCCCAACCCAAAACACTATGCTTAACTTTACGAATATTTTCTTTCATCGATGATCTCCTATTCTGGAAGCACCAGCTATTTCGATCCCTCAAAATAACCCAAAAATTAGCCATAATAATCATTCTCCACACCACTTTCTCTGCTTTGATTTGGAATCCTTTTTTAAATTTTAATTTATTTTTTGGTTGGATTCGGATTGGTATTTGTGAAATTTAGCTGAAATCTATGGTTGAATGGATGGAGCTTTGGGTTTTGTTTCATATTTCTTTTCTTTTTTGGGTTTTTGTTTAGTTTTTCTTTGATACTAAAATTTGGGGTTTTGGGATTTTTGGTTATTGGGTTCTGTTTTGTAGTTGAATATATGATTGGAGGTTGAATCCATTGTTTGTTAAAGTGAATTTACCCTCATCAAGTCGTACTCTTTAATTGTTGTCTGCTTGAGGCTAAATACATTTTTGTTATTTTAGGTTTATTGTGATAGGAATAGTTTCCAATCTATCATTTCTCATTATTGTGTTTGAGGTTTAGAGTATATATGGAGGATTGCACGGATGTGGTGAAATTATGGTATTTATTGCAATAGAAATAGCGCCTTGTCAGGCTAGAAGCAAGTGGGCCACACATTCACAAAGAAATAGGCATGTTAGAGGAATCAAACCAACTGTCTACATTCAAGATGGATGAAATATTATATAACATCTGTAGATGTAAAATCAAGTCAGGCCAGGTTGGGCTAAAATGACTTAAGCCGAAGCCTGGCCCAAAACTTGAGAGGGCCATGCATGCAAGGCCCAAGCTAGTAGATCCAAGCCCAACCCAAAGACAGGTTGTGCTCGTTGGGTCAGGCATGCTAGCTGGTCCATTGCCACCTTTACATATGGGTTGGGTGTGCTAGCTGGTCCATTGCCACCTTTACATAAAAGGACATGTATTGCGATACTGGGAAGGGATATGATCAAGATATTTTGTATCGGTAGTTGTGGCCACAACGGTGATCATCGTTACTGATATGGGTATCGGCCGTAACGGCTGATACAGGGGCATCACGACCATTACAACCCCCGTAATAGTTGATATATATATTTTTTTTGTGGCCCAAAAATTCTTAAAAAAATATTTAGAAAATTCAGAATAATGTAAATATTTCAAATATGTATTTCTTTAACATGCTTATGGTGGTGTAACGGTCCACTCTTTGGTGAGAGTGTTGTATTTGGTTATCTGGTGAATGTGAATTTATGAAGATGGTTATGTGTCTCTAATATGTATACATCATAATCAAGCATTAGAACTAGAAATTGGAAACAAAAAGGCATAAATACTGCCTTTTCAATTATTTGAAAAAAAAAAGAAAAAAAAAGGAAGCTCTCGAAGCTTCTATTCGCCCAAATTGCTTCAATCTACAATTTTAATCCTAAAAATTATAATAAGAATGGTCGAAATCTACTATAGAATAATTTAAGAAAGTGTTTGGAATACGAAAAGTGAAAAAATAAAATGAAGAGAAAAATGGAGTTATATAGGAAAAAAAGTGGACGTTTTTCAACCATTATAGGGGTAACAATGTTCAAAAAAACCAACTGCCCCGTTTCACCATCATGGTTGTTACCTATGTTGTAGGTATCAACCTCTATAGTCATATCGTAATGGATACAGAATACTTTGGATACAATTCATATGAAGGCTTGTGGCTTACCATAGTTACACACTTAGAGTGGTTGGTGAAACAAGACTTGTTAAGTCGGTCGGAAATTGCCGGTACAAGGCTATGATGATGGTGGTGGTAGTGATTTTCATTTTCATTATCATTATTATTTCTATTATCGAAATTTGGTTGAAGGTTGAACAATGCATTTTTTAGGTGATGATCTCACCAATCATGCCACCACCGTGGATGGATCATGTCCTAAATATCTACATAATGGGACAATCTAGCTTGTTCACTAACTGAGGACATGGCCTTAGATAGGATTGGTTGGTGAAAAAAGATTCATAAAGCCAATCACAAATTGATGGAACAAGGCTATGTTGATGATGATAATGATGGTTTCTATATAAATTTGGTTGAATGTTGAATTATTGTGTTAGTTGGGGTAAATGCTTAGATAACGATGATGAATCGATGCGTTGTTTAGGTGAGTATGAGCCCCACGAATTATGATCATCACCATGGATGGACCATTTCCCAATGATTTCCATAATGGGATAATCCAACTCTTCAATTGGGGCCCACAAAAAGAGAATTAAGAGAAAAGCTACAGTAAGGCCAAAGATTATACAACCAAGATTGTCCAACCTAATAGACTTTCAGAACTTAGACTATGCATGCCGGGTCCAGTTGCTCAATATATCCAAGCCATGGGCCCACTTGTGTGGACTCAAGATCAAGGATATTGTGGATATCCTCTGTTTGAGGGTCTATAAATCCTTTTTTTTTCCAGCTATCATGACCTGAGGGCACTGTAGATGCCTTGCTCAAAAAACAAAAGAGGGAGAGGTTGCTAGTCTACATGTGCCTTTGTATGGTTGCACCTTTTTTTTAGCCAATAAAGAAGAATATGGCAAATGAGCTCCCTGTAATTAATATGTGGGTGGTAATTTCTCTTTTTTTAGCCTTTTAATGAAATTGCGTTATCTTTCAAAAAAAAAAATGTGGGTAATGTGAAGGGAAAAAAAAAACGAAGAATCTTTCACAATCTAGCTGGTCAAAGAAAAAAATATAGACACAATTGTGGACTTCATCGTTAGTTGGGTTCTTGCTACGAATGAATTCAATGGTGTAACTGCATCAATTTGAGTATTGAAGGGTGGTCATTGAAAGTGACACTAAAGGCTAATTGAAGCTTTTTTGGGAACCCGAGCCTTTAGGTTGGGAGGGTGTCTTCCTTAAGGATGACAAATGTGTGGTATACATTTAGGTCCATTTGGATACATGGACTAGTCACTTAGGACAAGGATATCCTTATCTGAGGAGCTTGAGTTGCACTTGGATGCAGCATTCACCTAAGGCTGTCCATAAATTAAATATTATGCTCTCCAATGGGGGAGGATGGAATGCAACTGTCCGGGACAAAGGTGTTAAAAAAGAATGTTCTATTGTTCAATGTTCGGTTAAATGCAACCCAACACTACATGGACCAGGTTTCAGGAGAAGTTTGTTCAGATTTTAGAATCGACTAATTATAGGGTTCAGGTCTTGCGCATGCATGCCATATTGTACATGTTCCACAGCTCACCTCTTCAATATTTCTCGTTCTGTATGCTTTTCAGGAAAAAAGTTTGTCCAAGAGGTGTCATTGGAATGCAAGATAGCAACTTCCATGGACAACCATGTCCAAATGCCCGAACAGAGGTCCAGTATTTAAATCCTGGACATGGATATCCTTAAGTGATTTGCCCATATGCATCCAAACGAGTTTGAGGGCCCTTTAGGAAATATGGATTTAAATCCTGCACAAGGCCTTATTTTTATATGTATTTGGTAAAGCAATTTTATTAGAGACACCCACAAGGGGAAAATAATACATACAAACTAAACCATCAGCACACCTACATCACATGGACATACTTTTTCTCATGCCTACTAGGAGATGTTAAAAGACACATGATTGCACACTTAAAGGTTAGAAGTAGAACTGAAAACATTACAAAAAACAACTGTGTGATAGGTTTTCATTGTATAGGGGCCCAAACTATGTGCTGTCAGACCAAAGTCATGCAATTATATCCGAAATGAGTTTATATTATATCATTCAAGTCTCATGCTTACAAGTATAAAATACAAACAATACATCCAAAAACAAAAGGGAAGCAAAAATAACCCTCGGACTCATATCCACATGAATTTGCAACTATTTTCTTCCTTTTATACAAAAGAAACGAATTGAAACATCCTTAATCCAACTTTTCAGATTAGTCGAAACTCCCACGGACCCAAATCAGAAGCTTAGTGTGGCCCATGGAGAGTTGATTAATGATCTAGGAAAATATCGCCGGCTCTTTGGAAAATTGATTTACTTGACAATCAGTTGACCCGATATCAATTTTTCGGTAAGTGTGGTCAATCAGTTTATGCAAGCTTCGCGTGTTCCTCATATGGAAACTGTGTTTCGTATACTCAAATGCTTAAAGGGAACTTCAGGTCGTGGTATTCTGTATAAGCACAATGGTTATCTTCAAGTAGAAGTGTATTTAGATGCAGACCAAGATAATCCTCCATCTGACAGACGATCTACTATAGGCTATTGTACCTTTATAAGAGGTAATATGGTTATGTAGAGAAGTAAGAAGCAAAGTGTGGTGGCCCATTCAAGTGTAGAGGCAAAGTATAGGGCAATGAATCATGCTATGTGTGAGCTTATTTGGTTGAAGATGTTGATGAGTGAGTGGGAGTTTATTGTTGAGCTTTCTATGAAGCTATATTGTGATAATAAAGTTGCTTCTCATGTTGCTAGCAACCTAGTTTATCACGAGAGAACCAGGTAAATTGAAGTTCATTGTCACTTCATCAAAGAAAAGTTGCAGTAAGGAACTTTGCATGTAGTTCACCAAGTCTTAGGATCAGTTGGTAGATGTGTTCACTAAGGCTCTTTGTTGCATTCATTTGGATTGTCTCTTCGTTAAGCTGGGTATGAGTGTTGATGGACAGTGATGGATGGTGATGATCACACGTGTAGCCCTCTTCATGTGGAGATCATGGTTTCTATTGTTTCATTCTATTGTTCTTCTTTCTGGTCCTGAAGGTGATGTGTTAACCATTTAGCTTAGAGTTAAAGCAAACGGGCTTTCTAGTCCCTAATGTATACTACATGGTACATGTATTAGTAACGGAGACTATTGAGTTTATATACTAGTGCATACAGTAATATGAAGAACTTTGATATTCTGGTAGAGTATGATGGATGATACACGACCCTTATAAATAGTCCAAATTGTGCACCCCACTTTAGATTGCAAATAATATATTGATGCACTTATTCAAGTCCATGCACATAGTAGATAATTGGGTGGGGCATACGCTTCGTTGCTTAATGATCTTATTTGACATAGGTTTGTCACATAAAATTTTTATTTCTCTAGAGGAGCATGATGGTTCACAACATGCTATCACCGATCGTACACCAATTGCACATGTAGTATACAGGTAACTTATCTCCCTGGTCTGGCCTTTTTAGGGTGAGGGCTAGCCCATTAGGTCCTGGGCTGGGCTAGGGCTTAGTGCTCTAAGGTCGGGCCAGGGCCAACCTCGGCCTGGCCCATTGCCACCCTTAGTGCCGAACTGGATCAGACTCATCCGAGTTTGAGTTGACTCGGATGAGTTGTCAGTCCTTGGGTGCCTTTTGCGAACATTATTCATGTGCAATGTCAAGGATGTTGATTGACATGATCATGCATTTCAATTGTGTGTTAGAAAGTCGCGTGTTTAATCTAAACACTTGTAGTAATTGCTTCGGTCTTGCCAAATGTAGGGAGCGCTGGCGATGTTTTGGAAGATGACCCCGTTGGAAGGTTGAAGGTGTTTGTTTATGAACTGCCAAGCAAGTACAATAAAAAGATACTTAAGAAGGATCCCAGATGCCTCACTCACATGTTCGCTGCCGAGATCTTCATGCACCGGTTCTTGTTGTCGAGCCCCGTCCGAACTCTCAATCCCGAGGAAGCTGATTGGTTCTACACTCCTGTGTACACTACTTGTGACCTGACCCCTAATGGGCTCCCGCTGCCTTTCAAATCGCCTCGGATGATGAGAAGCGCGATACAGCTGATTTCTACAAACTGGCCTTATTGGAATAGGACGGAAGGTGCAGACCACTTCTTCGTCGTTCCGCATGACTTTGGCGCATGCTTTCACTATCAAGTAGGTGATTCACCTTCTACTGTAGTTTTTCTTTTAAACTCTGCGTAACAATTCAAATGTGAAATCGGTTCCATCTTTACACACCCAGCTCAGTATGCCAGCTGGTGGTGTATACTCTCCTCACGTGGCATATGCTCAGGATCGAGCTTAACATGGGTGTTCAGCAAGTAGTGGGCCTAATGCCCTTATGCAAAAAAAAAAAAAAAAAAAAACCGAATCCGTTATCTAAGGCGTGAGCGCTAGAGGGAGAGCTATTCACATGAATAACGATCTTGAATCCTGCAATGTAGCATTTGCGTGGGATCTAGGCATTCATCAGGTGGGTCTCACTATGTAGGTTTTGTGGCCCAAAAATAGGCCAGTCCATCATCTGGTGGGCTAAACCTCTACTTTTAGTGTAGACACTTGATCAATTCGTTTTAACTATCCATTCTTGTACATGGAATGCTGGACAGCCAACATGATGACTGGACTAGCCTTATTTTCAGGCCACAACACACATGGTGGGGACCAGCTGATGAATGGACCAGTTCTCTTACACACTTGGGGGAACAGGATTCTTGCGAGTCGCCAACTGTAGACACCCCGACTTGAGGGTGGGCCTGGATATCCATGATCTCAAGTTAATGATGAATTGAATGGTTGTGATGAAGCATGGCAATTTGTGGACACTGCAGACCATTGGGTGGGCCCACCTTGTTGTTTTGATGGGTTTATCCAGTGGGTGGTTTAGGCCCACTTTTTTTGTTTTGATGGGTTGCCTTTGGCAGGCAGTCTGACACATCTACCTAAGCAGGAAAGGGTGCTTATTTCATTTCGTAACTGATGTGTTACAGTGCTCGTTTCTTAATTTCTTATTGATTTGAAGTTAACCTTAGATATTTTTCATGACCTTTTGTTTTTAAATGTTTCCATGATTTTAGGAAGAGAAAGCCATCGAACGTGGGATTCTTACGTTGCTTAGGCGGGCCACACTAGTTCAGACTTTTGGGCAACGGAATCATGTTTGTTTGGACGAGGGCTCGATAACCATTCCTCCATATGCTCCTCCGCAAAAAATGCAAGCGCACCTTATTCCTCCTGAAACTCCTCGCTCTATCTTTGTTTACTTCCGTGGTTTGTTCTACGATGTTGGAAACGATCCCGAAGGCGGTTATTATGCAAGGTATGTTCCTGTTGCCTTTCCAAACTAAAAATAACTAGTCCAAATCACCACAAAGCATATACATTTTTTAAAGCTCATTTATAGGTCGTTTGTTTTTTAAGAGAGCTCCGTTCAGCGTGGATTCACTTGTGAGTTTTGCCCGCTGGCACATGATGTTTTCGAACGGTGCACCAGGTCAGCCAGACTGTTTGGATTTCCTATCACATAAACCAGTCCAGTAAACTTGTCAGCTAAGCTGTGTGAGAAAACAATGGACGGTTTGGATAAGATCGCTAATGGTCCTCGTCCAAAATCCATATGTCAACCACTCTATGAGTGGACCTACATGATTCTTTTGGGCCTGGTCATCTAGGTAGTGGGGCACACCAGATATATGGCTCTAATGTCTCATACGGATGCAAGGATGATACATGTGGATAAAGTTTTAGAGGATGCATGAATGGGTTTGGGAAAAGCCTTGTTTGAATCTGCTCAAGAGGTGGGTCCATCCATCAGATGGGCCAAACAACGAATGATTTGGGAAGGATGGGCAATGGTCCATGTCCAATGGTGTGTCTGTGACCCACCCTATGAGCAGCCTATCCTAATTATTTAGGGCCATATCATCTAGACGGTGTAGTCCACCAGATGCATGGCTCTTTTGCTGCTGCATGGATGGAGGGTGGCACATGTGGGCATGTTGATAGGAAGCACGAATGGATTTGGAGAAAACCTTGTTTGAATCTGCCCATCAGGTTGGACAAAAACCGAACAATTTGGGAAGGATTGGCAGTAGTCCACATTCAACAATGCGTATGTAGCCCACAGCTTGATTCTTTAGGGCCATATTATCTACATGGTGTGGCCCACCAGATACATGGCTTAAATGTCTCACTATGGGCACAGTGGGGTGCTTTTACAGGACACTTGGTAGATGTATTTCGACCATCCAGTGACATTTTCTTTTGTTGGCCCTTTTTCTGGTTTGATCTTTTCAGAGGGGCACGCGCATCGGTGTGGGAGAACTTCAAGGACAACCTGCTCTTTGACATCTCCACAGAGCACCCGACAACTTACTACGAGGACATGCAGCGGGCTGTCTTCTGTCTGTGTCCTCTGGGGTGGGCCCCGTGGAGTCCAAGGCTGGTGGAAGGGGTCATATTTGGCTGCATACCAGTGATCATAGCAGACGACATTGTACTGCCCTTTGCAGATGCAATCCCATGGGAGGATATTGGTGTCTTCGTGGCTGAAGAGGATGTCCCGAACTTGGACACGATCCTCACATCAATATCGCCTGAGGTGATACTGCGGAAACAGAGGTTGCTTGCAAATCCTTCGATGAAGCAAGCTATGTTGTTCCCACAGCCGGCCCAACCCGGCGATGCATTCCATCAGATATTGAATGGTCTTGCTCGTAAGCTGCCGCATGATAGGAGTGTTTACTTGAGGCCGGGTGAGAAGGTTTTGAACTGGACTGCAGGTCCACTCGGTGATCTGAAACCTTGGTAGCCAGGGGCAGCTTCTTTCCTGAGCTGGATCATGAAAATCAAAGTTGTTGTATATTCATCATGGATTGTCGACCTGTCTGAGTTAGTCGAGTCTGAATGTCCGATCTGGTTTGGGACCATGAATTACCCCCTCTAATATACCGTATTCAGCTCGGCTCAGATGAGTCACCCCGACTTGCCTGGGTCCCAACCCAACTTGGGACCAGGCGAGTCTGTCCGAGCCGTCCAGTCAGGAAAACATGATCCCAATTTAAGGTGTAAATCTTGCTGCTGAGAATGTTGCATTATAGATTCTTTTCGTAGCTTTTTTATGGGATCGTGTATGAGTTGATTTTTGAATGTCAATGTCAATGTATTAATGTTTCCATCTTAACTGATGGTTTCATGAGTTATTTATGCGCCTTGTGGATTAATCTTTCTCGCACGCTTTGATGGGAACACATGGTTGTGCATACAAAATCCTGACCGTGCATATGGAGGCGACCTGAGCCCAAAATCTTGCTGGTTGGACTATGGCCCATCCAGGATGGGACCAGCTGGGCGAGTGTTCTGGATTTCGCATGTGTATTGCCACTTTGTGTGTGACAGTCCCATGTGATGTTCTTGGCAGTGGTCTCTCAAGCACAAGCCCTTGCAGCAGATGCATGTCTGTTTCTTCTTGGTTCAGGTTCATCTGTGCAAACCCAGGCATATCGGCTTGTTCTATCTTGAGAGAGGAGATTTGTATGATACACTCGTCCCAACCATCCGTTAGATGGTATACTCTGTTTGAATGTGGGAGAGAGCCTCATTCTAAGGTACTTTCAAGCATGGGTTGTGCCAGAGATGTTAGAAATTACAAACCACCAGAAAGAAAGTACGACTCCAGGATAATCAGTTTTTTTTTTTCATAGTGGGTAATCTGAAAGGTCAAAACGATTTAGATTTTATTAATTTTACCGTCGTTGGTGTTTTAATAGGATTGTGGAGATTGTGAATGTTAAATTCACTGAAGATACTGGAAATGAAAACACTGGGAATGCAAATCTAGAAAGGTTGTACTTGTGTGAAAGAGTGAATTATGATTTCCGCTAAAGTTATTCAAGATAATGTGGTGATTCATTCTAGGGTTAGGCATAAAATTGCCGTGAATTACCTAATGTAACATCAAATACAATCTGCTCAAAAGGAAATAGTTATTAGTCATAAAATGATGGGCCTTTATGGAGATAATCAACTAATGGGGGCGTTTGGATGCTAAGTTACTTTATATATTACTTATGTCTAGCAAACAATATACTTCTCATTCAAAATATAGAATAATATATTTGGTTCCAACATTATAAGTAATTATTTCAAAAGTTTGTTTGATTCCCTTCACATCCAAGGTCTATCATGTGTGGCTAACTTTTGATGTGGGTCATTTATTGTGTAGCCCTACAAATCCTAACTTGGATGAGGACACGCTGAAGCGCGTGTGATCACACTATCATCAAAGCATTAATTGAGAGGATGCTAATAACGTTTTAAGGATATCGTGATCACAATTGGTTCATCCTGTTCTTGATATTTTTTATTTCTTTTTTTACTTTTTTTTTTTAATTATAAAAATGTAATTTGAGAATATCATATTCTCAACACAATGTAAGGCTTTGATTTTATGTTCCGTTGAGTTTTGGTGAATGGGCAATCAAGACGGTGACCCATTATGACAACAGCTCGATTGCTGAAATGTAGGCCCTGACTAATTTTTTAGTATAGACCCGATGTACCACTCACCTTTTTTTACTTGACTCAAACAAAACTTACTTAATCAAACTAGGCCTCCACCTGTACATACGAATTCATGAAGATAAAAATACAAAAATACCTTTACTTTTTCCAGCCGCTTTACCTTAAAACCAGAGGTATTTTTGTTCAAAACTTTATTTCCCTACCATAAAAATCTACTTTGATAACATAAGGTTTTCAAGCATAAAATAAAAAAATAAAAAAACATAGAAAGAAGGAGTCTATTCTGCTAAAATTTTCCTATATCTTGAGATTTGTGCAGCTTGGACACATTTTAACTAGTGATGCCTACTAATCGGTGCTCTATGAGTCAATGCATGCATTTTATCCGCACCATCCATCCATTTTTTAAGATAATATCAATGCTTGATCCCAAACTCGAGAGAGATCTAAATCTCAGGTGTACCACACTATATGAAAACAGAAGTGTTTGGATGTCTGCCATTAAAAACCTCTTAGGGCCACTGTAATATTTATTTGAAATCTACCCTATCAATTAGGTCATAAAAACATGAATGAAAGTAAAAAAACAAATATCAGCTTGATCCAAAACTGTTGTAGCTCCTAAGAAGTTTTTAACGGTGGGCGTTCAATCAACAGTGTTTCATGTGATGTGGTCCACTTAAGATTTGCATATGTCTCATTTTTGTCGTCATGCCATGAAATAATTTGAAAAATGGATGGACAACGTGGATGAAACGTTTACCTCGTTGTGAGAGACTTCGATTCACCCAGCTGCCGCCATAGCCACCAGCTACTGGCAGCGTCAATAGCCAAACCGCGTCGCTGCGACTAAGTATTGATCGTGTGTCGCACCACTTGGGTCCACTGTCTTACGGTACGGTGATCTGAACCGTACATGTTGTAAATCCTAACTTCATCAAACCATCACAGCATGTAGGCCCCACTGGGTGGTAACACATGCTGTCTACGCAGGCAAAACGAGCTCATCCATATATTTCTATGAAAAAATTAGCACAGTGGACGGTTACCTTTTTTGTGGTTTTTTTCAACGAACGTCTGAAAATTTAAATTATGAAAGTAGATTTTTCATATAAAAAAGAGAGCCTTGAACAAAAATACCTATAAATTTTCGGTAAAAATAGCTAGAAAAGTAAGAATATTTTCGTATCTATTGATTTGTTTGTACAAATCGAGGTCTAAATTGGTAAGTTTAGTCTTATTTCGTAAAAAAACAAAATGCAGATGAAACGTCGCATCTATTGTATAATATTACCCTATTTTTATTACCTGTTGATTAAAAAAAAGGAATAATTCAGTGTTACCCGAGTGACACCTTTGCAGGTATTACACTTACAATGGGCCCACTTTAACAATTTTCTCTATATCCACACCATCCAACAGTTTTTTCAGCACTTTGTAGGACTTACTTCCAAAATTTAAGCAAATTGAAATCTTAGATGGACCACATCACAGGAAACATTGGTGATTGAATTCCCACCGTTAAAAACTTCATATGGCTCACTATAATGTTTATTTTCCATCCAACCTGTTGATAAGGTTAAGCAGAACTGGATCAAGGGATAATACAAATATTAGCTTGATCTAAAAATTTCAGGGCCCACAAATTTTTTTTAATTGTCACTCATCACTGTTTCCAGTGGTGTGGTCCACTCAAGATTTGTATCTATTTAATTTTAAGAATCACAACCTAAAATGAGGTGAAAAAATAAATGAACAAAGCGGACATACAAAAAATTCATTAAGTGGGGCCCACAAGGGTGTTTCCAGAGTAACACCTAATCGTCACGGAGTGGGTACGAACCCAACCACCCATGGTCCTGTCAGAAGCATCGAGGAACTCACCATAACGTTTATGTTTGATCCACACCGTCCATCTATTTTGACAGGTTATTTTAGAGCATGGCCTAAAAGGAGTCAAAATAAAGATTTATGTGGACCACACCATAAGAAATGGTAAAGGATATTGAACTCTTACCATTAAAAAACTTTCTAAGGTCTATCATAATATATTTTTCATCAAACATGTTCATAATGTCACATACATAAACGGAAAACATAAATATTAACTTGATCCAAAACTTTCATAATCCTTATAAGTTTTCAATGGTAGACTTTCAATCCCCATTACTTCCTTTGGTGTGGTTGACTTGAGCCTTCAATCTCCATTATTTTTTAATTTATGCTCTAAAATGATCTATCAAAATGAATGGACGGCGTGGATAAAATATATACATCACGGTGGGCCCCACATATCCCCCCTTAGAGGACCGTACGTCTCTAGCTAGTTACTGGTAGGGTTGGTACCAAATCCGCGCCCCACTTAATCCGGTCCCATCCTGGCCATCCCTCGTATATGATCATGGCTATCATTTCAATGGTTTGGATCACTCAGACCATGAAGCCACATGTACGGAAGCCTACGTCAGCAAGGAAGAGTAGATTTGTGCTTGACGTGTAATTCCTCCTTTGCCACCTACCGTGTCCACGTCATTCAGATTTTACAACCAAGCACTGTGGTTTGCTACAACACATCCTCATATACTGCTGTTTTTTTTTTTTTTTTTTTTTTTACGTCGGGACTGAAACCAGTAGAACATAGGTTAATTTTGAAATGATCTAAACCATTTAAATGATGTGTTTCACCGTTGATAATGTTACCTTAAAAAAATCAATATTGGAAATACCATCGATGGCCCATGAAACAACTTTGAAGGAGACGATCCATATTCATATGAAAAGACTTAGATGATCAAATGGTTGAAAATTTCCACACAGAAGGTGCATACTTTTAGGTAATCCCGCATGTATACTACGCAAAGATATGGATAAGTCCGTCCCCGTCCTTTGACGGAAGATGTTGGATGAATCTGTAAAATGCAAAAGACATGGTATTACCGGTCTACTTCAGGAGCAATAACAGGCTTATCCTCATCCGCATATAAAATTTCCTACGCGGATATGTTTTGGTGATCAAAACCGTTGATCCAATGGAATTAAACAGAGATGATAAATATACAAAAAATGAATGTTTTTTGATCGATCTGAACACTTCTGTGGAAGGCCAAAAAAGGACAGCTGGGAGAAATTATCCAGCAAATGTCTACATTCAATTGGAAAAGAAAGGGCAATTATCAAACGTTAAAGATCTTGTGATTTGATAGATTTCTGAGAAATCACCCATACGAAATACATCATATAAACGGTTTAGATTAACGAAATATGGACCCCACATGCAGGAGAACCTGTGTGCATCAGGATCCGTACATCCTCCCTTCTTACTGCAGTGAGAAAACGCGATTCTAACAGCAGGGTTGAGTTGGTAGGGGGTAGGTGGGGAGCGGGGACGCGGATTGCGTGGTGACCCTGCCACGGCCGACGTCTGTGATTGCAGGACACTGTGGGGCCCACCATGATTTATTAATTTTATCCATGCCGTCCATCCGTCTTAAAACCTCATTTTATATGACCAAAAAAATATGAACATAAAAAATCTCAAGTGGACCACACCGTAGGAAAAATGGAGATTGAACTCCTACCATTGAAAAATTCTTGAGGGCCACGGATGTCTTGGATGAAGCTGATATTTGTGTTTTACCTTAATCCAGATCTCATTGATTTTATCAACAGTTTGGATGATAAATAAAATCACTGTCGGCCCTTGGAATATTTCAACGGTGAACGTCATCACATCCCACTTGAGATTTGGATATACTTCAATTTTCGTGCCATGTCCTAAAATGATCTGACACAACGGAAGAACGGAGTGGATATAATACACGAATCACGGTGGGCCCCACAGAGTCCTGCCGCCATGGAGGTCGGTGTCCGCACAGGGCGTAGATGTACGCCAAGCCACACCATCCTCAGATGGTGGCGGAAACGGATTGGCTACTCCCCTTCCCACCAGCCCAGCGGCTGGTGGTCGGTTCTCTGTGTGTCCTACCATGATGTATGTGTTTCATCCCCGCTGTTTATCCATTTTTAAAGATAATTTTAGGGCTTGAACCTAAAAATGAGAGGGATATGAATATAAGATGGACCACACTAAAGAAAACAATAGCGATTGAATATCCAACATTAAAATCCTCTTAAGGCCCACTGTACGCTTTATTTGACATCCACTCAGTTGATTAGGTCATACAGTCCTAGATGAAGGAAAAAAAAACAATGATCCAAAACTTTCATGTGTCCTTAAAAATATTTAATGGTTGAAGATCATTTAACAATGTTTCCTGTAATGTGGCCCACTTGAGATTGGGATATACTAGCCTGGTGACTAGTGGTCGGTGGTACGCAGGCCTTACTATAACGTATGTCTTTTATCCATGCCATTCATTTATTTTTACATATCATTCTAAAAATTGATTCAAAAACTTAGAGGGATGTAAATCTTTGGTGGCCCACATCACGGGAAAACAATAGTGATTGGATATCCAGTGCTCCTGATGCCTTATGTACTCTGTATGTGACATTCAACTAGGGTAATTCAAAGAAGGGATTTCACGACTCATACCTCATGTGAATTTCATATATACATTGGGGTGGTTTATGGGATTTTAAAACCCACTTCCACAAAATTCATTTAAACCCATGGGCCAAACACCTCGGGAGTCAAAAGCAAGTCCTTTGGGTCCTTAATCTAGCTCGGGTGGTGAATTCTTAGGGGTTTCAGCTCCTGGTCGAGGGTTCAAGTACCCATAGGTGGTGAAATTCCACCCGTGCGAGCGTGTGGGATGTATGTGCGTGTCTGAAAAATCAAAATAAAAAAGTACCGAGTCCTTGTTTCTATCACTCAGTTTACCGCCTGAGCTGTGGATTTGGATGTGACATCCAATTTATTAATTAGGTCATAAAAATTGACGAAGGGATAAAATAAATATCATCTTGATTTAAAACCGTTATGGCTCATAAAAAGTTTTTAATGGTTGACGCGCAATCGAAACTGTTTTCTGTAATGTGGTCCATTTGAGAGTGGGATATACCTCATTTTTTGTCTCACGCCGTAAATTTGTCTAAAAAAATATATGAAGGGCGTTGATAAAACACGTATATCATGGTGGTGCCTACATAACACCGGCCACTAGCCATTGGGTGGCAGGGGAAGTAGCCAATCCATTCCCTGATACACCTTCAGCCACACGTGGCAACGTGGCACACGCATTACAGATCAGATCCGCTCATCAAGTCATTACCATTGTGTGGACCAGATCTAGCACATATGCCACGTGTGTCAAGCTAACATACATACAAAATGCACTTGAGAGTTTACTTGGACGGTTAAATTAGAATAAACAGCGTAATTTCTCATCCGTGATCATGAATGGGGCCCACCAATCGGGTGATCGAGATTGATGAAAAATCTACTCCACATTTACAAATCTGTGCCCTGAATATGATTCACAGAAGTATAATGCTGGAGTACGATATGCATAGCAGTTATCTTCGCTGTCCACGTGGCAAATGTCTACTGCAATCACAACCGTCCATGTGGTCAGCCTCCGCAAAAACGATGTGGTAAAAATCACTGACGATCGATAATCCATACATGGCACATGTCTAGGGCAACCAAAACCATCCATTCTCTGACCACTAATTTAACGGCTAAGATAGCCCTATTTCTACAACCTTCAACCCACTGGCCTTGTTGGAGCCACGTCCTTGAAATGAGCTGTAAAAACGGATGGACGGCGTGGATATATAACACATACGTGTATGTGGGCCCACGGTCACGGACTCGCTTACCCCTGCCTCACTTAATCCGCGTACGGAAATACTGATCCTAGACTCCTCATCTTCGAGCGCCAAATTAACACGTGCAACACGTGCTGTGCAGGGACTTCCACATGGAGGTCGCCACGGTGCACGTGTTCTAACCTAAAATCAGGCAAACTTACAAATCACGTCAGCAAAACATGTACCTTGAACTGAATGTAGACCGTTGGGAATCGTTTTCCTAATTGTATATTTTTTCCATGAGATCCACATGATGAATGTTCTTATTTTTGAGATAATAAAGGGAATCACCCAGTGAACGGTTTGGATCTTTCACATGTTTGCTAATTTGACACATGTGGTGCGTTTGAACCTGGCGCTTGAAGATGGAACGTCTGGGATTAGAAATAGTCAGGCGGCTGGACTCCCGTGCCTTCATTTTCACGAGTAACGACGACCTGATTTCATTAAAGCCCGGGTAATCGTACGATCCTTCGCTCGAGGATTCGCACAGTTATGGGAACCACTGATCTGAGCGGTTGATATGGTAGGGCCCACGATATATGGACCAATTCGCACGTTGAGGGCGTGTTTGGGCAGTGGCATTAGAAGGGATTACGTGAAGGGCTTCATTTGGTCCCGTGCGAATTCCACCCATGTTTGGGAAGAATGGAAAAGCTTGAAATTAGATTAGATAGTATTACATTAGTCCGGTGCTAATTTCACTCAATGTTAGTAGGTTGTATGGGTTCCACCATTATGTGTGGGCTATATTCACACTGTTCACTCATTTTTTGAGATTATTTTAAAGCATGGCCAAAAAATCTGATAATCTACAGCTCAAGTGGATCCTACCATAGAAAGCAACGGGACTGAATACTTACAAGGGAAAACTTCTTTAGCACCATATAAGTTTCAGATCTACCTCATTTTTAGGCCCATGCAATAAAATGAGGTTACAAAACAAATGAATGATTTAGATATAACACATGTGTGTTATTCTAAATAATTTCGAATGACGGTGTGTATATCCATTTAGTGGGTATATCCATTCAATATACTACCACATTACCAACAAAGCATGACATAAATCTTATCCAATAGCAACAGTGACAATCCCGGCTAATAATTATGATTTTTGAATCCCATCTCACCTAATCCCTCCTAATCCCACCGTCCAAATACACCCTGATGGATCCAAACCACCCATCTTTCACCCTTTCACTCGATAGCTTCTCTCTTTATTAAATGTCCATTTTCGAGCCATTGATAAAAGGATAAGGTTATTCAACGGTCAACATTTGGAAGCGTATCCATTACGCGTATTTGTCAATGTCAACGATTAAGGCATCAAACTACGGGCTTATACATGCCAACTCAAGCCCAAGGAAGAAATATGCAAGTCATCCTAAGCCAAGGATCATATATTACTTACCTTTCGGATAGACAACTGATCACCTAAAAATACAGAGAGACAAGAGATGCACCTACCGGCAAGGTACCGCAGCTTGTGCTACACTACCATTTTTCAGGCTGGTATGCCATTGTATACAAAATAGGTACCATGGAAGTGGTAGACCCCACCATGAAAGCAACTTAAGCACGATTAGGTAGGTCTAATAATAGCATGGGCTACGATGTTTGAATTAATGAATGATCGATGGTCAGAATCAGTGTAAATTTATGACCCATCTTGTTGTGGTTTAATTTACAATTTTAATCACATGATAAATAGTAAATAACTATGATCCAAAGTGCCAAAATAGATAATTAATATAACTAATATTAAATAACATTAGTAGCTTATTTAGTTACCTACATGATATGGAACCTTTATAAAATCGAAGATAAACGTTGCACTCAGGAGTAAGCTAAATGGATAAATTTTTATGTACCATTATTTTTTCTTTTTACTCTTATTAAGTGTATTTATAAAAAATAATAAAGTTTGGATAAGAACAGAAGTTATCTGGTATTATTCTTATCTCTCTATTTAAAACCAAATTCAAATTTAAATTTTAAGTGCAATGAAAAGGAAAAAGGGAAGAAACCTAAAGACATAGGACCCACCCACTAGTGATTGTCCACTAGTAGGCTCCACTAGCTTATGTCCAACAGATAAAATAGCAACAAGATGAGATTTCTAATGTAAAAGTAAATGATTACACTATATAATTAATTGACTAAGCAATATAAAAGGATTATACTAGTGAAGGTAAATAATAGATAATTGAAATGATAATTAAGAGATAAAATTAATTTAATTGGGTTGACACGATATACTTTAGTTTGTTTAATTTCTTTGTTATTTATAACCTTAATTCACCCATTTATATACTTCAAATGTTCTAATGGTTATTACAACCGTTTAACATAACTTAACATTTCCCACTTCTAAATTTGCCATATGTTATGTAGCCACTTCAACACAACTATTTTTCACATCGACCGCATAGTAGATGATGTGGTGTTGCTTGATGTGCCGCAGATATATTACTAGATGAATTATATTCATATATTTCAAAAATCTCTAAATAAGCCACGTAGATCCATCAAAATGTACATACAAGTCATTTTGATTATCTTTCACAGGAATTTATGATGAGAGGGATGAACACATCTTTGGTCTGATTCGTAAAAATACTAATATTCATAGTTAGGTCTACCTTTTTCATGGTACTGATTTTCCACTCAAGTTTTGCGTTGGTGAGAAAGATCGTAGGATACGGGAAGTGTGGTACCGTTGCCTGTATGGGAACGGTTCTTGGCTCTTGTCAGCAAAGAGAAAACACTTCGCTACTCTGACATACTGTGATGGATCATACACATGCACTTAGAAATCATTTGAAAAATTCTTACCTAGCGTACAATTAAGATTATGGTCCCCGCTTAGATGTATCATGACCTAAAAGTTACATTAATTTGATTATCTGGTTATATCTGATTGCTGGACATTTAATGGACGGTCAAAAATAAAAAATATCCAATGGTCCTATTTCCACAATCAACTGTCCACGAATCAGTCATCAGGATTGTTAAACCAATATTATCTTGGTACTGTAAATAACACACGGTAATTTTTCACCTCTAACTTATGCCGCTTCAACAATTTCTGAGTGTCTGCGTATGAAGCGTCACGCGCGGCCGGAGTATCAAATAACTCTTCTTCAGTAAACCTTCGATAACAACGAGAGAAATTTACGACTGTACGACCCATTTAAGGCTCATTTACATTTACAGGCCCACTTCATTTTTCCTTTCAAAAATACGCCCCATGCGTACGGACGCCTTGCCAAAGGTCGAAATTGCCCCCTGCTTTTTCCTTCCAGCGGATCGGCCGCTGCTCGAAGACGAGCGCTGACACTCCTCGAACTCCGAGTTGTACGAACGGCTCAAAAGATATCAAAGTTACATGGGCCCCACAGTTGCGTATTTATTATATCCACGACGTTCATCCATATTTCGAGATCATTTTGGACCGTTATCCAAAAAAAAAAAATTATATCCAAAGATCAACTGGACCACACCACAAAGAGCAGCAGAAAATTAGTTTTCACCGTTAAAACTTTTGTACGGCCCACCGTAACATTTATTTTCCATCAAATCTATTCATAAGGTCACAGAGACCTGGATGAAGAGGAAAAACAAATTTGGTAATGATCTAAAACTTCCGTGACCCCTAAAAGGGTTTCAACGGTAGACATTCAATCCTCCACTGCCTTTTACAGTGTGGTCCACTTGATGGCTAAATCTGTCTTATTTTTCTTCTCAAGACTTATAACGAGTTCACCAAATATATGGACAGTTTGGATATAACACATACCTCATAAAAAGACCCACAAAAACGAAAGAGATTACAACAAGGAATAATATAAAAAAAAAAGCTGGAATCTATGGCTACGGATATAATCCGTAGCCACAACTGCAGCCCATGTATTTTTATTATGTCGTTTGTTAAGTCTTCGATTAATCGAAAGTCTTTCAATTAATCGAAAAAAGTCAAAAACTATCTAATGACTTTGCATAAAAAATCCTTTAATTTTCGATATATCGAAGTGTACCCGATATTATTGAAGATATAGCTACGGATTATATCCGTATCCATAACTGTAGTCCATAAAAGTCTGTGCAATTTTTTAATTTTTAATATTTTATTTTTTATATAGAGAACTTTATTTTACCTATAATTTTCTCTAGTTCATATTTATATAAATATGTATGTATAAGCATATAAAAAAAATTCTCTTTTTATTCATTTAACAAGAATATCTTCTAAACCAAAATTAATTACTTGATGTACCCTATATGATTTTGGGGTAGGAGAAGCTACTTTAGCCAACTAACCTAGTTATTTTCAAAGATTCCATCAGGTCGATGGTCGAAAATCCATTTCATATTCACTTTGTGGTCAATTTCAATCAGTTCGCAGTCAATTTCGTTCATTTCATTTACTTCATGATCATTTTCATGCATATCACGACCATTTTCGCCTATTCTGTGTTGATTCACGGTTCCTTCGGCGCATTTCATGGTCAATTCCCTTCACTTCACGATCATTTTCATGCATTTCACGATCAATTCCCTTCACTTCACGGTCATTTCCATGCATTTCACGGTCAATTCCCTCACTTCACGGTCATTTCCATGCATTTCATGGTCAATTCCCTTCACTTCATGGTCATTTCCATACATTTCATGGTCAATTCCCTCACTTCACGGTCATTTCCATGCATTTCACGGTCAATTTCCTTCACTTCACGGTCATTTCCATGCACTTCACGGTCAATTCCCTTCACTTCACGGTCATTTCCATGCACTTCACGGTCAATTCCCTTCACTTCACGGTCATTTCCATGTATTTCACGGTCAATTCCCTCACTTTACAGTCATTTTCATGCATTTCACGGTCAATTCCCTCACTTCACAGTCATTTCCATGCATTTCATGGTCAATTCCCTTCACTTCACGGTCATTTCCATACATTTCACAGTCAATTCCCTCACTTCACAGTCATTTCCATGCATTTCACGGTCAATTCCCTTCACTTCACGGTCATTTCCATCTATTTCACGGTCAATTCCCTTCACTTCATGGTCATTTCCATGCATTTCACGGTCAATTCCCTCACTTCACAGTCATTTCCATGCATTTCACGGTCAATTCCCTTCACTTCACGGTCATTTCCATGCATTTCACGGTCAATTCCCTTCACTTCACGGTCATTTCCATGCATTTCACGGTCATTTCCCTCACTTCACGGTCATTTCCATGCATTTCACGGTCAATTCCCTTCACTTCACGGTCATTTCCATGCATTTCACGGTCAAGTCCCTCACTTCACGGTCATTTTCATGCATTTCACGGTCAATTCCCTCACTTCACGGTCATTTCCATGCATTTCACGGTCAATTCTCTTCACTTCACGGTCAATTCCATGCATTTCATAGTTAATTCCCTTCACTTTATAGTCATTTTCTGTAACTCCCCGGATTTTTGTCAACCTGGAATTAGACGTCCTTAAGCAATAGGTCAACCATTTCACACTCAATGATCAATCTCAAGGTCTAAAAATCAAAATTTTCCTATTTCCTTCAAAATCTCACCCTTCACCACCTCATTCTTCGAATTTCTTCAAGTACTTCCATCTTAGGCACAAATTCTTAAGTCTAAATAGTAAAGACCACTAATCCTAAGGTCTTCATGATGAAGAACAATACCGAAGCTAAAACTTACCGTGAATAGTAAATAACTGAGTAAAATGAACTTTTATCCTTAACCTTTTAGAATCTAACAAAATAGATAGGTTAGTTGGATAGATTATCATCTCCTACTCCAAAATCATATGCTACATGATGCATAAACTCATTCTGGGTTGCAAATTGGCCCCGAAACACCTCGGACAAAGTTGTGGGCCTATTCAGGCCAATGTACAATGAACTAAGGTGGGAACCATACTTTTTTGGGACCCTGGGGGCAGGGGGAACTAGCCCCATAGGGCGGCCGTCGCCAGATGTGAGTTTGGTTGGTGATGGCATCGCCGGTTCCGCGATACATCGCTAGTCAAAATCATCGGTTGGGTCCGAGCTTTGGGCTGGAGGTGTTTGGAGGGTAGGGTAGCCCCCTGGTATGTGGGTCGTTCGTTAAAAACACCCCCAATCAAGTACTTCCTTCACAAAGTGACCCTCCAAGCTCTCCTTTTGCTCCAAACGTTCGAGTTTTAGTAAAAACCACCCCTCCAAACTCTTCCTTCTTTCGTTTCCAAATACCCTCAATCCACCCTTTGAATTTCATCTCAAACAGAGATCATTATAGGCTACTTCCTTTAGAAATCTAAAGAGAATCACCTAGCGCTGTACTAGACGACCTGTGAAATTCGCACCAATAACTTTCAATACGATCCGCTAGAGCCAAAACGTATAGGATAGGTGACGCTACAATACCGTAAAGCCTGAGATCAAACTCTATTCCCGATTGCTCTCTGAAGCACCTTGGAAACTTTGTATCGGCTCTGGACCACACATCGGAAGTCCGATTACCCCTAACTTAGACAATCCTTACCGCCTAGTTGGACTTGACGTTCATCTTGAAAATCAAGTCCAACTGATGTCTTGACGCTATTTTACTGGGTTCGGAGCGAAGAGTGTGAGAAATAAATATAATTTATGAAATCTGGCACGTCCGCTTGCGCTCTCTTTCTAAGCATTCTGACCGTCAGAATCTCATCCAAATACACCCTCGGATCAGGAAATATTTCCCACTCAGGTCAGTATACTTAAAATCTCTAATCGAGTTTCCGTAACCGTTGAACTGAAAATGGTCCGCCATGGGCGATCGGGAAATTCGATCGGATTGAAAACTCTGCCTGACCTAGATCGAATGTTAGGGAGCTTAAGGCCGACCGCATTCAGTCACAGGACCTCCAGAAATTCTTCGTTGGATAGGAACAAGCCCACTTTGGTTACAAAATAAGTATACCTTGGCCCCAAGTCTATTTTGGTCATGTTTTGGCTTATAAAAAGGGCTTAAACCCTTGCTCATTCATTCCATACGAATTTGAGGAGAGAAGAGAGAAAATAGAGAGAAAGGGAGGGAGATTTGGAGCTCTCTCCTAGGAGTCTTCTCTGCTGCTCCATTTTTCATAGCCGCCGCTTCTGCACCTTCATTTCGGTGTTTTCAGCTCCACTTATAGGTAAGAAAACCCTAAGCACTTGCTGTTTTAGGGATTCCTTCGATTCAAATGGAAAAATAGCTTATGTACTTGTGCCTCAGGTTGCATTTACGCCGTTGACGAAGCATTGACGTTCTATTCGAATCGATACACGTCTACGGCAAAAGGTGCAGATCTTAGACGCTTTGATTGACTGATTTCAAACCTTTCAATGTCGTTTAATAGTAGTTTATCGATGAGAGCGTCGCTTGACATGTAAAACATGCTGTCCGTTTTCCATTTCGTAAACATACGGTGATTATGAGATTTAGGGTATTTTGGTCATTAATAGGAAATACTGTATACATCTGTATTTTGCTGAAATGCTTGACATGTGATTTTATCGTGTTATAATATTAGATATTCGTGTATAATCTGTTTGGCGAAAAGATTCGCCCTAATACGCACTTTGGGTCGACATACGCTATGTAGACTAAAGTGTGTAGACTAAGTGTTTGTATAAATGTTTGTATTAGTATGTATTGAGTAAATGGTGTTGTAAATTAGTTTTGACAATGAATTCTCAATCCACCTGATGTGGTATACAATTTCTTACATATTTGCTATATGAAATGATTTCCTTATATGTATGAAATACATGTGTTGGTTGATTTGTTTACTTTGTATGTTATAACATGTGTTAACATGTTTGTATTGTTGAACTTCAATTCTATTACTCTCATATGATCACTGGTATGGATTGCACATGTCTGGGGCTATGCTTTAGTCCAGGTAGTCGGTAATGGATTGAATTCGTAGTTGGTTTCTATGTACCACGAAGGACGCGTCGATGAACACGAGTCATGTTTTGAATTGGCGACAGTGGTTAGGACACACGAAGTGTTTCATGCACTTCATGTCGTCCATCTTGAGATGCGCTCGTGCTAGTCGAGCCCGTCACGTAACCCGACTTGCCATTGTATGTTCACCATGTATGATCATAACTGCTTGAACCTAGGATACTGAACTTACCATTAAAAATCCTGTCAACCATGGTACCTTGATCCATAAAGACTCATGAGCCGGGCATGGTGGTATGAGACACCGTAGTCGAGCTGTCGGCCTACGCTGGGGCCACAAACCTCCCCATAGTGACCAGTGAGCACCCTACTCTGAGCAGATTATGGTGGTATGAGACACTATATTCTTGCTATCGGCCTACACTAATCAGGTGACGAGCCCTCTGCAGTGACATTGAGTTTATCCTGACACCGCATGGGGGGGACGAGTCCTGATGCAGTCTTAAGAATATAACTAGGCCTGTATTGATAAGGTGATGTGGAAGAGGAGCAATGAGTGCGTACAACAGCCCTGACAACCCTTGCAGCGGCGTATAAATTTAACATCGTATGAGATTACTAGGAGTGACGACCTTAGATAGGATCTGTGTTGGGATTGATATAAGCAAAGTACCTTAGTTTCCCAATACTGCTGTATGAAAAGGAATAATAACAACTCGGTAATCATATCTACATCATATTGCATGTGCCTGGAAGATGTGAAGCACTGAGCGGAACGTAAGCATGCCGCGGGCGTAAGATGGTGCCGTATGAGGAAGAATGTCAGTGAGGGCATCCATCATGTCATCTCATGCATACATTAACGACAGTATCTAGGAATGTTTGATTGATTGCTTTACTATTAACGCGTGATTGATTTGATAATATGTTAATCTTTGCTCTATTATTCCACTGAGTTAATTACTCACTCCCACGTTACGGGACGGTGTTCCGGACACCCACCAGACACTTTTGTAATTGCAGATGATGGCGCGGCCTGCGAGGCGGAGCCGGACTTGATGATGATGAGGAGGATCCCTCCTTTATGCGTGTTCTGATCGACGGGATTACAGGAAGGTTGATTAGACGCCATGACACTTGTCATTCTATATTTTTCTTTAGCACTCATGTATATTCTTTCTGTTCATTTTGGAGTATACATGTATTTAATTAACCTGGTAACATGTTCACACTCTGGAAACTTATAATCAATTATATATTTTATGTATTTATCACAGTCTTCCGCTTGCTAATTTAACTGTCTCTGGAGTATAATATGTTGTTTTGGCTTAATTCCAATCTTGTTTAATGTCTTTTTACAGACAACCTGCATTTAACATTATCTATATTGCATAAATAACATTTTGGAACTCGGGAGTTGGGTTTCTACCCGACTCTCGATTTTCGGGGTGTTACATTTTCATGCATTTCACGGTCAATTCCCTTCACTTCACGGTCATTTCCATGCATTTCACGGTCAATTCCCTTCACTTCACGATCATGTTCATGCATTTTATGGTCAATTCCCACGATTCCGCCTCACTTCACGGTCATTTTCATGCATTTCACGGTCATTTTCCTGCATTTCACGGTAAATTCCCATCACTTCACAATCATGTTCATGCATTTCACGGTCAATTCCCTTCACTTCACGGTCATTTCCGTGAAGTGAGGGAATTGACTGTGAAATGCATGAAAATGATCGTGAAGTGAAGGGAATTGATCGTGAAATGCATGAAAATGACCGTGAAGTGAAGGGAATTGACCGTGAAATGCATAGAAATGACCTTGAAGTGAAGAGAATTGACCGTGAAATGCATGGAAATTACCATGAAGTAAGGGATTTGACCGCGAAATGTATGGAAATGACCATGAAGTGAAGGGAATTGACCGTGAAATGCATGGAAATGACCGTGAAGTGAGGGAATTGACCGTGAAATGCATGGAAATGACCGTGAAGTGAAGGGAATTGACCGTGAAATGCATGGAAATGACCATGAAGTGAAGAAAATTGACCATGAAATGCGCCAAAAGGAACGTGAATCAACACAGAATAGGCAAGAATGACCATGATATGCATGAAAATGACCATGAAGTAAATGAAATGAACGAAATTGACCGCGAACTGATTGAAATTAACCGCAAAGTGAATATGAAATGGATTTTTGACCATCGACCTGATGAAATCTTTGAAAATAACTAGGTTAGTTGGCTAAAGTAGCTTCTCCTACCCCAAAATCATATAGGGTACATCAAGTAACTAATTTTGGTTTAGAAGATATTCTTGTTAAATGAAAAAAGCAAGAAATGATTAAAAAGAGAGAATTTTTTTTTTATACACTTATATATACATATTTATATAAATATATATTAGAGAAAATTTTAGGTAAAATAAAGTTTTTCATGTAAAAAATAAAAATAAAAATAAAAATATTAAAAATTAAAAAATTGCACAGACTTTTACGAATTGCAGTTATGGCTACGGCTATAATCCGTAACTATATCTTTGATAATATCGAGTACACTTCGATATATCGAAAATTAAAGGATTTTTTATGTAAAGTCACTCTACTGCTCTAGATCTCTTTCGATTAATCGAAAGATTTTCAATTAATCGAATACATACTAAACGACATAATGAAAATACATGGGCTGTAATTATGGCTACAAATTATATCCGTAGCCAAAGATTCTAGTTTTTTTTTTTTTTGCATGTTGTAATTCCTTCCGCCTTTGTGAGTCTTTTTATGAGGTATGTGTTATATTCAAACCGTCCATATATTTGGTGAACTCATTATAAGTCTTAAGAAGAAAAATAAGACAGATTTAGCCATCAAGTGGATCACACTGTAAAAGGCAGTGTAGGATTGAACGTCTATCATTAAAATCTTTTTAGGGGTCATGGAAGTTTTGGATCATTATGAAATTTATTTTTCCTCTTCATCGAGGTCTTTGTGACCTCATGAATAGAGTGGATGGAAAATAAATGTTACGGTGTGCCCTACAAAAGTTTCAACAGTAAAAGTCAATTTTCTGCTGCTCTTTGTGGTGTGGTTCATTTGATCTTTGGATATGATTTTTTTTTTTTTTGGGATAACGGTGCAAAATGATCTCGAAATATAGATGAACGTTGTGGATATAATAAATAGGTAACTGTTGGCCCACGTAACTTTGATATCTTTTGAGCCGTTCGTACAACTCGGAGTTCGACGAGTGTCAGCGCTCGTCTTCGAGCAGCGGCCGATCCGCTTGAAGGAGAAAGCCGGGGCCAATTTTGACCTTCGGCAAGGCGTCCGTACGCATGGGGCGTTTTTTTGAAAGGGAAAACGAAGTAGGCCTGGAAATGTAAATGGGACTTAAATGGGTCGTACAGTTGTAAATTTCTCATCGAGGCCATCCACTTATTATTTGTTCATTTCCCAAGGATATATCAGTCATTTGAGAAACTCAATACCCGCCTAGAGTCGAACGGTGCAGTCCAAAAGCAACTTCGCTTTTCGACCTACCCACTAAATCTTCCCACTCTGCCCTTCCCCTCTCGTCTTTTCTAGCTCTGTTGCGTCTCAAAAAGCCACCTTCTCTACTCACCTCTTATAAAAAACAACCCCCCCGCCCTCGTATCTGTTTCTCTCCATGGCTTCCATTTCCAGGCTCTCAAACCCTAGCTTCTCTTCTCACTCTTCTTCCTCTTCTCTCAGATCTCGATCCTCCGAGCTGAAAATCTCGATCGATTTCCATTCAATCTCCTCGATTCGAAGAGGATTTCCGTCTTCTAAGCTCTCGATTCGAAGAAATCATGTCGAGAGGAGCTCGTTGACGTAAGTTTCTCTCTCTCTCTCTCTAGTTGATCGGTTCTCATGATCTTTTCTAGACCGTTTGATCAATTTCATTTACTGTTAGGATCTGATCGTGTGTATTTTGTGATTTTTTTTTGATCTTATGCTATCTTCTTGAGATCTTAATGAAAAATCGGGGGCTGAGTGATCTTTGTGTAGCAATTTAACTGTGTTATCTGATTATTCTGATCCGTGATCGATTTCTTATACCATCACTTTCCTTTTTGTTCTTCTCGCTGCGTTCGAGATAGAAAAATTGCTTCCCCCCCCCCGGCTTTCTGGTAGCAGAATTATGGTTTTTTCTCTTTAAATTATCGGTGGTCAGGATAGTCTTTTTTTTTTTTTTTTTTGCATTTGATTTTTTGTCGTTCACGCTTTTCATGATTTATTATTTTTTATTATTATTAATTTCTGAAAAGAGGGAAAGTTACAGCACTTTCCCACTCGTATGTTTACATGGTTTCGTCTTTGTTGCATCCGATTGAAACATTGCATGGAAGTGGATTTTACTGAAATAGATTGGAAATTTGCAGGGATAGAAAATTTGCATGTAAAATGGGATTCAATTGGTCAATTGCCGTAACAGCGGGTTTATTGAGTTACTAATACTAATTTTTGTTAAATAAAATAAAATTGTGCTATAGTGTTAGAACATAAAAATGAAAGTGGATTCTATTGAAATTGATTGAAATTTGCACGGGTTAGAGAAATTGCACATAAAGTTGGATTAAATTGATCAATTTCTCTAACAACAATTTTTCCTTTTGGTTAAGAACCGATTGTTATAGTAGTTATTTTAATGAGTTTCGTGTAATATTGTTCGGATTCATGTTGGAAATTATGGCATAAGTTTGACGCTGGCTGCCAACCTGATGCTATCCTCCTTTATCTGGGCTGGCGACTAGCACAGAAAGCATAAAATTCCTACAGGCACAATGTAATAGACAATTACATTGTTGGTTATGATCAAGCACTATCTAATAGTTACATAGTTTTGTGTAATTTGCTACAAATTTTATTCTATGCTATTAGAAGTTAGGAAGTTCTCATATGGATGGAAATGGTGCCCAAATTTTGACTGTGTCGATAACAGAAATGCATGCAACTGAAAATTTGTATGTGAATTTGCGTCTGGTTTGTTGATTGTGATGATAATGATTTAATGCATTTCTACTATTTTTGCTTTTTTAATTTTCAATGCAGCGTTAGATGTTCTCAAATTGATGGAAATGGTGCCCAAACAAAGAAAACAACTCTTCATGATCTATATGACAAGCAGGGGCAGAGCCCTTGGTATGACAACCTCTGCCGTCCAGTAACTGATTTGCTGCCATTGATTGCGAGCGGTGTTAGAGGTGTTACCAGCAACCCAACAGTAAGACACCCGTATCTTATTCTTATCTGTATTGTTAACGGGTCTATTTTTTTAATTTTTTGTTTTGGAGGATTGAAAATTTATATTAAAAGGGAGCTGAAGCAACCATAAAGAAAACAAAACATTGTTAACGGGTCTTTAATTATTTGATTTTTGTTTTTTCTTATATCTCACCATTGCTTTGTGTTTCATGCATTCTGTAGAATGCGTATTCTTTCCTTTTGATAATATTGATGCTAATTTTCCAAAGATTTAAGTTTTTACCATGTGGTTATTGGTGTGAAGTTTGGAATGATAATTAATGCATTTGATATTGTCTTTTACAGATTTTCCAGAAAGCGATCTCATCATCAAATGCCTATGACGAACAATTCAAGTATTTTCAACTAGCTACTTTTTAGAAACTTCTCATTCGTTTGTTCATGAATCGAATTTAAATGACATCCAGGATTTGTGGCTTACAATCCATTTTCAAGGTTATTGGGCATTCTTAGTTTCTCAAATGCAGATATCAACAAGTAATAATGCTCTGTTTGTCTCTGTATGGTTGGGAATTTAATTGCTGATCCAACACCCACCCCTACTTCTTGTTTGAATTCCAATTACACAAATAGGGAGCTTTGCCAGGCCTCAACACACATTATACTGCTATTTGTACCTCTTCAATGGTGCACCAACTTCCATAATACACACCCCCACCCCCACCCCCACCCACCAAAGGGTCTCAAATTTCAGGAATATGGTTGGTAATACTTCATGACGTGTTAGTTGCTTTAATTTCCTTATGTTGATGGCAACAAGGTTATAAAGTTTGTTATCAGCAGCTGATGTGCCCATTACCAAAATGGATAATCCTTTTTTAAAAGAAAAACAAAATGGATAGAGGCTGACTGTAGGTAAATGTATGAACCCGGACTATCCAATACTTAGGTATCGAAAGTCCACGAGTTCTTACTTAAAAAATTAAACTTTATGCTTGTGTATATGAAATTCCATAACAAGTGTTTAGTATTGTAGAAAATCATGTACGCAACGTTCATCTTTAGGAATTAAGTGGGCTAACCTTTATGATTTTTGAACATTGAAATGAATAGGAGTGATTTAGCCAAAGTGACAATTTTGATTAAAAAAAGCACGAAAACGCCCCTAGACATTGTATCGTGAATTTTAGTCAACCGGGTAGTCCAATTTCGAAACTGTTTGTAGAAATTATGTAGAATAGTTAGAAGAACAATCCCATATAGTCAAAATGCCAAGTGAATCACACAATCATGGTGAACTAGAACATGACACATTTGTAGCCGTTGATTGAGGAAGGTGATCATAAAATTAAACTGACCAAAATACTTGTCATGTTGTTAAATCCTTAACCCACCGTCAAAATTCCATTTTGAGGTGTGTAAATACGATTTCTAAATTAACATGGGTGTTATAATAGATTGTAATTTGCTTTTGTATGGAGGCGGTGTGGGAAGAGAGGAATGGGAGATGTTGTAAAGGGGGTGCTTGGTGGGCGGTGTGGGAAGAGAGGAATGGGAGATGTTGTAAAGGGGGTGCTTGGTGGGCGGTGTGGGAAGAGAGGAATGGGAGATGTTTTAAAGGGGAGTCTAATTTGATGGGTTCCATAGTGAAAAGAGTTCAGTTTTATATTTTCGAGTGGGCCTCCAATATAATGCTTTTAAAAGATTGTAATTTACTTTTGTATGGAGGCAATTAACTCACATTCTCAGCGGGTTGGCTTCCTCCCTGTTTTCCTTTTTTGTTTTAATGAAAGTCTTTGTTATCTCTCAAAAAAAAATAAAAATAAAATAAAATAATAGTTCACATTAATCTAGACCTAGAATTGATGAATTAACTACTTTTGATGATCCGATGACTACCAAATTTTAGACTTAAGCTATTAAGCATATTTTACGTGTACAAACTAAATCTCCATGTCTAGATCATTCCAGAAATACCTAAACTAAGAAAATAACCCTAAACCATTCATTTTGTTTATCATAATCATGGAACCAATTTTACAAGATTTGGGACAATGAGCATGATTTAATGGAAGGCTCGGATCATACCATTCTCGTGCTGATTTTGATTATTAACATGAGAACTTCACTTTTTGCTCAAAATACCCAGAATTAGATATATCCTAATCTAATTACAACTAAGAAATTTAGGCTTTAAGTAACTTGAAGTGAGACATCAAGTTTATGGATTTTCAACTGTCGGATTTTGGTGAAAATTGGACCAATCACTAAGAGTATCCGACTACGTGTTTCTACAAAGTTCGAGCCCTGATTGATAATTGTGGACTGTTGATTTTGATGAGTGATTTATAGCTTTCTACACTTTTCCAATCATTACAAAACTTATATGATTTCAAAGATCTCGAAAAACTGAGACAATGGAGTGGTTGTGATAACTTGGACCACACCACCATAAATCACAATTCCCAACCATTTTAGACCAACCATGGGACTTCTTTAACATATTGAGAGGTTGGACGTTCCAGCTCCCCATTGTTGCAAAACCGGTCATGAGAGGAGAGAAGGGAAGAAAGAGCAAGAGAGGTGTTTTTGTGGAGATGTTGGAAGATGTGTGAGGGCTGATATTCCTTGAACGTCTTCACCATTAGAGCTTGGAGGAATCACCACCATCATCATCTAATTAAACCCAATCATCAAGGTGTGGAGGGTTTCTTCTAGATTTTCACCAAAACATAGTCTTAGGAATAGATTTCTAGCCTAGGCTTAGATCTTGATTTTTAGAATTTAATTCTAAATTAAAAGATTTATTTTTAAATTAAGGATTTTGGAGTAGATCTAGAAATCTATAGGGGCTGGGCATGACCGTTGTGGACATGTTTGTGTACTTAGCAGTTGAGTGATGGATGCGAGTGGCTAGTTAGTTACGTACACAACTTGTCTTGCTTACCTCTGAAACTGAACAACTCGGCTGTAGTTCTCACAGTTGACACTTGAACCATAGGAGTCGACCTATTTACCATAGTCCAAACCCTCTAAAAATTAGGTGTATCAAATAACCCACCTCAAAAGCAATTTCTTATCTCAGAAAACATAGAGTTCTATGCAAGTTGGCCTGCATGAGATGGTGAGACTGTTCCACACTATTTACGGAGAACTCTCCCATGGTTGAACTGAATGGGATGCCTTTACAGGGACCATGAAATTAAACTTGCTTACACCAATTGGAAGGGAGGGATCAAACCTTAGCAGATGCCCAAGGGCTGGTAAGAGAATTCCAAAAGCCTGCATTCTGCATCCAACCTACTATAAAAATGTAATAATGTTCTTTAAAAAATGCTGAGTGTTTACAGATGATGCTTCAGTTACTTTGGTTATAGCATGCCGCATGTGTGTGGTTAGTCTCTGAAACTTGAAAGTCAACGTCATCCTTTTCTTGGGTTCACATCTGATCTCATGTAATCCATTTACCTACTCTTCCAAAGAAGAAAAGAAGTTTGGTAAGCATATGATCCTGACTCCTGAATGCAGAGGAATGAATATTATTTCAGTAGTTGACTTATGCTGACCAGTCTAAAGTGCAAGCCTATAAATTAGGAGTGACAGAACTTAGATACAGACGTGAATGCCAGTGGATTTAAGATATATTACTAGATTATTATGGAAAATGGCCCTGTTTTAAACACACTTGGTAAAAGTTATATTGGTGTTTTCTTTTCTTTTCGTGTGATACGCACAGTATGTGACAAGCTTTATTTGGAAAACTAAGAGATGGAAAGCGTCAAAAAGAAGGGATGAAAGTGAAACATGAGGACTTCTTAGGAGGCCACCCTACCCTCACCCAAGCATGCTTAACTTCAAATGACAACACTTTTTGGTGAATCTCATCAACGTCCATCTTTATAAGGCGGTGGCTGGGCCGCACTTATATAGAATTTTAAGAGGTGGTGGGATCAAATGGAGCCAACTACTCATTAGTCATTACTTTTATTTCTTGGTCTGACAGTAATAAGATTCATCAGATGCAAAAACTTGATTCGTTATTTTAAAGACGACCATTTCCCTAAAAATATTACTTAGTATGCAATCTAAAAAAAGTTTTTCAAATAGAGAAAATTTTAACTACAAGTAACCATTTTAACTGTATATAAAAAATGCCAAGAACAAATGCATAAAGAATTAAGGTGTCTTCATAGCTATGACCAGAACTACTGTTGCTGGAAAAATACTTATGTGAGGTTCATCTTTGTGAAATTGAATTGTTTCTGAATCAGTACATCTTTTTTTAAGTGAAATGTGGGGTTTGTGTCCAAAACCTGTCCACAAAACTTTTACAGGAAGCTTGTTCAAGCGGGAAAAGATGTTGAAGATGCATACTGGGAGCTTGTGATAAAAGACATCCAAGACGCATGCAAACTTTTTGAACAGATATATGATGAAACAGATGGGGCAGATGGCTATGTATCTGTTGAAGTTTCTCCTAGGCTTGCTGACAAGACTGATGAAACTGTGGATGCTGCTAAGTGGCTGCACAAAGTGGTTGACCGCCCCAATGTCTACATAAAGATCCCTGCAACAGCAGAATGCATTCCTTCTATCAAGCAAGTTATTTCACATGGAATAAGTGTAAATGTGACTGTAAGTTCCACTGCACTTATGTTTTCTTAATTTAGCCATATATTGCCAACTTTCTTTCATTTTTTTATTATGAAGATTTATATATCACCAACCTGATCAAGAGTTCTAGTGTATCTGTATGTGGATTTTCCTGATGGTCTACGGGTTCCATAGCAGATTTTACCTAGTTTAGATATTTTCACCATATCATTCTTTTTGAAAAGAAAAAAGAAGAAGATATTTTCAGCATATTTATTTCAGGGAATGATCTTTCTACTTCCTAAAGTTGTTAGCTCCACACTTGAGGGCAATTTGGTCATAATCCCCCCCCCCCCCCAAAAAAAAAAAAGGAGGAAAAGAAAAAGAAAAAGAGAGAGGCCTGGATCGCACATAAATGTGTTATCATTTTCTCTCCTTGTGGGGATTGCCTCTTCGCTATGTTTGGTATGCTGGATTTTCCCCATCTGCTATCTCCAGCTCATCCCATTTACATCTGATGCTTTCAATATCACAATCACACACCTAACATAAATGTCCCTGTCTTAGCTGCATTGCTGTACATGCATGCTTCTCGTAAGGATTTGCTTCCTGTAAGTTGTTGAGTTTAGAAAGACCATCTCCTTTTTCTGCAGCTCATTTTCTCTCTTCCACGATATGAAGCTGTCATCGATGCTTACTTGGATGGTCTTGAAGCTTCTGGACTGAGTGACCTTTCCAGAGTTACCAGTGTGGCATCTTTTTTCGTCAGCCGTGTTGATACTCTCGTGGACAAGATGCTTGAAAAGAACGGAACACCTGAAGCTCTTGACCTCCGGGGCAAGGTAAAATCCACACACTAGTCTTATGCGCCCTAGAACGAGTATGGAGCGTTGCTAAGCCTCCATGCACCTTTACACATGGCCGCACTTGCCAACCTGGGATGTGTGGCAGTCATCCTAGCCATGCACAATATAAGCCCCACTCTGTAGGTGACCTGAGCCAAGAACCAGGGTGACCAGGTGGGCCATGTGTATGTTGGATGTGGGGGTTGGTTATTTCTTTTAGATTGTCAATTGGCAGGAGTGCATGTGTGGCCACGTGTAGATGTGTTGGCTCACCTGATGAATTTTCTGACCTGATTTTCGGACCATGTCATCTACACTGTGGGACCTTCCAAACACATTGCTCTGATGTTGACCACGTGTCAGGATTGCATGTGTGGCCAGTGGCCATGAATTTTATGTGGACTTAGCTCAAGAAGATATGGTCAGAAAATTTTCTCACACTGGGAACTCTGAACACTTGTAGGCTGCCGTGGCACAAGCAGCACTGGCATATAAGCTATATCAGAAGAAATTCTCTGGCCCACGATGGGAGGCTCTGGTGAAGAAAGGCGCCAAGAAGCAGAGATTGTTGTGGGCCTCGACCAGTGTTAAGAATCCGGCATACTCCGACACCTTGTATGTCGCTCCTCTCATTGGACCTGATACGGTGAGTCTTCATTCTCAACTATCTGGTCCTATATTTTCATCGTTTAAAGAAAAAGTGCTGCTTCTTTCTTTCTTTTTGGGCATGACTAAAATGCACACATGGCTCCCCTAGTGTCTGTTGCTCCCATCATCTCTCTGCATTCAAAGATGTTTGGCGGGAATCTATGAGCATTCCAAATTCAAAATTTAAAGTCCTTTTTTGAAATGCGTGTTGAGGTTCCCTCTATTTATGGATGGCATGAGATTTGGTTAACAGCTGTCAGACTTGTTTAAAGTCCAGTAGGTTGAATGAGCCTAAACATTTCTTAGCCCATCTCCAAATGTGAGATGATCTGAAATTCCTTCAGGTGGGTCCCACCATGTATGGCCCATGGGTGCAAGATCACTCACATTCTGGTGCTATGCATCCTGAGGTCTGTGAAGGAACAATTAAAACCAACATGGACTGGAACAATTAAAACTAATTTGGGCAATGGCCCATATTCATTGGGGCAAATGAGTAGGATCATCTGATGTGACCTCTAAGAAAGATATCTGATCTTTCTAGATGTGGCCTTCGAAGGAGGGCCTCACCTGATGTAAGATGCCGCTACAGGATGGGTTGACAAGAACATGTTGCAATTCCTCGAGAACATGGAAGGCCTACTTGACAACCGGTGCCATGGGATCTGCCCCACCCATTTCTCTGCTGCCAGCACCCAAAGCCTGAAATCATGGGGGTGTTGGTTGTAAGTTTCCAGCTTGGATTTGCTGATTTCTCTTTGCCTCCTGTTCCAGGTTTCAACCATGCCCGATGCTGCTCTGCAAGCATTCATCGACCATGGAGTCGTCTCGAGGACAATTGATGCAAATGTATCAGAGGCAGAAGGCGTCTACAGCGCCATTGAGAAGATGGGGATTGACTGGAATGAGGTTGGATCCCTGCTGGAGCTTGAGGGCGTGGAATCCTTCAAGAAGAGTTTCGACAGCCTGATTGGAAGCCTGAAAGAGAAGGCGGACGATCTCAAGCTGGTCAGCTTGTAAGATTTGTGGCTTGATCTTCTCCTATTATATCTCCCTCCAATAAAAAGAAGCTGGTTTGGTTTCAAAATGCAGTTCGTAGAGAATGCAGGGAGTTGGGTGGATTTGTCAGCTTTTAGTTGTGTGAGAACAGATGTATGCTCTAGTTGTTTTACATGATATGTAAGCTGGTTATGTGCTTTTTATCATGCCTTCATTTTGTTCTCTCCTTTTCTCACCGTAGAGTGCGGATCAAGGTATTCTCTGTAATGGTAACGGTGGCCATGACGGCTACCATTGTGACCTTTACAATACAGGTCGCAATGGTTGTTTCGGCCTCCGTAATGGCCGTTACGGTCTCGCTCTCTCTCTTTCTCTCTCTTAATTGCAAGAAAAAACTCTAAAAACCTGTATCTGCTCCGTAACATTGTAAAAAATATACTTACTTGCATCTGCCTTGTAACAAACCATTATGGGGTTGTTATGGTCTTTACAGGGGATTTTACGAGCTATTAACAATGGATATGGGTCATTTTTTCTATAACGGTTGTTATGACCCCGTGACATGTGACAGTTGCCACTGTTACCTTATAAGTAACGGCCTTTATGGCACACCATGGTGGGGATATTCAAATATGGTTTTAAGACTCGGATGGGTCTGATGCAAATTGTTGGAATCGACTACAATTTGGTTGGACCTAATCGGGTTGGATACCATGATTCACCCCTAACCCACCCAACTTGGGCTGATTCAGCCCCAACTTTGGATGAGTCCTGAATAAACTAGGCCTGATCGAGTGGGGTCGAGCCACCGAATGTGCTTAATGGCTCATAATGAGCCTCTCCACCTTGCCGTAAAGGTGGCCATTGCGTGAGTGAGGCATAGGCAGATAGTTGCCGTAGTCGGATCGGGTCATTATACTTGGACTGTCCATCTTGGTGAATGGGGTCTGGGATCTTGTTTTTGACCATCGTCTTTGGAAGCAAGGGAGGGTGGGAGCTGATGGGTGACGATTTTGGGATATCCATTTGCTGCCTGTCCTGTTTGACTATTTTGTTTTCACTAATTGATTTGTTATCTGCGGTTCAGATCCTCGGGTTCACTGGATGAGTTGCATATAGCCAATCAGAAACGTGAATGCATGAGATTCTGGGATTTCTTCGCAGCTCACATGCCAACCTGGCACTTATGTGCAAGATCATTCATTAAGTGGACCCCACAGTGAAGCTCCCATGGCAGGAAAAATTAAAGCCACGTTTCACTGGATCAATGGGCCTATTTTTCCGGCTAATCATCTCTCCTGTAGTGATGGCCCACCTGTTAAGTCGACAGCCTGATTTTTTATTTTATTTTATTTTTTGTAAAATTTTTTTCGGGTCAGGTCATGTTTCACTGTCAGATACGCTCGATGAATGGTCAGGGTTTTGCACGTGTGCCATGTTGGTCTAGCAGGCCAAAGTATTTAAAAAAGGCGTCTAATGAATAATAATGATACGATCCTTTGGCCGTAGATATGTAGGCCTCTGGGTGCCACGACACCAGTGGCTTCTTGTTATTCAGACTGTTCATGGTCTGGGCCCACCGTGGATGGACCCCGAAATTTGGTCCAAATCAATAGCCTTTCCGCATTTAATACTCGAAATTGCAATCGCTCCATTTTTATAAACCATAAGGGCGTGTTTGGCCGGACCGATTCCATGGGATTTGGAGGGATGGGATCGGTTTTAAGGTAATGATGTCGGTGTCAGTGGACGGTCGGACGTCCCATGGGATTCTTACATCCCGGGACAAAAACGCCAGCCTGTTTGGATACGCACAGGCATCCTGGGACGAATAATCAGGACCTTTGGATGCACATGGGATTGCCATCTCTCCCATGGATGTTGACTTATTCAAAAGGTGTTGGCTACCCTCCTCTCAAACCAGCCCACTTAGCTGGCGGTCGGTGCTGTGTGGGACCCACTCAGATGTATGTGTTTCATCCATACCGTCTATACGTTTACATGGTTCATTTTATACCACTACAGTAAAAAATTGTGCCTAATCCAAATCCCAAATGGACCATGTTACATAAAACAGATTTTTATGATTTTTATGCATTAAAAACTGTGTGGCCCAATAAAAGTTTTGGATGTAGCTAATCGTTGTTTTTTCCCGTTATCTGGGTCTGTTGTATGTACTAATCAACATATTGGGTATCATGTGAACAATACAGTGGGGATTAGATAATTTTAATGGTGGATATCCATTTCTGGCAGTTTCTTTGGTCCGGTGGTCCACCTGAGATGTATATCATTGACATTTTTTGGTAAAGAGCTCTGAAACTGAAGTTGAAAATGGATGAAATGCATCAATTAAGATAAGTATACAAAATAAACGTGGTAAAGCCGGAATTGCATTCCACCTAACGTAGTAACATTGTATGCTTAATTAGTATTGAAAATGTTTACTAGAGAAATCAAGTGACTAAAGTTTGATGACAATATACAGAATAAAAAACACAACTACAATACTCGTTAGCAATGCAGCTAACGTTTCACCCCTTGACACGTGGGCATCATCCGTTGAAGTCGCTTGACAAACCACTGATCGGGTTGTCTGTTGGGTCGACTCCCATGAGGTCCTCCGGGAGGCGAGCCCATCTCTGGAATGGGATGCAGGTGCCTCGATGTGCGGCGATACTGTACTTGCCTGAGCAATGGTGCCAGAATGATAACTCTCCCAATAAGCTGCAGCTTCTCTCCAGTTTTTGAAGGCCCGATACTTACTACCGTTGTATCCTTCTACTTCCAATCGGGCCTCTTCCCAGGATAGATAAATTCTCGCACGACGACCAACTAGAACAACGTAATATTTTTCCTTTTTCATCTACAGAGACAAATAGCATTCAATCAATTCATGAGATTGCATAGTGAAATGAATATAGCAGATTCAATAAGATATTAGTAGATACACTTACCTTGATCCCTCGTCGAATGCCTGTATTAGAGCTTACATATCTCAAAATTTTGAATTTAAGATTTGACTAATATCATGAATGTCTACTTGATATGATGATATCAAAGCATTATAGTTATCGATTGTAAGCAGTTTAATGTCATCCACAAAAAGTAAACCTACCTATATCAAACCAACCCGAAACCAAAAAAGGAATCCACACAATTAAGCAATATATATATATATATATATATATATATATATATATATATATATATATATATATATATATATATATATATATATATATAGTTATTACAATTCCAGAAGTATAAGCTGTATCTTCATGGGACAAAGCCCATCAAATGGAACCACTAGCACCATCACCAAATTTATCTCGGAGGGTTTGTTTTAACCAATTGACACGGCGATCAGGGTGTAGGCTGACAAAGAAGGATGCCATGTTCTCATTTCTGCTTAAGAGTTGACCAACTTCAATGAACTCAGAGTTGGTTAGGCCATGCACCTCTTCGAGCACCTCCAGAACTTTGCTAGTTCAGTTGACCTCCTTCCCTAGCCCAAAGTCGTGCATAGCTGCCGCAACAGACCTCAGAAAAATGTCAAGTACATCACATGGTCGAGGTGGGCACTGTCGTTTCTTGGTGCTACTCCCACTCCCACTGCGGCCATGATCCGTATCAGATGTCTGAGTGGGAGTGCCATGATAGCATTGATTTTGCATGCTCGCTATGTCCGAGGAAAAATGACCATGCATGGTCCCTATAGAATCCTCTAACATATCCTCGGAGAGGTCAACATGATCGTCAAGATCGTCATCTAACTCCGTCCAAGTCTCATTCAAATCTCGATTAATCCTAGATGACGATGGAGCCATTGTCCATGATCCCTTTACATAACGTCCGATCGCTTGATCAGAGCCGACGATAACCCCTAGGTCATCCATTCTCTCGATCCTCTTACCCCGTAGTCTCGCAGCGCGTGGGTGTGACTACAGAAACAGAACACTGCATTATTTCCATGAATTTAAATTTACATAATCAAAGGTTTGGGTTGAAAGCTAAGAGCCTGTTTGGCTCGTCAGTGGATGGCTTATATCCCAGGACAAGTTCACCGGACTTGTTTGGCTCGTCATGCCTATCCAAGGATATTGCCGATCCCATCCCTCCTAATACCATGGGATCTGCCTAGCCAAACAGGCCTTAATACATGGAATAGACAGATATAAAACAACTTGATTTAATAGTACCTTGAGATACTCTTCCCATACTTCATCTGGCACAGTGACCACTATACGCTCATTATCCCAGCCGAATCCACTAGCAGCAAGCATGTTTCTGACATCATTGTACTCTCTTTTGTGATATCGGAGTCTGTTTTGTATGTTCTGCCAGGTGACAGGCACCCCTGTTTGTCTTGTCACTTGCTCGGCCGCAATTTGATATGCTTCTCTTTTGAAGCCATTGTCGGCTTTCCTTCCCAGTGCGATTTGTTCCAACAATGTGTTACATAAAATCTGATCCATTGGAGAGCTCCACTTGCTCTTTGCTACCCGGAAGAGAGGTTCTGCAAGGGATTTGGCTGTCTTTTCTCGCGGTGAACATCGCGTAGGTAAAATAGGGGACCGAATGGGTGACTGTATCGGTGTGGTAGTATCAGATGGACAATTGTCCGACATTTCACCTACATAGAAAATAAAATACAAAGTGCTTTGTTATTCAAACCCATAAACCACCCAAGTTAAATGCGTAAAGAAGTGGCGGAGTGTTTTAGGCAAATTACACTGTTGATTAACAGGACAAGAATATTCCTTGCCTGCTCCATTTAGTTACAACATGTTTGGTATAATGTCATTCGTGCGTCAAGATAGAACTTGCAAAATGTGAGTTACAATGTAACGACTATCTATTGTGCTATCTTGTCCTACTATTACATTGCACATCTGCCCACATTCGCTCTGCGATGGCATCGCGTGCCCTTATCCACGCTTCTTTCTCTATTTGATTCGATCGAAATAAACACTGTTGCTCGTCATGCGTGGAGACCTCGATGGGTGTAGGGTTACCCTCTACCTCGCTTACTGATATACCAGTAGCCTGTAGATCTTCACCGCACTCAATATTAGATCGAATGAAATTATGTAAGACAAAGTAAGCAATGATAACTTTCACTTGTGTTTCAAATGGATACTGGATCGCAGTCTTTAATATCGAAAATCTTTCCTTCACTAAGCCAAAACATCGTTCAATTGCATTTCGCGCTTGGGCATGACGATAATTAAACAGCTCCCTCATGTTCGATGGTGCTCTGCCCCTTCGATACTCTTGCAAATGGTATCGAACACCGCAGTAGGGAGCCATAAATCCTGGCGAATGGGCATATCCAGCATCGACAACGAAAAATTTCCCTACACATTAAAACTAATGTTATATTCCGACTATCAGATTGAACCTTTAACTATTAAAATGTATTCCAATGCAATGACTATTGTGTTCTACCATTTGGAATTGTCAAAGGATCATTGGTTCAACTCAATGCATTGTGTAGCACCCTTGTGTCTGATGCAGAACCTTCCCAGCCGGCTAACAGATACAATATCTTCATATGAAATGAGCAGGCTGCAAGAACATTTTGGGACAAATACCCTTTCTGGTTGCGGAAGCTAGCATGATCTGGTGTTGGAACGTACGCTGGAATATGTGTACCGTCAATTGCACCAACACAATCTTATGATGTGTCACATGTGAATTAAACCGGCGTCTGGTTGTGAATTGATGGAGGAAAATGAACAATACAGTAGTTAAGAGACCTTCAGAAATACTGTTACCTGAAAATACTCTGTCCAATTTTGATTTGTTTGGAGGTCGGTGGGTGGCTCTTGTTTGGCCTGTTTCACGTAAACAGGGTACAACGACACCATCGCATCAAGAACGCGATGAAAATGCCGGCTGACCGTTTCACCCGAGCGAATGAAACGATGCCCTATGACACAATTGTGAACGTTGTGGCCCACCGTGTGAAGAAAAATAACGACTTGTTTTTCAAGACTGACATTTTGACTATCGCGAAGAAGTGTCTTCTCACGGAGTTGAGAACATAGCAAGAAAAATGCTTCTCGACTCATCTTGAGTTGGGTAACACAGTCTCGGTCAGTGGCCCGAATAATCGAGTTGATGAACCTTGCCCGCTCATCATCCCCAAAACGTGCTGGTTGTTTAAACATGTAAGCTCGGTAGTATTCTCCAACCGCTGCCACACAAGCTGCCACCGCTTGAATGACCACGACCCTACTGTCGTCCTCCTCCTCTTCGCTACCCATTTGGCTGGGTCACCTACACCTAGACTAATTATGACGATTATTTAATAAATATCTTCACAACTACTCTATTTCTATGTCCATTGTTATTTGATATGGTTACTTGCAACTAGAACAATTTTACGTATATTGAAACAATCAAACCACCCAAATTCAATGGAGATATCGATGACCGTCACCTTTTATCTGGTCTACACTAGGTAAGAAATATCCATTACTCCACGTTATCCTGGGGTGGATTCAAGAGAATTGGAAGTCAGGACCTTCCCTATGAAATCACAAAGTGAGTTGTCTCCAAACCTGAATTTATTTATTTGGTCCGCGCATGTCCAAGATGCAGTATTGTCTTCTATTGCATTTGGTAGGTATAATACAAAGTGCAATATGGCCCTGTAGGGTGTTTGGCAAGTATAGTACAAAATGCTGTTTGGCTTGTCACTTTCTTAGAGTTGGAGTAGCATTAGATGCATGTTTGTAATCCAATTAGTGACCACCAAAATGGAGTAGCATTAGTGTGCAAGGAAAACTCGAGGTTACTCATAAGTTGTTCTAGTGCTGCTCCTACTTGCATTGGTTAACTTGAACACTCCAAGTGATCAATCTGAATTGTCCATTAAGTCCAAAACACATTTCATGGGCCACATGCAAAACCACATTGTTTCAATGATCCAATCGATCCTTCAGTTGGCATTATTCTCTATAGATATCTTCTTTCCAGGCCATGGATGGATGACTGTGAATATTAATTGCCTAATAAAAGTGATTCTTTAGAATAAATAGCAATCCATGGTATTGTTTTTCACAACAAGATGTATCAATCTAGCTTTATTTTTGGATTTTCTATTTGAAGCTCAACCAAAGCTCCTTAAAATCCAAACAAAAAATAGTAATATCTGTGTTCAGGAGAATACTATTAAGCTCTTAGAAAAATAAAAAATCTCAAAAACCCAGTTCAATAATCAAAATCCAGAAATGAATTCTGCAGTCTTACACTTTTCTAACAGAGGTTATAGCAGCAGAACACAAGAAGAATAAAACAATAGATTTCACTTTTTTAACAGAGATTATAGCAGCAGAACACAAGAAGAGGAAAACAAAAATATCCACTCTTCTAACAGAGATTACAGTTGTAGAAATCAAAAAGAAGAAAACAGTAGAAAATGATTTTTCTTTATTTTTCTTTTTGCAGATTGCAAATGCAAGATTTATTTTCAAGGTCACGTCAGACACACCACTCATATATGATGAGAGAATCAAAGCAAGACAACAACAATTTGAGAAAAGTACAAATTGCAAAACGAAGACTCACATGTTCTACTCTCTACCAATCACACTAACTTTCACTAAATTAAAAAAATGCCCACCCATCAGCTGTCAAAATAGATGTTGAATTGCATCCAACTATGATAACAAATGGGGTCTTCAGCTAGAACAACGTACTGATCGATTCTTTCTTTTTTTTTAACAGAACACAAACGGTATTATAAGAATTTAGAAAATAATATAAAGACCAACTGTACAAGAAGGCAATGGATAGTTGTTAGTTATTCAAGACCATTCTAAAAAAACTTTGCCCAGCGGAAGACACAGCCTCAAATATCATTTACAATAGAGTGCATACAGAGTATTGGTATGCCTAGGTAACCACATGTGTTAACAGATTAGTAATTGATGGATTTTCTATGATGGGTTTCAACAAGCATGTCTCCTTATCACGAATGTAACATCTACAATAGCAACAAAGTTACCTAATAATGCATGATCAGTGAAACGAACATGCTATCACTCTTTACCAATATATAAATGATCGACTATATTTTGCACCTGAGCTTGTTAATATATGCGAACATGAAAAACACATCACACATGTTAACTGAATGATTGCAAATGCATAGCTACTTATCTCACACACGTTAACTGAATGATTGCAAATGCATAATTATCTGTTTCACTAAAGCCAACACTATCAGTCAAACTAATTTAATTTTAAGCTAAATGTTCCACTGTTGAAAAAATGATTCAACATGTACCTAATGGCTGCTTCAAACTAGGTCATTTTCTTAATTAAAATATTTAATAACCTGTGTAGTAGGTGTAATGAATCTTATCACTACCCCACTGATCAGTTGGTGACAAGATTCAGTCCTATGTAGATGGTGACAAGCTTTTTCAACCAATTATCTGTTGACAGTCATCAGTATGCTACTACAACAATATGAAAATTCTTGATCTTCTTAAATTGGATTGCCTTTTTTTTAACCGGCATAACCAAACTTCAATCTCTGTTTGGCCAGACAGATCCCACGGTATTAGGAGGGATGGGATCGGCAATATCCTTGGATAGGCATGACCAGCCAAACAGATCTGGTGAACTTGTCCCGGGATCTTGAGACAATTCACTGACATCACCATCATTACCATAAAATTGATCCTATCCCTTGGTTGAATGGATTGGAAGGTTAAATCCCAGATATGCGGGGCGTGCCAAACAGACCCAGTGAACTTGTCCCAAGATATAAGCAATCCCATGGATCTTAAGACGATCCACTGACACCACCATCATTACCTTAAAATTGATCCCATCCCTCCTAATACCTAGGGATCTGCCCGGCCAAACAGGCCCTAAAAAAAAAACGAGAAAAGAAAAAAGATGACAAGGGTTTGAATTGTTTCATAGTTAATAGGTAGCCTTCATGATATTGCGTGACTTATATCATGTTTACATTGCCTTGCTTGAAAAATGCAGTTGTGTAGGGCTTATTACATGTCTGTATCATGTGCTTGAAAGATTTGCGTTGTAGGAAACTAAAACATGAAACTGAAGATAAACATTGTGATTGTCAGTAATATCCACCATGAGAAGTTATCATGTTGGCCCAAGAGTTTGGGAGACAGAGATGCCATTCCAAAGGGATGTGTTTGCCATCTCTAGACTTTCTAGGTTTTTTGTTATTATTATTATTATTTTTTTTCTTTTCTTCTTCATAGTTGTTGATGTTGGTTGGGTTCTATTTTTTTAAATATAGTTGAGGCCTGTTTTTTCCATCCTAAAGGGTTGTTTGATGAAAGCAATATAGCATCTTCATAGGAATCCAAAGCCATACCACGACTGTAGTATTCGAATGGAGGATGTCCTAAAGGCACCATTCCCAGCAGAAAAACAACGAGTTGATAAGAGAAAGCTCAGTGAAAAGATATGGTAGGAAGAAGCACAAAATATCATTTTCAAGTCTCTTTTTCTTTACTTTGGTTGGCCTAATTGTTCTGTTATTTTAAAATTTAATTTTCAGAGTAGCATGCAATTGCATATGTAGAAGAAGATAAATACATAGAATACAAAGTTTTTTCAGTTTCCCCAATAATACATGGGTACAAATTTCCATAAAAAGTATTATAAAAATTGTAAAATAGAGAAAATTCATATGTATTGTTCTGAACTCCAAAAATTAACCACTGATGTATTGTATTAGCAAAGAGCTATTTCACTTCGGTGACAAACCATTGAAATACTTCAAAGAACCAAGTTCAAGTTTGAATCCTACTTTAAGTTCTTGAAGTTTATTGACAACGGATTAAGACTATTTGCAGTGAAGAGTACAAACAAGTAACTATACACTGTTCCTGTTTTGTGCTTTGTACAATTTACCAATAAGAGAAATATGCTCAGCTGCAAATATTAATCAATTAGTTCCTTCAATCAAGATTAATTGACAATTAAAATTGATCAATTCGAAGCAAAGCTTCTTTCAGTTTATGTGATTATTAACTATAACGTAACAAATTTCTAACTACTTGAATGCAGTTAGCAATGAATTTCAAATAACCATATGGTCTTCAAAACAAGAAATGCATTCCAAACAGCATACCCATTTAATTCCAGATCCGATGAATTTCTATCTGACCAGCCTTGCATGTCATTTTCATTGGCCTAAAAACATGCCACCTTATTCCTCACACGGGCCACACCAGTGAAAAGAATGGCCAAAACAATGGTTTTCTATCAATTATTTCTTGTACATCCAGTCCATTTGAGAATACATCCAGAACATCAGGCCCACCGTTACCAACCTGATGGGAAGCTTGGCAAGCACTCATGCATCTGATGTTAACATGCGTGCTTGCATGTAGATGGACAGGGCTCCATAGGCATATGGGTTTAGGAAACTTGTTAGTGATGGGCAGTGAGATCAATTTTTCCAGGCGTGAAAAATGGATTATGAAACCCAAATGGTAAATCAGTTATTGTGATTTACCCAACCAATCCACACAACCTCAATTAATATAAACTGGGCCATCTTGGCCAATCGGGCATTTTCATGATAACTGGTTTCCAAATCCTCAAGAGAAGCTAGAAATCCCAATCCACCAATGAACCCATCCAAAAACTAATTTGAAGACATGCTCATCAACAAAATTAGGGCACAAACTCCATAGAGGTTGCAAAAACTCATTTTATATGAGATGGTTCGATTACCTACCTGCAAATGCTGACCGTCAACACTCTGGCTATGAAAGATGGAGAAGAAGAATGACCTGATCTCAACCAGCAAGCAGATCCCGTCAACACCCTGGCTAGTGAAGGAGGGGAAGAGGACTCACCTCTCGATCTCTTGCCTATCCCCACCAAGCAGCACAGTCCGATTTATAATCATATGTACGGAAGCTGTCGCTCGGAGTCGTCCCTTCCGTCACCCACCTGGTCTCCTGCGCCCGCCGTCTGAAGACCGTCCTACCATATCCATTCGCGAATCCCATGGGATATGGAGGTATGGCGAAACTGGCAGCGAGATTTGTCGAATCCGACTCCTGAATAACCCACGCGGATTACGAGGGCGGCGCCAATCGACTGTCCAAACAGTCGATGGGATGGGATATTCCCGGATAACCCTCTAAAGTCGTCGTAATTCCATATCCCACGCCCAGCCAAACACGGCCTAATTGTCTATATACATGGACCACTCCTTGAAAGTATAACATCGTCCATTAGACTAACTCTTATGCCATGGTCCAACTATGGCGGATCCCCTCAAATGAACTCTCAGCAAAGCCAGACCCAGCTTTAGACCGGGCTTGGCCTTGGCCCCATCAATTTTCAGACCGGGACTCGGGTTCAACTCGTTTTATCGTAGCCCAACCCAATTCGCTTGCCTGCATACCCGAGACCCGACGAGCTGACGTGAGCTTTCAAGTGGCTGAGTCTAGCTCTTTCTTCATATCACATTGTGATAAATAAAAAGACGTTGAGCACCCTCATCACTCCAAAACACGCCTTTAAAATCTAAAAGAACAGAGAGTGAAATTGTCATTTCACATACAAGCTGTTATCTTCCCGCGAACCGCGTTTGCCTCTTCTAACAAACTCCGGCTACCTTCTTCCTCTCTCTGTATTTTACCGATGGCATCCATATCAGCCGTTGGATCTCTCCCGAATTTCTGCACTCGGAAAGCTTCTTCTTCGAAGGTACGATTCCATCGTTCTTTCCACTTTCTTCCCACGATTCTTGTTCTTGCGGAATTATATGATCTTTCGGCCTTGATTACCTCAATGTGGGGCCCATGGATCGATGATCCAGACAATTGATTTGATGGGCCCAGCTGTGAACTGGACATGCGTCAAAAATCTCCCTAAAAAAGAGACAAACCTAACGCCTGTTTGCTGGCATGAAAATAGATGGTCGAGAAAAAATGGAGCAACGGTCGATATTCAAAGCAAAAAGAATTTCCGAATGTTGCATGGTTGAGATCTTCTAATCTAGGTTGGGGCATCATCGTCCATGGTGGATCCCTTCAGATGAATGACTAGTTTACCCATCAGTGGGCCCGACCTGTTGGAACTCAGGGCCTGGTCGAGGGTCGTGGAGCACCTCTTTCTTGTTAAAATTCAAAATTCATTAGTGTTTCTGACTTTTTCTGGCAAATCTCTGTTTCTTGTAGGGTTTGATTTCGCACAGAAGACTGCAGAAGCTTCTGCAGCGGCACTCCGATTCAAATGGTGAGTTTTAGATGCTGAATAGCTTTGCTGCTGCTTACACCTATTTTCATTTTGGGAATTGAAATACTAGCAAAGTGTACTTTCTCAATTCCGAAAGCTGAAAATGGGCGGGTGTGCATATCAGTTAGAGTGGGTGTAGGTATCATTTCCCTTATTATTATTGAAGATTTTTTCGTTAGGAAAGAAATGGAATGTTTTTCTCACTTAGATAAATAAGCTTGAAATGGGAAAAATTCAGATTCGGCATTCTCTGTTCAAATCACATTTGGTTACCCATCACAAAAGGACCAGAACTAAATAAATAAAATAATAAAAATAAAAATAAATAAATGTTGGTATTTTCAAGCTTGAGGGAATCTTGAAGTTTCTTAATTGCGTATGTTAATCCCGGCCATGATTTCTTTTATAGAAAATCAGAGTTTGGCTGAACCAAATCACTGGCAATTGGTATTGACCTGAAAGTTTGTGGGATTGGTATCTTTCCACTGGATTTTGATATGTGAAGGAGAACAATACTTAGAGAACTGCTTACTGTGAGATCCCGATATGGGTGGATCTTATCGTGGGAAGTGGGGTCCGATCTTGAGCTTTTAGGAGGCGCTGGGATCAAGTGGTTCCACTTCCCATCAACTCCTAACCTTGGTTGTATGGCAATAAGATTCACATGTAGCAGTTTCTCAAACCAGATCACTTGCACTGTATTAATGCATGTGCTGGGATCTAGTCGGTTCAACTTCCCATCTATGCCTAATCTTGATTGCGTGTCGGTAAGATCTACACGAAGTGGGACCCTGCTGTGGGTTTCCCGGACAGAACGTGTGAAATTGCTACATGTGTTGTTTTGCATGGGAGTTGTCTGTAGAACTTAATAAATTTGTCAGATGACTGAACTTGAAAGTGTCTGAATGTTTTTCCCAAGGCTTACTTCAAATTTCATGAAAATTCTTTAATGTGGCCTCACTCTGAACTTTTTGGAGGTGATCTTTATGGTTGCTGCTTGTCGAATTTTGTTGATTCGAGGGATGAGTGCTTTTGAAAGAGTGCAGCCATGAAATTTCCTCTTAGCCCATGGTTCTCCGTGTTTTTTAATGTGTGCATCTGTAAGATAATATAAAAATAACTGATTGCTATGTTGCATGTTGTCTTCTTAGATGCGATTGTCCCAATGGGTGGCAGAGAGATTTTTGACAGAAGGAAGGTGCTGTTGCTCTCGACCGTCGGGATTCTTGCTGGGGGCTTGCGACATGCTGCAGAGGATGGAATGGCAATAGCATCTGAATTTGCAGATAGTAAGTTATGGAGGATTGCAGTTCTTGGTTTTTTGTCCATAAAAATATATATTCTTAGTATTGTCTGATGTGCTTGAGGTGCAACAAACTTTCTAAAGGAACTAAGGAGAGGCAAGCTGGAGGGAATTTTCCCCTTTTGACAACTGCCTAATCCACTCATGTCACACTGGATGTAACCAAGGTCCCACCCATGAAATTATGTTGACCCATGATTTGTGTAGATTTTGTAGTCCATGAGCTACCAATTGGAACTCTTCTTGTTATTTTCACTAGGGTATATTGCATGCGTGACACATGTGGAGAGAAAAGAAGAAAGAGAGAGAGATTGGGCAGAGGGAAAGTTGGAAAAATGTTTGGGTACCTTGCCTAGGTACCTATCAAGGTTTCTTTCACTAACGTGGGGTAAATGACTCAACTTGCATTAAGATCTACACTGTCCATCAGGTAAACCACACCTTGTTTGGTTGATTCAAAAAATTAGGTTGATTTTACTCCCAAGTTGGCGACTCTATAATTTGACAACCTCTAAATTTACGTGGTATGGCCCAACTAAGTATTGGAATATTGTAATTTATGGGTAATTTTTTCATAATGATAAGGCACATCAGATGGAAGGGATTGGATGGCACATAAACACGATGGTGGCCCCTGCACAAGAAAAATGGTGGATGTTCCTTCCCAACCATCTCCTATGGTGTGGCTTACTTGATTTTTGGATGATCATGATTTTTGGGTTCAATGGTTAGCATGGGGAGCTTACCTGATGGGTGGGGTGGTTCTCATGAAAGTTCAACCTACATAGCTTTTTGTTTGTGAAAGTAACCCTTGTACATAGCTGCAAATTACCAAGCACTGTTGGGGAAAGTTGGCTTGGGTGAGAGAGAGTCAGCATGTTGAGTTTTTGACCCCCTTTTTTCTTTTTTTTTTTGGGAAATATAAACCGTTGAGTGGCATTTCTGACACATTTTCGAATTCCTAAAATACCCATAACTTTATTTAAAATGCCTTTTCATGTCACTTAAATACACAAAGTTATCCGACGTTGGAAACTAATTGTGAGGGGGGAAATGTCGCTCACTACTCGCGCTAAAATTTAGAGTATCCTTTTCTTTTCATTTTCCTATTACTTTTTCCTTGTCAAGTCTTCTAAAAAAATATACTTAGATGGTTTGGTCATGTGCAACAGAGACAAGAACTACATTGGTTAGGAGTGACTTGGTACAAGTTGAAGGCTCTGAAAGGGCAAGGAGAGGGCCCAAAAGGATGGGGCTGGTAGCAGTAAGAAAAGACTTGATGACCATTGATCTTGGAGAAGAAGAAAGAAAGAATCGAAAAAGGAGAAGAGAGGTAGAAAGAGGAAAACGTGAGAGAGAATGAGAAGCTAAAAAAAAAACCCCCACATGCCCCGCCTTTTTGTTTTATTCTGCTAGGGCTTTCATTTAAGAGGTGAAATCACAAGAATATCCTTATCACAAGAAGCACACTACCAAAGAGCAAAAGACCTATGTACACACAACCCCAACGCATAAAGACTAAACCCAATCAAGATGACTACATGTGTGACCATTCTAATACCCCCCCTCAAGCTGGAGCATATATATCATAAATGGCCAGCTTATCAAAGAATCTGTTTAAATGAGCTCGACTTAAGGCCTTTGTGAACATGTTGGCGACTTGGTCTTTAGATTTAATAAATGGGGTTGATATTTCCTTGTTCGTGACTTTCTCTCTGACGAAGTGACAATCCACTTCAATATGCTTGGTTTTTTCAAGATAAACTGGATTATTAGCAATATGTGATGCAGCTTGGTTATTGCAATATAGATCCATGGGAGTATCAACCACAAAACTTAACTCACACATCAACGTCTTCAACCGCACAAGTTCACATGTGGTATGGGCCATAGCCCTATACTTTGCTTCTGCACTAGAATGAGCAATGACTTGTTGCTTTTTGCTTCCCTATGTAACAAGATTACCTCTTACAAAAGTACAATAACTTGTGGTGACGCCTATCTGAAGGAGATCCAACCCATTCTGCATCAAAGAATCCTTCCAATCTAAGGTGTCCAATTTGCTTGTAGAGAATTCCATGGCCTGGGACGCCCTTCAAATATTTAAGTATGCAGAACATAACTTCCATATGAGATACACGAGGGGCTTGCATAAACTAACTAATTACACTAACTGGATAAGTAATATCTGGTCATATAATGGTTAAATAAATCAATTTACCAACCAATTGATGATATCTGTCTAGATCATCAAACATGTCTCCTTCATTTGTACTCAGAGTTTGTGTCCATGGGAGTTGTAACCGGCTTAGCCCCGAGTAAACCTATCTCTTTTAACAAGTCTATAACATATTTTCTTTGCGATAAATTAATCCTCAATTGTGATCGAGCTACCCTAATACCCATAAAGTATCGAATGTAGCCTAAATCCTATGTACAAAAGTGTTGCTGAAAGAATTTCTTCAACTCAGATATACCTTTACCATCGTTTTCAGTAATGATGATGTCATCCACAGAAACAACAAGAACCAGAGTGCCAGTCTCACTTTGCCTAACAAAGACCGAGTGATGAGCTTGACTGCGTTTCATCCCAAACTGCATTATCACGTTGTTGAACTTGTTAAACCACGTGCGTGGAGACTGCTTTAAACCATAAATTGATTTTCTTAGCCAACAAACTTTATCATACTCACCCTGAGCAACAAAGCCAGGCGGTTGCTCCATGTACACTTCTTCAAGTAAATCATCATGAAGAAACACGTTCTTTGTATCCAGTTGATACTAGGGCTAATCCAAATTTTGTAGCAATAGAAATCACCACGCGAATTCAATGAAGCTTGGCCATTGGAGAGAAGGTTTCAGAGTAGTCAACTCCAAACGTTTGAGTATACCTTTTGCTACCAATAGGGCCTTTAAATGATCCACAATGCAATCGGACTTGTACTTCACCGTATACACCCATCTGCACCCTACTATATGTAACCCTACAGGTAACTTAGCCAAAGTCCAAATTTGATTTTGATGAAGTGCAATCATTTCTTCTTCCATAGCTCTTTTCCACCCACTAGTATGAAGAGTCTCCTGAAACAATCGAGGGACAGGCATAGACGACAAGGATAAAGCAACTTGTCGAAATAAAGGTGATAAACCATTCAATGAAATAAAATTGGAAATAGGATATAGAGTACAAGAACGTATACCCTTTCGAATAGCAATAGGTTGATCAACTTCATTCAACAAATCTAGTGGAGACTGAAGGTAGAACTTGCAGATGACACATTACTACGCACTTCAGTACTTCTCTTGGAATGTCTAGAGTAGACCTGCAACAGTGGAGGATTTGAATGTGATTCGGTGGCTTGCTTTCCAGGTAAATGTGTGTCCATCACTATCGGGAGGGTGGTGGAGTTTTTGGAGAATTGCAATGTCTTCCCATTGTCTGAGAAATATAGAGTATTGTCAAAGAAGGTGACATCCATGGATACATATTGTCTATGGGTGATAGGATTATAGCATTTGTAGCCACGCCGAGTATTTGAGTACCCTAGAAACACACACTTAACAACTTTGGGTTCAAACTCATTTGAGACATGATTGAATTGATGTACAAAACATACGCACCTTTGGTACTTCTCTTGGAATGTCTAGAGTAGACCTGCAACGGTGGAGGATTTGAATGTGACTCGGTGGCTTGCTTTCCAAGTAAATCTGTGTCCGTCACTATCGGAAGGGTGGTGGAGTTTTTGGAGAATTGCAATGTCTTCCCATTGTTTGAGAAATATGGAGTATTGTCAAAGAAGGTGACATCCATGGATACATATCGTCTATGGTTGATAGGATTATAGCATTTGTAGCTGCGCTGAGTATTTGAGTACCCTAGAAACACACACTTAACAACTTTGGGTTCAAACTCATTTGAGACATGATCAAATTGATGTACAAAACATACACACGCAAAAAAAGTTAGAGGAAGAGAAAAAGAAGGATTTTAAGGATATAAGACAGAAAAATGAGTTTTACCTCCTAATACTAATGAGGGCATTCAATTTATTAGATAACACACAGCTAAAACAACATCACCCAAAAAACTTTTTGGAACCTTCATGTCTAATATTAATGCCCTTGCCACTTCGAGCAAATGACGGTTTTTATGCTCGATAACTCCATTTTGATGTAGTGTGTGTGCGTGCACAGGACGTTTGATGAATGATGCCATGAGATAAGAGATACGAGTGAAAAAGGTTTGATTTGTACTCCTTGGCATTATCTGATCATGGAACACACACTTTAGCATCAAATTGATTTTGGATTTGAGCATGAAATTCTTTAAAACACATAAACACCTATGGTCTAATTGAAGTTATGGCCCTTGATAGAGTGGAATGGAGGGAGGATTCATGTAGCCGCCTCGATTAGTTGGGATAACTCTTCGATGATGATGATGAGGTCTAGTAAAAAATAACAGTGTTCTCGAAGTAGGTTGACCATTTTCTCTCAATTTGTCAACCTTCTAGATGACCCCACTAACATCACATTATCATTCCATAACTCAACAATTTAACTTATAATAAAATCTTACTTATCCATGAGGCAATCAAGAGCCTTGGACACGAGGTTTTAAAGGGACAATACATAGTTGAGGCAATCAAGAGCCATGCTATCTGGTGTAAGCTATGTGGTGTAAGCCATGAGGTATGCTAAGGACCAAGCCTCAAAAGGTCATCATCATTAATGATTTGAATATCAATCGTGTTTGGTGATACCATGTGTTAGCTATATGAAAGAAGGGTTCGAGTATCCATAGGTGGTGAAATCCCACCACGGCGTGAGTGTGTGGGTATGTGTGCGTGTGTTATTAAAAAAAAAAAAAGGCTATATGAAAGAAGGGGGGGGGGGGGTTGAAAACTCCCTCGCATCGCCTAATATATCTCTCGATATTGCAATGCATCGATGATCTATCGATACAATTGCAATGTTTTCATTTTTTCGCATTATAAGTATCCCTTATCACTGATATATGTGATACTTATTGATGATATCGACAATGTTAGCCTCTATTGCAGAAAAAGAAAAATCAATAAAATATAAAAAACAATTCTCTCAAATTTTTTTGAGGATTACATACATTCCTAAGAGGATTTCAACCAGTCTTTTTGATTTTTTTTTAAAAGAAAAGAGGATTTGTATGGGGAAATCAATATCAGAGAGCGAAGGTAGGCCATAACCTAATTAGTGACTTTTTGTTAAATTAATTTTTTTTCCTTCTTGTTTAAATTGATTAAAATCAGTGGAACCAAGTTAATAATCGATGATTCTGCATGCTTAATCATAGCTTTTTACGTTCGATTTTTTATTTTGGGGATTTTAGGAAAAATCCAAATTTTTTCCCATTTCACCAATTTATCTTGCAATCAGAGTATGGAAAAATTATGTGGGAAGTGCTTGTAGGTTGATCTATACATTAACAGAATTTTTTAAGTAAAATATTAAAAAATAAATAATTAAAAAAATTACACTCACCAACCAATATTTATTCCTAATATTTGTATATTTATGAGTGCATGATCTTAATATCGGCCACAATAATTTATTTATTTTCATATATATATATATATATATATATATATATATATATAAACAATCACTTAGAAATATATATTTTAAATAAATGGACCCTATATTGTAGGATAGATTTAGTGTAGCTAATTAATATATCCAATACGCTAATAAATTATAGAAATATTAGTAATTTTTATATATATTTAAAAAATAATAATAATAAATTTTTTAATATTTTACTAGGACCATCCCTATGGAGATGGAGATGATGAATTTTGAGCTATGACATAATTCTATGTGGGTCTGAGGCATAGCCGCATGGTTGTAATGCTTCTTTTTTGGCTTTTAACTGTATTGGTTGTGTTTTCATACTTGCCTTTTATGATTTATAAATAATATGAACTGATTTTGAATTTAATTGCATCGCTTCCATTAAATGATGAATAGTTTCGACCCTCTATAGAGGGAACTTATTATGTGTACTTGTTTTTGTGATATTTTGAGTTTTAAGTGTGTAATAATGTCTTTTTTAACATCTCTCGAAGTTTCATTGAAAATCACATCAGTGTCCTTATGTTTCCCAAAAATAGCAATACATCTCGCGATGCATGCAATATTTTCCATGGGACGCGATATTTTCCATTCGATACATGCGTCGACACCGATATTTAAATGATTGATCATCATCATCATGATCCAAGCCTTATACCGATTAATTGAGATCGGCTACATAAACATGTTCTGCCATTCCACTCTATAAAGGGCTAGCCCTTCAGTTAGACAATTGGTCATGAAGTCTTTTCTTATTACCTCCATCCACATCCTTTGGGCATTCCCCTTGTTCTTTTAACACCTTCAATTTGTACCACCCAGTGATTTAAATATTGGTTTCGATGCATGTAGTACACCTTTGGGATACGAAAGCATATCAGTATTGTGTGTACCACAGAATGTTTCTTTGTTTTTTGAAAACATTGGAAAATTAATCAAAATTTTCAACGAAACTTTGGGGGATGTTAAAAAAGGCATTATTACACACTTAGAACTAAAAGATCATAAAAAACAAGATTCACTTTTATAGGGTCCTACACTATGAGTTGTCTAACAAAAGTGATGCAATTATTCAAAATTAGTTCATATAATTCGTAAATCATATGAGACAAGTATCAAAACACAACCATTACATTCAAAAGCAAAGGAAGAAGAAGAAGAAGAAGAAGAAGAAGAAGAAGAAGAAAAGAAAGAAAAATAGTAATAAAACCTATGCCCTCATTATGTTTGTGTAGTTATGCCTTAGACCTACATAGAGTTACATGACGGTTCAAAGTCATCATCTCCATCTCCACAGGGTGGCCATTAGGGGTGTACATCGAGTCGAATCGAGTTGAGCTGGCCTTAGCTCGACTCGGCTCGGCCACTATCTGACCTCAGCTCGAACTCGGCTCAGCTTGGTCCTTGAGCCTAACTGGCCAGCTCGGCTCGGTTCGGTCAGCAGCTCGGGCTAGTTCGAGCCAAGATCGAGCCGAGTTCGCCATTGCAGCATTTTCACAAACACCTTGACTGCACCTTCAAAATCTCACTGTATTTGAGATAACAGTAATGGTTTTACAGGTATTTTATCAAACACCTTCTAAGCAACATAAAAATCAAGACAAAAAGGGTGTTGGTTTCATATACATACCTTCTTTGCCACCAGCCACACTTCTTTGAGTCATTTCATCAAACACTTGATGAGCAACATCAATATCAAAGTAACCGAGTCACTAAACTGGTTCGATCCAAGTTCAATTCAAGCTAGGTTCGATCCGAGTTGAGTCGAGTTGGGGCCAGCTCGAACTCGGCTCGAACTCATTTTCGAGCTCAAAAAATCAGCTCGACTCGGCTCGAACTCAACTTCGAACTAGGTTGAATCGAGCTTTTTCAAGTCAAGTCAAGCGAGCTAACTGAGCTAGCTCGGTTCGTGTACACCCCTAGTGGCCATACTAATAAATATTTTAATTATTTTTTAAAATAAAAAAAATAAAATTGAGAGAATGATTTAAAAAAAGAAATTTTTTTTTTTTACGAAATTTTCTTTCTTTCTTTGTTTTTTGTTTTTTGCAAGAGGGATTGAGACTGAGATATCTTTGATACATATTGCATGTATTGATGATATCAAGGATTTTTATACAGAAAAAATTTGAAAATATTGCGATGTATCAATGTAATCATGATATATTGTGATATCGTTCAATATATCGGACGATATGGGGGAGTTTTTCAACTCCCCGTTGGTTTCATGTTGGCGGCACACGATATCAATAGTATCGGCTGATATATATGTAATCACTAGTACCAGTTCACTCCTAACCAGTGGGTTCTTGATCTCCATTGCACATGATAAAAAACCATCTTTGTCTACTTCTCCTCATCTTATTATCTGGTACTACTCCTAAGTTCCCTCGGATGCATTCATTTCTATTGCTATCTTTTCTCGTCTTGCCACATCCATCTCAACATCCTCATTTCAGCTACACTCATCCTATGAACACGTTGTTCTTTAACTGCCCAACATTCTGTCCTGTAAAGCATGGCTGGTCTTATAGCTATCTTATTTCCCAAGCATGCAAAAGGTAAATCCAAAATAAAACAAAATAAAATAAAATGGAAAAATGGAAATAAATTAGAAATTTGAAAAGAATTGAAAAGTAAATCGTAAACAATAAAAATAAACGGAATTGATTGATTTGTGTTATAATGGAATTGTAGCCTACTATTACTGATTAGCAAATGCAATAAATAACTATACAAAAAGAAAGTATGGAGGACCAGGTTACAAATTAATAAATGCCAGTAAATAACTACTAGTCTCCTGATAACCCTTTCACAGCACAATAAGTTATAGTGCATTGGGTTGAATTTGTTGACATGGACAACCTGGTCAATTCATGCAGATGATCAACTAGATCTGGCCTGCTTTTTATTTTATGTCCATCTGCTTTCCAAGCCTAGGATAGGTGGTTACTGGTCAGAATTGTTTGACCGAGGTAATCTATGAAACAAAAAGCAACTCAACCCAGGAGCCAATGTATGGATGATAGCTTGAACCATCCATTTCATTGGCCATTGATCGGATGGTTATGATAATTTGATCAGGGTGACTTTAGCTTGTTAGCCTATAAAATTTGGTCCAAATCACTTGTTTGGACTATCCATGTGCCGACTGAAACTCATTGCACCATAAGTTACAAGCATGGTGGGCTGAAATAAATATGGGACCACACACATGAACATGCCCTTGTGGTAGTTTCCACCACTAACCTGCAGCCATACGAGACTTAAGCCCCTCAAGGTGTAAAGACTCATCGCGTGAAGCACTTGCATTTTAAATAATGAATGTGCACTGCCATTGATCTTGAACAATCTGTTCAATTTGGAAAAAAAAAATAGAGGTTCGAGGACTTATTGTTGAAATTAAAATTGGATGCAGTGCCGGCACTTCGTGGGAAGGATTATGGGAAAACAAAAATGCGGTATCCTGACTATACAGAAACACAATCAGGTCTTCAATACAAGGTCATCTATTACAACACATGTGAGCATGGCTGCTTGGCACATGAACGAACCATACACACACTTATTAATGGTTTTTAATTCGAGCTTTAAAAAGGACTGCAGGACTTGAGAGTAGGCAGTGGTCTTACGGCAAAGATGGGGGAGACAGTAGTGGTATGGTTACAACTTAGAAATATTCAGTTGAATTGTCGAAATTTATTTGATTCATGCAGATAGAAATTGGATATTCAGTGGGTTTATGATTGAGTAGGACAAACACTGATGCAGCATCTGAATTCTAATTGCATTTAGGTTGACTGGGATGGTTTTACAATCGGGTACTATGGTCGCATTTTTGAAGCTCGAAACAAGACGAAGGGTGGTTCATTTGTGGTACTATATAATGAATTCACTTTGCTCTTTGTTCTTTTTTCTTCTTTTATTATTATTATTTTTTTATTGCAAAAGAATCTGAACCATGTGCTAGTTTGCATTCTTTTAGATTGGTCCTCCCTCCCTCCCTCTCGTACTGAAATATTGGTAGCATGGTTACAGGGGATATGTTATGTACTAGGCAAAAAGTCTTGCTTAAAAACTCCAAGTGGAACAAATTTTTTATTTTTTTTCATTTCTTTATTCAGTGAGCTTAGAACTTTAATCATGAGATTCCCAACATCAAAGAACTCTGTTTCACACCTTGTAGTGGGTTTTCATGCTGCTATGGATCAGCAAATGGAAGGATAGCTTCATGCAATTGCTTTGTCCATTTGCAGAACCAGTGGTAATTTTTGTGAAGCTTGCAAGTGGATGGTAAGATCTGCACCACTTCAGCTTGGATGCAACTACATAGAACACGTGAGGGTTCTCACCTTGGACCCGTTTGGATGTTACCGCAAATTGAAATTGTTACCTTCTCTGGGAGAACCAGTCTGTGTATGCAATTTTGGCAAGCTTACAAAATGTAAACCTGTAGAAGATTTTGGTTTTCCAGCTTTTTCCTTCTCATATTGCAACTGATAAGTTCAGTGTCATTCATATCTCATTATCACTTTGAAGTGGAAAAAGTGGGACAGTGTATCCAATATGCTGCCAAAAGTGAGGCCATGTAAAGGCCCTTGAGTTCACATCGATATCTCCCTCCCGCAAATCCACTCTACGCCCTTCAGTTCACATAGTGATCTCCCTCCCTCCCTTCTTCCCTCAAAGATCTATTCCTGAAAAACCATTCTCCACAATTGAGTTGGTAACATCAGTAGCCTCCCTAAATACATGTTTAAGAAAAAATTAATGTGAATAGAATCCAGATTTTATTGAAAATGTCAGCAAGCTCTATGCTCTGAATTTTCCGTAAAGACCTGCCTATAATGTTCTTCAGATCATCCTGAACAATGTACCTCACAGAGAAAGATTATGAAATTTCTTTTGAGGCTTTTCTGAGCTCTTTAGCTTCTTTGTCAATGGTACATTGGCTAATCATTTAAACTCCCAACCAAAGTGGTCTGTACACACAAACATTTGTGAAATGCTGGTGAAGCATTAGTAAGACACAAGGGAAATGCTTGTGAAGATTTAGTTAAATGCTTGTGAAAGGTAAGTAGAACTTGAATGAATAAATTTTCAACATTTGATTTGTTTTCTCAAAAAATTCCCATACCATTTAAAGTCATTCATTAGTTTGAAACATGGTTTTTCAATATCACATGTATTTCTTATCTGCTTTACATTTCGTGTGGAATGCATTTTTTATGCTGATTCATTTCACAATCTGTTTCTCTTTGTTTTTCTTTTCTTGCCCCTTTTTTGGGTTATGCCGTTCTTTTGGCAACTCATTTCCTGCTTCCATTTCCCCTTTCTTCTTGAAGTCATTTCACACTCTGGTAACTACACTCCCGGTACTAGAGAAACAGGGATTGTTTAAAATAGTATTTATCCTGTGCAAGTTAATTCATAAATTTATGCTTAATACATAACAGTTTTTATTCCCATCGTGTTTCATTTCAGTCTGATTCATTTAGCAGACAAGGCCATCTACACAGGGAATAACTCATTTAATACTGTTCAATGTGGACTGTAAGAACCAATTACAAATATATCTAGCATAATCATACTGTCATGTAACTGGTTTTCTTATTTTTCTATTTTGATCATGTTCATTACTTTTTGGTACTATATACATTTTTGGGGTACATGGTAGTTGTGATAGTATGTTCCAGTGTTTCTTAAACATCATCAGAAGGAAAATGATTGAAAATCGTCACATTACTCTTGCACAACCACCCTTTTAATCTAAATGCATGCACATGAACTTGCCCTTGTCCTGATATTTCATCCTCAAGAGCTTCCTTGCAGCTTCATATTTTTTCATCTCAGGTCTGGCCATTGTTAATTGTATTCTTGTCCAAGTGGCGTGGTTTCTCAGTTTCTTTAGGAGGTTGTGTCCAAACATATGATTTGTGTTGGTTATGTATGTAATAGTTTTTCTACTTGACCATAGTTCTAGCGCGCATATTTAAGCCTTTGGGAAATATCTTCTACAAATATCTTCTGCATGCCACATTATGCACTTTTTAGGCATCCATTAGGTTTGATGGCTCCATGTTTGACTGCTTTGTTGCTTTATTTGGAAGTAATATTCTGGGTTCTGGAAATAAGATCTTTTACATGATCACGTTCAATTGCATATTATATGTTGCATTTCAGCCTCTTTATTTTATTGTATTATTACTTTTTTTTTTAAAAAAAATACAGTTAAAAATTAATGTTTCCGCTCTGTAAATTGCAGGGTGATGACAAAGATTTTTTCAAATTTACACTTGGATCTCAGCAGGTATGTAGTTTATTCTCCTCCTTCTGGTGTTACATTTAAAGACAATAGCTTGGACTAGGCTATGATGATGGTGGTGCAAGGCATGTGAGATTTATAATAGGCATCCTCTTAGAGTAAATATGCTATGAACATGATAAAATATTCCAAATCTTCTTGGACTGTTGGATCAACTGTTCTTGGATTCTAAAATTTACCACCAAATGATATTCTTGTGCATGTTATCCATACCTTAAACTAGTTTTTCTTTGTTGTTTATGATGTTACACTACCACTTGCAAATTTGATTGAAATCCTCATTACTTGTGCATATATGTCCTTTTCGGTAACGTTGTTTACTACTCGTGTGTATCTTTTTCTGTTAACAGCTAAATGACTTCATTTCCCAATCTTTTGAGGCCGAGCCCAAACTCTGGTTGGCCGTCATGGAATTGGTCCCAGGCTTGATGCAGGCCCAAGTCCTGTGCTGTTTCCTGCTCATTTTTGGGCCTAGATTTCGGGGTTTACAATTGCTATTTTTGGAGGATTCTATTGAAGATTTTGCTAATTCTTTGAGAATCCGGGGTTGTTCTTGGGAATTGCATAAGCTATTTTTAGATCATCACATTTTATCAAGAAATCTCCAGATTCATTTTTTACCATTCTAGATCAATTTGATTGACATGGAATCAATCAAATAGTTGGGAAATCACATTAAAGATTTAATATGGATTTTAGGATTTAATGTATCTTTAGGGTCTATAAATAAGGTTTGTTCTGAGAGGCAGAGGCATTACATTTTTTCTGAGTTTTATGAAGATGTAACTAGTGCAAGACTATGATATTAATAAGCTTTTTATCTCGTTGTCCACAAATACTCTCACATGGTGTGCGTTATTTGTCCTTTCCAATGATTTGAATATTGAACTGCCATTGATTCAAAAACCGGATTTCATCATTTGGTATCAAAGCTGTTTCTAATTGGCGAATTTTGGCTCTACATCATTTCCTAATGGCTTCAAAGGGAGTGGCACAAGAAGAGTTTGAACAAATAACTTGATTGATTTGTGCACTCATAGAGCGGGTGGATCAACTCAAGCATATGGTAGGAAATCTAACTAATCAAGTGAGAGAGTCTGGCATAGAGGAATTTTGAAGACCAAAGGTAGAGTGGGTAGACGTATGGCAAGGTCCTCATTATGGTCCTAACCAACAATAGGTGGCCCTAGCTAGTGAAGATACCAATGATCAAGTTCTTCAATTGCTGGAGCATGATAAAGAGATTATAATTAAGGTGAAAGTTGCAGAATTTCACAATCATTTGCATTTAGACAACATTGATTGGCTTGGCAACGTGGAGGTATTTAAGGAAATCACTGACAACTGGAAGTTGTCAGCGATTTCCTTTAATAGCTTAGTCAATCGTGCCATGAGAAATATCCCTATTTGAGATTGTGAATGGAAAAAGTCCATGTCATGCACTTGAATTTGTACCCTTATTGGTACAAGATTGAGTGACTAATGATATTGATGCTTTTGCTGAACACATTTGAGACTTGCAAGCTCAGCTAAAAAAGAATATTTAAGAGAGCAACTCCAAATACTGCAAAGTTGTAAATGAACATTGTTAAGAGAAAATTTATGATGGAAGTGAATTGGTTATTGTTTATCTTTACATGGAAATGTCTCTCTGGGGAACTTACAACAAGCTCAGGTCTAAGAAGATTGAGCCATTTCAAGTAAGGTGAAGGTTGGGTAACAACGCCTAGGGGAATGAGTTGTCAGATGCCTAAGATATCTTGATTGTCTGGTTGATTTGTTCAACTATCATGAGGTGCATGACATGCAAGACAAATTTATTGCGATATGGGTAAATAGTTCTTGAGGAAAAAGAGTTGAACAAGTGTTGCACATGAAGATCTCCGACACTCGATGAGGCTTATACATGCAATACTTGGGAAAATGGAAGAATGAGCCCCATTCTAAATGCACGTAGATTATGGGAAATGAATTGAAAAGATTGCATCTGGACCTCTATTATTTACTGGAGTTTGAGTTCTTTCCAGCTTGGGAGAATAATGCATGCCCAAGGCCCACCATGAGGCCCAACGCGTGTGGAACTTGTGGGGTGTCTGCTGTTGATTTTTGGGCCAAAATTTCAGGGTTTAGAATTGCAATTTTTGGAGAATTCTAATAGCTTTTGTTGATTCTTTGAGGACCTTGGGGGCTGTTTCTTTACATTTTCATGTTTAGGCCATCACATTTTGGAAAATCTATTTTGAATAGATTTGATTGATATGGGATCAATCAAATAGATGGGAAATTGTGTTAAAGATTTATGAGGATTTAGGATGTCTCATTAGGGTCTATAAATTAGGGTAGTTCCTGGAGGTAAAGGGCATTACTCTTTTTCTAAGTTTTGTGAGGTCGTTATTCCAATATTTGTGACTAGTGCAAGACGTTGATATTAAAAGTTGTTTATTTCTCTGCTCAAATACTGTCATGCAGGCGTGTGTTCTTTGTCCTTTCTAGCAATTTGGATATTGTACTCTCATTGATTTGATGCCGGATTGCATCAAGGCTTAACTTTCAGGCGTGATTAATAGACAGGCCGACCATAGCTTGGCCCCACGTGGCTTATTGCTGTCCATATCCAAAGAATTATCCAAACACAACTTCTTTTTTTCGTTCTTTTATTATTATTATTATTATTATTATTATTATTATTATCATCATCATTATTATTTATTTTAAAGGAAAACTGGGAGCACACCGCCCAAAACTTTCTTGGATAAAAAAATTTACATCTTTCGAGCGGGCACCACAAAAAGAGACGGGCCTCGCCTATCATACCAATCCAAAACCAAGATATACAACTTACTATCACAAGCTGTGTATGTTTAATGAGGTCTAATAATCCCACACGTGCATGATGCTGGTCCTCTAACATGCTACAATGGTGCCAACATAGCATGTGCAAGATTCAAACCATCCATCATGTGGGTCCCACCATGTAATTGCCATGGCCAAACAATCAGACTGGTCCGTCCATCAAGTGGTACAGAGCACATGAAACAAACAGGCTTCTGAAATAACTAGACCAATTTTTTGTTATCCATTCATTTGTTTCGAACATTGTGGCTTACTGCTAAGAGGACCGACCTAATTTTTGGGATGGCGCATCTACCTAGCAGAACCCACCCGATAAATGCTTAGATCTTGCATATGTGTGACGCACTGACATCTTACTGCAATGTGTAGAGGAGACATGTAACACTTGTGGGATTACTGAATCTCTTTTAAACAATAGTCTTTTGATGTTATAATGCACTTAAGAGGAGCTGCTGGGCCTGAGGATTGTCTGCAATTTCAAATATGTGTGATAGTTACTCATCTGTAATTCTGGTTTTATTTCTACACTACATGTGTGTTGATTCGAAACCATTGGAGATGAAGGAAAATAGGTTCCATTAATCTTTGCAGATAGTAATGTGGCTGTTTCACTCTGTAAATGCATCTGGAGTGAAACTCTTAAGAGCAGTGTGTTCTTCCTGAATATTCAGGTAATTCCGGCTTTTGAGGAGGCTGTTGTAGGCATGGCTCCAGGTGGCGTTAGAAGGTGATTTTTCCTGTTTCTATCAGTATTTTACTTGATTCGTAGCCCCTTCCATTTCTTCAAAATGTATTATGTTGATCACCTTAACCTGAACTATTTTAGAGATATGTAGAGATTGGTTGTGGTGTGGGGGTGGCGTTTGGTGGTTACCCAGTGTGCTGCATGGCACATTGGACATCCTCCCCTAGATGTCAACTATCAATATCGGCCCCTAGTAGGGAAACATTTGTTGGTATAAGACACAAGGGACCCAGGAAAACCCAACACACTGGCACATCCATTCAAGTGTGTAAGATTGAAAGATATATTAATATGTAAATGGAACTTCATAAATGCTTGATCATCATCATCTTAGCTGTTCTTCCAGCAATTTGGGTTGGGTTTTGAATTGTAGATTGGCAAAAGTTTAAAGATTATGCAATTAATTTACCATGTCCGTGGTTAATTGGGTTGTTCTTCGAGAGTTTTGAAGGGTATCTCCATGTCTGACCTTTTGTGCTGCTGAAAGAGGGTAATAGAAGACAATAAAAGCGAACCAACAATCCAGGTGATTGAGAGTGAGGTGTTCTGTCAGTTCTAGGTCAATGTCCTTGAAGGAATCTTCATGGTATGGGCAAGACAACTTTAGGGGTTGGGAGTGTTTTCTTTTGTCATGTCTTAGTCACTTCATCTTGTTGTGGGTGTGGGTGTTTGCATTTGGGTGTGGTTTTTATTTTTATTTTTGTTTATACTTCTTCTAAGTGCAGGATAACCCCAAGGGGTTGTGGTCAATGTCGTTGAAGGAATCTTCATGGTATGGTTAAGGTCATGTCTTACTCACTTCATCTTGGTGTGGGTGTGGTTTTTATTTTTGTTTATACTTCTTCTAAGTGCAGGATAACCCCAACGGGTTGTGCCCCCCCCCCCCACCAAAAAAAAAAAATGGGGCCCTCCTTTTGGTAGTAGATAAGTAACATTTTGCTACTACTACATTACCAAAGTAGAAAAGGAGGGTGTGTGTTTATATATATATATATATATATATATATATATATATATATATATATATATATATATGTCACGCACCCTCCTTTTCTATATATAGTGGGTATGTGTGTGCACCTGCTGTGTTTGTTTGTGTGAAGTTTGTCTACCTTGATGCGATGCCTTCGATAGTTCACTAATTTATAAATTTCAATTGAAGGGGGTGTATATTTGAACGAATAAAAGCCAACCAGCAGGCTCGACACTTTGTAATTAACTTACGGTCACAATTCAATGAGGGGTGCCTCATATGAGGGGGCAGAAGATGTGTCAGGGATTGGTAGACAGCACAAGTTTCAGAGATCCAGGCCATTCTTCAGGTAAGGTACACCATGAACAGGCTTTGGAACAAAAATAGTGCTTATCTGCTAATCAGCAGGTCAAACTTTGTATATAAAAAAATAGGTAGGTAGGGAAAAAGTCCAACAGTCCACTTTCAAGGTACGCATGTGGCTCACTTGATGAGGGTACTATGATTTTTAGTGTATGGCATGCCACGCGGTATGCACTACGTCATGAATGGTGTGGATCTCGGAGGCATACTGTTTGCCTGGATCCCTTGCTTGTTTCTGGCCCCCCTAACATGAGGGAACCCTCATCAAATCATGACAATTTACTGCATCACATCACAGTAAGGAATTACCTGATCCTAAGTCTGAGGATATGCAGTGCCCTTGGGCCTTGATTCCGTACAAGTTGGGCATGGTTCAGTGATCTAGACATTTTTTCTTAAATGGCTACATTGTGCTAATCTTGAGAGTGTATGAGAAACTAGGATGAGAAGAAGAGAGAGAGAGAGAGAGAGAGAGAGAGAGAGAGAGAGAGAGAGAGAGAGAGAGAGAGAGAGAGAGAGAGAGAGAGAGAGAGAGAGAGAGAGAGAGAGAGAGAGAGAGAGAGAGAGAGAGAGAGAGAGAGAGAGAGAGAGAGAGAGAGAGAGAGAGAGAGAGAGAGAGAGAGAGAGAGAGAGAGAGAGAGAGAGAGAGAGAGAGAGAGAGAGAGAGAGAGAGAGAGAGAGAGAGAGAGAGAGAGAGAGAGAGAGATTAAAAGAATGAAATGCATAAGAGTTGAGATGAAGATGAAGAAGACGAAAAAAGAAGAAAACAAAGAAGGAAAAAAAAAAGGAAGGAAAAGAAGGGAACCATCAAGGAATAGGAAGGGAAGAATAAAAAATACCCAAAAAATTGCCATAATAGGAAAAATCAGCAAACCCTATCCAAAGTAGCACACAAATTTACTTCAATGGGAAAAATCCAGCAGATCCTAGCCAGACAACACAAAAAATCTGTTTCAACAGGAAAAAATCCAGCAAAATCCTGGCTAAGGCAATGCAAAAATCTGATTTAATAGAATTTTTTTTAGCAAACCCTAGCCAAAGCAATGCAAAAATCAGAAAGTCCCTCATAAAAAATCTTCAAAAAAAGAATTGAAGAAGAATAAGAGAAAAAAAAAAAAAAAGTGAAGGGAAAAGGGAAAAAAAGCGAGAGTGAGAGAAAAGGAAGAAGAAATCCTAGAAGAAGAAGAAACCCTAGAAGAAAAAGAGAAGAATAAAAAAAGAGGGGAGAGAGAGAGAGAGAGATGCTTACGGTCTATTGAAACCCCAGTAGTAAAAACGTGAATGGGGCCCATGTGCCTTATTACATGCACTTGGGCCCAATGGGCCTTATTCAACTATCAACCTTTCAACACTCCCCCCTCAAGCTGGAGCATCTTAATGAGGCCTAGCTTGGAACAAGGGCCAACATAATCAAATCTAAGGAAGAAAGAATTTTTCCTCTAATAATCTGATGATCCCCAACTTAATTGAGCATTCCCCATAATCTTCCTGTTAGGAAAATCCTAACCCGTTAATCAGTTATTAGCATGTAAAATGGTTGAGGGTGCACTTGGTTACACCAGATATCATAATATTTTATGATTAATAATTCTAATTTGCTGCAAAATTTCGCAATATTTCATGAAATTTGCTGCTAGCAAATCCACCCTTAGATAGTCTGGATTCTCTTGGGAAAAGGCCAGAAATTGGAAAGCGAGGATCTGCCAAGATGGAAGAGTTCCATGGAATTTCCATGATAGGCAACACTCTTACATGCTCATGGCCCACAGACACTGCATATCCTCGATGGACAATCATATAATTCCATATATAGGGTGGTAACTAATCCTCGGAAATGCTGGATGGCTCTGCTAATACTTGGTGAGCTTCAAAGTGGTGTTTCTAAACACTATTTCCATGAAATACCCAGTAATTTTTGGTTTCCTATCTAATATCTTGAAATTTTCTGTTGTCTGCATCATTGGATTCTGTGAGCAAAGGAGTATGGCTGAGGACTGGTAGATCCATATATGGAAGTTGACATCATGCATGAAACTACAATTTCAAGATTTATCAGAGAATGTGGGGCCCTTGCTGCAGTTTAGTCTTTTTGGTGACTGGTGTATAAGCAGCTTCTGGAGTGCATCCATCTCTGCATTATGCCAAGTATTTTGCATTATTCATCAGAAAACTATGAATGCGTACATGGAATTTGCATTCATATGCATATCGTAGATATTCATGGATACTTACCTATGCTCATACATGCACATTCATGTAATGGAGATCAGATACATTAATATCTGGGTGTGCATCTATACATCTATGCATATGCATATTCAATACATTTGTGCATGTGAAGCATAGTAACCATGGTAGTCCTTTCACTTGTCTATTTGGGTGTGATGCAATTCCTCAAAATTTTGGGCCCGGAATCTGCTTACTGAGCTCTTGGGTGCAGTATGCTCCAACATTTGGAAGGGATGCACTTATTAGTTAAAAGACTTATGTAGGCTCTGCCTGTCACCCCGATGATTCCTGATAACTTGACAGATCACACAGAACTTGCACTAGTGACACCTCATTCAAATTTCTGCCCAATCAACTTTCAATGGTAGGATAGTGGCCAACTATATTGGCGACTGGTGATGGAGAAACTATGGAGATTGATAAGAAAGGGCTGACAACTAGGCAAAAATACTTATTCTGACAGGTGTGAAAGAGGAAAGTTGAGCTTCTGCCATGGCTGGTTTTGCTGAGTCTTTGGGTAAAAGACGAAGGTTCATATCCAGTGGGCAGCTGATTGTAGAACACCCTCATTTTTTTATTTTTAATTTAAAATTTTTTTTTTTTGTATATCTACAATTTAAAAGCCAATTCCAGTTGCTGGGCAAAGGCTAAGAAGACGATGATGATGAAAATGATGTCTTGGGAGTTTTTATACCATCCATCTCTTTTTTCACTTTCTTTGGCTGTTATGCATGTGTTTTTGTATCTGTCATCACATCTGTTACAAAATATAGCAACAGGATTCTCATGCGCCGAAAATGGGGATATTAGAGGCATGCTTTCATGCAAGTGATGATATATGCATTCATGCATGGTTATGTGCATAAGAAGCATGCATGAAAATGTACAAGCAAAGGATGCAGAGATGCCCACCATCAAGTAGTCTTGTTCTGCAGGATGCTAACTCTATCGTGGACTTTCTAGCAAAGGACGGCATGGCCCTTTCTGCATTCTTTTGTTAGCACCCGTTATCCATGTCTCAGTGGATATTTCTATTATCTTTTCTTTTTAATAAAACTAGGATTATCGCAACTAAAAACCAAAAAAAAACAAAAACAAAAGGTTGATGCCCATTATATATCCTCAACACAGCTAACCTACTTCAATGGTGTAGGATCATAGTGCCCCCAGAATTGGGGTACCCAGATAATGACTTCAGCAAGCTGGGCCCGAGACCGACAACTTTTTCGGTATGTAAACCTTCTTTATTTCTACTTCTGCCAATGTGTGCAATTGATGATGGCTGTGCTTCTTTGCAGGGTCAAAGGGCTTTGGATTTTGTGCTGAGGAACCAAGGACTGATTGACAAAACCCTTTTGTTCGATATTGAGCTCCTCAAAATCATACCAAACTGATTTCTACCTGTATTGAGATTGTGACTCTTCAGAGATTTCTCCTTTATAGGCATGCAACTCTTCCCTCATGTGCCAATGTGGCATTTGTGTGAGATCTGCACTGTTCATCTGGTAGGCCCACTGCGTGCCATGGCTCAAAAATCAGGTCAGTCTAGTTAGTAATCAGGAGGGCCACTTGCAACTAGGACTTGGCTGCTGGTCAGTCCCTTTTAATTGAGCCAATGTGGCAATATTCCCACCCAACAAATGGATCTACCTAGTTTTGGGCCAGTGCATGTTCCGTATGTGTCCCGCCTGATGAATGGCCTGGATCCTGTACACGCATGGCACAAATTGCCTCTTCATCCACACATCAGTCACATAATCTACACCCGACGAGGGTAAGAGGGCCCCAGATTTGGTTGGGCTAATGTTGTACCATCAAATGCTTGGAGAAATGTGCTTCATAAATATCCATTTTTCTACAAGAAACTATTAGGAAATAAAAAAAAAACTGCTACCTTGAAATTTGTGGGGGCGGGCCCTATTTTCTCTATCTTACCAGCAATCCAAAATTCTTCCCCTTTTTCTTAGATTGGTAAGAATACACCCATTTGACTTTTTGTGGTCGTGACTTGGGAGATGCAGAGACCATCTCTCATTTCAAGTACCTCAGAAGGAGAAGGCAAGTCGCCAGCCCTGATAGGAGATTGTGATCATGTACAATTACAGCACATGGAGTCCTGTGATCCCATACATACGAGCTTTTGGACGGCGGAGATTGTAAGGTTTGTGGAGGGGAATCAACACATGTTGCATGACATCACTCCAACATCTGATGAATGATGTGATATTCGTCGTCATGTGGAATGCAACAAGGATTGACATTCCAAGTTCAACATGATGAAACACCTCATATCTAACTTGCTTAGGAACTGCCTTAATGGCACTGTCATGGTTATCCTAGGTAATTGCAATAGGGTTGTTAATGAATCAGACTCATAATTTGGAGAGGTCTGACCCAACACATTCAAAATCCTGGCCTCAAACCGACCTAGCATGGTCCATTGACTGCCCTGGTTGTTGGGTTTTCCTTGTCCATTTTCACTAGTCTGTTAAAGGAGAGCTTCATAGACATTTACATAGGCTTTGTTTGAATGCCAATGGCAACTCTCCTATGGACTCGTTGGACCTAAACCGATCAAGAAAGACTGTCCATCTCTATTACCACCAAGAATGGATTTTTAAAATTAAAAAAATGACACATGCCAGGAGATGCCGCCTTCCCACACTAGAACCAAGTAGGACTTCTCATTGAATAAGCCATTGATACAGTTCAGGCTCAGCCGATATAGACAATCTGTTGTGCCCAGGAATGATTTTGAAGCCTGCCATAAATGTTTGAGGCCCGGTATGTACAAGTCAGGATCAGTCCTGTAATAAAGGCATGGACCCAAGCATAGCTTTTACAAAATTTCTATTGAAGGATCAGCCCAAGCCTACCGACAGCTCCATTCAGGATTTCAATTGGCGGCTCAGTTCTCAAATTAAAGGCCAAACCTAAATAGGCAGTCGGACCTGATTTTTATCTTTTATGCCTGATAGAATATCTGGCTACTTTAAACCCACCCTGCCCGGACAGCCAATTGGCATACCTATTTTCCTACAATCTCCACCTACAACCATAGTTCTAAAAACTCGCTGAATCGTCTCAAAACTTAGCAGAGTCACCAAGAAATGTGGTCCAATTAGCATGATTGATAAGACTATTGAGCTATCACAATCTCAGTCGAAAGATTCAGGCCTAATGACTTCAAATGCTGCACTTAGCCATTCAAGTGGCAGAGTAATGCACATTAGAAATGTTTCCAATTAATTAATTTAATTGTTATGTAGTTGAGTTGAGCAACGTAAAGACCTGAGCCGGGCAGATTTCAAGTCGAGGTTTTGGGTTTTGGAACCATGCCTACATCACAAGGTTGAATTCACATTCCATTCCCATGATCAACGAGATGATTTACAATGGAATTCATCTCAAAATTGATAAATATACAATGGATTCAATTCTGAAATTAACAAACCTCTCAAGAAAGAATAACAGATTTCCTTTTCTCGATAGTAAGAAGAACCTCGGACTATTGAAAACCATCATCTGATTGAGGAACTGGCTCAATAGTGAAAAAAAAGAAGCAAGCTTCATGATCTCTCGAAAATGCCTTTAACATATATCATTCCTTTCTCACTAAGCTTAAGGTCCTTCCTCATTTCTTCTACTTGTCCATCGTCACCTTGGACAACGATCTCTGAGAGGCTACCATCATCGGCCACCATCATCTTTACTTTTATCTGTTCCTTGCGTGAAGCTCTGTTCCAGTAGTATGCTCCACTGCATCATGCAATGAACGGTTCATTGAAAATTGTTAAGAGCATCACATTGCAAACAACTCACATTCTTGAGTAACAAAATCACTAAGGGCGTGTTTGGATTGGTGGAATTCAAAAGGTAAGACTTTGAAAGGAAAATGTCACATTGGGGGAAATCTGAGGAAAAGAATCCTAAATATGTTGTAATGGGATAGGTCAACAGTAAAAAAGTAAAGAGTTGTTTCTCAAAAAACGTGGAAATCTCCATTTCTTAGGTTAGTTTGAGGAAATGGAAGCCGACTTAAAGCCATGGAAATGGCAGTCAATTTTGTTTTCATAAACAATGGAAAACGTCACATCCGAGGAAAATGGTTTCTTCTCACAGTAGGAAAGAAGATTCCACCAATCCAAACAGGCCCTAAAAGGAATTTCTTAGGAAGCGTGTGAGGGCCAGCAGGGGTGCACTCCCATGGGCCCCACATGCTTCCCAATGAAATTTTCATCAGGAATCTACCACCAAATGAAGTGTAAAGGTACTACTTCATTAAGCTGAAAATTTTATATTGTAATACACTCCACGCTATGTAAATAAACCATTCATTCTAAACAGATCAGATTTTTAAGTACCAAAACTGCTGGATGGAATTTATCAAGGAAGCATATGGGGCTAGTGGGTGGGCCCCACATTCTTCCCAAGAAATCTTATAAGGAATCTCTGCCTGTATGAAGTCAAGGTATTACTTAAGCTGAAAATTTCACTTACGCCAATGGGCTTAAGATTGTCAGCCAATACCATTGGTTGCCTCCTTCGGGAATAGTTATTGTAAGGACGAGAGCGACACTGGCCAAACTAATGCATGTACAGAATGTGAGTAATGCAGCTTGGCCTCTGCTTGGAACCATCATGCCTTCAAACCTTCAAGAAATGTGGTAGAATTTTTTAATTGAGTGAGAAGGTATATCTGAAAGATCAATATTACATAACTGAGGTAGAAACTGTGATAGCAGACCCCAATTAGTTGGGATACAGCTTAGATGATGATGATGACGAGGACAGAGAAAATGTGATGATGATGTGTGCGCTGTGCACTTACATGGGCAATAATGCCTTACAAGGAAATTTGGTTCTCTTCTATTGATGGGCTAATATTGAAAGTTTCCCATTGCTGAATCTCAATGCTGTCCTACCATAAATAGTGGGACCCACTTGTTCAAATGATCTCCTAGGAAATGTATATCCTAGAAAGTAGAAACAAGTGTGGCACACTTTCTATCACCAACCTGATATGAGACACCAATATTGAAATTTCCTGTTGGATATCTCACTATTCCATTTATTCAGACAATTTGCTTAGAAATTCTAACTCACCCACAGCCCAAAAATCCGACAGATCATAAACCATGTTATCCATGGCCACAAAATGGAGGATTAAAAGGAGGGGAAATGATACGATACAGCATGTTGTATTGTAATAGGATAGCCACCAATCAGCAAGGGGCACATGGCACAAAGTCAAAAAAAAAAAACAGATTTTTTCCCCTTTCCGGATTTTAAGATATCACGTGTCATACGATTCATACCATGATTGGTGGCTTACCCGATTACAACACAGACTTCTCTTTGATGGGAAATGATGCAATACATCATGTTGTATTGTAAAAGGGTAAGCCACCAATCAAAGTAAAAGTATACAATGTGCTATCTCAGAATCCAGGAAGGGGAAAAAATCTGGAAGATTTTTTTTTAGTAGTGACTTTATATGCCACCTGCCCATTGCTTGTTGATGGAATATCAAGTGGCCCTTGTGAGAAAGTAGTTTCAAGCATAATTTGCCAACCCAGACTTGCATTGTCACCGGGTTGAGTTGACCTGGGATTCAGTGGGTTGACCAAGCGGGTCAAGAAATCAACTTTTTATTATATGTTTAGTATATAAATGGAACATAAAGTTCAATAAAAAATAAAAAAATAAAATTTAAAAGAGAAAATTCAAAATCTAGGTAGGGCCACTGTTATGTGTGTGACATGCATTCCGTCCATCAGTTGCACCAGATCATGTTAGGACAGGAGCACAAATACCATGTGGGGCTCTGACCTCCGCTAGAGGCAGATTCTACATGATACATCCATTGACTTTACCCTTTTTTTTTTTTTTTAAATTATTATTATTTTTTTAAGTTGGACTTGTGCAAGTCGTTTTGTACTTGGGTGGGTCAAGGACTCGTGGGTGACTTAGGCAAGTCAGGATGGATCAGTGTGCAACTCCACCCGACATCCAGTTTGTGAATGGGCTGAGTTGACTTGGCCAAGCCCCAGGCCAATCCACTGGGTTGTCAAACTATGGTTCAAAGGGTGGTTGCCAAAAGATTTATTGAGAGACTGGAAGGTGGTTGTTGATAGAAAATCTGCTCAAAAGACAAGTGATAAATTGGGACAAGCCTCTTGTCAAAGATTTCAAAACAAAATTTCCACAGTCTTGCCTGGATGGCCCAGGTCCGTTTGGCACTAGGTGTTATTAGAAACGAAGGGTGATCTTAAAGAGGTTTTCCAGCATGGTCAAGTAAGGGGATCCAACATGTTGGGGGCAAAAGACACCCAATAGGGGCTTAGAATCAGTTCCAGTTTTCCTCAAAGAAGGTTTGTTTGAAGTGGATTCAAACGAAGGGATAAGTTGGGCCTCCAATGATTTTTCCGAGCCTTAGAACTTTCAATATCTTCAGGCCATGCTTGGATATGTGTATCCAGGGAAAAGAAAAGAAAAGATACTGATTAGGCAATGATTATATCCACCAGCACTATTGAAACATGGAATCTTAGTTGCATAGTAAGTCGAAATCTCTTATTTGTGAGACAATGGTCACCAAGGTTCTAGTGTAAAAGAATCCAAACTATGGAAAAGTACAATGATTACTTTGTGGAATCCTCCCCTTTCTTTGTTATCCAAACATCTCAAACTGTCACATCAATGGAAAATTTTCCACCAATCTCCATGGAATTAGTGATATCCAAAAACCTTTACTGGAAATCAGGAAATCTATTCTGGTTAAAAATCTCCTTTAAAGATGTCACTAGAGAAGCCAATGATGTCAGGGATGAGCTTATTGAGAGAGGGGGTTTTGAGACCATTTATTTGTACAGGATACTCTTGGCCTTTGCCTTGATGTTATTATTGTTTCTTCGAAACAAAATTTAATATTAAAATCAAATATTTAATAAATAAAATTAACAGTCCAAATTCAACAAGAAAATGCTTACTAATCAGATGCTTAGGATTGTTGGTGCAAGCTGGACCTTGGGCCCACAAGATACATGTTGGAGTTAGGAAAGCATGCATGATGATGGTGACATGGATCAAATGACATCTGAACTAGAGAAAATTGGTATCATTGGATAGCCTGTAAAGTTTTCCAACACCACCAAGATTATGTGATTTGGACAAGAATTGAGAGAGTTATGGACAAATTAATGATAGGTTGCAATGCAGTTACAAGACTAATAGGTATCTTGTAATTATAGTTAGTTTGATTAAAAAAGATAGTTCGGATTAGAAGTCAATTGATTAGAAGTAATGGATCATATTAAATGTTTCTTTCTTCGAGGTTTGCTCAAATACATCACAACGTATTGCAATATGATAACCTTAGCCTTTGAATCTGATCATCTTCCAATGATCCCAACTGTTTATAGGACGAGTCTCACTTTGTCTAGTGGAATGTCAACAAACAAAGCTCTCAAATGCATTTATTCCAACCCTTTCATAATTCAGCTCTTTTGTTTTGAACACGAACAGTCACCATAACCTTTGTCTTATCAAAGGGTTGAAATATTAAACCTGAGAGTTTTTCTGGGTATTCCCCCATCCAAGGGAAGCCCTATCAACTAAATGGTTTGGGAAGGGGAAAAAAAAACACAAATCCAACAGCTAGAGTCCTGACGTATCCTATTGCAATATTTCAGGATGCATTTGAGCAATGCAACCTCTCTTTCTTTTATAGAAAATATACACATGTAAACCTATTACCAGGAAGAATTTTTTTTCATATTTTGAGAACCCACTTTTAGAAATGTGGTGTTAATTCTACACGTGATGTCATAGAATTTTCTCCTTTCTCGAGCATTTGGTTTCAGCTATTTTCTTCTCATATTTGGGCTGATTTTGATTCCATACATCAGTTTTGTTACTGGACCTAGTTCATCTTGAAATACGTAATTTGGCAGTTTCCTCAAGATTACACGACTCAAACAAAAATGAGAGAGCTATGGTGAGTTTACCAATAGGGTATAGGATCGTTACAAGATTTAACGGGTGTTTTTGAAATTACTGTTATATCTATAGAACTTGAGAGTTGGGATTAGAAATACTTGATGGTAAGATCATGCTAGGACTTCTTTTTTTTTTTTTTTTTTTTTTTAAAGGTAAAATATATACATTTAGACCTATTACAGAACAAGTTAATCAATGCCCCATTTTTTCCCCCATTTGTTGGGTATCAGTTTTTGGTATTTCTTCTTGTACTTATGCTCATTTTGATTTCCTTAGTTATGGACTGATCAGTATGACTTTTGGTCTATATTCCGTCTACAATAGGGTCCACCTTCATTTTTGGGCTGTGCCCAATCCATAGTAGGGCCCATCAGTCATGCATGCATCTCGATCCATGTGTACCTCTACATGTGGCTAGCTTGCCAACCTTGCATGTGTATGTCATCCTAGACATGTCTCAGGTAGGAAACACCATGTAGAACATCCAGCCAAAAACTGAGGCTGGTCAACTCTTTAAGTAGGCCAGCGAAAATTATGCAAATTTCTTTAGATTGTCATTGTTTTCACCCATGTGCAGCCTAATAATGACTGTCCTGCCAAAGTTTTCTGCTAGACGATGTAAATGGCGGTTCCTACCCGAGACACAGCTCAGATATAATACAAATAGAACCTGTTGGCAGATGTAGCTGCATGTAGAGGTGGATTTGGGCTAGACAAATGTATTTCCTTATTCCATGATCTTTTATAAAAGCAAAATAGCCTTATGTTCTTCTATATGTGTATTCTGAGCATAGGTTAGAATCAACAAACCTTATGTGTGCCATGGAAAAGAAACATTAAAAGAGAAATAAAATTAGCTTGGATTTATGTGATTTCATGTGTAAGTTCTAATTAGAGCTACAAGAAACAAAAAGCAAAGGGAAAGAAATAGGAGGGTGTGTACGTTATGGTCTCTCCCCTCTCTGACACCACGAAATTATTGCGCGTGAAGAAAGAGAGAATCTCTCCTGCCACCTGATTTGGAGTTTTCTTCTCTTCTCCTACAAACGTCTTCTGCACTATCTATGAAATGCAGCCAAGAGGAGGGGAAATTTAAAAATTAAATCTTTGTTCCAATCATTAGTTACATGGATAGGAAACTCCATAACAATAAAGAAAGCTTGAAGAAGACAAAAGTTCGACCTTTTCTTCTCTACAAGGCTTCCTCGATTACAAATACCATATTTGCAATAATTCAAAAATAAGTCGGACATGATATTTATACGTATGAAATTCAAATTTGAAATGCATGCACAGAAATGAACAACTAGATCATGGCAAAATAAGTTAGATGTATGCTGCATATTGTTTTTCAACATTTGCAAATTCCTAAACAAATCCTCCCAATGGAAACAACTTCCAAAAATGAAAACATGTATGCGATAACTTCCAATGCATGACTTGAGATATGCCAAAACTACCCTCAAATCTCCTCAAATGAAAACATACCAAAATGGCACTACACTAAGCAATGGTGACTTATGTGAATACCACACTCAAAATTGCAATATAAGAGATGCAAGTTTTCACCAAAAAATCCAATTTCCTCGTTTTTCGATTAGAAAATAAACTTGTGGGCATATGAAATGTTTGCCTTTCAAGCTTCAAGCTTGTCAGGTTGGAATTGTTGGTCATGGGCCCGTGCCGACTTTCAGGAATAACACTTCAAAATTTGCCATTAAAGCATTTGCAAGCTTCTTTAGGTTCACACAAAAGTACCACCATAACGCCAAATAAACTTCAAACATTAAGAGTCTCTTCATGCTTTAATTGATAAGAGAGAGAGAGAGAGAGAGAGAGAGAGAGAGAGAGAGAGAGAGAGAGAGAGAGAGAGAGAGAGAGAGAGAGAGAGAGAGAGAGAGAGACTTACATGGGGGCTGTGTATATACCCAATGGTGGTAGTCTTGTAACCAATTCATTCTGCTTCGTTAGAGGGTTCTAATTGTAGAACATCTCCTTTGTTTTTCCCTAAATCCTCTTTCTGAAATGTGTGTGCTTTGTGTATACCAGGATCGCTTAACATTGTACATAGGAAGAAGTTAAGCAGTTTTGTGCTGTGCATCAGATCTAACATTGGCGTTCCACTACGTATCCAGATTTTACAAATCATCTCAAACAACCCCCTCAATGAGAAAATCCATCTTATCCTCATTCAAGCGATAATGCGGCGAAGATTTGAAGAGTTCACATGGGATAGTAGAAGAATGGCTTACTGAATCCGAACACAAGAAGCTAAAACACGCAAAATCATCAATTCCCATCAGAGACATCCTCTTTCAAGGCATGATCATGGAACTCGTCATCCAAATCCATGCTTATCTAAGAGAAACCTCCTCGAAAACACTTCAATCACTAACCTTGATCATCAAGAGACTGCATTTGGAATCGGCATCCCAAATGAAGTCTTTATTATTAATTTATTATTAGTATTATTTTTAGTGTTATTGTTATTGTTATTAGTGTTGTTGTTCATCATTGACTCCTTCCCTTGAAGCAATACTCAAATCTTGATGTTTCCTAGATTTTATTCCTATGATGATGCCGGTTATTATTGGTGGGGAATGTTGAGTATATCATCATCTTCTAAGCCTTATCCCATGTAACTGGGGCCGGCTACATGACTTTATTCTGCCATTTCCTTGTACCAAGGGTCATAGCTTCAATTAGACCATAGATCATCAAGTCTTTTCTTACCACCTCCACCCATGTCCTTTAGGGCCTTCCCTTTATCCTTTTAGAGCCTTCAACTCCTACCAACTCAATCCTTCTAACTTGCACGGTTCTTGGTCTCCTTAGCACAAGACCAAACCATCAGAGTACATATATCTTATATCGCTCTTTGATTGACTAAAAAAAAAAAAAAAGAGTCTTCCTCAGATTCACATGCACACTTCTCTTCATCATCACCCCCCACCTTCATTGGCACACCCAATGATGGAAATTTTCTTCTAAGTCACTCCAAATGAGGCTAGGAGAAAGATACCACTCGAAGGTTGCTTCGAAGTTCAAACAACATTGTCCAGAATGGTGAAGATGGCAATGGCTTGTAACCTATCATGCAATCCAACCATAGTTAGGGGTCACCATGATGTTTGTAAGAAATTCACCCCATTCATCTATTTTGCCACCCCATTTTAGGGCATAGGCCAAAAAATGAGGCAAATCCAAAGCTCAAGTGGGCTACATGACAGGAAATAATGGGGATTGAAATCCCACTATTGAAACATTCATGGGGCTAGAAGAGTTCTGTGAGAAATTCACCTCGTCCATCTGTTCTGCCATCTCATTTTAGGGCATTGGCCCAAAAATGAGGCAGACCAATGCTCAAGCGGGCCACACAATAGGAAACAGTGGGGATTGAACGCCCACCGTTGAAACATTTGTGAGGCCATAAGAGTTTTGTGAGAAATTCACCTTATTCATTTGTTTTGCCATCTCACTTTAAGGCATGAGCCAAAAAAATGAGGCAAATCTAAAGCTCAAGTGGACCACATGACAAGAAATCGTGGGGTTGAATGCCCACTGTTGAAACATCTTGGGGCCATGATGGGGCTCACTTGAGCTTTGGATCTACCTCATTTTTTGACCCATGCCCTAAAATGAGCTAGCAAAACATATGGATGAGGTGGATCTCTCACAAACATCAAGGTGAGCCACACCTACAGTCAAGGGTTAGGGTCACATATCAATCGATTCAATGTCTTAGGTGGTGAGCCTATACAGAGAGATTGGTGGACTTTTAACTTGACAAGAGTGAGGGTTGCTCATACATAGTGGAGCCCACCATGATGCTTGTGAGAAATCCACCCTATCCATCTATTTTGCCATCTCATTTTAGGGCATGAGCCCAAAAATGAGGCAAATCCAAAGCTCAAGTGGGCCACACAATAGGAAATAGTGAGGATTGAACACCCACTGTTGAAACATTCGTGGGGCCATAGGATTTTTGTGAGAAATCTACCATGTCCATCTATTTTGCCGTCTCATTTAAGGCATGGGCCAAAAAATGAGGTAGATCCAAAGCTCAAGTAGGTCACTCGACAAGAAACAACAGGGATTGAATGCCTACCATTGAAACATTCATGGGGGGCATAAGAGTTTTGTGAGAAATCCACCTGGTCCATCTGTTTTGCCAACTCATTTTAGGGCATGAACCCAAAAATGAGGCAGATCCGAAGCTCAAGTGGGCCACATGACAAGAAACAATGGGATTGAATGACTACCATTGAAACATCTTGGAGCCATTATGGGACCCACTTGAGCTTTGGATCTACCTCATTTTTTGGCCCATGCCCTAAAATCAGTTGGCAAAAAAGATGGGCCGGGTGGATTTGGCACAAACAAGGTGGGCCCCACCTATGGTTAGGGGTTTGGGTCGCACATCAATCAATCAAACATCTTAGGTGGCGAGCCTGTTTAGAGAGGTTAGTGGACTTTTAATTCCATAGGGGCAAGGGTTACTAACCTAGGCAAAGCCAAAGCAATTTCGTCATATGAAAATACAAGAAGCCATTCGTATAGGTAACTAATTGCAGGCGGCTTAATGTCTAACGGTGAAAACTATGGGCGGGTTTTAGGAAATAGTTTTAAAGCAAGAGGTTTTCGGTTCATACACCATTGATTAAACATCTTGGGGCCATCGTGGGGCCCACTCGAGCTTCAGATCTACCTCATTTTTTGGCTCATGCCCTAAAATGAGATGGCAAAATAGATAGATGGGGTGAATGTCTTACAAAACTCCTGTGTCCCTATAAATGTTTCAACATTGGGCATTCAATCCCCACTATTTCCTATCGTGTGGCTCACTTTAGCTTTAGATCTTCCTCATTTTTTGGGCCCATGCCCTAAAATGAGATAACAAAACTGATGAACGGGGTAAATTTCTCACAAAAATCATGTGACACTATGAATGTTTTAACAATGGGTGTTCAATATCCATTATTTCTTGTCCTGTGACCTAGTTGAGCTTTGGATCTACCTCATTTTTTGGCCCATGCCTTAAAATGAGATGACAAAATAAATGGATAAGGTGAATTTCTCACGAGCATCATGGTGGGACCCGCCTATGATCAAATTGAACGAACGGTCGTAAGCCATTCAAATCTTCACCATCCGCCTTTTATTACAATGTAACCCTCAATTGTCATCACCGATAGTGTCATTACTCCTCCATCTTCGTCGACCCTCGACCCACCATTGTTATTACCCTCATCTCCGACTACCTATCCTCATTACTACCGTTAAAAGTCCAACCTACCTATCATTTTTACTATCATTAAAAGCCACATTGCCATTAGTCTTCTTTGCCATTACAATCGCTCTCTCTCTCTCTCTCTCTCTCTCTGACACTGCCATCGAATGTTGTGGCAATCTCTTGCCCATTTTATCCTTCTCTCATTTCCCTCTCAACTCCTCTCATTCTCTCCCTGTCACACAGTACCACTATCGGATGATCCATGACTCATCGGTTTGGTAGAGAGAGATATGCAACTCATCGATATGCCTCAACCTTGACTATTGTGATCCATATCGTTGATCAGATGAGTGGCCCAAAAAAATCAATGGTGGCCCATCCCTGTTGTCTAACTTTGCATTGAGGTTTCCTGCATTTCTCCCTATTATGGCCCACCAGTTTGAGCCGTTGCCCACAATTCTCCTTGTTGTGGCTGAACCCTTTAAGCCGTTGCCTACAGTTCTCCCTGCTGTGGCCCACCCCTTACGGCCATCTTACATGCAGATTCTGTGGGCCCAACCCTACTCGTTGGTGCATGCAGATGGGTTAGAACATGCATGTGAGAATTGTGGTCCACCTCTATTGAGTGGGATCCACAGCAGTGTGCAACAAATGATCCTAGCCATTTGATTTGTTGATAGATAAAACCATAGAATGTTCTAAGGTAACATTTTGGTGGGCTCCACCAAAATGCATGGACCCTGACGTCTCCTCGTGCAGAGACTTCTCTGCATGCAATTAGCATAATGACTGAAAAGGAGTGGCGGGACCGTCATTTGCCAATGGTCTACCATGGGAAGGGGCAAATCAGTGATATGTAATAGGTAATCAATTTTTGGGAAATAGTTTAAGGGTGGGTTTGGATGCCTATAAGTTCTTTAATTTGTAAGTAACTTACTGAAAGTCGGCGCGGAAGAATGGGCCCTCAGGATCCAATGGTCTACACGATATGGGACCTTTACAAAAGCCGATGATAAATGACATAGGTCCAGCGGTCCGTCTAACCACTACTAGAGCAAATGGGTCGAATCACCCCTCTGAATCTATGGTATAGACAGCCCTAGATTACAATCTACGACTTGGAACGTTTAAGGGACAGCCCAGATGGACAATATTAATCTCTCTATTTTCTCTCTGTACTCTTGTGGTTTCTCGAGATGATTTTCACAAGAGTACCTCTTCCCATTTATAGGGAAAGCACGGGAGTTTGGATGACACCATAGATTATCTGGTCTTATCCTTATCTCCTTATCTAAATCTTCATTTAAAGTTGAATTTGTAATTCAACTTCAAATTATCGAGAGAAAAACATATTAAAACACCAGAGGCTAAACCTCATAGGACCCACCCATTAGTGATTGCCCAAAATTGGGCTCCATAGGCCTATGTCCAACACCTACAAGTAACTGTAAGTTACAGTTGAAAGTAACTTACATATAATCATGTTTGGATGTATGATGTAAGTTATTGTAAGTAACTTACAATCAGTTAACATGTGAAAGTTAACTTACAGATAATCCTGTTTGGTTGTAAGCCGTTGGTCACTTATAGGTAAGTTGGTTTTGTGACTGGGTAAACTGTAAGTTTGTTACGGATAAGAAGTTGTATATTCACACCAAACAGAACTTGGAGTAGGGAATCGTTTTAAAAGCGTTTTTTTGTCCATAACCCAAAAGGCAGGCAGCCATATGGAAAAATTCCTTTCTTGAAAGGAATCCATTTGATTTTGTACCCAGTGGCACACCAGATGAATGGAACGGACTGACTTCAGGACCCAAGCAGTTTGGCCCAGCTGATAGAGAGCTCGTGCCTCACACACATGTTTCATATTGGCACGTGTGGTGGGAAGGCCACACACGTGTGAGGACAGTAGTTACCTTGGATTTAACGGAGCGCTTGATGAGAGACCAGAGGCCAGGAACGGAGATGACGAAAAGCCCTAGAGAAGTGTAATAGCTGGCCAATGAGTAGCCCGCGTTCTCTGCTAGATGGAAAATGGCCGGCGTAGATGTCTCCACAAAGGTAGGATCCTGGAGAGAGAGATGGCCCACAAGCCTTTTGGGCTTTTGGATTCTTGGGCCCGGCCCAATCCATTGCTCCTGCTGATAGTTGCTGCCTTTGAATTTACAAGGGAAAGATATCAGAGAAGCAGAAATGAGCCTTGCTGCTGCCATTGGAGAGATGGAGAGAGAGGGAGAACGTTATCTTTTGGGGTGGAATATGATTCGATGTGCGTTTACCACCGTTTAGTGGTCTCACATGTGACACGTATGTGCTACCATCCAGTCCTTCCGAATCGTTGGTTGTGCATATATATCATAACCGTTCATTTTATGATGGCTATCAAATGGATGGTCGAAAGTAAAACATTGAGTGGTCCTGACTCCAAGTGAAAATCAGATAGTTATTATCATCTTACAGTTTTTGGGTAATGCTTCGTTCAAAGTTGGGAGCTATTTGGACGGTCGGGATGTTTTTACTTTGGCAGGTGTACCGTTGTAAACTATCACTGGATTCTAGGAGCCCTTTTGAGAAAACGCTTGCGTGCATCGCGCTAGATAAATAAATGAGTTAATTTCTCTAATATTAGAAAATGACTTAGTTGAATAAAATCCACACCGTCCACAAGAGAAAAAAAATCCACAATTGGCCTTGATTATAAAATTAATTCGATTCAATACTTAATTACACCACTCCAAAATGATTACATCTTCACCCTCAGTTCACGTGGTATGGCTCACCTAGTTTTGAAATACTGTGATTTGTGGGAAATTCTTGCGTTCTGATGAGTCATATCAGATTAATGGATTGGATGGAATATAGACTTTGGCCTACATAAACTGAAGGACAGCGCTCCATCCCTTATATTTCCTCTGGGGTAGCCTACCGAGTTTTTACTATCATGATTTTTTTCAACGGCTATAAGGAGTTACTGTACATGATGGACGGTGTGGATCTCATGAAAGATCTATCCACATGCCTCTCGTTCTGCGAAATTAACCCGGAGAGGCACCTAGCGCGAGGTACGCTTGTGCGGTTCAGGTGCAAGCCTTTATCACATGTAGAGGAGTGACGTGGAAGTCTCTTGTCCTTTCATTGCGTCGGGACAAGATAATTTCGTAAGAAGAAATGAGGGTAGCCATACAATTCTACTTTTGCCATCCGTTCATCAGGTGGGCACACCCTCCAGAGAAGTCCGGTCATTCGACGGGCAACGTGTGTAGGAAGAAAATGGACGGTTGGAACACATTGGCGGACTTTAATAATGGACCAGATCTGGCACGTACGGTGGAGGGCCCTCTTATGGAGATCCGTTGGAGTGGGGTCCTTTTACAAATTACAATGACCCTAGCCAATCCGTTTCCAACAGGATGGTTACTCTCCAGCTGGGTCGGACGGGGATTTCCTGCGAAGGCCTTTCGCAGGAAGTTCCTGCGCTGGAAACTGAGATGGAGCCCACCGTGATGTTTGTAAGGAATCCACTCCGTCCATCCGTTTTCTGAACTCATTTTCGGATATAAAACCAAAATTTTTTAGGATTCAAGTCTCAAGTGAGCCGCACTAAAAGAGAACGCGGTTACGAAAATTCCTACCCTTGAAACCTTCCTGGGGTCCAAAGTGATGTTGACATGCCATCTATACCGTTCATAACCTCATTCCTACTGGGATTAACTGAAAACATAAATATTAACATGATTCAAAACTTATGTGGCCCCACGAATATTTCAACTGTGTACGTTCAATTCTCATGTCATTGGCCCACTTAAGCAATGGATCCGGTTCTATTTTTTCCTAATATCCTAAAATTAACACGAAAAACGGATGAACGGGGTGGATTTCTCATAAACATCACAGTGAGCCCCACCTGAATTCCCTGCGCAGGAACTCCCTGCGAAACGCTTTCGCAGGAAATCCGCGTCAAGCTGGGTCGTGGTGGTGGTAGTACCCCAATCCGCATCCGTCCCGTTCGAACTTCCACGAGAGGTAAGATAGCTGAGTTGGAAGAACCGTTTCGCCGTCTCCACGCGTTAGCGAAGAACAGAGAACTCTACCCCGAAGGAAACCCTCATCGCCTTAGAAACCCTCATAGCCTCCGCGAAGAAACCTTCAATCCTCTTCTCCGAAGACCCTAGCCCTAACCCTAACCCTAACCCTAGAAGCTCCCCTCCGTCGGATTTCATAAGGAAGAAGAGCTGTGATCCGTCCTTACCGACCGGTTAGCGATGGTGTTAGCACAGCTTGGCGGGAGCATCTCCCGCGCCCTGCAGCAGATGAGCAATGCGACGATCATCGACGAGAAGGTCCTCAACGATTGCCTCAACGAGATCTCGCGGGCCCTTCTCCAGTCCGATGTCCAGTTCAAGATGGTTCGCGACATGCAAGTCAACATCAAGAAGATCGTCAACCTTGATGATCTCGCCGCAGGCCACAACAAGCGCAAAATCATCCAACAGGTAATGCGATCGCCCCTACTACACAAAACCCTTCAATTATCGTTGATTTCTGATCGTAATTTGATCATTCGATCTGCTTGTTTGTAGTTTTTGATATTTACATTTACTTACACCTGTGGAATTACATGATGTGGGACCCGTTGTGTTGCTTGGTATGCACTGGGGTTTCATTTCTGACAAGTGAGGCCCATGGTTAGATAATCCGCGGTCTCTTGTGTTCCATCCCTAGAAATGTTCCAGATTGGAAGATCCTAGTCTCTGGCAAACTCATCGCACTCCGAGTCCGAAAGTCCCCTTCATCATCATCATCATGATTTTATCTTGTCCCAACAATTTGGGGTTGTATTTTAAAAGGTAGATTTGCAGAGTTTTAACTACGCGACCAATATCAAACTTCCTCATTTGCCCACGTCCACATTGCGGATGGCACATGGCCCAAGGAATAACAATGAAAAGACAATACTAATCCATTATATTTTACCCGAAAACATCATGGAGGGACTCCTAATTTAGATGCAGATGCATGTCACCATTTGACAAAACCTTTATAGAGTAAAATGGTGGAACAGTTTTGTGTATCCAGCCCCAGTTAGTTGGGATAAGGCCTAGATGATGATAATGATGATGATGTATGCCACATCCACGAACATGTGTGCACGCGTATGGCTCAACTTCTCACCGGTGATGACTGAAATGGGAATTGTCATGATTATTTGGCAAAATTTCTCTGATTGGTTGCCAACCTCACAGCAGCCCTTCTGCCTACCTCTTCCACCGGGTGGCATATCTCTTCTAAGTATAACTTCTAATTATGTCTAAATTTTTAACAAAAACCCCTAGATATTTATACTATACCTAATATAAAATGCAGCGTTAAAATTTAAACTATAGGTTCATACTACTTCATTCTTTAGAAAAATATTGTGGAAATGGGCTAACGCTTGCCTTTTCTGAAAAATGGTCTAATTCCACCTGGTAGAGATTGCACCTGTTGGTTGTCAGGTTATGCAAAAGATGAGAGTTGATGTTAGGTGGGCAGTCGACTGTGAAACTTTTGCCAAGCTGCCATGAAATTATTCCTCAGCCCCAATTAGTTGGGACAGGGCTATGATGATGATGGTGATGACAACGATGACAACGGTGACTAAGATGAGACACTTAAGGATTTCAGAGAATCAGTTTGGCTTCATGATAGGGAGATCAAGGTTCGAGCTTGTTTCTTGCCTAGGCAATTGATTGGAAGGTCTAAAGAGAAGAGAAAAAATTCATGCATGGTTTTTATAGATATGGAGAAAGCATACAGTAGAGTACCTAAGGTGGTTACGTGATGTGTTGAGGGGGAAGGTGCTGAAAGATATATATTGTCATTAAAGACACGCTGGGTGTTCTTACAAGAGTAAAATGGGTTATGGTGAGATACATGTGTTCCTTAGAGTGGCGGGTCTTCACTAGGATTAGCTCTAACCCTGTAATTTTTGCACTAATCATTGTTTTCAAGGAGAAGGTTCCTTGGAGTGTTTTGATTTGTGGATGATGTGGTGCTAGTGATGAGTCATAGATTTGGTGAATGCTAACATAGAGGTTTAGTCGAAGGCTTTAAAGTCTAGAGGTTTTAAAATTAGCATAACAGAGACGAAGTACTGACATTACCTTGGCTTCAATTATATAGGGGAGGCTTTAGTTAAAATCAATGTTAAGGAGATTCCTCCAAGTGACATTTTTGTCACCTTGGCTATGTAAAAAAAAAAAAAAAAAAAAAAAAAGGATGGAGAAACTACTGAGGATGTTTCCAATAGAGTTAACGTTGAGTGGATGAAGTGGAGAGATGTGTCTCTAGAGTGCTATGTGATTGTTGCATGCCAATGAAGGGCAAGAAAATTTTATAAGATAACCATTTGACTGACTATGCTGGATGGGGCCGAGTGTTGGATAATTAGGAAGCAGCATTAGCAAAGAATGAATGTTGCAGAGATTGATGTTAGGATGGGTATATGGGAGGACTATGAAGGATAGAATCAAGAATGTGATCATTTATAATAGCGTATTAGGCTATTAACCCCATTAGGAGATAAATGGTGAGTAGATTGATATTATTTAGTCATGTGCCACAAAAGGCCAGGGACGGCCCCTTGAGGAGGGAATTTTAATTAGAAGGGCTTAAAAGAGGATGAGGGTAAGGCCTAAAAGGAATTGGATCGAGGCGTAAAAAGGGAGATGAGGGCTTTTTCAGATGTTGCTAATAGGGTGTTAGATAGGCATGATTGTTTGTTTGATGATGACAGCGATGAAGATGACGAAGATGGATGATGATTGCAGAAATGGATATTTTTAAAATGACAACTTTCAGTAGGTTTTTTGCAAAGTATTTGACTATATATCATTAGAAACATCCTTTAAATTATTTGACCACAAAATTTAATGTGAAATGACCAAATTACTTTTGGGGTCTTGTGTTTCAATACTGCAGGTATTTTTTCTGATCCTTTTGGAAGTTGGTCATTGCTGAGTTTAGCTTTTGAAAAAACTAAAAAAATAGAAGGGTTTTTTGGCAGTGTGGAATTGGAGCTCAAGGCTCTGATTTCAAATCCACTCTATTCCGTACGGACTTATATCCACTCGATTCTATTGGAGTTTAAATTCACGCTGCCAAATAAGCCCTACGAGATCTTTTCTGATTTTCTTTTTCAAGGAATTTGACTTAAGATCATTTAGGAAACATCCTTGACCCTTCAAGTTAAAAATAGTCTTTCTGATATGAAACGACTCAATTGCCCTAGAAGTTTTGTAGTTTCATAAGGGTATTTTTTTAAATTTCTTCAAAAGTAGAAACTTATGCACTGCACCATGTAATCCATATTATTAGTGTATTTTTAGGCCATGCCCCAAATAGAGTGCGGCCTTTGACTTGGTCAGTTTGGATAGACATATGTTACAGCACGCATACCTTATACGCGATTTATAGGCCAGATATGATGCTCCCATAGCATGCATGTTTGTCAATCCATGCCATCTAAAACAATGGGACCTATTGTGGATGAGGGTTGGCGTCAAAAGTACATCGACTAATTCTATATATATAAAAAAGTACATTGACTAATTCTTTAAAAAAAGTAGATCGACTAATTCTTTAAAAACATACATTGATTGGACAATCTGATCAATTCTCTTTCACCCCTAAAATCACAATGGGGCCAATAATTTGTACAACCTACTTAAGTTTATGATTGTCTAGACAGTATGACATTTGCATATGTTCCCTCCACAAATGGGTCTACTATTCGAATGATTAATGTACCTGTAGACTGTAATTGATGTGCCTTGAGTTGAGGATGGGAAGGAGGTGAAAACTCTTGGAGAAGTTGAAATGCTTAAAAAATATGAGATATAGTAGAGTATTGCCTTGTTCTGTCTCTGTCTTCCATGGAACTACAAAGATAGGTAAGCTTTTTCTAGCAAGAAGATGAGAGAGGGAAACATGGAGAGGTGTAGGTAGTTTTCAACCATGGACGGGTGGTTAGGTACCGTGAATGCAGTTGCATCTTTTTTGGGCAGTTGCTAAAGCATGGGGTTTTCTCCTGATGTAGGGTAGTGGAATGTGGGATTATGAAGCGGATCTCTTAAAGAGGCAGAAGTGTTTATGGTTGACACTTGTACTCTTAGAAAGCCCCTGATTTCCTTTTGAATTTAGTCTATGTAGATTATTAAATTTATTTATTTTCTTTTTGAGAGAGATAGAGATCATGGTATTGAAAAAGGTCACATTATGATTGTCAAGGCCGTTATGTGAAGGAAAAGGTCCACCCTGTTACATGACACATGGATGAATCAATCCGTTATGAAAAGAATGGGCTGTATAGGGCATATCGGCACCATTGTGGGGCCAATATGCCATTATAGACCAATACGGCCATAAAGGGCCCATTCAATTTATTATTATTTTTTTTCATTTTTTTCTCTTTTTCCGCCTCTTTATTCATGTTAAACACGAAGGAAGTTTATAAGCTAAGTTTAAACTAGATGTAGGCTTATTTTGAGGATCAAAACACAAAATAAAGTGGGATTCAATGAGCTGATGTGAAGTGGACCATATTGAGACATATTGAAAAGATATACTATTCACTTTTCTTTTTCTTTTTTTTTTCTTTTTTTCATTTTCCCATCTTTGTGTTGTTGTACTTATATATCATAGACCCTAATCCCCCAAATCATGCTTGGCTTTGGTGCTTAAATAGTGCTTACATAACAGACCTATAATTGTCACCAATTCATCATAACTCATGTGTAGACTTATAATCGTTATTGTATTTTGATATTAGATATTTAGAAGCCTAAATATTAAAGTTTTGCTGTTTTAGAGTCGGATTCAGGTTAGTAATATCAGGCAGCTCGAGACGGCATTGTTTCCAAAGAATAGCCCATTACACCATCAAATACATGTTCAAAACCAGAAAAAGAATACATTTTTCAGAGATCAATCTGGCCATGAACATCATTGGACCCATTGTAGATGGAGCATGGCTGGAAATTGCATTGATCAGATAATTCCATCCATCCTATTGATTGCTGTCACATAGTTAAATAATGATATGTTCAATGAGTGAAATCAGATGGTTAAGATCGTTCAATCAGTGCAGAGTTCAGATGGTGCTCCATCAAGAATGGGGCCCATGATTTGAATGGGTTAGATGGCCCTACATGTGGCACACGTATGGTGCCAAGACACCACAACTTAAGAAACGGTGGTCAGCTGTCAGCATACTCTACCCCTACTTTTTAATTGGCACATAGCATGTATGCCTTTTGAAGTTCCTTGCTTGATTATGACAATCGAACTGCTGTTAAGAACACAATTCACAAATTTCTCTCTCATTCATTTTCTGTTACTATACAGATGTATCAGTCAGCATTGTGCACTTCTTGTCATCTATAATGTAATTGTTTCATAAACAAGGTTTCTTCTTTGTTTTCAGGCAATATTCAATGAGCTCTGCAAAATGTTAGATCCTGGGAAGCCCTCATTCACACCAAAGAAAGGGAAAACTAGTGTAGTGATGTTTGTCGGTCTACAAGGTATGTTGCTTCAGCCAGTTGAATGTTCTTGTTGCTAGTTTGGGCATAGGTTATCTTTATATTGTATATGATCTAGTCAAGTAGCGGGTAACTGGGTACTGATTCATTGAATGGTAAGTTGGCCGTGCTGCTCGGCCTGAAGATGTTTTCATAAATTCTGGATTTGCACTTTTTGAGATTTAGTTAATAGTGTAGTGCTTGTTTGGAATACTGGAGAATCCCAACTTTTTTAGTTTGAAATGTTATGAAAATGATATATTTTGACACTTCCTCTCCTTTCGAGTTCTTATATCTGTTTCTCTCTTGCTCAAAATGAAATGTGTGGGACTATCCTGTCCAATTTGATCAGTGTCGCCGTGCATACAAAACAAACCCTTAAAAGTGATTCTATGTGATCATTTACCATCAAAGAAGAACATGTAAATTTTTTTTTTTAATGTGTGGATCCTTCATGGAGGGTTGTTTGTTCTTTTACTGTCCTTGACTATTGCTTGCTTTGGTTTTCCATTAAATGTCCAGGTTCCGGGAAAACCACGACATGCACAAAGTATGCATATTATCATCAGAAGAAGGGATGGAAGCCAGCTCTAGTCTGCGCGGATACATTCAGAGCTGGTGCTTTTGATCAGTTGAAGCAGAATGCGACTAAAGCTAAGATTCCTTTTTACGGAAGGTACAATGTCTGGATCTTATCTGAGCCATTCCATATTCATGGTAGTTTCCATTCTGTTTTGTTTCCTAGAAGTTTGAGAGAGGTGTGAGGTCAAATGCCAATATAATAGTGTTAATTCTAATCATCCATCAAAAAAAGGATAAAAAATGTTGACTCTAATCATTTAGAAACCCAATCGTGAATGGACGTTCAGTGATTGCAATGTATGTAGTACAGTATCTGTCGGAAAAAAATCCAAAAAAAATAATAATAATCTGGAAATGTGTACATTAGTTCCAAATTCGTTAATGCCGCCAGTGCTGCTTGTCTTTTGGTCATATAAAATATGTTTATGTCTACATAACACTGCTTGTTACATTCTATGCTTTCCCCAACATTTTCACATAAAAAATCATCTGTGCTGTATACACAGCTACATGGAGTCAGACCCTGTAAAAATTGCAGCAGAAGGTGTAGAACGGTTTAAGAAGGAAAATTGTGACCTGATAATTGTAGACACAAGTGGACGCCACAAACAGGAAGCGGCTCTGTTTGAAGAAATGCGCCAAGTGTCTGAAGCAACGGTATTCATTTTCTTATCCTAAAGGTCTATCACTCTTATTCATTTATGTTGGTTGCTAACATGCTTTCTATATCTAATTTGAGTTTCTTGATGTTGTAGAAACCAGATCTTGTTATATTCGTTATGGATAGCAGTATTGGCCAAGCAGCATTTGACCAAGCTCAAGCTTTTAAACAAAGTGTCGCGGTTGGTGCTGTGATTGTTACTAAAATGGATGGCCATGCAAAAGGAGGCGGTGCACTTAGCGCGTAAGTGTTGTTTTATGTGCTTAGTGACTTGTTTTTCTTCTTTCCCAATACTCAAAGTATCTTGTTGGACTGTTGTATTTCCTTGTTGCTTTATTTTTGCCAGTAAATGTTCCCGGGGATTTTAAATGTATTTCATTGTTTAGTTGATCTTAAGAATGGCACTGAAGAGTGTGTTGGCATGCTCGTGTCTGAAATAAGGATGTTGAGATGATGGAAAGTAGACTCAGATGGTTTGGCCACGGGCATTAGAGCCTAGGAACTGCACCAGTTAGCAGTGAGTTGGTTTAACTTGAAGGATATAAAAGGTAAAGGGGAAGGTCCAAAAGGATGTGGGCAGTGGTAGTAAGAAATGATTTGATGACCCATTGTTTAACTGAGGATAATTGATCATTTATAGGGTGGACTAGTGGAACAGGATTTGTATAGCTATCTCCAGTTAGGATGGGATGAGGCTCATATGATGATGATGACTTGGCCAAGTCAGAGTCAAAATTTAGCTAGATATCAGCTCATGAAAACAATTGAGTGCTAGGAAAAAACTTGATCTTGCGATTTGCATCACATCTAAGGCTCACTGAATTGGTTTGATGTTTCTGAGCCTTCAGTCGTAAGCCTGTGGCTAAACCTTCATCATGCTATTCCTTAAACTATAAGGGGGTGTTTGGCACAGGGTATTAGATGGAATTAGGTGGAATAGAATTGCATTTGGTCCTATGCAATTCCATCCAGCATTTGGAGAAGATGGGAAAGGTTGGGTTTAGGTGGGATCAAATTGTATTTAGTCCCATTGAATTGCATTTGGTCCCATGCAGGAATTTTGTGGATTTTGAAATCCACTATACATATGGGCCCCACATTGATGCATGCGTTTATCCATGTCGTCCATCCATATACACCGTTTACACGTGATATTCTGGTTATATATGTGTACAAGTGAACGACATCCATTGTGAATTTGGTCCGTTGATTACAATTCCATGGTCCACCAAACATGATTTTGCTTAATATGGTGTCTCCCCATAGCAAAATTTTTATCCCAAACATGGGATTGGATGGTTACAATACCATGGTATTTCTAGACATGCAATCACTGTGCAATAACGATGTTAATTCCATCTAATACAATTCAATACCATTCAATTCCATGGACCAAACACACCCTAAGGTTCTAGATAGTCTTCTATTTGCAGTACCGCTGGCACTAAAAGACACCAAAGTACACAAACAAGGTAAGAAAGACAGGGCAATACTTGAACAGAAATATGTAGCTTTGGTAATACAGATGAGTAAATAGAAAGTACGTATAGTGAGTACGGGGGCTTGGAATTGTTAGGCAGGAATGATCCACTAGGTAAGAGTGTCACTCAGTGAGCACACCTCTCCATGTATCAACATGGGTATATGCATCAGATTAGATGTGTTGATGCATTGAAATGGATGATCAATCTTAATGGGACAATCATTCTCCTTATGAGTGTCTCAAGATTTACCGGCTAGCTTTGTAGGCCATGCAGTTGCACAGATTGCCTAACTTGGTAGACATGATTAATGTGTCAGTTATGCATTGATGTGTATTGTGTTTATGTTGTAAGAAAAGTTAATAGACACATCTTTCTTCTTCTTCTTCTTTTATTTATTTATTTATTTATTTTTTTTTAAAGATTCAAAATAGTAGATACTGCTATTGGACATTGTGTGCATGACATAACATCAGCAAGTATTTTGAAGGATTTACTCTCATGCCTCTTTGAAATCACATCAGCAAGTATTTTCTATGGAAGGGTTTATTCTCACATGTTTTTTATATTTTATTTACCTAATACTTTGGGGTCTTTGCAAAACATTTGGACTAGAATCAGATAAGAAACTTCCGATCTTTCATTGATACACTTGGTTTCTAGGAATATTTAGTTTTGGAAATTACTACACAATTTCCCTCTATGAATCAAAATCTTTCTCTTGCGGAGTCTAGCCATTTGTTTTCTTGATAAAAGATTTTTTATTTTTATTCTGTCGTTGGTATTTACTGCTAGTTGTTTACTCTATTTTTGTTGGCATTGAGCCACTGACCTTGTACACACGACCAATTGTATAGTTCTGCTTTAATGTTTGTTTTTATTGTGTTAAGATGCTAATAAACCTCTTATTGGTGCCAAACTTTAAAATAAATTTTACTTATATTTGCAGTGTCGCTGCAACGAAGAGTCCAGTTATATTCATTGGTACTGGAGAACACATGGATGAGTTTGAGGTTTTCGACGTTAAGCCCTTTGTTAGCCGTCTTTTAGGTGATCTACTAATTGGCCTGATTTTTATCATGACATTTTTTTTTCAATAATAGTGCATGTCTTCATGCTCTTGAAAGATTTATTCATATGCTTCGTTTATTTTAAATATTTATTTTTCACATTTTTTTAATTAGGCATGGGTGACTGGTCTGGATTTATGGACAAAATTCATGAAGTTGTGCCTATGGATCAACAACCGGAGCTTCTACAAAAACTCTCCGAAGGGAACTTTACTTTACGGATAATGTATGAGCAATTCCAAAACATACTCAAAATGGGTCCTATTGGCCAGGTTTGGTATCTTAAACCTTTTTCTGGTCCTTCACCCGTATCTTGTTGCTTGTGATAGTGGTTGCTCAACCTTTTTTTTTGGTGAGTTTTTCTTTAATCATTTTTAACTTTATACTTTAGGCACTGGTAAAAAAAAAAAAAAAAAACCTTCGACTGTAAACCAAACAAGTTATGTAAGACTGGGCAAAAATAACTTCCAAGTGAATTTATGGTTGAAAAAGTAACTAGCTGTGTGTTCTTTGTTTGCTATGTATTCTCTATACATCAGGATGTATTGCAAGTTAAAATTGAACCTGGAGCGCCCCATTATTTCCGTTTTGGCTGTCATTCTTGCTAGAAAGTATATCAATGCTACGATTCAGCAACTATATTATTGTTTGTTACTCATACGACATTCTTTATTAAAAATATGTCACTTTTGAAAAAGACACAGCGAAATGATTTTCTCCTCAATATTGTTGTGTTACCACTGGAAATTCCCAGTTCCTAGTAACTAAGAGCTGAAGTTGTTCAATTCATTCATAGGAATTTTTATACTGTGTCTGCCCTTGGTCACCACTCTCAACCATCTCAAACAGTTGATCAGTTGTACTTGTATGCCATGTTATAATAACACTTCAAATTCTGTTTGTCCCTTGTTTGACATGCACTGGGGACTGTTTCCCTAACTAACTTTTCATGCTCCCTCATACCCATTTGAAACCTTAGAAGAATGATAAATCTAACAATTATGTTAGCACTTTTCATTGGTGATATTTTTGGTAATGATTTAGTTCACCATAATATAGGTTAACTATGTCAACCTTTAGAGATAGATCCTCTTGACTTTTGTAGTATTCAAATAATCGTAAGCCTCTAGAGTATTTTGTGCCTTCCATATGGTATTAGTCCACTTTTTTTAAAAAAATAATAATTAATTTTTATTTTTTTAAAAAAAAAAATGGCAATGAAATATTAGTATAGGAAAGAGGAGGTTCTATACAATAAAGCAACAGATATTAAAAGTGAAAGACCCGATGGCCAAATGCAACGTACAGATTTTGATTAAGGGTCAGAATCATCTCAATTTGATTTTAGGGTCTATACCCAATTTACAGTGGATCATGTAATTTGGAAGGTTTTTATTTAGTTACATATATGCAACATGTGCAACGCTGGAGCACGTGTATGATTCATGCTCTGTCACCATGTCAAGTACCTCTCTGGAACATGGGGAATGCAAACGTGAGTGCCATGTGAATGCGATGGTAAACAGGCACTGTTGTAATGTGCCAAGTGGCACATTTCTGATAGATCTGTGCTATTTCTTTATGTGGGTCCTATGGTGAACAGGCCCTGTTTTAATGTGCCAACATGGCACATTTCTGATAGATCTGCACTATTTCTTTATGTGGGGCCTATGTGAACATGCCTAGAACCAAAAATCAATCTGGTGATTCTGGTCCACTCGTTAGGTGCATGGGAATGGTTCCAAATATTGGATACACTACTGCCATATTGTATCTGTATTGATTACCCCCCGAAATGTGATATGCCGAGGTAAATCGGCCATACTAAAAAACAGTCAAATTGGTTGTATTGGCTTGTAAATGAGTATTTTTTGTGGTTCTATATGAGGTGCAAGGGGGAAAACGAATTTCATCAATCTGATCCTCACTTTATACTGACAAACTTGTGCTTTGATAGAGCATTTCTCCTTGGCCCTTGAATTGGGTGGTCATCTATAGAGTAAAATCTCTCCTTTTCCTCGTCGTTGTGATTTTTCTCCTCTTTAGCATCTTCTCTCCTTTTCTTCACATTAACTTCTCACCTTGTGGCAATTATGTACCACCCAGTAGTCCCTTTGAGTTGGTCACAACTATAGTTGAGCTAGATGCCTAAATATTTTTGCAACTAGTACATTTTAGCTTCTACCTCTTATTGATTTTCATTTGCAAAGATGCATGAATACTCAAAGTAGACCGTAACTTCTGGCCCATGTAGGTTTTCTCTATGATTCCTGGCTTTGGTCAAGAATTGATGCCAAAGGGTCGTGAGAAGGAAAGTCAAGCAAGGATCAAGCGTTTCATGACTATCATGGATTCCATGACAAATGAAGGTAAATGCTAGTTAGAATTTTGGTTTTTGTGCATATCATGCCAGTTAATAGGGATGAGGTGTAGATGATACACATCTTCATGTCGCCCGTCACATGGCCCACCTAGCCTACACCTACGGAAAAAGCAAGGTCTTAAGTGGATGGTAGTTTGATAAAAGATTTAGAAAGTGCTAGTGAGTGCTTTCCATCATGATTCCCATCTGATGCTTTGTTTCTGATGTCCTCATCTTGTCTAAACAAATTTTCTGTTCATGTTACTATTATTTGGTATTTGCTTTCCATCCTTGTTTCCATTGGAAGAGAAATTACTCTCATCTGATTCCCTTTTAACAACATTGCAGAGTTGGACAGCTCGAACCCGAAGCTTATGAATGACTCACGGATTATGCGGATAGCCCGAGGTGCAGGTCGTCCCAAGGAAGAGGTGGCAGAGATGTTGGAGGAGTACAAGCGCCTTGCCAAGATCTGGAGCAAGATGAAGGGGCTCAAGATTCCGAAGAAGGGTGAAATGAGTGCATTGTCCCGGAATATGAATGCTCAACACATGAGCAAAGTCCTTCCTCCACACATGCTCAAGCAAATTGGTGGCATGGGCGGCCTTCAAAACTTGATGAAGCAAATGGGCTCGAAAGACATGATGGGGATGTTTGGAGGAGAGAGATAGTATTCCATCTCCCTGCTTGTCTGGGTTATATATGTGGGCATCAACAGCATACTGGTCAGTGGTATGCAAGGATGCTCATTAGTTGCAATGCCACTGTTTTTATGGTATAAAAAATCCTGGCAGTTTATATATTGAGTTATCACCTCAAGCTTCGATCATCCTGTTAGGTACAGGGACCCTTGTCTTTTCTATTTTTGTGGCATATCCCAGATCACAAGGGTATTTGGCTGCTAATCAAACGGTAGACTCCAAAATCAGTCTGGTTGTTGAAAGGGATCACGGGGTCTAGTCAGTGGTCTGACCAGAGCTCCACAAGTGATCCATACAGCATAATATGTTACCCATACAACCTCTGGGTCCCACAAGAGCCCAAACAGTTTGGACTTTTGACTGAACTGTGGGTTGCACATGGTCCCACGTACCTTTGGTTGGATTGTCCCCAATAAATTAATTGTCCTTGGTATCATTTTCTTTATTTAGTATGAGTTGTAGTTATTTAATACTGATTATTGCTAAACTTGTTAGGGTCAGAATTCTAGAGAATTAAAAGCCTATGATTGTAAAATGTTACTTATATGTGCTGCGTTTGGAACAGAGAGTGGTAGAGGCCCTTTTTTTTAAAAAAATAAATAAATAAAATTTATTAAATAAAAATGTCCCTTGTTTCCTGCAATTGGAGCAATAGATGTGGTGGTGCTTTAGTGTTGAGACATGAGAGACACTGCACGGTGTAAAGTTAGGAGTGATGTCAAACCATCTGTACCTTCCCCTTTTTACCCGTCACTGGTTTTAGGCTATTGTTTCTTGGCTGAAACTTCATCCTACTATTCATCTTTTCTTGGATTTTGACCGTAAAATTCCTCAATAATTATGATTTTAGCAAACAATGCATTGGCTTCCTAAGCAGTGCTTCTTGGGGTGTGTTATGACAGATGTCTTTATATATTTTTTGATCCAAACAGTGAGTCAAGCTTTGTGGGCTGCAGATGGTGTATGTCATCCAACCCTTCCAACGGGTACGGCTCACCATGATGCACTAAAGGACAAAAGATAAGGCCAATCCTGCCATCAGGTGGCCACTATAAAAAAAGAGAAAAAAAATTGAGTATACCCAAAGAAACAAGTTTTGGGACTTCAAAAAAGTTTGAGGATTTGTTTGGCAAATCAGAATTCTTTAGGAAATTTGGGTTTTCAACTGGAATGTGACTGTTCTTCGCACTCTTCTTAATGCTATTTGCTGTCCCTCGGGGCGAAATGTGCCAATGGTTTGCCTAAGCCATTGGCACGACTTTTTAGAATTTGAGGTCTTCATGTCTTCTATGCTAACTTAACATTCAGCGGTATTATGTGCTGCTATATTGTATTGTTTGCATTTGAGTAATGACAAGGTTGGACTATACCATGAAGATTATTTGTTGCTATTGTATTGCATGCATAGTGCCATTTATAATATAATTCCTCTTTTTTAATTAATATTTGCCATAATGAATACCTTGCTCATATTTCATAGTCCCAACATATCCCATTGCAATGCATTAGAGAAAATGTTTCTGAATCGTGGGACCCAGGGCATTGCCCCATAATCAAATGGACTAGTGGATCTTGAGGTTTATCAGACTGTTGGACATTTTCTTTGTTGAATTTTGACGGTTGGGCACTGACATTCATCAATCTTGATTGAGAAATATTTATTTGATTTTTTGGATTATGAAACATTTTTAAGTGGGGTCCCATGATTTTGGGTAGTTTAATCGGAGGACGTGGTTTGCCCACCGATATTGCCAATAGTGACTCACTGCCCGACAGTGCTTCTTGGTCTCACCATGATGTATGTGTTTTATCCACCTTGTCTGTCACTCCTTGAAATTTGAGTACAGAATGTGTACCCTTATACTTGAGTTCCGAGTCATAATTGGTACACAAAGTGTACTAACTTCATTTCATTATACAATTATTTAGAGGCAGAAGTAATATTCATTTTTATATTCCAAATAAGTTTATTTTAAATTATTCAAACAAAATGATTTAAGCAGCAACATCTGTTCATTCTTAACATCCATAAACATTCAATTAGCATAAATTATGCATTTATCAGTTAATATAATTTATCAATGAACACTTACTACAAACATAAGATTATTCAATTAATTAAAATCAATTAAACGCTTGAAATCCAACAATTAATACCATCATTTATTATATATAAATTAGATCATCATAATAAATAAGACTTTAATTAAATAATTATATTTAAATAATTAGGAATGGTTTAAATGTGGTCAGTTCCTTTTTCGATAGGTATGGCTACATTTCACGTATGTTGTGCACCAGTTTAATCACAACTTCTATTTCCTGTGCCAACTCATCAACTAATTATTCATCTGAACGATTTTTCCATCAATAAAACTGTAACCTGGACAGGTTTAGTGAGAAAACCCAACATACTTCATGATTATTGAAATTAAGCTATAATATAAATAGAGTATGCTCAATGATATGGATGTAAATGATATATGAATATATTAGCTGGGATGATCGTTCATCTACTTAGAATGAAGATTGTTAACCTGCATCCAATCGTTGGGTAGGCTTACACCTTTCAGTAGGCTTGGGCATAACTCGCATCTGGTAATGCTCTATCGGAATCGGCATTTCTTCCAAGGAGGGCCTCTAAGATCGACCATACATTAATGCATACAAATGTAATGAATGATGAATAATGTATGAATGTATCATTTTCATAACTATCATTCTTACTTATCTTAATTAGAACATTCATATGTGAATTTTATGTACAATAATCATAATTCATGCAATTTAACACAAATTAGCATGTAATTTTTCGTAACATACAACATCGTAACTAGAGGTAGGCACCGGATGACTCGATCAGATCTGACTCGACCCGAACCGAATGGGTGAGTTAATCCGAACCGAGTAGGCCTCACCCAATGCAAACTCAAACCGAGTCGGGTTCGAGTTACCTAGTAACTCGACTCGACTCGACCTAAAACTCGATCCGATTAGACTCGACCCGACTCTCTAACCTTACCCGCTACACCCTACCCTGACCCGATCCCAAACTCTCTCCCTCTCTCATCCTCCTCCTCTTCCAAGCCTAACAACCACCTAACACCATCACCCTCCTCCTCTCCACTCCCTCCCTCCCAAGCCTGACAACCGCCCACCACCATCACCCTCCTCCTCCTCCTCCTCCTCCTCCTCTCCACTCCCTCCCTCCCTCATCTCTTAATCCGACTCGGTACTTTTGACCGGATCGAACTTGGTCCGGATTAATCCAGGCCAAATCAAACTCGGTATTGAGTTAGGCATGTTGGACTCGGTATCGAGTTAGATCGAGTTTGGATAAAGCTTATTTCAAAACCGAATCGAGTCGAGTCAGCCCTAACTCGGTCCGACTTGACTCGATGATCAAATATAATCGTAACAAAACACTCTAATCAGTTCATTAATCAATCGAACCATCACAAATAATTTATTTTAATTCCAATGAATCATAAGACATGTTGGGTCATTCACTTAAGTCTAATAGTGTAGAATTCATAAGGTAATTAGGTTGGTTTGAATTCATAAATCTTATCAATTATATCCACAATATTGCTATTTTTCTGATTTATTATATTATACGGTAGGGGCTCACCTTTGATTAACATCTTAGTTGGAGAAATCGTAAATGACCAAATAATTGAAATTTCATATATAATATATTCATTAAATTTAATTGTTAAAATTTAGATTTTCTTTTTAAGATTATGAAATTAAATAGCAAATGATTGATCGGAATGGTCCACTGGATGATTGAATCATTTAGATTCTTGATATCTTAGTATATTTTGTCTATACACATTAGATGGATGGCATGAATCTAACCACACATATACTGATGGTCCATCTCTACCTTATACGCTAAGTGATACCAACAATTGCGCAGAAATCTGAGCTTTTCTTATTAAACACTTTCGAATCTGACTAGTGTGGTCCATCCGATGATTAGATTAATCTAAAAGTTAGGACCCTTGCATATTTTGATCTTAGGAATTGTATGATCCATACAAATCTAATATGATTCAATTATATGCACATAAGGTGATCTTTGCGATAATAAACTTCTCATGAAATGTTAGCTTTTTATCGTTTTTACATCGTATCTATTCACAAATCAATGCAATGAACATTGGCCGATCCACACCGTTCATTGCATATATCGAGTCAAATTACATTAAATGCATTAAAAAAAAAATACTAAAATAAGGACAATAAACTTCTAGGATTTAAGCTCTCCAAAATCCTCTCACTCTCTCCGTTTTTTTTTATTTTTTTATTATAGCATGGTGACTTTTGGTTAATATATGAGTTAGAGTGAAACTACGACACACTCTTTAAAAGGAAAGGCTCATTCCCTATATATATGTGTGTGAGAGAGAGATAGAGATTTAAATTGGAAAAAAAAAAAAAAGAAAAAGAAAAGAAGGGATAAAAACAAGATATAAGATATGAGATAAAATAGAGAATATCCATAAGATACAAAATCTCTTTCTCACATTCAAATTTTTTAGGGATTAGCCATCCATTTTGCCCATTCATTTTAGGGCATAAGTAAAACAAATTAGCCATATCAATATCTCAGGTGGACTACACCACATGAAACAGTGGTGTTTGAGCGCCCACCATAAAAAAAAAAAACTTTCCAGGGGCACACAAAAGTTTTGGATCTACTTGATAATTGTGTTTTCCTTTAATCCAAGTCTTAATTGTGTTTTCCTTTAATCCAAGTCTTTGTGGCCTGATCTAAAGGTTGGATGGCAATGAAACATCACTGTGGGCCGTACGAAGCTTTTAATGGTGGCCATCCAATCACTATTGTTTTTCTATAGTGTGGTCCACCTGAGATTTGGATCAGCCTATTTTTTGGTTCATGCCATAAAATAGTAATTAATACAAAGCGGATGGACAATGTGGATAAGACAAATACATCATTGTGGGGTCCCACAGGTTACTGCAGTGTCACTACGCGTACTTAATTTGAGATGTATGTCAATTTCCATGCGCATGCATGTGGATCATCACCATCTATAAAGAGTATCGAAGTTTCTGAGATAATTGTAAACATTTCATCTATGATCTATAACAAGTAGGGCTGTTCATGAGTCAAGCTAGCTGGAAAAACTCGCTTGACTTGGCTCGAGTCAGCTTGGATTGACTCGGCTTGAATGGGCGATACGGGCTGAGTCAAGCTAATTATTTGAAGCTTGAGTTGAGTTCGAGCCGAGTTCGACCAGGGGGCATTTCAACTCGACTCGAAGCTCGAACCCGAGCTTGACTCGACTCGATTAATAAATATATTAAAGTTGTGGGGAATATGGAGAAAGTTGAAGTGGGATCTCTATGCTTTCACCCCAACAATGAAGGGTTTGATGTTGGTGTTGACAATCTCTTGAATCCAAAATAGTATATTGTATGGAGCACTCACATAAATAGACACATCCTTTCTAAATATGTTGTGAGCTACAAATCCTCAAATCATCTGCAAGGTAACGGAAACTGCGCTTTTGTCTGAGCAGCAACAATACAGGTGGGTACTACTTTTTGTGGTCCCAGGTCTGTTCAAAATCCTATCCATTGGTAAGTATGGCATTGATGATGGGTAATTCAGAACATACAATTGAGGATGCTTTTGGCCCATGGTTCTTCTATCATAGGGCCCACATAGATGGATTTTCTAGACTGCTGAAAGATGGACTATACCCTGTTTCGATTGTCGGGCCAAACCAAAAATGAATTTCGCTTGGTGGAGTGTCATGTAAAATGCATCTTTAATTTTTATTTTTTATTTTAGCTTCTCTTTTTAATCAATGGTGGAGGATCAAGAACAGAATCCATTAGTCTCTCACCCAACAAGCTTGAACTCGACTCGACTCGAACCACTAGCTCGACTCGAACTTGACTCGACAGCTTTGGCAAACAAGCCAAGCTTTGATGTTGAGCTCGAGCTTGAACTCGAGTACAGCATGGACAAGCTGAGCTGAGCTTGGTCCACCTCGACTCGAGTCGGCTCGATGCCCACCCCTGATAACAAGTGCAAACACATCCGGCTTAGCCTTTGGTTATTGCAAGTACCTTTCCTATATTCGAAATATCTATACCAAATGACAAAGATACTCTCTAAATGGGAAGTTCGATTTGCCTGTCTGTGGGGCCCACCTTTATGTATCAATGATGTCCAGCCCATCCATCAGGGTCCCTCTACAAATATTGGATCCTCCACCACGAAAAATAAAATACAATAAAAAATCCATCCAGTGCGATCATCTTCTCGGCTACACTATAAAAACTTTGAATAGGGGCTGTCTTTCTATTTTTTAAGATCGTTTTCATGCCATGGGCCCAAAATGAAGCAGATCCAAATCTCAGGTGGACCACCCAAAAGAAACAGTGGTGAATAACCATTAAAAACTTTTTGTTGGCCACAAAAGTTTTAGATCAAGTTGATATTTGTGTTTGCTCTTCATCCAAGTTTGTGTGACGTTATCAACAAGTTAGATGACAAATAAACATTATGATGGTACCTAAGAACTTTTTAATGGTAAGCGTTCAATCACCATTATTTCCTGTGGCGTGGCTGATCTAAGATTTGTTTCTGCTTTATTTTTGAGCTGACGTGCTAAAATAAGATGGTAAAATGGATGGACCGTGTAGATACACAACACATGCATCAAATGGGCCCCATGGTTAGGATCCCACCCATATCTATTTGATGCACCATGCCAGCTCTGCCATAGCCCATACCGCAGTTGGACCATCCCAATCATGTCACTGTTTGCTCACTTCAATGCCACACATGTTGACTAAGGCTTATTTTAATTAACTATAGTTAGGATAGTGCAAGCATGCCCAAGTTATACTTGACTCAAATTTAATTAAACGCAAATGCCCATCTGAGCTTGGATAAATTGATTAAGACTAAATATGTGGGATGAACCACCAATAGTTATAGTGATTAGGCGATTTTAGAAATGTATAGGTTAGTCATTTCAAATGGATTTATTTTTACTTGGTGCTAATAAAGTTTCTTTCACCAGGAGTTGCAAGCGTTGTATTTTTCAACACAACAATGATAGATGAGTTGATTTTATTAATACATATATGCGCTCAGTACAATTACTAGATAAGCAACATAAGGTAGATAAATAAATGAAAGATTAGTGTGATCTCCTATTGTATAAGTTAGCTAATTTGTTAGAAATATGTGACCAGAACATAATCTATTAAGGATTTGATTGATCGGGAATTCAACGACAATAAGTCACAAATATTTATACTACTCATAAGTATACTGTAAGGATGAAACTAAGTCATAACAATCTAAATACTACTCCTAAGCATGCTGGACCGATACGGCTGGAAAGTACTAATCTAAAGTAACTTATACCTCAGACGTTATACAATAATAATCTAAACTAACCTATACTTCAAACATTCCATAGCGTGGCTTAGTAGAATTGGTGTTCTAAATTGAGTAGCTGGATAGAAATGGGGATCTAAAGTAAATATCATTTCACGAGAGGTTGTGTTCGGCGTAGGCCTTGGCTTTCTCTTTTACACAGCTTTAAGAAGTAATAGAACTCTTGTTGAGTTTCTTTGTTGGTCTAAGATTTTTAACAGTCACAATGCTAAGTTGTTCTTTGATCATCCCAACCTAGCTAAAGAGATCTTCAGTAATCACAAACAATTTTCATGAGATCTCTTATCATAATCTTATAGATTTAATTTCACTGTGCTTAGATTGATCACAATACACTTCGTTCCCATCTACTCTCAAAATGATATGCTTCTTGAATTTTCATAATTACTGTGAGAGCACACATCGTCTTTGAGAGGATTTACCATTTTATTAAGATTGTGTGAGACGGTCTTGCAGAGCTTCTTAAGATTTGTAATAAGATCTCTATATCAACTGGTATTTTTACCACGTTATTGAGCATGTTGCTTTTGTTACACGTGACTTATGTATTAGGACTACATGTATATCATTGTTGAGTCTTATTTACAAACGCACGTACAATTTTATACCTCTTTTCATATAGCGTAAGTAAGATTTCATCTATCATTAGCTGAGTACAAACAAGTGGTAATTTTTCATTGGTCCAAGCGAATGCACGAAAACAAAATGATCATAATTGGACCTTTTATTATGGAATGTGAGCTATGGTCATGAATACTGCATTAGTAAGGTTGAAAACTCTATTTTTAATCCGGCATTTATTGTAAATGTTGGACTCGGATTGCAGAGTGTATCACACAGCATTAACATTAAGAAATTTTTAAAGGCTACATTCAATTACTATGGTTTCTCCAGTATGGTCGAGATTTGGATCTATCTTATTTTTGTACTCATGACTTAAAATGAGGGGGTAAAATGGATTTACTGAGCGGATAAAACACAGAATCATGGTGGCTCCATAGAGCTTTTCAGACAGCACACGATCGGTGCTCTGTGGGCCCCACTATGATGTATGTGTTTCATCCATGCTGTCCATCTATTTTTTTAGATTATTTTATAGCATGAGACCAAAAATTAAATACATCACAATATTAAATGGACCACATTACAGAAAAAATTGTTGAATGAACGTCGACCATTAAAAAGTTTTTGGGGGCCATAAAAGTTTTGAATCAAGCTGATTTTTTTTTTCCCCTTAATCTGGGTATGTATGACCTAATCAACATATTGGATGTCAAAAAAACAGTACAGTGGGCCTTAGGAGCATTTAAATGGTTGATATCCAATCACTATTGTTTTCCTGTGGTGTGGTTCACCTGAGGCTCATATCGCTGTCATGTTTGGTGTAACGCCATAAAATTATCTGCAAAAATGGATGAACGGAATGGATGAAATACATACATCATGGTGGGGGCCACATAGCACCAAACAGCAGCCACGGGGCTGGTGGCAGGGGGAGTAGCCAATCCGTTTACGAAATCCACCGCATCCATCATTTCGCCCGAGAAGCCAATCGAGGTAGATACAGTACCCAAGTGGGCCACACCACTGAAACAATGGGGATGGAAACTACTACCACCGTAGTACCACAGCCCCCATGGGGCTCAGTGTGATGTTTATATCCCATCCAAACCATTCATAAGGCGACTTACAGTAGCCTGATCCAAAACTTCTGTGTGCCCAATAAGATTTCAATGGCCTGGATCTAACACAATCATGCTACTTGGGCACGTGTGTCGCGGGGGGCTTCTGCATTTCACTCGGGACGTGGATTGCCTACTGCTGTAGGGAGTGACGGTGCTCAATAGGCCCAACATGAAATATGTGTTTCATCCACACCGTCCATACATTTTGTAGTGCACCATACTAAAAATGAGGCAGATCTAAATCTCAGGTAGTTCACACCACAGGAAAACATCGATGATTGAACGCCCACCGTTAAAAACTTTCTAGGGCCACTGTAATATTTATTTGCCTTCAAACTTGTTGGTAAGGTCACACGGAACTGGATCAAGATAAAACAAAAATATCAGCCTGGTACAAAACTTACGTGGCCAGGAAGTTTTTAATGGTGGGCATTCAACCACCACTATTTCCTGTGATGTGGTCCACCGGAGATTTTGATCTTCCTTATGTTTGTTATAATTCTCTAAAATTATCTGTAAAAATTGATCTACAGAGTGGACTAGAGACATAGATAATGGTGGGCCCAAATAGAACCGTCCATTAGCGACTGGCTACTGGCAGTGTCAGTATGGAATACGCGACCTCGGTCGAGTGCCGCCTTGGTTCCGACTTCGAGGAGCGGATTAGGTGAGACCCTGACCTCACCCAGTACGGTGCATCCCTTACCGTGGGGTAAACCTTCATCTACCTATTCTATATCCATTCCGTCCCTTGCAGATATTACAGTACATGAACCAAAAATAAAGAGGATCTAAATCTCAAGTGAACCGTACTCCAGGAAACAGGAAACAGCGGTGATTGAACGCTCTACCATTGAAAACTTCTTATGACTTACCTTAATGTTTTCATAATGTTTATTTTCCATCTAATCCGTTGAAAAGGTCACTTTCACTTTGATAAAGGGAAGAAATATATCGTATAGATTCAAAGCTTTTGTGGCCCACCTTGGTATCATGCAATAAAATTATCAGAAAAAAGATGGACGGAGTGGATACAGAATGAGTCCGGATCCTCTGTTACCTGGTAAACAGGGATTTCCTGTTACTCTAATCCTCATTGGTTGGCGTCACCACTCACTTAAAAGAATAAAAAAAATAAAAGAAAGCTTCGGACGCCAAAGCGTTATTAAAAAAAAAAGAAAAAAAAAAAAGAAAACGTGAAGGGAGGGAAAAGAAAAGGAAAAGAAGCTTCGGACTCCACACATACATGCAGGATCTGAGAAATCTCCTGCAATTTCACCCAACTACATCTATCTTTCAAAACCCCAGGAAAAAAGCTCTCAGAAATCTCCATTCTTGGTTAATTCGAGCTCGACTTCAGCAGCCGATCGCGGAGTCTTCATCAGAACCGTAGGTAATCCATCCATCCATTTCTTCTTTCATGAATTCTGTTTTCTGCTTCCTTTTCCGTCGATCTTAGGGTTAGTGTTTGGTTTTTGAACTTGAGCTCTTGAAATTATCCTGTTTTGGACGAGAATTAGAGAAAAAATTACCCATGTTGAAGAATAGGCGTGTATTTTAGCAGATTGGGAAAGGGAAACCCAACAAATTAGCCCGGTTTATGATAATGTTAACCATAAGATAAGAGGATTCAGTTCAGTGAGTGGTCTGAGTGTGAATTTTTTTAGCAGATTGAGGAAGGAAAAATCTACAATAAACATGGGTTTATGAATGCCTAGAGACAGAGAGTGGTCTGGGTGTGTATCAGAACTTGTTTAAATATCGTGCAGATTCACAGCCCAGACGGGCCACACCACAATCAGCAGTGGAATTGAATGCCTACTCTTAAAATTTTGTGGCTTTCAGAAGTTTTGGATCATGCTGATACTTGTATTTTCCATTCATTATGGTGGTTATGATCTTATGAACGGGTTAGAAAACGGGAAGCAAGGGAAAAGAAAAGGAAGAGAAGGGAGAGAGTCTCATCTCCTCTCTCTCTCTTCTATTGGGTCATTTTCCTTCCTTGCAGAAGATTTACGAGGTTAGTATTTGAATTTTCATATATTTTAGTTGAATTTTCCTTTAAATTTAGACTCTAAATTCTTTAAAAAGATTCACTGCTTCGATTCTTCTCTGTCATTTCACCGCTTTTGGCAAAATCAATACAGTTACCCTATAGTTTTTTCCAACGAACTATGGATGGAGTATCAACAAAATTTTAACAGGGAGATAATCTCAACTGTCTGATTTTTTTCCATTTTCTACCGGACCACTCACTTTTTTAATTCTTAACCATCCATTTGGTAGACTTTGATTGGACGGTTAGGACTACCTTAATCAGTGTAGTTTTAGAGATATGGTTCATTTAAAAAGGAACCAACAATTTGAATGGTCTGGATTGCTGTACCGGTACCACCATGTGATGGATAGGGAACCAGATTGTTTTTTCCAAACAACTTAATTGCCCTGATTGTTTTGTTAAATTACCAAAAAAGCCAAGCATTTATCATGTTATGGATAATAAGTAAAGGGAATGATCACATACTCAGACGTATTTCAATTCAATTTGTACCGGTACCACCATGTGACGGACAGGGAACCAGATTGGGTGGTGAAGCCAACAACAACGGGACGGCTTCAGTGGAGTACTGTTAGTTTTTTTTGCTATTGATTTTGTTTATTTTATTTTATTTTATAAGTTTGAGTACTATTTTTGTGATGGCTTTGGCTGAATTCGTATGTTGTTGGATTTTTAGTAACAAAGTCTGATTGAGTTTACTTTGATTCTCTTTTTTCCAATTCGGTTTTGAAATTTTGAATGTTAGAGAAGTGCTACTGTGATTTGTCTGGATGTATTTAAGTGACTATTTTGTGTGTTCTCTACACCATAATGATGTCTTTTAGTTTACCTTTGCTAATCTACTGCTCTGCTTTTCTAGGCGGGGCAGACTCCAATGATAGTTTAACCACAGGATTCCAAGGAGCTTTTTTTTTTTTTTTCCTCGATAGCAGACACATTTTTTAAAGAAAGCTCTGGGTCTTTGTCTTCTCTCTCCGAAAGGTTCTTTGATGGGCAGGTGAATTTGAATTTCCTTAGACTTTTATTCTCTCTGTCATTTTGGGGTAGGCGATTTTGATTTGTGCAAAATGTGGTTATTGAAAGTGTCTTACATGCAAGCAATGGATAATCTAGTGGAAATTATTTGCATCGATTTGGAGGTGGTTTGGCAGCTTGGATTTTGGCAATTTTGGTGCTTTTGAAGGAAACAAATATTCGCATGCTTCCCCTTTTGCAAGAATAATGGAGGGTGGTTATGCTCGGCGGCTCTACAAGTTAAGTTGTTTTCTTATATTTCTTTGTACTTCACCGTTTAGCATATAGATTGTGGAACCACAATATGTTTACTTAGCAGCAACCATGTCTGAACAAATGTATTATTATTATCATATCTATTATTATTATTATCATTATTATTTGTTTCTCTATTGCTTTCTCATAATTCAATGCTTCAGTTTCAACATATCCTATAATGTCAAATGTTAAAATGTCTCTTCATCCACATTAACTTTCTCTTCTTTAACAATCCTACAGCACATTCACGTAATTTTTATATGTACTTTGTAATTGTGGGTGTTATATCCGTATCCATGGCCATGATATGTTATTAGTGTTATATCAAGCAACCTTGGGGGCTATGAAGGTTCTGCTTGTTGTAGGTGTAAATGTGGAAAAGGATGAATTTTGTGTTGTAGATTTGACTTAATTACAAATTTAAATTCATGTTTTCAGCTAGAAAAAGGTGTAGATGGGCTATTTGATAGTTTTGCTAGATTGGATTCACGTGTCTCTAGCGTGGGACTGACGATTCATACAAACTGAATTCTTCTACTTGTGGCAAGCAGAGGATCCAGATTCATGTTAATCCTTTCTGTCTTTTGTTGTTCTATTTTTGAGACAAAGATTACCAGATTTTGTTCTGAGACACTGTTTTTGTCATCTAAAAAACATAATTTCATATCATTGATTTGTGTTCTCTTATTTAGTAATTTTCAGGCAATAAGTTTTAGAAATTTCAATCTTAGTTCTATAAAATGGTTGTACATCTCGTTTGAATGATCAATAAAGTTACAAGTGTTGTACTTCCACTTTTCTGGGAAAAAAGTATTGTATTTTTTGTGAGCATGGTGTCTTTTTTTATTTTATTTTATTTTATATATATTTTTTTATGTTGACTCTTGCTGATAACATTGTATTTACTATTTGCATAGATAAAGGGCTCAGATGAAATTGTCTTCAAGGTGATGGGAAGAGCTATAAATAAAATTGTTATGATCGTGGCGCTGATTAAGGTGGAGTATCTTATATCAATATTCTATGTTTCCTTTTTTTTTTTGGGGGGGGGGGGGGGGTTAAGTAGTTCAGTTCCAAGTAGTAAAGATGGGAAGGACCACCTGTATTCATTTGCAACTCATGTTGCTGGCTGCATTCTCATTCCTTTTATGCAGAGAAGGATTGTTGGTCTTCATCAGAATACATCAGTTGGATCAACTAACATAACTGACATAACTGTTTCTTATCACTTCTTATGTTTTTAGTCTCCCTATATATTGTTACACATACAATTTGTTATTGGTAGAGTCTCATGTCTTATCTAATGGCATAATACACACAAATAATTAGCCATTTGCATTGATTAGTTGGTGCCAGGTGTCACAGAGTTTGTGATAGTAGAACTGCTTTACTTGCAATGGATGGGATCCAAACCAGCCAATTTATATTTACATCAATTCAAATAGAACGACTCGTGATGATGGTGAAACGGTATGTTGGTTCTTGTTTCCAACTTGGTTTCGTCTTAGACTCGGCTGGACAAGGTTATAGGTGCTTCAAATTTAAGTTTTCGAATCTCTATTGTTCCAATTTTCAGAGCAACTGTTGAATTTGTTCAATGCAAATCTGAATCTTAATTTTTTTTTCTAGATTTTGTTAATATTTGTAGACTTACCAGTCTTTTTTTTTTTTTTTTTTCCTGGTCTGGTGTGTTAGGTCCCCGGATGCATCAGGCTTTTTGAATGCACAATCTGTATACTTGTGAATGAGAAGTAAACATTTTGTCTCATTGTAAAGACAATTTCTCTGATATATGCTATTGATCAAAAGGAATAAGGTTGTATTTAAATGCAATGTAATAGTTGTAACAAAGTCAATAGACAGGAAATGACAAAGGGTAGCAATGGGCTGGGTAGTCTGCCCGACCTAGGTTTGGATTGGGCTTGGACCTACTAGCTGGCCCATGGGTTGGGCTCGGGCCTCCCATCCATGGCTTGATTAATTTGCAAGTCAGGCCTGGACTTATGTCACTTTAGCCTGGCCTGTTCGGCTAACTATGTGCATGTGTTGAATGTATACCGTTGGTTTAATTCCTCTGTAACGTCTTTTTTCTTTGTGCATTTTTTTTCTTTCTTTGTGCATTTGCTCCCCACATGATCAATCGATATTAGGTCTCTTTCTCCCTCTCTGTCTCTCTTTCTCAGTTTCTCTTCCTATATCACATCTATTTGAGACTAGACATGTGCTCCATTTTCAGTTGGGCATATCCTCTTGTATGTTCCTTTTGGCAATATTACATTTTCTTGACTTTCACATAACAATATTACATTGGTTGTTCATTGACTATCACATAACAACATTTTCTTGGAAAGTAGTTCCTGTTGGAGATATTTCTTTGAGTAATTCCTGTTGGTCAATGGAAGCGTGTTGCATGTCAAAACTTAGTTCATTTTTTTAATACTTTAAATGGATCTAGTGGTTGAATATTGCATCAATTGAAAGCATCTTTATGCCAAATTATGTGACCTAGAATATAACTTCCATCCAATCATGTGCATGTGACTTCCCTTCTCTGCATTTTTTTTAAAAAAAATAAAAACTTTCAATCAATGATTAGTATAATGCCTCTTATACAAGTCTCATACATATGTTTCCTATTCCTTCTTTCCTTTCTTACCATTTGTATCTTATGATTTTTGTTTAATGCAATCGTCATTCATATTCATAGGTTTGTATATAGCTATCATGACATAAACAACCTCATTATCTTTTGCAACTTGATGGGGGTTAAGAATCAAAACTTTAATTTATGACTGACCGAAGCAAAGGAGAATTTTGGTCTTTAGATTTATGACTGACCGAAGAAAACTTTAATTCATTGGTCCTTAGATTTATGACTGACCAAAGTAAAGTATTTGCACTTTTTTAGTCCAAAAATGGAAATGGGTGTGGTGTTTGTAAATCAAAAGGGTGGGTGTAAGTAGTTGATCCCTTTCTTCAGAGGGTTATTTGTGGAAGAGAAAGGAAAAAAGGAAAGAAAAAAGAATGCCAAGTTGAGTTCTATGATTGCCCATGTCTACCATTTTTGTGTTTGGGTGAATTTAGATATCGTATTGCATTTATGTATTTTGTTACATAGGACATAATGGAGCAGGAATTCTAACAGGTTCGCTTGCAGGATTGTCCATTTTAGCTTTAGTAGTCTTACCCAAATGGTCCAACTATTGATGATAGAAATTGAATAAACTTGCTGGAATTTCAGATTAATTGCTGAAATTTCACCATTACTTATACTTTTGTGATTAAATACTCCGATTTTCATATTTCAGTATTGGAAATTCATAATGATGTCCTGGTTGGAGCAAATCAATATCACAAGTACAAGTTGAAAAAGCAACCTAGTTGAATCCTTGGAGGAGCTTGCACCTGCTTGCACATTAGATGTGAATTTTCCTCCATGGTAATATCACCTTGAAACAACGACTTGTTTCATTATTACAAATGAATTTTATTTTGCCTCAGTTATAGATTGAAGAATCCTTGAAGGAGCTTGCACCTACTTGCACATTAGATGTGATTCAGTCCTTCTAAATGCACATTCGGTGGAATTTAAAGCTTTAAATTGGTGAAATGCTCTGAAATTGTACAAATCATCTCAGATAGATTAAAAAATTCAGATAATTGTACAGATCATCTTGGATGCGAGTTTCAGGAATTTCCTGCTTTATTAAAAAAGAAAAGAAAAAGAAAAAAGGAAAAAACAAGTTTATTCGAAGTTCTTGTAGCCTAAAAGCTCTACAGGGCCTGCTGCTAAATCCTTGAGAAATGCACTCCCTTCATCAGTTTCTCTAGCTCATTTCAGATTTAGAACAAAAAATGAGCATTCATTTACCGATGAGGGATGCTTTCTTTCCTTCTCATAATTGAGGAAATATATATGGTATCACTAAAAGATGACTGGCCCCCGCCCCAGTAACCTGAAATATCCCATTGTCTTTTTTGCATTAGTTGGCACAGCACGTGCATATTTTGATTTGATGTTATCTTTCTAGCCTTTTGAAATTCCTATGTTATTTTACTTTACTAGCATTACATGTGCAGATTACTTCCAAATTACTGTGAATGGAATCAATAGATTACTTTGTCAAATTGCATGGCCAAGGCCAACTACACCCTATCTTTGGGCATGAGATGCACCATCCCCAAGTTTGTATGAAAAGAAAACACATTCCAAAGATTTTATTGTTATGTCATTCTCTGTAATCTGGCTTTCTAATGTTTGTTGTTTGTTCTTACATTTCTCCTGAGAGTATTTTAGCTTTGGTTGAAGTACATGTTTTCAAATGTTTGTAATGAGGAAGTAGCCTTCAAGTTGCAATTATGTTCTTCACAGGTCCAACTTGGAACTTAGAAGTAATGTGACTGCAATTTGAAGCCTTGATGCACTGTATGAATGCTAAAGAAGGAAACAACAACATGCCAATACGCTGGCTGATACTGTTACCTAATACCTAGGCACATGGAAACAAATTGGAGATACCTTGGCTTGTTATAGATTCCTAAAATCTGGTTGCTTGGGTGGTCATGTGTTGTGGGTCCTAGCTTCAAGTATGGTTCATGATAAGATCAGACATTCTTGTGGGCCATGGCAAGGCGCACATTCTATGAGCATTATTATGTTTGAAGGCAGTATTACTTTTACAGATGCATGTACCTATTCTGATATAGATTGTACTCTCTTACATGGTGTTTGCCACTTCTTTCATTTATATTTGGAAATTTTTCAACCCTATAAAAAAAATACAAAAAACAATTTATCTTACCTGCATTGGGACGCTTTCTAATAATCTGATAAAGGCTTGTGTGACTGTCGGTAAAGGCATGTGGAAATGCCAGTAAAAGGTCTGTATATGTACAGGCCAATGTTTATTATATCTAATTTATGAAAGTTGTTGTGTATGTTTCTTTTATTGTTGAATTCGAAATTTTTAGATGAGTTGATCGATCAGGGCATGCACTAGCAATGGTAAGCAATTATTTATTTATTTATTTTTAAAAAATGGAAGCTAGCTACGGCTAATAGCCGTAGACTTATAAACACCATAGCCAAGTTATCTAGCTACGGTTTTTATCCGTAGCCTATATCCCTTTTCTTGTAATAATTACTTTTTCTTTATCACCTAAGATTATTATTATTATTAAAATTTTTACACTTTGCTATTATTATTTTTTTGTTATTTCTTTTGAGGGTTTTAAACGAATGAAGATTGAAAATTAAAAATTCGAAATAGAAATAAAATCCTATAATCTTCGTCAAAATAAACAACCATATCACATTTCTAAGTGAAATTACTTCACACTCACACAACTATATCATATCCTCAAGTGTAACCTCATCATATAGTGTATCAATTGTATCACATTTTCAAGTGGATCCACCACACCAACTATTAAATAACCATATCATATCCTCAAGTGCAACCTCTTCATACAGTCCATAAAGTGTTTTACATTCTCAAGTGGAACCACATCACACTATCACACAACCATATCATATGCATCCTTAAGTGTAATCTCATCATGTAGTCCATTAACTGTATCATAATCTCAAGTGAAATCACATCACATTATCATCTCAACCATGTCATGTACTCTAGTGCAACCTAATCAATAGTCCATCAACCATATCATATCCTCAAGTGTAACCAAATCACATTATCATACAACCACAACATATCCTCAGGTGCAAACTCATTATGTTGTCCATCAATCGTATCACATTCTCAGGTGGATACATACATTATCACACTATCACACTACCATACTACATCCTTAAGTACAACTCCATCACGTTGTCCATCAACTGTATCACATTCTCAAGTGGAGACATCACACTCACACAACCACATATCATATCCTCAAGTGTAAATTCATCACATAGTCCTTCAATTTTTTTCATTCTCAAGTGTAACTTCATCACACAGTCGCACTACAATATCATATCCTCGAGCATAACCTCATCATATAGTTCATCAATTATATCATATTTTCAAGTGTAACATGATCATACTGTCACACAACTTTGGATTATCCAACGTCATAACATAGTCCATCAACCATATCACATTCCCAAGTGGAGATCATTTATCACACTACACAATCATATTATATTCTCAAGCGCAAATAGTCCATCAACCGTATCACATTCTTCAATCTGGAACCACTTCATATTGTCACATAATCATATCATATGCATATATGCAACCTAATCACATGGTATATCAACTATATCATATTCTTAAATGTAACCACATTATATTGTCACACAACCATATCATATCCTCCAGTACAACCTCATTACATAGTATGATAACCATATCACATTCTCAAGTGGAACCATATCACACTATCACACAACCATATCATATCCTCAAGCACAACCTTATCATATAGTCTATCAACCATATCATATTCTCAAGTAGAACCACTTCACACTAGGAATGAAAAAGTCACTCACTATTGATCACTCTTTGCTCTTTTTGTAATGCATTTCTGTTTTTGGATAAAAAATTTCCCATACAGAAAGAAATCCAAGTCACAAATTATTTCTCTACTCTTCATGCAGCCTAAGTTTCAACTCCTTTGTTTTATTTCATATACTAAGATCTAGACTCATGCCTTTTTTCTCATGTACAACAACATTGGACAATAATATTTTCCAACCACCAGTGAAGGCCCTATTAGGCCTTCCTAACATTTTTCTACATCTATAGTCACTTAAAAGTTATCACTTAGGTGAGAATATACCAGTTAGATGAGACGATTTTCATTAAATTTACCTTTGTGTCAAAGTATCTTTTATAATTCATATTTTTTGTCATGGTTGGTTGTTCTATTTGCATCTTCAGTTATTTTCAGGTTTTGACCCTTTCAATACAATTCTAAGCATAACTTGCAAGCATTTCATAGCTTTAAACAAACCATTTTAACAGTCTCTAGGATGCTTTTGTTATAACAGAAGTTGGAAAAACTTAAAGATGAGGACCAAGTTGAGAAGCCATTTCAACGGAAACAAATAAAGGTCAGGTTTCCCTGAGCATGGAAGCAAGTGGAAGATCTGTAGTAATGATTAAGAATCTAGAATTTGGATATGATGACAAGGTGTGTAATTTTGTTCTGTGATACACATTTATTTAAGTATTATGACATTTCATTTTATAACTGGGGCCTTTTGTGTTCAATCATCTTTACTTGCACATCCATGCACCAGGTGCTTTTTGATAAAGCAAACCTTATGATTGGGAGGGGAGAAAATTGCTTTCATTGGCCCAAATGGATGTGGGAAGAGTGCTTAAATTGATTATGGATCTTGAGAAACCAAGAGATGGTGAAATTTTGTTGTTTGGGGATCACATTGTCCTGCCAAACTATTTTGAGCAAAACCAGGTATGGTAATGTCTGCAAGAGTGTACTTTTGTTGGTATAGTGAGTAGTTGAATGCTTCTGAGTCATGTTTTACATGTCTGAATTTTCTTGTGACTAAAAAAGTTTTCATTCTTGCATCGAAGTAAACACATCATACATGTATAGTCTATAATGGATGCATGCATCTATCTAGCAACCAAAAGGCACATGGCTAATATCAATTGTCTTGCCTTCCAAACACCCAAACATCTCCACGTGCCAATGTAGAGCACATTCGCAAGGTCCAGTCCTTTCATCAAATAGTACATCAATGAATTTGCTCTGATTAGTCCATTTTTTACCACATTTTGTAGGTGGAATAATTTGCTACGACCTTCTGCCACTATTGAAAGCAAAGGGAGATAACAGATCATGTTGTCTAAGACACCCTGAGCTACCAAAGTATCTATAGGGGGAGCCATTGAGAGGTACAAAAAACAAATGTTACACAGGTCCATATGCTTGCACTTGAAGAAGATTGTTAAATACCTGATTCAGTCTTTGCTGCGATTCTTTTTCTTTTCTCAATCGAGGGACATGAAAACCAAATTCATGAAAAAATCCACAATGGAACTCGTGGTTTTTTAAATATCAAAATTAATGATTTTTTTTTAAAAAAAAAGAATTTTATTTCATAACACAAACAGAATATTTTGACATTTCTTGAATACCAATTTTGATGGGAAATCATGGTTGCTATGGTATGATTTAAAGGTGAAGGCTCATGATTTTTGCAGGTTGGATTGGCTAAAATTCTGGATTTATATTATGAAGATCTGTACACCCTCCCTAACAAAAAGCTCTCATCTTGGTTGGTTTCAGAAATTTCAAAATTATCAAAGAGTAAGGTATTGAAGTTCCCTTCTTCTTCTTCTTCTTAAGGTCTGAGCATTGAGTGATGAGTGGAACCTGTATAATGACATTTAAAAAATATGCATTGTTAACATCAGCATCTAATCTTTAGATGACTGTTTTATTTCGTGGCAGAGGAGCTCTTCATCATTGCGAATGCTATCTATTACATTTGTTAGTGGATGTTTTCTGGTAGCTATTGGTATTCTTGCTCAACTTTGTAAGCCTCACCTCTTTAAGGCTAGAAAATCTCTAGCCTTGAGTTTCTTTTCTCTAAGCCTATATATTCCCAAGAAGACTACCTGTTTCTAACATTTTGATGCACTTGATGAGCTCACCAGCCTGATTTTAGGCTAGAGCAACTGTGCAATTGGACCCATCTCATGATAGCTTGTTCTTGCACCTGATGTCAACATTACGGAGTTCATAAGCTTGGGGTATTTCATCTATTTTCCTATTATTTTTGTGGTGGGATGAGGCTACGATGATGATGATGGTAATGCAAATAAATAAAGAAAAAGAAATTCAAACAAAGATTAGTGACTGACCAGGGAGTATTAGTGTAAAAATGAAAAATCTCCAACTATCCTATTTTGGCAAACAAATGTCTGTGAATCAAAGATTAGGATTGTTCAACTAATCTAATCTTGGGATTGTGACTTGGCAGTAATGACCGAGTCGTACGCTGCTTATCGACAGTGGTTAGGCCACATGGAGTGCTTACGCACTCCATATCGATCAACTCACACTAGTCGAGCTTGTCAAGCAACCCGATTGGCCTAATGTATGTTCACTATGTATGGACGCTACTGTTTGAATCTAAGGTACCAACTTACCAGTGAAAAATCTCATTTAATATTGGTACCTCGATTCGCTAAGACTCATGAGTCGAGCATAATGGTATGAGACACCGTGGTTGTATTGTCGGCCAACGTTAGGGCGACGAGCCTCCCCGCAGTGTCCAATGAGCAACCCAGACTCGTGAGCTGAATACGGTGGTATGAGACACTATATTTGAGCTATCAGCCTACAATCAGGTGACGAGCCTATAGTGACCTCGAGTATACGCTAGGTCTAAGTCAAGGTGACGAGCCTTTTCGTAGTAAACTATAGTATAAATCAGGCCTACATTGAAGTAACAAGCCTCTCTGTAGTGACCTGGGAACTGCTTATCGTATGTGACTACTAGGATTGACGACCCTAGATGGATCAATGTTTAGGTCAATAATATAAAGGAAGGTACCTTAGCTTTTTAATAGTGCTGTATGAAGATGTATAATTAAGAACTGAGTTAATCATACGCATGCACCGCATTGCATGTGCCTTTGGCGTTGGAGTTGAGTACAGCGGGAGTGTTGCATGCAGCGATCGTAAGATGATGTCGCGGAGGGAGTGCATGCGAGGGCATACATCATTATCGCATATCATCTTTGCATTAACAAGAGTACTTAGGACATAAGTGTTGTTTTAACGCCCTAAAAATCGGGGGTCGAGCAGGAGCCCAACTTTCGAGTTGCAACACATCACTTATGTAACATAGATAATGATGATTAAATGTTGTCTGTATTAGTGCATTAACATAAATGAGATTATACCAAATCAACAAATCATACTCTAAAAATGGTTAAATTACGCAAGTGGAAGACTGTGATAGATATATAAAATATATAAACTGTTGTAAGTCTCCAGAGTGTGAACATGTTACCAGGTTAAACATATAATGTATACTTCAAAAATGAACAAAACGAATATGCATGGGTATTCCAAAAGTGTAAAATAACAAGTGTAATGGTGTTTAATCAACATCCTTATAACCCCGTCGATCAGAACATGGTCTACATAGACTTGCCTGATAGCTGCATATAGGAGAACTCCTTCTCAGCATCATAAAAGTCTGACTCCGTTTCGTAAGCATCGTCATCATCTGCAACTACAATAGGGTTTGGTTGGTATTTGAAACACCGTCCCAGAATGTGGGAGTGAGTGATCAATTCAGTGGAGCTATAAAGTAAAGGTTAACATGTTATCAATTCAATCAAGTAGTAATGATAAAGCAATACAACAAGCATTCCTGGGTATTCTGGTTAATGCAAGGATGGTATGTAATAATGATATATGCCCCCGCCTACACTCCCTCTGCGACATCATCTCACGATCGCGGCATGCACCCCTTTCTCAGTGCTCAACTCCAATGCTAAAGGTACATGCAATGCGGTACATGTGCGTGATTAACCAAGTTCTTAATTAGAGATATTCATACAGCAGGATTGAGAAGCTAAGGTACCTCCATGTATATTATTGACCCCAAACATTGATCCATCTAGGGTCGCCAATCCTAGTTAATCACATACGAAGAACAGTTCCATGTTGCTACAGAGCGGCTCATCACCTCAGCGTAGGCCTGGTTTATACTCGAGGTCACTACGGAAATGCTCATCACCTTAGCGTAGTCCTAATGTATACTCGTGGTCACTACGAGCTCGTTACTTGATCGTAAGCCGACAGCTCGAATACAATGTCCCATACACCACCATATTCGGCTCATGAGTTTTGGTTGCTCACTGGACTACGGGGAGGCACGTCACCCTAAGGTAGGCAGACAGTTCAACCACGGTGTCTCATACACCACCATGTCCGGCTCATGAGTCTTAGCGGATCGAGGTACCAAGGTTAAACGGGATTTTCACGGGTAAGTTGGTACCTTAAATTCAAGCAGTAGCGTCCATACATGGTGAACATACATTAGGCCAATCGGGTTGCTTAACAAGCTCGACTGGTATGAGCGTACATCGAATTGATTAACATGGAGTGCGTAAGCATTCCGCGTGGCATAACCACTGTCGACAAGTAGCGTACGACTCGGATTCATCGGGTGTATCCGTCGAGGCTAAACAGTTCGGCCACTGATCGTAAACCATTACCGATTGCCTGAACTACATTGTAACCCCAAACACACTCCAAACAATAGTTCGTATGTAATAGCCAAAGATAACACGTGACAACTAAAATTAAATTTAAACCCTTAAGCACTTCAACCAAACACATATTACACATGTTACCAGACATAGACATTTCATTCATAAATCACATAGTAATAAAATAGGTTACATAAAGGAATTTGTAACCATATATAAGGAAATTGAGAATTCTATCTCAACACTCTCATTACATACGTTTAAACAAGCATATTCTCATTCAGGCACTTTAGCAAATACTTAAACTAAACATATCCCACACATATAATAAATTAGTAAAATGCATATTATAGCAAACCCTTTCACATACGAGTAGCCACATGCACAATAATCATGTATTTACAGTTAATAATCATGCCAAGCACAAATCCAAATTCCATATTCATTCAAACATTTCAACAAACACCTGTAATGCATTAAAAATCAACATAGTTTATATATATGCATAATATACGAAAAACCTCGTATCTAAGCACATGTGATAGCAATCAAGTCAATCATAAATTATTACTGACATTGAAAGCCTTGAAAACCATAACCTAAACGTTTATAGTCTACACCTTTCGCCGGTAGACTCGTAACGATCTCAGTTTGAACTTTATATCTTTGTCTACAGCATAACAACAACCTATAGCATGAAATATGTTAGTTATTTCATCATCTACTCTATTTCAATCCCTAAAACAGATTAGGGTTAGGATTTCTTACCCAAGTACGGAGTCGAAATCGTCGGAATAAAGATACAGACAAGCCGATTCAACACGTGGAGCGATGGGATCGAATCCTAGGAACTCTCTCCCGCTTTCTCTCTCACTTTCTCTCTTTTTCCTTATCTTTTTGCTCTCTTCTCTCTCCTAGGGTTTGTAATTCGTATGGAATGAGAGAAAGGTGAGTTAAGGCCCTTATATAGGCCCAGAACTGATGGAAATGTCCTCAGGGCCATGGTATACTTAGGTTATAGCCAAGGAGGGGCCATTTCGGTCCAACAGAGCACATCTGGAGGCTCCTTTTTCTACACATGGTTGGAATTAAGTCCCCTGACATTAGATCTAGGTCAAGTTAAGTTTTCGGTCCGATCGGATCAGTGGATCGACCGCGGAGGACCTATTTCAGTTCAACAGTTACCGTTACTCGATCCGGGCCACAAGTACACTGACATGTGTTAGAAATTCTTCCTGATCCGATTGTGTAATTGGGTTAGATTCTGACGGTCTGAATCCTTAGATTTGGCCTGCAAGCGAACGACTCAATTTACTTAAATTTTAGTTCATTTCCTAAAGATATTTGTGTTTCTCACACACTTCGCTCCGGGCTCAAGTTGTGCATTTTGGGATATCATTTGGACTTGATTTCCGAGATGGTTGTCAAGTCCAGCAAGGAGATTATAACTGTATAGTTTCGTGGTAATCGGACTTTCGACGCATGGTCTAGGTTCGATATGGGGTTTTAATGTGCTCCCGAGAGCAACTAGATTTTGAGATTGATTCTAAGTTTTTAGGCAATATAGCATCAGAGATCCTACCGATTTTGGGTCTTGTAGATCATATTGAAAGTTGTCCAAGATAATTGGACAGGTAATTTAATTTAACACTAAATTAATCTTTGTCTAATTCCTAAAGAATTTGGTCCTTAGCGATTTCTACCTGAGATGATACTCGGGTCTTTATACGGATTTTTTCCTGAGACATTACAATTGTACTACTTTATCATTACTGCTTGACTGAATTGATAACATGTTAACATTTGCCTTATAGCTCCACTGAGTTGATCACTCACTCCAGCGCTTTAGGACGACGTTTTAAACACCAACCAGATCCTATCGTAGATGCAGATGATGGCAATGCTTGCGAAGCAGTGTCAGACTTTTATGATGATGAGGAGTTCTCTTATATGCAGCTATCAGGTGAGTCTATGTAAACCGTGTTCTGATCGACGGGGTTACAGGGATGCTGACTAGATGTCATTACACTTGTCATTTTGTATTTTTGAATCACACCTGTATATTCATTTTATCCATTTTGAAAGTATACATGTATATATTTAACCTGGTAACATGCTGTCATACCCCGAACTCGGAAACCAAGCTCACAAAATTTTCGATCACCGAATCCGGCTCCGACAGCCTCCGTAGTATCCCATTCTCAGCTCCCAGCGTCCATACGCCGGATTCCGATCTTGGGATCCTACAAGGAGGATTTTTCAATATACATTTAACTCATAATAAGCATAACCACAAGTTTACCCAAATCACAAAGGCAACATCGTCATCACATATCCACTAATATAAATAATTGAATACAGTACTGAAAGGGAAATACATGTGTCAAAAATCAAAGCTCCATAAGTCCGCTGCACGCTCCAAGCTCAATGTTGTTGCAACCTAACGCCATCTGCACGCATCTATCATGCATAAGCTTACAGAAAGCTCAATGGGCGGTAAAAGCATGTGCACAAGGTAAGTAACAAGTAAGCAATATCAGAGTAATTAAAGTAAGCGGAAGTACTGACAAGTCCATAAGTCATACAATATCAGGGTACACAATGCAAATCAGCTAGAAAAATGAGGTGTCAAAGCGAGCCAAATATTAGATGCCGAGGATACAATGTCATAAATCATACAATATCGAAATAAGCGAAAATATACTGATAAGTCTATGAGTGTCATCAGCCGTACCAAGGCTATGCGATGCAAGGCATGAGTACTAACGACCATATTCATGCAGAAACATGGATACTCAAAATGCTAAGTACTGCAGATGCAATGTGATATGCGGTGGAATGGAATGACCAAGCTGGAGTGAAGTCAGGATGATAGTGCGTAGGACTGCAGGCTATGGGGTCCACCACAAGGGGCTTCTATCCAAACCAGTCTCATACCTAAATTTGGATAGTCAGACTCAATGTAGTAAACTCCTTATCGAAGGTCAGTCGCGCGCCCAACCGAAATCCTGGCCATGTGAAGGTACACAACAATTAGTTACGCACCACCAGGCCGAGTGGATAGTGAATGAAACAAATGCATGAATATGCACTCCTACTCAATAAGTCCACATATCAGTACGGTTTCTCTCTGAAAAATCACCAGAGTCTATTACACTTCAAACCAGATTGCCGCTCCATCATGTGCAATACGGTGAGTGAAAGAGACCTCACTATCTGCCTGTCAATATTTGACTCGGCTTGTCGATAGCAGACCCATTCCTCAAGCTGGTCAGACTCAGCCTAACATTGCCCCCTCCTCTCGGGCAGGTAAGGTCGTATCCTCTTCCAACCTTCCATAACACAGTGGGAGATGCGGCCTAACGGTATACGGCCCTCATGCACTCATGCATCCACTCGGTCTAGACGTTAGAGCAACCTCTGGAATTAAGAGGGTTCTGAGACTTTCACCCAAGGATATCTATAGCACCCTATGTAGAACAAATTTTTGGTGTCCCATCTGGCCATCCATGAAATACCTGTGGAGGCTACGACTCTGATGTCGCTAGGACATATGGTGGTCATGTCACACAAATACGAGATGCATGAGTCACAGAGTCCAATCATGCATCAATCTTGTGCATGTCATGCTCTCATGTGGGGTAACTCCGCCTATCAGGGAGCCCTATGAACAACTTGCCCAATAACATATGCAATGGTAAATCACATCTCATAACAAACATGCAGATGATGCGTATGGGCATGTATTATGATATTATGCTGTCACATATTCATAATCGGTATCAATAATTAGCATCAACAACCAGCCTCGACAATGTGGACATTACACCAACATTACCCCCAAGGAATGGCCACGTAGAGCCAAACATATAATGGGCTCACGGCCTCATACAAAGGCCTAATATACAACACGATAGGCCTTACTCAAGGCCCACATATACACAACAGGTGGACCCTGCTCATGGGCCTAATACATAGCACAATGAGCCTTGCTCATTGGCCATGAATACATCACAATGAGCCTTACCCATGGGCCATGAATATATTACAATGGGCCTTGCCTATGGGCCTCAAATGCATGACATGTGAGCCTTACACATGGGTCTTGAATACATCAAATGGGCCATGCATCATGGGCCTAATACGTGTCACAATGGACCTCAACTACGGGTCGCACGTACATCATATAGGTCACGACAATCGGCCTTGGCAATCAAAATCGGCCTCAACAATCGATGTCAGCCTCAACAATCGGGATTGACACTCGGAATCGGCTTCGATACTCGGCCTCGACAATCGAAATCGGCCTCGATAAATCAGAATCGGCAAATCGGCCAAGTTAATCGGAATCGATCGATAATCAGAATTGACAAATCATCACATCAATCGAAAATCGACAATCAGTCATGATAATCAGCCTTGATCGCTAATCGGCAATCGGTCATGATAATCAACCTTAATCGTTAATCAACAATCGGTCATGATAATCAGCCTCAATCGCTAATCGACAATCGGCCATGACAATCAGAACTGGTCAATAATCGAAATCAGCAAATCGGTCATGTCAATCGGAATCGGCAATCGGAATCAATCGATAATCGGAATCGGTAAATCGGTCACGTCAATCGGAATCAGCAATCAGCCACGACAATCGGAATCGGTAAATCGGTCACAGCAATTGGAATTGGCAATCGGCTACGACAATCGGAATCGATCGATAATCGAAATCGGCAAATCGGTAACAGCAATCGGAATTGATAATCAATAGATAAACAAAGCGGGGTCCATAAATGATCAGCCGATCAACCATAGTATAAAGATTGGCACTCGATCGTGGTTGTATCGAATCCAATAGTATGGAGCTGTCCATCTACGGCAAATGGGGCTCACTTATTTAGGTTAACCCACTAAGGGAATGATGAGAATGAGCCTAACAAGGCCTAAGGGAAGGTCACAATGTGGACATCCAACCATCATTGTCCATCAATGTGGACATCTAACCAACATTGCTCCCAAGGAGTGGCTTACATAGGGCCAAACATATAGTGGGCCCGTGCCTCAAGTACAATCACGATGGGCCTCATTTACGTCACATAAGTCTCGTCATATTGGGCCAACATACATCTCATCGGACCTTGAATACACAACAAGTGGGCCTCGCACCCGGGCATCGAATACATCTCAATGGGCTTCTTATGTCAAGCGGGCCACATCACATGGGCTGCATTATATGAGCCGCGCCAACGGGTTTTATGTACATCAAATAAGCCGCACCGATGGGCCTCATGTATATCAAATCAGGCCCACCCTTATGTATATTTGAGATCCGACCTATTCATAAGTTAACATAGAGATAAATGAAGTGAAAATAATTGTCAGTTTAATTAGAACTATTGTGGCCCTTAGAAGTTTGAACGGTGAATGTCACGGTCCACTATTTAAATAGTGGGGTCTACTTGAACTTTAGATCTGATCCACTTATTCTCCCATGCCATAAAATGATCTCATAAATGGTTGGATGGTATGGATGCAACACATGCATCATGGTGGGCCCCACCATCTAAATCATGGACGGTGTAGATAAGACACGTACATCATGTGGAGCCTACGGGCTGGCTGCTTACAAGAGGAGCAACTACATAGTTGTCGTGCATGCAGCTTGCTACGCTCCAAATGGCAAAGGTGGGTCCACGTAGGGCCCACCCTTATGTACACCTAAAGCAGATATGATATAATATATTCTAATATATTATACATATCTGCTACTAGTGCAGCTTTATGCACTAAAAGAGAGAGGTGGGTCCCACGTAGGGCCCACCCTCATGAATGAATTATAAATATTATAATATAATATATAATATATCATATCATATCATATCATATCATATGTATTATATTAATATAATATAATATATTAATAACATGCAAGGCCTGGACATTTACGTACATCTAAGGGAGGCCCTGCACGTGGGTGGGTGCCACCGTCCAGGAACGGTGGAGACCACACACGCCTGATGGTGTGGCCCATCAGAATGGATGGACGGCGTAGGAGGGTCCCATGGACCCCACCGTACGTACACACTTCACTGTTAGCCACTGCATCAGGGAATCAATCCCAAGACCTCAGCGTTGAAATGAGGTATCTTTAACACAGTCTACCACGTGAGCTATGAGGCCCACCGTTGAAACGAGTTACCTCCACTCAGTCTACCAGTGAGCTAGGATTTGGGCGTGGGACGCACGCCAAGGAGAGCCCCACACGTGCGTGGCCCCAACGTTAGAGGTGGTGGACGGTCTGGATAAGACCCATACACCATAGTGTGGCCCCACACGTGGGGGCTTGGATGGGTCCGTGGACCCCACTGTCAGCACACACATCACTGTGGTGCACTCTTACGTCAGTACACACTCCACCGTCAGTTGCACCCAGCGCCACACCACTGTCAGTTAACGCTTCACTGTCAGCCACCCCCATCGCCAGTAGATGTCCCCACCGTCCCTGGACGGACGGTGAGGATGTACACCACATCAAGGTGGGTCCCACATGGCCCACCTATTTAGGATCAGCCTGATATTTGTGTTTGCCCATCATCCAGGCCCATTGGATGGCCTGGATAAAACAGTTGGACGGCGTGGATTAAAGCGGTAAGATCAAGGTGGGCCACACTGTTTTAGATGGGTGGATGGGGTGGGTGAGATTTAATATATCAAGGAGGGCCCCACCCACACATGTGGGGTGGACCACACCCTAAATGGACGGTTGGAATGGCATATAAACATCATGATGTGTCCCACATGGATGGGGGTCTACCGATAGGTGGCTTGGATGCAAACATCATGGTGGGCCACACATCTCATCGTCATCAACACCATAACAAAAGAAATGAGAGATGGAAAGAAGAGAGATCGGACGGTGATGGAGGGACCCCGCCACTATGGGCCCTCCATAAATACAAAACATACAATAAAAATAAAAATAAATGGGTCCCACCACAAGTGGGCCTTATAATAGGAAATCAACGGTGGATCACCCACCTTGGATCTTTTCTTCTTGGCTCAAATGACTTCTTTGCTCCTTAGCTTCAATCCTAACGGAAGAGATGAAGTTTGGATGGTTGAGATGAGAGATGAGAGAGTAGGAAGTGGGCCACACAAAATCCTCTCATGGAGGTTGAAGATGCTTGGATGTGTGGAGTTTTTTTAGTTGCTTGGAAATGAGTTTGAAAATGAGAGAGAGAGACTTGTAAAGGGAGAGAGAAAGAGAGATGGATGATAGAGTGATGTATGTGGTAAGTGATGGGTGTAAGAACTTTTTGACTTTGGAGTTGTTTGGTGTAAGAAAAGTATAAGCTTATAAGAAACTTTTGACTTTGGGGGTTGCTTGGGGATGGGTGTGAGGTGATGATGTACTTATTTGAGGTGTTTGGTTGATGGGTTGATGGATGCGATAAGTTGTAGAGATTCCCTCGGAATTCGTACGCGCGGTATTTTTCTCGAACTGAACGCGGGCCCACATCTCTTGGCCTAGGTATCGCCTCTGTGCACGAGTCGCGGTATCGGAATCATGTTGATGGCGCGGTCGCTAGGGTACAAGTCTCAAGTTGAGTTGACTCAAGTTGATGGCGTGTAACTTAGGGTCACGTGCAAATACTGTTTAAGGGTCGAAGGTTGCCGGAATTTGACTGGGAAGACCGCGGAAGTTTACGGAACGGTACAGTATATGATACACGTCTTACACATGTTCACACTCCGGATACCTACATCAGTTTATAGGTTTTATATATCTATCACAGTCTTCCGCTTGCATAATTTAACTGTCTCTGGAGTATGATATGTTATTTTTGTATAATCTCACTCATGTTTAAGGCACTAATACAGACAACATTTAATCATCATTATTTATGTTGTATATGTGATGTGTTAGAACTCAGGAGTTGGGCTCCTACTCGACCCCTAATTTTCAGGGCATTACAAAAGTGGTCATTGATCACCCACCATTAAAAAATCTAAAACACAAATATCGGCTATATCAAAAACTTTTGCAGCACACATGAAGTTTTTAATGGTTGATGACCGTTGTTTTTTATGATGTGGTCCTCTTAATATCCTCAAAAATAAGGTTTCAAAAAAATAAAATAATAATGGGAGTGGATGTACAACCGACGGGGACTCACCCCATGTGAAAGCATTATAGTCAAAGAAACTTTTAAGATTAAAGGTGAAATATATTCCCATATAAGATATTTTACTTTTTGGATATCATACGTTCAAATGGGTGCCCATCATATAAGTCATTTGGATCATTAAAAGAAAGGCAGCCATTTCTAAAAACATTTAAGTCATTATTAGGAGAGATTTTATACAGAGCCAAAATAAGTTTAAGTTGATTCCTTGTTCTAAGTTAATTATAGAGAGCTTTAATTCCAGTGATAGAATTATGATAGAAAACTCTTGTTTAAAATTTAAAATCCATATAAAAATTAATTATTTTGTGTACCTCTATTTACTCGAGGGAAGATAGAGATAGATAAAAATTATTTAAAATAGAAAATTATTAATTTTTTCTTAAAAAGAATATTGATATTGAGACCTAGACCAAGAGCCGGAGCTTAGACGAATGAACTTTAAGAACTTGCATGAGAGTTGATTTTGTTGGTTTGAAAATATCAAGACACAATAGAAAATTCAAAATAATCGAATCAAAAAGATAAAATAAGGATCAGGAGAATTGATGTACGTTATTGTCGTTGTCTTAACGAAAGATTTACTCCCACGGAAATATTCCAAATGTACTAAGTTTCAACAAGTCTGCCCTCGAAATACAAAAACTCTTCCAAGATGAATGGTGTCGATCAGGTGCACTCTCAATCTCAGTCAAACGAACTCAAGAATGTCCATATTGATTTATCTCAAAAGAACACGGATGAAAAACTAGAGAAATAAAAAAATTTCAGATATTTTTTCCAAATGAGATGAGATAGCTTTCTATAAGAAGAGTAGGTAGCCATTAGGGCTCCAGGTGCATGCGACTTGCAAGCAGCGTAATAAATACATATCAGCGCATTCAGGCTCATTAATTATAAGGTATATGTACAACGACTCCTTGTCTTCCTGTGCATGAGAAGAATAATGCATTGGTAGAGAAAACAAAAGTATTTGATCAAAGACACACCACTTGCTCTTATGACATACGTTATTTTTCTTATACAAGGATTAGTGATGTGTTCTAATATAAAGCTAGAATTTTCTTAACAGTTTTTCAATGCAAGACAAACTAAACCCAATTAAGGTAAGCCAGTTAACAAAGGTAAAAAATCAATTTTCCTAAAATTTTCAAATGTCATTTTTTAAAACTCTTTTAAGTTAACAGGTTTGATTATCCTAATCTTGATAGAATAATTATGTTATTTTGTCTAAGCAGGATCACAAGTATCCACCTTATTAGTTAGAATGCCTTCTATGTGGGTTATCTTTATCCTTTTTCTCTCTTTTTTACTTTTTTACACAACCACACCACGCGCACACACACACACCCACACAACATGGGCACTGAATCTCATGATCTCATATTTGAAACAAAGTCTATTTACCACAGAGCCTAGGACCATCTACGGTGGGTTATCAACTCATCTTGGAAGAATGAATAAATGATGCTCATGTGTACAGAGAGGCAAACGCAGTGCCTGACATTTTGGCAACCATACACCAATCTAATCATGAAGGAAGACTAGACTTTGTTTTCCGAAAGTTATCTTAATTAGTATGGCCAATACTTTCCCTTCTGCTCCTAATAATATATAATGTGATAAGTTACTATCAAAATAATAAAAAATTAAAAATATTAGAATCATCAACAGGCCAAGCTTGAGCTAATCAAATTCAAAATTTTGAATAGGGCTAAGTTGACATGCCCGGTTGACCCGTTCAAAATCCAGATCGAAAGACAACAAAGGCTTAAGTCATTGATAGCCCTAATAAAATACTAGTATAACACTTAAAATCCATATACTTACAAATCACTTGAGCTAAAATAAAATACCAACAATGCCTTGATACAAAATTTAAACAAGATGCATAATTTAAAATGCAATAGCACAAACAAATCATAAACACAAACAAACATAACTGTTGGTAAGAACCCCTCAAGCATGGCCTGTGAGTGGGCAGTTAAGAAAGAAAACACATCAACAACACATGTCCAATCAGAGAAGATTAAAGATTCGATGCTTTGGATCTTCCAAATTAGGAGTTGTTTTTTGCTTTTTCTTTTTTGTTAATGCAAGACACATTTGGCAACTGAAATATCAACAATTCCTATGAAATACCTTGGGCTTTGAACCTTATGGCCTATTTAGGAGCTATGTTACACTAGAATTAAGGTGAGTCTAAATTCTCAATTGTGTTTGGTTGGAATGCATTGGAATAAAAACCTTCCATTTGGGAGCTTGTATTTGAAATTATTAGAATTTTATAGTATATTTACATGGACTTGAATTTGATTAACTAAATCAGCTTTAATATCCCATACTCGCATACATACATGATATTTGATAGAATGGTTATTTTAAACCCATTGAAATATACCCTTTGGCAAAAATTTGAGGTAAGTCCGAGCCTCAGTCTCAAGTGGGCCACTAATGTAAAGATCATAAACAAATAACTCATCGATGTTTTTTAAATATTTATTTAAATGGCCAAAGTTTGGATAGTTCATTTTATTCCATTGATGTGATTTTAATGTTGTAGTTAATAATTGAATTGTTTTATGATACCATAAAGTGTGCTATGCATATAGCGAATTAGTAGCCTATCGACACCTTTGCACACGTACAACTCTTTTGGTTTTTAAAGGAATCTAAAAAAGGCATTTCGGTCGCATTCCACCCCAATTACAACATTTTGCTAGGATTTCAAAACATACAAAAAGTGTGTATTGCAAATGCCTCCGGTTCCACTAACTCCCAAATCTAGGGCTGCCTAATGCAAAAAGTAATTATTTGAATTTAAAATACACTTATTTACCTCCAAATCCAGGCCGTCAAATGACCCCTTAGTAAACTATAAGTATCTCAAGAATAGCATTGGAAGTGGCTCTTGTTTCTTGAAGAATGATTAAATTTTATTTAGTTGATACACTTGATCTCTAAAAAAAAAAGTCAGGAGAAGTCTAAAATTATATTTTAATTTTTTGAGTTTTTCATTCCCCAACCAAAAACCCAGGCTAGCTTTTCTTCTTTTTGTAAGGAAAGATGGAGAAATCAAATTATGGGGGAATAAAGTCCCAGTAAAACTTGATTTCGTAAAAACTGTAAATAGCAAATCTAAAAATAAAAAGAATCAACAACCAAACACTACCTAAAATAATCTAGAGAACCAGGTGAGAGGTAGTACACTTCATTTCTGCACATGTTTTATACATGGACAAGATCAAAACCAGTCATTTGATTGGTCAGATAGTGAATGGTATGGTCCAAGAATCACACTGGTTGGATAATCCTAATCCTTTAATCAATGACAAACAAATGGATACTAAAAGACATGCCAACACTAGGGCAACTTTACTGATTTTAGGTCCATTTATTAGATGGGGATGATGGTCCAATAAAAGCATATTTTCATTGGTGGCTACTTAAAAGGCAGATCATGTAGGATGCATGGATAGTGTCATCATTCACTTAGGGGTGTGGCATGTGTGACGATGGAGCGATGCGATGGATACAGAAAACAGAGAGAAAATTGGCGTAAGAGAGATGGAGGGAAACGTGAGAGCTTATATACTAGAGAGAGAGAGAGAGAGAGAGAGAGAGAGAGAGAGAGAACTTTAGGTGACCCATCTCACTATTTCTCATTAAGGCTCAGGTGCTTAAGTTTTAAACTAATGTCCTAACATTAATTAATTAAATAAAAAATACTGATGTCCCGACATGAGTTTACGGAGTAGACATGTTAAGTGAATGTCACAATGCAGGTGGTGCAGGCTGCATGAAAGTTTGTGTGGAAGATTGGGCCATCAGGATCTGATAGTCTACACAATATGAAACCTTTACAAAGTCGAGGGTGAATGATTCAAGTCTAGCGGTCCACCTAACTACTACTGGAATATACATGTCTAATTATTCATTCGATTCAATGGTATAGATGGCATCGAATTATAATTCACAGCTTAATATGTCAATTTTCTCTTCCCATTTATAGAGAAGAACCAGAAATTTGGATGAGATCAGATATTATTTAATATTATTCTCATCTCCTCATCTGAATTTCAAAAGAGTTATATATATATATATATATATATATATATATATATATATATATATATATATATATATATATATAACTCTTTTGAAATTCAGATGAGGAGATGGGAATAATATTAAATAATATCTGATCTCTCTCTCTCTCTCTCTCTCTCTCTCTCTATATATATATATATAAGAGAGAATAAACCACGAGTTGGCCCAGCAGCCTACGTCCAATACAAGAGGTAAAATTCGCTCAAGATACGTGAGGATTAAGTGGTATCAAATAGCGCACTAGACTTGCGTGGGGAGTATGGTTGCCACGCTCCCATAATTCATACCATTCCCCTCCCCTGGCTGCGTCAGAGCGTAAATGGCTCTCTTGCCCTCCTGGGTCCACCTGAATCCGATGTGTCCTGTGAATGAAACTGAGTGGTAAACTTGTAATTTTACTAGAATTTACACCCCCCATCTACATGAACCCACACGTGCCAGCCTGATATCTCTTGGCATGTGGGTGTAAGCTCTCAATGGGCTGGGCTAGTGCGTTGGCCTTTGGCCTCGCTCACATCAGCAGGCCTTGTGCAGGAACACTGAGCCCAAGGGCAGGCCTGGACCAAAAACTTAAACCGTTTATTAAGTGGGCCATCCTTCAGTTATGTCAAGATTCCATCAAACCGTCCGGATCTGTCCCTTCTCTGGCCAATGAACGACCCAGATCTTGCACAAATAGGTGGCCAGGCTGCTTAGGCCTAGGATTTACCGTCGGGTCTGGGCTTGGACAGACATCGGCCCAGCCCATTGATAGCCTAACGTGTAAGCCATAATCGGGTGGGCCCCTTAGTTTGGAAGCACTGACCCAACAGTAGGCTTGTCAACGTGTACATAGAAGGGAGACCAAGAGTCTTCAACCGTCCATTGTTTCAATTTGTGTGTGGCCCATCCAGTAATTTGGCACACCTGATTCTTGTTTCAGTTTATTTATACCTTGGTCCCACCTGATGCACGGCTCAGATGTCCCACACATATGCCATGAAAATGCCGTTGGATCTTTGGTCCTGGCCCATCACAAGTAATACTCGGGTCTAGATTGCCAGACCCGTCGAGTTAGGGAAGATCTAAAGTAGCAATCGGTCTGGCTTGGGTCAAACTCATTTGTCGGATCTGGTTCGGACCCTGATGTAGGCCATACTAATGCCCGGCCCATTGACATCACCACTTAGATTCTGATAATGGTTCACCACCATTTTAAAAAATTGTAGTGACTGTTCGACCATCACATAGAATAGTTCTAGGGTAATCCACACCATTGAAATTGTGGATCCAATCCCCGATGGAGAATAACCAAAACATTACACGGAGAAGATGCTGGAAACATCTGTATTTGCTCTTTATTTTGGACCACACTATTTTACTTCTAACCGTACATTTTATAGTTATTAATTCGATGATCATGATTTCTCCATCCATGTGATTCTAGACATATGCTTCATCCACAACGTGTCCCACAATTCAGATGGTCTGGATCGCTGATATGTATGTGCCACATGTGAAGAGGATGAGTCACCACCATTTTCAAAATAGTCTTAAACTATCACAGAATCCTAGATAGTTACCTTGATATGACAAAAATACCCATAAGATTACATGGGAATTACGTTTCTTATCTAGAAGATAGAGGAAAGTGCGAGGGTAGATAAGGCTTATGTGGGAGTATGAGAGCCTCATTTGTAACTGCTTTAACTGTACTAATACTAGCTACTTCGAACTCCTATGTGAGTCTACCATCATTTGCAAAATGGCGTTGACTCATACTCCTCACATCTGGCACTGATTTACGAATATCCAGACCATCCAAATTGTAGGTCCCATTGGGGGCAGATCACATATCTAAAATCTCACTAATCAAGCAATCCTAACCATCCAAACAATGGCTATCTAACATACTACCAAAAATAAATTCGTGAGTGGTCCAAATCATAGATACAGTTTTTAGGTTGTGCTCTTAGATCAGGTATTTGGATGGTCTGGATTTCCCTGTAATTATGCCATGTGGACCTCAAAGAGTCCACCATTCTTTAAATGGTGAAAAAACTAACACGAGTGTAGCAATTACCTGTACCATTTTCCATCTCACAACGTTTCAACTTCCATTCTACTTTCTCTTCTTATCTTCCCATCTCTTCTCATTCTATCACAGAGAGAGAGAGAGAGAGAGAGAGATGGCCCTTCAAGCACCAACATTACTCAAGGCCCCTCCACTGGGCCATGCCAGTGGCCTACGTGGACCGTCCGATCGCTTCGCTCTCAAATCAACCTTCTTCTCCCCCTCTCTCCATCTCTTGCTTCCCTCACAACCTTTATCTTCTTCTGCACCAAAATTCTCGATGCGGGTCACTACCAAACAGGCCTACATTTGCCGTGATTGCGGGTATCCTTCTTCTCCACCCCCTTTAAAATTCACCTGAATTAGACATGTAGTAAAACAGTTCTTTTGGTGTTTGTGCTTGTATTGGATTACAGGTATATATACAATGACAGGACACCCTTTGAGAAGCTGCCCGATAAGTACTTCTGCCCAGGTATCTAACTAACACTACATTCCTTTCTTGAGTGTGTGTTTGGATGCGCTATTCAATTGGATTGCAATAATTAGTCCAAGAAAGTGGAAATACCCTAATTGTAATTGCTCTCCATATTGCAAGTTAATTACTTTCAAGGTGGACTTGAACGGAATGCGGCCGCAATTGTTTGGGGCATTTGGTTATTATGACTTGATTGTGTGTTTGGATGCACCAATGAATTGGAATGCGATAATTAGTTAAAGAAAGGGGAAATGACTGTTTTGTGATACTTACAGAGTGGCTCTGAATTGGAATTACATTAGTTTCTAGGTGGACTTAAATGGAAGGTGTTGGTGTTATGAGTGCACGGGCCCTGCATTTGGGCCTAGTTCTTGGTGCGTGTGGGCCTGAATGTGCCTTTTCTAGGCCTTTGTGTTGTGGGTTTTTAGTCAGTTATTTAGGCATTAGCTGTTTTTTCTTATTTCCTCTTTTGCACTTTTCCTATCTCTTTAGCGTCTCTTCAATATTAAGGGCATATTTGTAATTGCACAAGGCTATGTACTATACATAAGACTAAGAGGGTTGGATCCATCCCTAGTATAAGAAGGTTTCTACTTTGATAGAAAGTAAATATAAAATTTGAGGGCTACTTGGTCATTCTGACTCTAAGTGTGTGTTTGGATGTACTATTCAATTGGATTGCGAATTTCTTTTCAAATTGTGATTACTGGGACTGCAATTATTTGGGTCACTAGGTCATTATGACTTGACCTTGTGTTTGGATGAACTATTGAATTGGAAAGCAATAATTAGCCTAAGAAAGTGAGGGAATGACAGCATTCTTACACTTATAGATTGGGCTCTAAATTTCAACTAGATTACTTTCTAGATGGACCTGAATGGAAGGCAACTGCAATTTTGAAGGCTTCTTGGTCATTATGACCAATGTGTTAAATATCGACGATATCGACTAATATATCCCACGATATATCTTGTATCCCACCCATGCGATACGAAACACACAGGTAGTGCCGATATATCCCAAATGTTTGATCCGGTGAGCATTTTCAATTTTAGATCCCTTTTTCCTTGTTGAAATTATGTTAAATCAATGTTAAATGGTTATAAATTCATTGGTTCTTCATATTTTTCATGAAACATCATGAAGTTGGAGATTTGATTTTGATATCCATTGGTTCTTCATGTTCTCTATGTTTTTTTTTTTTTTTTCTCAAAATTTTTCTTCAACTAGCTATCAATTGAGACTAATTTCGAAGTATTTAGGAATATTTGATGAAATGATTATCACATACACTCTAATTTCAAAATTTAAGTGTAGGTGGTCTGATTTAGGGAAAAATTGGAGAAAATTTGAAATTTCCCCAATTTTAAAGTATTTAGGAATATTTGATGAAATTATTATCACATACACTCTAATTTCAAAATTTGAGTGTATGTGGTCTGATTTAGGGGACAATTGGAGAAATTTTGAAATTTCCCCAATTTCAAAGTATTTAGGAATATTTGATGAAATGATTATCACATACATTCTAATTTCAAAATTTGAGTGTAGGTGGTCTGATTTAGGGAAAAATTGGAGAAAATTTGAAATTTCCCCAATTTCTCCCAAATTGCTTGCAATGTCGCACTCCAAACATGAAATCAAGTATATATGACAGTTGATCTACTGATTTGTTAAGTCCTTGTCAATTTTTGAAAAATAAAAATGATTTTTAATTAAAAATTAATAAAAAAAAATAAATATTATTTATGTTTTTCGAAATTTCCCTTCAACTAGCTATTAATTGAGACTAATTTCAAAGTATTTAGGAGTGTTTGATGAAATGATGATTACATACACTCTAAATATGATGCATTCAATTTGAATAAAGTAGCATTAGTTTAGTCAGACAATGCATAGCTTAGGACCCTATACAAAGGAAACCTATTATGTACACTTCTTTTTTGAGATTTAAAAAAAATATAAAAAATTAAAAGTGTGTATTAATATCTTTTTTAACAATCCCTAAGGGCCTGTTTGATTTTTATCATTTCACCTGAAAATGGTAAATACCCAAGAAATGGGTGATTATTACCGTTTCGCCTGTTTGAATATTCACGGCGATTTCACTTCTTGGAAACCGGTTCAAAAGTAGTAGTGGCCATTTTAGGACCCCATTTTGATGTATATGATATATCTACTCCGTCCATTCATTTTATCACAACATTTTGAGATATTAGAAGAAAAATGAGTTAGAGCCAACACTCAACTGGTTCGTACCAAAAGAAACAATGGCCACATGAAGTTTTTAATGGTAAGTATTTAATTCACATATTTCTATGGCGTGGTCCACTTGAGCATTGGATATACCTCATGTTTTGGTTTATATCATAAATTTATCTAACATAATGGATGAACGGTGTGGATATATGATATGCATCATGGTGGGACCCAAAAATTTTTTATAGTATTTGCCATTTTAACCTACAAAAATAGCCGCCAAATCAGTTACGGGGAAGAGTGCGGCAACTACGGAGGGAAATAATTATTATTCTTTTTCCAGGTATTTACCATTCCACTGAAAAATCAAACAGGCCCTAAAGTTTCATTGAAAAATTCAACCATTTTCCCAATGTTTTCACATGTTTCCCAAAAAGTGGGATAAATTACCCGATACAAACAATATATCCCGTTCAATAACCGATACATGTTTGTGTCCTAAGGATGCGATACATAACATGATACCGATATTTTGAACATTGATTATGACTTGAGGGTGTGGAATTGAATTGTGATATTTAGTCTAATAAAGTGGAAATGACCAAATAGTTGCCTTAACGCTAGTGTTGAGGAATTCAGCTCCAAATCGGAATTACATTATTTTTCAAGTTTAAGGTCAACTTGAAAGTTACACAACTGCAATTTGGTGGGATACTTGGTCATTGTACTTGAGCGGTGTGTTTGGATGCATTATTGGATTGAATTGCAATAATTAGTCTAATAAAGTTGAATGATCAAATTGTGATTGTCATAATATTAATATTAAGGGAGTGGCTCTAAAGTGCAATTCCATTACTTTCAAGTTTACATTACATCCAAGTCTCAAGGTGCACTTGAAAGCTACATAACTGCAAGGGCCACATGGTCATTATGACGTGAGGGCATATTTGGATGCATTATTGAATCAAATTATGATAATTAGTTTCATAAAGTGGGAATGACCAAATTGTAATCCCATTAATGCTAATATTGAGGAATCGAGTCGAACCTCAATTACATTACTTTCAAGCTGGATTTAATAGGGTGGAAAAAAAAGAAGCAATTTTGAGGGGTGCTTGGTCATCATCACTTGAGGGTGTGTTTAGATGAACTATCCAATTGAATAGCTATAATTAGTCTAATAAAGTGGAGATAACCAAATTCTAATTTGCTTGATGCTAAGGAATTGGCTTTGAAGGTCTACCTACTCATTATGAACACTAGGAAACATTATTAACTTTTTTCATCACTCCCAATTAAAACTAGTGAATGCAATTCTAGTCAATTGGGCATCCAAACACAGCCATATATAATATCATCGTGTTGGAAGTTCTTGTCTCTACCTATGGTTTCTCTTGTTTCTTTGGGATGAACGGAATGACTTTTGTTTCTCTCATGAAATTATGTCATCTGAAATATCCTTAGCTTTTGTTATTTTACTCCTTTTTAAATTGTGTTCCCAATTCAACTCGCTTGGGCATCCAAACATGGTCTTACATAATGCAATTGGAAGTTTTCATAGCTAAACTATGGTTGCTGTCTTTTCTTTGAGATTTGAGAAATGGGTCTTGTATTTTCTTATATGGGGATTGGTCTGAGATAATTGATTTGGGTGGCCTATTTTTATTTTATTTTTCAATTTAATTATTTACATATGAAAATAAACTCATTTGCAAACTACAATATAATGTTAGTTTATCAAGTGCATCTTTATCAGCTTACCGTACTAGTTAATTGAAATGAAATGTAAGAAATACCACTATTAGTTGATAGCCACTTGATGGCCCAGATGCCAAGATTGAAACCCACCACTTAATCAAAAAAATAGTAGTATAAACAACTGATTGAGGAGAGAAGCTATTCTTTTTCTTCTTACGTTCTTGCATTCATACCCTTAGTGCACATGTCCTAGACTATATTTAACCTAGCATACTCTCAAATCAAAGAATTCAAAGACTCACACGTAGACTGATAGTCATGGTTTCCTAAGATAACTTAAACAATGCCAAAAATATTAAAATAAGTATGATTCAACACCTAAAATCTAGGACTCTATATGCATGTAAAGAGCGCAACTCCTAATAACAATACATGTATATGACTATACCATATAGACCTAGAAAGTCCTGTTTATAGAGACTTCCAACATCCTCATTGGACTTTCCAAAAACAAACATCCTATTTATTATTTTCAATCTTGTAGAACCTTCATCTGTTAGCGATCTTGAAAACTTGTACGCCTCTTCGTCTTTAAACTTGCAAAAACATGAGTTTCACTTGAGTCATATCAATTGCTATAGTTGTCATTGACATCTGGACTGATGTGTGAGCTATTATTGTGATCTCATCATGCACATCTAACTCATGACATGCCAAGATTCGGATTTTTCATGTTTCATCTTGACTTTCAGCTTTGGATAATAATTGTGCCCTTGATTATTTTCATTTTTAAAATCAACATTCTTGTATCCAATTTTACTTCCACATCTCCAAAAATGAATTCTGAATTTGAAATTTCTCCAACTCCACGTCCCGATGCTTCAATAATTGGGTTTTCTTTAAGATGTTAGGATCGTGTAACCCTTGTTTTTGTCTTCAAAATCTTTTTCGATTGACTTATTTGATTCGTTAAAATTTTCAGCTTTTCTATCTTTTAAATGGAAAAGGGAACTTTCAATATCAGCATCCTGATTATACTCTTTAGTGGACTCATAACCACCAACCGTATTTTCTATTATCCTTTCTCCTTTCTCATAATATCAAAAGTGTCATAGTATATTTCACTTTCAACCTTGTTTAATTCATCAGTTTTATCTTCAAAATCTAGTTTAGTAATTTCATCTTCACAAAACTCGTCTGCTTTAAAATCGCCAATCTTGCCAAATTCTCTGTGTTCAAACATCTTGATACACAATCTTTTTCAAAACTACTAGTTCTTCTCAAATTTCCTTTTCCAAATCATCCTTAATCAATTATTCTTTGGCTTCTTGACCTCATTTCCATCAGTAACTTCCCCAAGGCCACACCGTTGGAGATACACATTGATGCAAGACAATTAACCACTTGCTCTAAAAGCTCAAACTGTTAGAGCGTGGCGAATCAATCCCTTTTTCTCATAAGCCTAGGCCCCACGTCTCATGGGTTAGGACCTCGGCCGAACCCCCCTTGTGGGCCCCAAATCACGTGGGTACCGCCTCATACGGGTGGGGCCTACCTCACATGAGTCACCTGCCTCACACGGCCACCTACCCCGAGTGTTTTCCCGCATCCCACAGGCTACCCCACTTGAGCCTGATGTGAAAATGCCCCTGCATTTATCACCCTCGATGAGGAGTCTCGAACACGAGACCTCCCGCTCTGATACCAATTTGATACAATTAACCATTTGCTCTAAAAGCTCAAACTGATAGAGCATGACGAATCAATCCATTTATCTCATTGCCCAAGCCCCAAATCCATGGATTAGTCCCTCGGCCGAACCCTCCTCGTGGGTCTTAAGTCCATGGGTTCTATCCTCTCGTGGGCTCCAAATTCATGAGTTCCGCCCTATACGAGCCACCTGCCTCACACGGGCTTCAAATCCATGGGTTATGCGGGCCACCCACCCCGAGCGTGCCCCTGTATCCCATAGGCCACCCCACTTGAGCCCAATGTAAAAATGTCCCCGCATTAATTACCCCTGGTGAGGAGTCTCAAACACAAAACCTCCCGCTTTGATACCAATTTGATGCAGGACAATTAACCACTTGCTCTAAAAGCTCGAACCGATAGAGCATGGCGAATTAATCCATTTATTCATAGCCAAGGCCCCGAATCCATGGGTTAGGTCCTCGGTCAAACCCTCCTCGTGGGCCTCAAGTCCATGGGTTCTGCCCTCTCGTGAGCCCTGAATCCATGGGTTCCACCCTATGTGAGTCATCCGCCTCACACGGGCCCCAAATCTATGGGTTATGCAGGCCACCCACCCCTAGTGTGCCCTTGCATCCCACAGGCCACTCCACTTGAGCCCGGTGTGAAAATGCCCCTGCATTACATATGTACTTTGGCTCTCCAAGTGGTGTAATTAACGAGTGTTGGCTTCTTCATTGCTACGGTGATAAGCATCTTCGACACTTACAAAAGAGACCATCTCAAACATTTCTTTCGCAGCAAATTCTGCCACCAAATTTGAACTTTTTAAAATTCTTAATCTACAGATCTACGGGTCTAAGATGCACGCCAAAAAGGACAACAAAAAAAGAGGTTAAATTGCCATGGATATGTAACAAAATTGCCACATACATGTGCCAAATTACCACAAAATACTTCATTTCACCTTGGCTCTTATTCACCAAGAAATCTTCTTAACCATAGCTCTAACACCACTTGATAGCCACATGATGGCCAAGATCCAAACCCACCACTTAATCAACAAAATAATAGGATAAACAATTGAACAATTGAGGAGAGAAAATATGAATTCTTTTTCTTCTTACATTCTCACTTTCACACTCTAAAGTGCACGTCCGATGCAATATATATTACCTAGCATGCTCTCAAACGAAAGGATTCAAAGACTTCTATGTAGACTCAAACTCATGGCTTCCTAATCTAACTTGAAATAAAAAATAAAGTGAGCCATTTTAAGATATGTAAGAGTCAAGACCTAAAATCTAGGACTTCATATGCTCGTAAATGGCAACTCCTAATCACTATGCCTGCACCATATGGCCTTTGAAACTCCTATTCATAGAGACTTCCAACATTTATTTCTTATATAATTCCATTAAGAAACTTCCCTTGTTTTATGTCTCTAATACGTTGCCACTAGGTGATCCAGACCATTCATTTAGTAGGTTCCACCATTGACAGCTTGTCCCAAAATCCTACCTATCAGAGATTGTCGCCCATCATATGAGAAATTGTAAGGAACAACAGCCCACATTTCAGAATCTTTCTGTGGACAATGACAATCTACAATCAATGGGATTTTCTGCACATGTCCCAGCCATAAGAGGGTCTACTAGATGAATGGTTTGAATCACCATGCAATTAGGCACAATCTGGATTCAAATAGTTCTTCAGCTCCCATGGAATTGCTGCAAAAATATGTCGGGCTTTGCATATGATCAGCTTTCGTCATATAAAATCCAATCTGTTAACTGTTTACATTTTTTATCACCTCCTTCAACTAATGGAATGTATCATTCTAAGATGACTCAGGCAAAAATCAGGGTTTTATTATAAATACACATCTTAGATTTGAATTGGTATTGAAGAAGATTGGATTGTATGAACTCTCTCTGAATGTTTGTGCAGTATGCGGTGCTCCCAAGCGGAGATTCAGGCCATATGAACCTGCCGTGACCAAGAATGATAATGACGCATCTGTTCGTAAAGCTCGGAAGGAACGGATTAAGAGAGACGAAGCAATAGGGTAACGGCTGTCTTTACTTCATTCAATCGATGGAATTACTAATCACTTGAGTTGCTTACCATAGGCTGTGTTTGGCTAATTCATGATTTTTGGGATTTGTAGTCTTAATAGAATTACCAACGAACTTGAAATAGTACTCGTACAGACATCAAAGAGCTCTTCTTTCCAATACAAAATGCCCCTGCTTTGCAATTTTTTGAAATTCTATGAAGGGGCTGTTTGAGGTGAAGGATTTGCCAAATCTATAGATTTTCCAAATCCACACACCCATCAATGGTTGCATTTTGGTTGAATCCAAATCCCTTGAAAAAGAAAAACTAAGGTCATATTTGGTAGACGCCTGAAAATAAGTTCATCTCATTTGAGTTAATAATTACGTATAAGAGGTTATAGTTCTTTTTCGATAAGGATTGAATATAAATCTTGATAACCAGCAATCATGATCTCTAATACGTAATTATGTTTAACTAAAATGAGATGAACTCATTTTTAGGAATCTACCAAACAGGCCCTAAAGGCTAGTTATATCCACAAAAACATGACTCTTAAAGGCAATAAATGGCAATAAAACAAAATTCTTTTTTCTTTGGGAAGACATAGAAGACATCCAAGTGGTCCCTCCATCTCTAGCATCTGTTGGCAGTCCATCTCTTATCATTATACTTCACCGAGGCAATGGTATGGATGCCAAGCATGGTGCTGAGGCACATGATGAGGAAGGCAGGTTGAAGTTCCATTTCCAGTCGTTTGTATCATTCCATATAGCCAACGGGGGAGTTGGAGATTCACAATGACGACTTCTCGAGGCAAATCGGGAGGCGGATCAAGAGGCAGTACGAGAGGCAGATCAAGAGGCGGAATGACGCATCACGACACAAGGAACGAAACATACACTACAATTGAGAATTTCAACTGAAAAGGGTGAATCTAGCAAAGCTCGAGAGGAGATAATAGTGGCGGTTTCGGCCGAAGAGGAAGATGAAAACACGGATTCAGATGAGCCCGATAATAATGGCTGGAAATGGGTTTCGAACAGGAAGCGAAGCCAAAAGACAAAAACCTCTCAAGCTAAAAAGAGAAACTCCTACCCTACTCTTTATGCAAAAGGTTACCCTCCGGGTTGGCTACCCATTCATTTTTCTAGGGTTTTCGGTCAGGCGGGAGCGGTTATGGACGTAGTAATGCCGAGAGACAGGAGCAGTGGGCTGTACCGGGGCTTTGCTTTTGTCCATATGAGCTCTGAAATTGAGCTCGCTAGAGCGATCGAAATGCTACACGGTGTGAAATTCAGGGGGATTCCGATGTTAGTCCAGATGGCTAGATTCGGTCCAAACTATGGAGATCAAATGAGAAAATCGACTGTATCTGCATCTCTCAAGGAATTCCCTATCCCCGTCAGCTCACATCCTATTAGATAGGGCATTCATCCAGAGATGTTCTTCTTCAAGGAAACAGTATCCCTAAGGATAAACCATCGCACCCCCCAACAACGGAGGAGATAGTAAGTGTACCACACAGACCTGCTCGTAAGGAAGATAAAGATGATCAATCGTAATTTACTATCACCGTTGACCAGGAGAAATTCGACAAAACCAGAGCCGAGCTGACTAAGACTGTGGTGATTATTACCAAAGAGGGAGCCTCTATATCGGCAGTCAGGGAATGGATCAAAGACTGGACTAGGTTCCAATATGGGAACTCCGATATCAAGCCATTGGGATACAACGCTCTTTGGGTTAAGGTGTGTCCAGGCCTTAATCCAGAGATGCTAACGATGGCCGGACATTTGCATTCATCAGGTCCGATCGTCAAGATCATGGCGTGGGACGAGTATTCCATTTTTGGAAAGGAAAACATATGGGTTTTCTTATGGGATATCCCAATGGAATGCTGGTATGACGAATTTCTCATCTCGACAGCCTCATGTCTGGGATTTCTAATGGAAATGGACTCCGAATTTCTCATCTCGACAGCCTCATGTCTGGGATTTCTAATGGAAATGGACTCCAAAACGTAGTTAGGGGCAAAAGTAGGAGTCATCAAAGCTCGGGTGAGAAGGAAGAAAGGAACCCCTTTGCCATCCCATGTGCGAGTGAAGGTTGACAATCGGACCATTATGCTCCTAGTCCAAAAGGAGATTTCAGACTCTGTATACCCTAGATGGGGAGATATATGGAAATTTAGGGAGCTGGTGAGCCAAATCTCGGTGCAGGAACGGGAGAAGACGTTGGAAGAAGGTACACGTTTTCCATTCTCCAACGAAGCACCATTAGAGTCTGTTGTCAGATCGACTGCAGCCATTGTAGATCGAGACTGCAACCAACTTTTCGAAAGGATACGTGGTAGTTCTACAGATGCTCCTACGTCTCGTCTGGAAGACGCTATCTCTTGCTTCAGCAAGAAGGAACTGTGGGCAATGGAGATCATGACACGTGGCCAACTTTCAGAGATGGGATTTCGAGTGGAGGGCCCATCCTGTCATTGAGGGACGTTGGTGCAAACACGTAAGCACTCGCTTCTCCAACTACTGAGACGCAATAATGATGTTGAAACATCGGTAGTTGGATCTTGTTGCGCGTCTCCTGGATATCTCAAAGATTGCATCAGAGCCATACAAGTGGACACACAGGCGTCAACTCCGAGACTCACATCTTTCATTGAGATCGGGGCCGTTGAAGCAGGTCCGTTTTCGACCCGAATCCACCTCTCTCTGAGTAAGTGGGGTCCATTTAATATATCCAAACCCCTTCCTAAAAATCCAACCCCCAAACCTAAATCAATCCCTCTGCAGTGTCCAACCCCCCGACCCGATATCTCTCTACCCCAAATACCTTTACCTACCCACCCACAACATCCTTTCCCTTGTCCATCCGTCCGTAACCACTCTCCTTCTGCCATGGGGGACGATCTTTCCAAAGGGGAAGTATCCGAGAGCCTCTTCTCCGAGTCCCAGAGCATATCATCCATTCCCACATCCCTAGTCAATTCCGTGTCCCAGGTCAGGGACTGGGCAGATTTGGGCCTCATTACTCTGTTTCAGGAGGACATTTCTAGTGATGTGATAGTAGCAGAGCCCCTTCAAATGTGTGCAGATCTCCCCCGTCAGCAACAGGAAGACAATACAATGATCACCACTGAAGGTAAAAGTAGAGAGGAAATCTTTGACGAGATCCAAAATAAGAAATGGATCAGAGACGCGATTGGTCATGTAGGTCGTTCCCTAGGCTTATCGTTTGGAAATAGAACAGAGGACTATACCGGTCTGTTTCAGTACATTGAAAGTAGGGAAGACGCCTCCCGCCTTCAAGGACGCCTTCCAAATAAGTCACCCGTTCCTCTAGCAATAGAGAACTTCTAAGCCTTCAACCAAGTCCAGCTACATCATCTACATCTAATGCTAGACGCAGACGAAAGGGATTCTGGGGTAGTTCCTTGCCTCAATGAATATTCTCTTTTAGAACGTGAGGGGGATCGGCTCCAAGCAAAAGCGGAGTATGATCAAGCCTCCAGCAATAGAGAACTTCTAAGCCTTCAACCAAGTCCAGCTACATCATCCGCATCTAATGCTAGACGCGGACGAAAGGGATTCTGGGGTAGCTCCTTGCCTCAATGAATATTCTCTTTTAGAACGTGAGGGGGATCGGCTCCAAGCAAAAGCGGAGTATGATCAAGGAGTTCATCAGGAGAAAGAACTTGGATGTCATATGTCTTCAGCAAACCAAACTCCCTCTGTTCTCAGATAAGCTGATGGCTACGTTGTGGAGAGCCAAGGACGCTAAGCGTGTTATGTTAGATGTTGATGGCTCTTCGGGAGGTACCCTTATTGCTTGGAAGTTTTCCAAGTGGGACCTGCAGAATTCTTCTATGGGTGCCTTTTCGGCAACAACTATCCTCCAAGATAAGTTATCTAACTTTTGTTGTCTCATTATCGCTGTTTACGGTCCTAATGAGGACTCTAACAGGCCAATTTTTTATGACGAATTGACTGCTATTGGATAGTCATTTTCAGGACCATGCTGTTTCGTCGGGGACTTCAACGTGGTTCATTTTGCTAAGGAACATTCTTGCAAAAGGAGAGCTTCCCCTGACATGGAAGCCTTCTCAGACTGGATCTAGTCTCAGGAGCTTGTTGATCTTCCGCTATCAGGAGCCATCTTTACTTGGTCTAATGGTTGCAGGATCCAAATTCAGTCCAGAGGACAGGTTTCTCTTATCTATGGACTGGCTGGAGGCGTTCCCCTCCGCGTGTCAGTGAGCTCTCCCCACAACGACTTCCGACCATTGCCCGATTCTGCTTTCGATGGAAGATGAAAACTGGGGCCCCAAGCTATATAAATTCAACTCAGCATGGCTCAAAATTGAGGGTTTTCAGCAACAAATTGTGGAGTGTTGGTCTTCACTTCTGGCGGACAGATTTGTTGGTCATAGGCTGATATGTAAACTCAAACTCCGAAAGGAGAAAATTAAAGAATGGAAGGAAGAAGAGTTTCGTAAGAGAGACTGAATTAGAAGCCCTATTCGCAGAATTGTAACAGATTGATTCTAGAGCAGAAGGTGAAGTTCTTCCTTTAGATGTTCTATGCAGACGAATTCAAATCATACAATCCATCTCGGCCAGAACTCTAGAAGATGAATTATCCTGGACGTTGAAATCGAGTGCTAAATGGATTTTCGAGGGCGATAAGAACGCCAAATATTTCCATAGCACAGCCAATATGAGAGCTCGAGCCAAAGCCATTCTAAGTATTACTGTGGAAGGAAGGCAAATTAATAACAAAGATGAGATAGCTGATCTTGCGGTATCTCACTTCAGATCCATTCTCTCTTCAGATGGATAGTCTAGACCTCGTCTCAATGTGATTCCTTTCAATTCCCTTGAAAGCTCGGAGGCAGACCTTCTAAAGGCCCCTTTTTCAGAAGAAGAAACAAAAGCGGTGTTAGATGCTTTGGGGGGAGACAAATCCCCTAGTCCTGAAGGCTATCCCATGATGTTCTTTCAAGCATTTTGGGATACCATTCGATCTGACGTTATGGATTTTCTGCATGAGTTTCATTCTAGGGGAAAGCTATCCAAAGGACTTAGTGCAACATTCATGACGCTAATTCCTAAAGTCGCTGGCGCAAGTTCTTTCTCCAAATTCAGGCCCATTGGTCTAATCGGAGGTCCATACAAAATCTTGGCTAAAATTCTATCTTCCAGATTATCGAAAGTTATGGGGAAGCTAATTTCGAAATATCAGAATGCCTTCATAAGGGGCAGGCAGATTATTGATGGTGCCTTAATAGCTAACGAATGTCTCCACTCATGTCACGGGTCTGGTAAGAAAAGCATCTTCTGCAAGTTGGACATCGAAAAGGCGCATGACCACGTGGACTGGGGATTTTTGCAATATATGTTAATCCGTATGGGGTTTGGAGAAAAATGGAGAAGGTGGATCAAAGCTTGCGTGGGATCGGCTCACTTTTCGATCCTCTTAAATGATGCTTCAAAAGGCTTCTTCCCCGCACGAGAGGTGTACGTCAAGGAGATCCTCTCTCCCCTCTCCTTTTCCTTGTGGTTGGAGAGGCCTTATTGCAGATGCTCCTTAATGGTCAGAGTTTAGGGATTCTAAAAGGAATATCGATGCCAGGTGTCTCTACTCCAATTTCTCACATTCAATTTGCTGACGACACCCTCATCTTGGCTGAAGCGGATCTTGATATCATAGATAATTTGCATACGACATTACAGTGCTTTGAGTATCAATATGACCAAATCTAAAGTCTTTGGTGTGAACATCTTGGCTCTGGAGCTACTTATGCTGAATCCCTTGGTTACCCATCTGCTTCTTTACCTACTTCATTTGTTGGTCTTCCTCTTGCCATTGGCCCCCCTCCGATATCTATGTGGGACAAGATCGTAGAGAAATTCCAAAAGCTGCTCGCCAGATGGAAATGCCGATATTTGTCGATGGGTGGTAGGCTCACCCTTATCAAAGCGGCCCTATCTAACCTCCCAATCTACTTCATGTCTCTCTTCAGGTGTCCAACCTCAGTTCTAGATCGTATTGACAAACTTAGAAGAGATTTTCTTTGGTGCGGTAAGGAGAATCAGAAGAAACTGCACCTTCTGGACTGGAAAGACGTTTGCAACCATTTTCAGGAAGGGGCGCTAGCATAAAAAATCTGAAGATAATGAATCAAGCCTTCCTAAGAAAGTGGTCTTGGAGATTGGGCATGGAGGAGGACACTTTATAGAGCAATGTTGTCAAAGGTAAGTATGGTACCTCCCCTGGAGGTTGGTGGACCAAGGACTCCTCAGCCTACAGAGCCTCCTTCATCTGGAGAGGTATCCTATGCTATAAAAAAATCAGTGATTGAAAATATTGGCTTCGAACATGGGAACGGGTCTGCGAAACGATTCTGGAAGACCAGTGGGTGGGAGACATGATATTGAAAAATAGGTTTCCAAACATATACCGTCTCGCCACAGATAAAGAGTTCCCGGTTGCTAGCTGCTACATGCAATCTGACTCTGGTATAGTATGGGAAATTAATTGTATAAGAAACCTCCATGACTGGGAGGTTAGCGAATATGTTGATCTACTTGATTGCTTATCTAACGTGGTCCCGGACCAATCCGATCCAGATAAACTCATCTGGAAGAGGGACAAATCTAGTCAGTTCTCGGTCAAGTCCCTATACTCTTACCTTGTCCCTTTCCCCTCCTCAGCGAGCCTGGCCTCTCCGTTCATATGGAAATACCTCAACCCCCCCCAAAAGTATATTTGTTTTGGTTGGCTGGCGGCAAAAAATCGGATCTTAATAGTAGACAACCTGAGAAAGAGAGGCATGTAGCTCATCAATATATGCCTTTGCTGCATGAAAAGTGAAGAATCAGTCGATCACTTGCTGGTTCACCGCCCATTCATTTCCCAGATCTAGCTGGACTTCTTCAACAGATTCAATATCAACGAGTGTATCCTACATTCTGCTTCCTCCATTCTAGCATATTGGCATGGTTTTAAGTTGGGCAAAATCAAATCCTGTATTTGGAGAATGACTATCCTCGCTATATGGTGGGAAATTTGGAAGGAGAGAAACGACAGATGTTTCAATGACATCTAGTCTTCAGCTCAAGCAGTGGGATCCTTAGCAAAAAAATTGATAATCGAATGGGTGGTTAATGTTATTGGCCTTAAGGACTATAATCTTTTGTTTCTAGTAGGCTTGTAGGCTCTTTGTTCTGCTATCTCAGCGGATCCTTTTCTCTGTAATTTCATTTTTTTATTAATTTAGTTTCGTTGCTTCTAAAAAATAAAAAAAATAAAAAAAGGCAATAAATGGCATGACTTTTTTAAAAGATAACAGAAATTTTATTGAAAGGGAATAAATGAGATATCTACACCAAGTATTACAAAACACTGGACCACGACGAGGAAACCAAAGGATAGAAAAAGCCTTAATAGAGGGCCATGCAAATACGTCTCTAATTGGATGATCCAACCCATCCTTGAGTTGGCCTTATTTTCTAGAAACATATGTTTTCCAAGCCATGGATGGGATGATTATGATTGCCTAACAAAAGCAATTCTTTAGAATCATAAGAACTACATGATGGGGCCTAACAAATAGATGGGTCAAATTGTTGATTGGTCCTATTTTTGTGAATCAAGATCATCCACATTAAAGGCCATTGATCAAATGGTTATTATTTGTCGGTTTAGTTTGTTGTTTGCATGGTAGTCCATGAAATGTGTGTTGGAACTAATGAACAGTCTAGACCAATGGATTGGACTAAGTGTCCCAACATAACTAGGAGTATAATAACTTGCAGTGCTCAAAGTGCACTAGAGCATTTCTCTTCATTTGCAATGGTAAGGCAATTATTGCGAACCGATTAGCTCCCAAGAGCTGTTGTGGCACTGTGTTCCCACCAAATTCATTTAGTCTTATTGGGGGCCCCCAAGGTTGCGGGATTTGTGTGGTTGGTTGGAAGGAGTAAGGTGCTCATAATCGACAACCTCTAGAAACAAAAAGTGGTAATTCCTAATATTTGCATGATGTGTATGTGGGATGTGGAGTTGGTTGAATAGTGTGGGAATTGTTTATTTGGCTTGTTATTCCATTATCAACATGAGTCTTTCTTCTCGCTTGGCATGAGGCAGTGTAGGAGAAAAGGAAAGGACTCTTTTTTTTTTTCGTGGGGGGGGGGGAAGGAATAATGCAGGGGCATTTTTTACTCCGGGCTTGAGTGGGGTGGCCTGTGGGATGTAGGGGCACACTCGGGGTGGGTGGCTTGTGAGGCGGCACACCTGTATGAAGTGGGGGCACACTTGGGATGGGTGGGCTGTGTGAGGCGGGTGACTCGCGTGAGGCAAGACCCATGTGAAGTGGGGCCTTGGCTATAAGTTAAAGGGATTGATTTGACATGCTCTATCAGTTTGAGCTTTTAGAGCAAGTGGTTAATTGTTTTGCATTAAAGTGGTATCAGAGAGGGAGGTCACGTGTTTGAGACTCCTCACAGAGGGTGATTAATGCAAGGGCATTTTCACATTGAGCTTGAGTTGAAGAGGTTTTTAGAATGATGAAGATGGATGTATCAGAGCGGGAAATGCATTTTGAAGCTGATAGACCATAGTAAATTGATGCAACTAGGAACATTATAATTTATAGTGCTTGGATAGCACTAGAGCATTTCTCTGCGATAAATGCTGCCTAAATGCATGGATTTTATAGCTTGATCCCTAGCTTTGAACTTCGGTATTTGCCAAATCCAAATCCAAGGCAAATTCCATGAATTTGACAAGTTCATGAATTTACCAAATCCATATTCTCATTTCCTTAAAACCCAAACAGGCCTTAATAGTAAAAATAAAAATAAAAATTCCAAAATCACAAACTTCTCTCCGCTTCAGAAATTGTCATCTGCCAAACTTGGGTGTTCGGGTGGCACAAACAACAAAAATGCATCAAGTGGGCTTCCATTTTTCCACTCTTCCACCTCAAAGCATGATTGACTTAAGAATGTGATCGTTCTTATCTCAACCGAGATTTTGGATGTTGGACTAAATCATGCCTGAATCACGCTCGTTTAGAATTTTTATGGCATTCATTATTAATTAGTGACTGCAAATTTGGATTCGAGTCCGCATTCCATTAACTTGATGTTAAAGTATATTAGCATAATCCAAGATTAGTACCTTGTAGATAGGTTAAAATATTAAATTGAGGCACCTATTCTATCATAGATTGTAATTTACACTATTTTTGTGCCTGTAGTGGGCCTAGTATTTCCAGCAAGTATGAATGATGCTAGAACTCTCCCTTTTTATTTTTATTTTAAAATTTCCTTCATAGGTGGGTAAAGATCTGTGGTAAAAATGAATGGATCCGTTTGAAATCCAAAAACCTCTCAACAACAGTTGGACAAGTGGGTAATGTTGGGGTGAACCAAAAAAGTTTGGGTAGAGCCGGATCTGTGTTGGCTAGGTAAGTGTCTGGTAGTAAGAGTTGTTACGAACCCTGTATACCATCCCCATGAGGGTGGTAAAGAATCGTGAGATAAAAAAAAAGATCATTCTTATCAATAATTTGATAATCATTAGTCACAGTCTTTGTATTTTTATTAATGTTAGTGCCAGTATCTTTTATATATGCATATAACTATATATTCAATTGAATATATGAATCCTCTATTGTGTATAAATACAATTCCACATCTCAATGAATAATATATAAGACATTCCACAATGTAGTCTTTGAATTTTAACACTTGAATATAATGTGGCGCAGGCGAGCTTTGCCGATTGCTATCGTGGTCGGGATTGCCGGGCTGGCTGGTTTATACTTCTACCTCAACAATGCCTTCTAGTACAACATCCCAAGCTTTTATTTTATTTTATTTTATTTTTTATACCTCCTTGTAGCTAGTTGGGGTGATAGGGATTTCTATATAAACTTGTATTGATTCCAATTTTCAGAATCTGAACTTCAATTTTCATAGGAGAGAAGTGGAATTTGCAAAGCTAAAGAAACAAGGATTTTTGTGAAAATATCCTCCAAAATACCTGAATTCATGGAAAGAGCCTTGAATATTTTGAATTTTCAAAAGGATCCTCTGACTGCGTGGATGGATGTCAGGATGACCAAAATGCCCTTGGTCAGTTTGTTTTAGTGGTGTGGTAGAGCATTGTGGGGCTGATATAGTTTATGTATTACATGCAGTCCGCCCGTCCAAAAGGTGCACCCTATCGAGATTATCAAATGCCCCAAACATCAGGCTGATCCATTTATGATATGGGCCACATCTGGATTGGAGATTTTTGGGAGTTGTATGTTGTTTTCTATTATGTGGCCCACCTGATGATTAGATCAACATGATTTTTTCATCATATGATAATCGTGTTCGGGTCTGTCTGTTTGATGGGTTGGATGTCATAAGCACATCACCTGTGCCCGCAAGGCTGGGTTTGCCGCTTTTGTTTTTTATTTTTTTTAAATGAAGAGTATTTTGGTAAGTTTACGTGCTCCCTTGGTATCCTTTTTAAAATCCAAAATCGTCAAGGCCTTTTTTATAAATTCAGATTTTTTTAATGATTTCTTGATAAAAATTCACAAGAAAAAAAAGCACATGAGGTATCGACTCCACTGGGAGACTTGGATTGTCCCATCAGCCGATCCGGACTGTTCATTTGGTCCAGCATACATTTCATTGGCTTCAAGGCCAAAATCACCCCCATTGGATGATTTGATCATTTAGTAAGATGACCTTTTTTTTTGTATAGCCGTCTATTTTTCCAAGCCATGGACGGGATGGTTAAGATTGTCTGATGATAGCAATTCTTTAGAAACATAAGCAATCCATGATCAGGCCCAATAAATAGATGGCTCGATTTTATTTTATATTTTTACCGAAACTATTTTATATAAATGATCCTGACGGTTGAATTCATGGGCTGTTGATCAGATGGTTAGAATAGTCCCATCGGTTGGTTTTTAGGTAGTAGCCCATGAAACGTTTGCTGGATCCAACTTAGTATTCATGGAAAGAAGTAATATGATGTTGGATGAAGAGCGGCAAGATATAGGTTGCTCTTCGGCCCACCTCTTGGAAACTTAGGCTCTTGTATGGTGGGGCCCTAATCATGTGACTGGAAAATTGCTAATAGCTCCGAAACAGACAACGGCAGTGTGAAGCTCACAGTCAACAGGTGCCGGATCGGACAGGTGATGATCATCTGACAGGGGAGATTTTGGGCATATCACCGATCTAGAAACGGCCCACCATAATGAACAGTTTGGATGACCAGAAGGTAGGCCTTGCATGTTTTGTTCGTTTAGAGCTGGGCATCGAGTCAGGTTGGACTGACTTAGGGCTGAGTCGACTTGATTCGGTTTTGAAATAAGCCTGACCCGAATTTGTCCCTACTCGGTACCGAGTCCAGCATGCCTGATCCAATCCAAGTCCAGGTCTGGCCTGGACTAATCCGGACTGAGTCCAACCCAGTCAAAGATACCGAGTTGGGTCGAGTTGGCACTGAGTCACATAGAGGGGGGGGAGGGTAGCTGCCAGGCTTGAAGAGGAGGATGAGGGAGGGAGAGAGTTTGAGGATCACGTGGGGGTTAGGTGCAGCAGGTAGGATTAGAGATACTTAAAAATTAAGATTTTTTTAACCCACACACACACTAGAGTCTCAGATCGAGTTTCAGGTCGAGTCAAGTCAAGTTACTGGGTAACTTAGACTTGACTCAGTTTGAGTTTGGATTGATCGAAGCCTACTCAGTTTGGACCAACTCACCCATTCAGTTTGGGTCAATTGGGTCTAAATGAGTCCAACGAGTTGAGTCAGGTGAGTCAAGTAGTCATCCATGCCTAGCTCTAAGTCAACTGTTGAAGCTGGATCAACAGTTGTGTATGGGTAAAGTCCCTGGCGTACAAATACTCGGATCTGACTCAAGGAATTGGATTCGGGTTCATCAGTTCAGATACGGGTATCATGTATCAGGTCCAAAGTGGATTATATATTGAGAATCCCATCAGGTCAGCCGGGTCTACTTTCGGGCATGAATAATGACCCAGATAGGGATGAGAATCAGGTCCAAAACTGGATCGACCTGGTTTCCAGCCACGGCTATTTGACTCAGCAACTCGTCTGGAATAGTTCTTCTTCAAGTTTGAGTCAGGACTCACATGAGTCGAGGGTGAATCAAGGGATGACTCGTGGCACCCACCGGTCTGAGTCAACTCGGACGGGTACAATTCAGGCGAGTTGGAAATCAATGCTTCCAGTCCAAATACAGATTCAGGGCCATAGACGGTGGGGCACACCTGATGAACAGTCTCCTCTCACAAGCCATTCTTAGACAGTACTGCACAAAATAGCACCTCAGCATTTGGCAGTCGGGTAATCAATGGACCCGCCAAAATCAAAATTGTGAATAGGCTTGGCCCATCAGCTCTGGTCCGAACAATTCAAAATCTACTGAGCCAACCCCAGGCCTCGCCCATTGACAGCCCTTGGCAGAAGAATATTTAGGAAAAAAGAAGAAGAGTAAAAACAGCATACAGGCCGAGCAATTTTGGACCGCTCAAATAGTAACACAGATGGAAGCTAGCCTGACCTGAAAATGACATCGATTGGACTAGATTTGGATGGCTGACCATTTTCTTTCTAATAGTCCATATTCGTTAGGAGGAATTGAATGATACATAAGCTGCATATAATGCTTGTTACACATTCATTCTAAGAGTTTTTACTAGTGGCATAAATCAACTCAGGTAAACCGACTAGATTGTGCATCTTCTTGTTGCCAAGTCACGATCCCGAGATCGGATTGGTTGAACAATCCTAACCTATGATTCGTGGACACTAACTATTTGATTGATGGACATTTGTCGGACAGTTAAAGATGAAAAATACCCAATGCTATTAATTCAAAAAAAGAAAAAGAAAAAAGTGACCATGAATCAGTTGTTGGGATTGTTTGGCCAATCTAATTTTCAGAATGTAACCTAGTGACGGTGATTTCCACAATTAGTCAGTTTAATTCGAGTTCATTTATGCCACGTGTTCCATTACTACATTCCTGCATTTCAAGCGTCATACACAGCCAGAGTATCAAATAACTCGCGTAATTCTTGTGCATAATCTACCATCCCACTGAGAATAATTCAGCACAGAGAACAGAGAATGTTCGTTGATTTTACTCTTCCTATCTTATGATAGCTGAATTTCATCAGGCAATGTGAGAGGCGGGTGCCCACCTCTTTCAAAAATCCAAGTAAAAAATAAAATAAAAAAGTTGAAGAAGAAGAAGAAAAGAACAAAATTATCATATTCTGTCACATAGCCAATGGTCAGGTGTACAAAACTTGGCCAGCATTTGTGCTTCAATGTTCAATAATCATGGCTTCATGTAAAATGCCCTCTCCTTTTGACTTCAAATATAAATGGGCAAAACTTCAATGCAGACAGAGATCACATAGTATCAGTGTGCACATTATCTCCCACCTAGAAAAGCAGTAGCCAGGAATCAAGCCGGTGTTTGAAAACGATGCTTTTTGGAACATCTATTAAGATCCCTCCCCACCATTATTGGATGGTGGGAGATATGAATACACTGAGAGTCAGTGCACACCATGCTCATGCAGCACAACCTTTCATCGATATAAATTATAGAAACTATGAAGTTACCTACTCCTCGACCTTGATCTTCTTCTTCTTTTTCTTCTTCGATTTCTCTTCATGAGAATGATCAGAGTTTCCAAATGAAGAAATTGAACTCCGACCTTCCCATCCTGAATCTCGGGTTGATTGATCTGCAGATCTTGTAGGTTCTTCGGTAGGTGAAGGGCTATCCACCTGTCTCCGCTTTGAATGCTTTGAAGAGAGTCCCTTTAAAGATGATGTCCCACTCACAGAACTTCTTTCCTTGCTGCTACGTGATGGAGTCGTGATGCCATGGGAAATCTCAGTCATGTCCGAGCTTCTCAGCCTCTCATTCGGCTCCAGAGTTGACAGCTCAGATATTCCCCTCCTTGAAGACCCTGAAGCATGGAACAGCATTAATTAAGTTGGCACAGATATTAAAATTACAACTATTTGTAAAATGATCTTTATTAGTTACTTCTTGGAGAGCAAACAACAAGAAGCATGCTACTTGCAATTGTCTCCATCTGCGAAACTCCATCAAGCACCTTGCCCACAACGAAGACATGAGATCAGGGCCATTAGTAAGTCAAGCCCATGGTGAATGTACCTTAGCCTAAAAGGCAGGTATGTTGGTGTTGACCCAACAGGTGGAAGCCACATGTTTATTGAATACAAACCCTCAGTAATATTTTCATTAAGTGTCTGATTTCCCTAACATGCTGTCCTCCCGAAGCATGGACCAGCCTGATTTTTGGGCTAGAAGGATTCGCCATCGAGTCCACCTGATGAACGGTACCAATGTCACACAAGTGTGTTATGCTTGCATGTGTGGAACACTTGCAAGTAGCATTCCCCAATAAAACCATCAAATGGGGCCATTACCTGCTGAAAGCTTGCTTAGGCTTGGGCGACTGGGTTTCTCCAACTCACCAGGTTCTGGATAATGGACTAAGCAAACACGGCGTGAAATTTTTCCAACTGCAGCAGTGCAGAAATGGCATGAGAAGCAGCAGTGAGGGAAACAGAATTTATTCTTCTTGGATAGATACAGATGCCTTTCAATCGCAAGAGCAAAAACCAATTCCTCTTGAAGTAGCAACCACTTGAGGAATGCTAATTGCATGCAACTTCCCATAGGAACATGTGACCAATGCATACAAAATCTCAACCATTCATCTCCCAGGCCCCACCACATACATTCAATGGCCCAAAAATCAGGCCAGACTGACGATTCTAACCACTCAATTTGAAGCGGAAAAAGGACAATCAACACCCATTTTAGGCACTCTTCCTATTGAGCAGTTGGTATCAATCCAATAGGCTTGATTTTTGTGCCAATTGGCATGTATAATGGGGTGCCAGGTGGATGACCCATCCAAAATCCAGATCTTGTGTATGTTTATAAGCATTTCCATGGGAACTCAGTCATTCACCCTGTAGAATTAGTATTCCTGGTAGACAAATAACAGCTTAAGATTCCAAGTAGAATGTGCAAGTAATGAAATGAAGACAAAGGAGTGTCCTTTTCTGTGGGAGATGGAAACCGTATCCACTTCGGGGAAGATTTGTGGTTGGGTGACTGCACTAAAGGAGGCATTTCTTAGTTTAGCCACTTTAGCACCGGAAAAGAATATCCCAGTTGCATGGTGTTATTCCATAATTGGTGAGGAGGTGGTGTAGGTGCCTCCCTGTCGAAGGGGTCTTTGCGACAAGGAAGTTTTTAATTTCATTAGCCTTCTAGAGGAAAGCCTAAAGCTTGTCATGCCTAGGGAGTAATCAGTAGTCAGGGTAAGATGCAGCAGACTCGTAGTTTGGGGAGGTTTTCAGTCTGGTCCTACAAATTGCTCAGTCCTGCCTCCTTGGCTACCACCCCCAAGGTGAGCACCTTCCACCACCCTCGAAAGTTGTAGCATTTGGTTGGCTAGTCGTAAGGAGGTGCTGACTGTGTATGGAAGAGCTCTACGGTCATCTTGAACGTTTGTCTTATGTGTATGAAAGATGCAGAGTCGGTGAATCATCTTTTTATAATGTGTAAGTTTGCAAATCACATTTGGACGGATTTCATTATGAGCCTCCATGTTTTATGGACCGTGCCAAAATCTGTTGGTGATCTTCTGGCTTGGAATTGGGCAGGTCTTCTGAAGCAAATCAACGCTTTGTGGGGGCTAAGTTTGCTAGGAGTCTTTTGGGCCATTTGGGTTGAAAGAAATGGGAGATGTTTTGGCCACGTCAACAATAGCATGGATACGGTTTTGAGTAGAGTGACGGGTTTTGTTGTAGAGTGGGCTTCTTGTATAAATGGGTTGAGGGATTGTTGCTTTCCTTTCTGGTTTCTTTTCTCTCTCCTTTTGTTTTGTTTGTTCTTTGGCATTTTGCATGCTCCTGATAAAATTGTTGTTACCTTTCAAAAAAAGGAAAGGAAAAAGCAAAAAAGATCCTTTGTGCTCCCCAATACATGTCAAGGGATGTTGAATCAGTGGATCATTTATTCCTTCGTTGCCCTTTTGCGAAGACGATTTGGAATGCCTTATTTTGAATCTCAATATCCATTGGGTGATGCTGGGTTCGATGCCAAATTTTTTGTCAACGTGGCAAGATAGCGGAGTGGGTAAAGATGGGAAAATGGCTTGACATTTAATGGCTATGGCTGCTTTATGGGCTATATGGGATGAAAGGAACAATCGCTGCTTTGAAAATAGATCCAAGTCTGTTAGCTTGGTAGTTTGGAAGATTGTTTCTTGGGTTATTGAGTAGGCTTCCAGATTCAGGGATTTGGACACGTGTCCTTATTGTCCTCTTTGGTTTGTAATTGCTTTGTTTTGCTTTGAATTCTTTTCCGCTTTGCTTTCTAAGGTGGTCAGTTAATAAAATTTGTTACCTTCAATTTAAAAAAAAAAAAAGAAGAAAGGACAAATATATGAACCATATACACCCTGCATTAAATACAACAGTCAGCCATCACCATGACAAGTTGTCATCCCATGCAAGCTTGAACATGTATAGTAATGATTAATTTAAAGTCAATTATAATGCAACATTTTTGATTGGAAAAATCTCTCCAAAAAATAACTTATTTGATTGGAAAACAAAATGATATAATACTATGAAAAAAATGAAACAAAATGAAAGGCTAAATGGTCAAAGGAAAAAGATAAAAGTCAAAACATACCGACTTTTGATTCTGAACCACAGGGCAATAATACAGTTGCATCTGGTTCCTGAGCTGCAAAGCTGACCACATCATATGATTTCCCTGCCATGATGAATGAGAATCAACAAAGCTCAAAAATCACATACTTAAGTAACAAAAAACCATGAATAAAAGCTAAAACCAATATTTCAAAAGGCACGTGATGCTCACTCAAATGCAGTGAGGCATACACCTAAAGGCTTGCAATTGAGGCCTATGCCTCAGGTGTTGGGGCATGTAGGTGTATGCATTGTACACTTCACACATTCTATTGAGAGGTGCACATCTTTTGATTTGACTTTTAGGGAGCAGAAATAGGAGAAGTAAAAGCTTATTTTAGTTTATTTACCTTTTTCCCCTTACCGCCCAGAAAGCATTAGCATGGGTGGGGTTGAATAAAACATGTTTTAAGGGTTTATTTAAACCATATTAGAGAGAGATAACCTTCTTGTATGTGATGGATGATTGAGTCTCTAGAGAGTATTACATTCTATTCGCAACTATTTGATGTTTCATAATTCATGCTGAAATGGTTACTTTTTACTAATTATTTGCAGTGTCACCTTCGTCTAAACCTTATCCCAACGAATTGGGGTCAGCTCCATGAATCTTGTTCCATCATTCCACTCTATCAAGGAACATATCCTCGTCTAAACCATAAGGCCATCAGGTCTTTTTCTTGCTACCTTCGCCAATGTCCTTTTGGGCCTTCCTTTGCCCTTTAAGAGCCTTCAAGTAGAACCCACTCCTACACGGTGCAGTTTTCTGTTACTGTTGCACGTGGCCAAATCAACCAAGTCTTCTTAACCTCATCTTAATACCTATTGGTGATACTTGTAAGCAATGTTGTCAAATCGCATATGCAATCATGTGTGATTGCATATGCCTGTGCGCATATGCGATCGCATTTTTATTTTTTTATTTTTTTATTTTTTTTGAAATATATATATATGGGAAAGTTTCGAAAAAATATAAAAAAAATATATAAGAAACTGAGGAGAACTTTTCTAAGTTAATAGATAACTAATTTTACATATTTAAAATACATTTGAGAGAGATAAAATCAATTAAACAATGAATTAAACATCAAGTCATCCACATTTAACAATATAGTTAACAAGAAGTAACAACAGAATCAAGAAGCTATTTATTTATTATGGTAGAAAATCATCAAGCTATCTTCCTTGAAACTTAAAAGTGCTTGAATCTTGATCTTCCAACTTCCAAGAGAGAGGGAACGTAAGAGAGAGAGAGATTAAGATCACTTCGAAGTAGGAAATACAAGAGAGAGGGAGATTAAGACCACTTGTAATTAAGAAATGTAAGAGAAAAGTGGAGTAAGAGAGTTTTGGAGTAAGAATATTGCAAATTGAGGAGATTTGGAAGCCTTTTTATAGACTAAATGTTTTTATTTTTTTGCAAAAATAAAAATTCAATGTGCCATGGCCAATATGCGATCGCATATTTTCGCATATGCCATGATCGCATATGCGATCTGCATATGGATATGCGCATATGCGATCCCACATGACAACAATGCTTGTAAGTACCATCAACTGCATTCTTTCATAGTTCTATCTCTTGCCACTCATCCATTCCAACATCCTCATTTCAGCTATGCTCATCCTATAAAATTTCCCCTTCAGTTTCAGTGGTATGTGGTGATCACATAGAACTCCAAAAGCATATCTCGCACTTCAGCCACCCAGCTCTGATTCAATGAGCAACATCCTTCTCAGTCTCTCCGCCCTCCTAAATTATCAACACGAGGTATCAAAGATGGTCATTTTAGGATACTTCTTGGTCAACAATTTTAATTAATTCTTCATTTCCACTGGATGGAGAGATCAGTTTAGGGCATGAGCCTAAAAATGAGGCAGATCCAAATCTCAAGCGAACCACACCACAAAGCAGCGGGGATTGAACACCTACCATTGAAAACTTCTCGGGGGCCACAAAAGTTTTAGATCAATCTGATATTTGTTTCTTTCTTTAATCCAGGTCTATGACAATTTATGAACAGGTTGGATGGCAAATAAATATCATGGTGGGCCCTAGGAAGTTTTCAACGGCGGGCATCATTTTCTCCACTGCTTTCAGTGGTGTGGTCCACTTGAGATTTGGATTTGCAACATTTTTGGGCTCATGCCCTAAAATGATCTCCAAATGGATGGGCGGTGTGGATATGACACATGTATCATAGTGGGCCCCACATAACTTGATGATGTCGGCACACCACGCAATTTGCTTTCGTGAAGGGAGAGTGAGAGTCGGGAGAGAGTCTCTCCGGCAGCCTCGCACGCAAGTCTCTTGCTTTTTTCTGCTCTGGAAGTTACTTATAATCTTAGCCACTAAAATAATCCAAAGGTGGAAAATCTAGGTGCACAAATAGCACCCTGCGCACTAGTGCGAGTGAGATCATCTCTCCCTCCCTCCCTCTATGTGTGTGTGTGTCTGTATGTGTGTGGGCCTGTAACCCTACATAAAATTCAGTTCATGAGGACTAAAAGAAAGAAAAATGAGTTTCCAACAATGTGATCACTAGCATTGAAGGCTAGTAGATTGTCTAACTGTCCTCTATTTTCTGTTTTCCAGCATCTCGTTTGAGGTTTTTCAGAAGCACTTTCAGATCAGATCTATGAGATATCCAAATCTGCTCTCTACTTTTTCTACTACATTGGGTGGATTCTGCTGAAATTTCAGATCCAGATTGGTATCAACAGGTCCATATTTAAATTTGCAGGTCTTGTTCCACCATATATGAAGACTTGTTCAATATCCTAGAATAATGATGCAGGTCCACAGCCTACCTAGGCACACTGTAGGGCCCAAAAATAACATAGGCCCACAGCCCACCATAGGGCCAACATGTGCTGATTTTTGAACTGTTTATTTTATAGATTTGGGAATCTAAATCAATAATTGCAATTTACATTTTTCGAAAATATGGGGGCTGTTTTAAAGATGGGATTGAAGATACAAGGGGCTGATTTTTTTTATTTTTTTAAATTTTTAAGGGTATATAAGGGACTGATTTAGATATGCACTTGGGATAATTTTTCTATATTTGATTTTACTATGATTAGGCTTTTACCATCTTACATAGATTAGATTAATTTGAAAAAAATTATGGTTGATTTGTCTCTTAGTTGGGAAGGATTTTCATTAAAGATTCGTTTGGGATGTTGGGGGGGGGGGGGGGGGGGGGGGGGGGTCATTTAGGGTGGAGGGGTACTAGTAAAACATTCTAATATTTTTTAAAGTGCGAACTTTCTTAAGAGAAGACGTTGATATCAATAAAGTATTCTCCCTCTCTACTCTAATATTCTTGCTTTGCGTTTTAGGTGTTGAGATTTCATTGACTCGATAACCAAGTTTCACCAAATAAGCCTAAGAATGATTGACAAACCAAGATTTATAAAGCTAACTCCAGATATCTAGATCATATCAACAGTAGTGATGTCAACAACAATAACAATGACAATGACATTAATGCATCTCAATATATATATATATGAAATGGTTCTATGCGGTCGACCTCATGGGAACTTCCCATGAGGTCGAGTTGTATGGGCCCCACCATGATGTGTGTCGAACATCAACACCGTGTATTTGATGGGTCCCCTCTAAATTATGGGATATCCCAAAAATCAGCCGTATACGGAACTCAGGTGGGCCATACCATTTGAAATCATGCCTAAAACATATAAAAACACTTGGTGGAGCCCACCTGAAACTTGGATGCATCTGAAACTTGGTCTGACCCCTCATCCAAGTGGGACACACATAATGGATGGGCCGGATTTGTGAACCACATCTTGGTAGGCCCAAAAAATGATTATGAATGTTTTAATGAGAGGGTAACCCCTCTCAACTTTTGTATGTGGCGTGGCCCACACAAGTCATGGATTGACTTGATTTTTAAGCTCGAGGCCCACCATGGAATGGTGCATCTAATTGATGGGGTAGATGTTCGACATGCATCACGGTGGGCCCACACAGCTCAACTTCCCATGAGGTCAACCGCACAAAACCATTTCCCTATATAAATATATATATATATATATATATATATATATATATATATATATATATATATATATATATATATAGTGAAATGCTCAATCTCACCTAATATGTGCCCAAAATCTGAACAGTCCACGTGATGCAACAACCCATGAAACCCCTAGGGTCTAACTTTTACCCTGATCCAAAACTTTGGTGGGCCATAGCAAAAGGAATCAACTCTCTCCCTCGATTTGCCTCTCTCTTTGCTACAGCCCACCGAAGTGTTGGATTAAGGTGAAAGTTGGGCCCTAGAGGTTTCATGGGGTGCTGCATCACATGAACATTTGGATTTTGGGCCCATGACACGTGCGAAGGTGCGCAGGTGAGCATGACTCTCTCTCTCTCTCTCTCTCTCTCTCTCTCTCTCTCTCTCTCTCTCTCTCTCTCTCTCTATATATATATATATATATATATATATATATATATATATATATATATTTGTGCATGTGCAGGAATATTAATTGCACAATTCTAGGAATTACCCTAACATGGGAGGCAGTGACAATAAATAAAAATACTAGGCTCTTCAAATTTGGTGAATGGAAAAGGTAAAACCTAAATCCCTTAGTGGGGTAATTGTTCGCTTAGTGAGCTCTACATGCTTTATAATTGTTTGTAAATTGCCCTTTGTGGGTAGCACATTATAGTTGTGCTAAGGTGCAACATGGGGCATCATTGTGTTGGCATGTGTGTGGCATTGGTTATCTTGTATTGATAGGTTCCCTAATATTTTGTGCAGCTGACTATTTGAGCATGACCATCATGGGGCATGAAGATTTTATGCTTGGTGGTATCACTATCAACTGCCCCTCCATGACCCTAATTTCATTGCTTGCGACGTGGGATTGTGATGGCATTTGAGTGGTGTTGATGCAAATCTTTACAATAACCAGATTAAATTATAAGTTTTTATCTTAATGCAGGGGCATTTTCATACCGAGCTCGAGTGGGGTAGCCTGTGGGATGCAGGGACACACTCGGGGTGGGTGGCTCGTGAGAGGCGGGGCTCACCCGTGTGAGGTGGGTGGCTCCTGTGAGGCGGTACCCATGTGATTTGGGGCCCATGAGGGGGGTTCGACCGAGGTCCTAACATATGAGACGTGGAGCTTGGGCTATGAGATAAAGAGATTAATTTGCCATGCTCTATCAGTTCGAGCTTTTAGAGTAAGTGGTTAATGGTCCTGCATCAAATTAGTATTAATGCAATAGCATTTCACGCCGGGCTCGAGTGGGGTAGCTTGTGGGATGCGGGGACACACTCGAGGTGGGTGGCTTGTGTAAGGCGGTACCCATGTGATTTGGCGCCTACGAGAGGGGTTCGGCCGAGGTTCTAACCTATGAGATGTGGGGCCTGGGCTTATGAGATAAAGGGATTAATTCTCCATGCTCTAATAGTTCGAGCTTTTAGAGCAAGTGGTTAATTGTCCTGTGTCAAAGTGGTATAAGAGTGGAAGGTCTCGTGTTCGAGACTCCTCACCGTGGTGATTACTACAGGGGCGTTTCACACCGGGCTCAAGTGGGTTAGCCTGTGGGATGCAGGAACACACTCGGGGTGGGTGGCTCGTGTGAGGCGATACCCATGTGATTTGGGGCCCACGAGGGGGGTTCAGCCGAGGTCCTAACCCATGAGATGTGGAGCCTGGGCAATGAGATAAAGGGATTGATTCGCCATGCTTTAACAGTTCGAGCTTTTAAAGCAAGTGGTTAATTGTCCTGCATCATATCTTGTGGGCAACGGATCATAAATTTTGCCCAATCTACCATTTAAAAGTCAACCTCAAATTGCTAAGAGAAAGGCTAAGAAGAAGATGATGATGATGTTCATGATATTGCTATGAAAAGGTTTCCCTAATGCTTTTACATTCTTTTCTTGAGAGGTAACTAAAACTTTATCGCCAATAGAAAAGGAAACAAGAGAGGGGTGGTGAGGGGATCATTGCCCAAAGCATTTAGAGAAAATCAAACAAAGAAATTTTTTTTCACATTTTCTCCGTTTTTAAAAAATCTAATGGTTTGTTTTCTTTATTTTTCTTTAACTTTCCAGCTTTATATTAGAAGTAAATTCCAGAGGCATGTCAAGATGCTCATTCGTCTTGAGGCAAATGCCTCAGCTCACACTTATAAATTTAAAACAACATTAAAAAAACACAAGGAATGATAAAAGAAAGTGTAAAATAAATGAAACTATTGAAGGCGATTTAAGCACAACTGAGAAAAGGTCAGATGAAATCTGTCCTTTCCCCATTGTTCCTTAAAAAAAAAAAAAAACTAATTTGGGCATTTACTGCAACAGGAATGATATAGGATAGCTAAAGAATTAGCCTGTGGATTCACTTCCATGTGATTATATATCACCTAACAACTCTTAACCTATCTGCATCATGGCCATCAAAACACTTTTAAAGTACACCTCAAATCTTACCAGATGAACTCTCAAAGCTTGCCAACTGTCCATCTCCATGCAGTTTGAGCGACAGCTCTTTCCCCTCAAAGTCATCAGATTGTAACTGAAGTCCCCACAAAAAGAATCTTATAAGCATGATTCTAAACCCAGACAACCAAGACAGTCCATCAATGGCTAACACTTAAAGGACAGAAAGTGAACAAAGGTATAATGCATTCAGGACAAAAAAAGGACAGGTTGCAACAATTTTCACTAGAGAGAGAGAGAGAGAGAAGTATGATAAATGGAAATTCTACTTGATTGAGAGGCCACTGAATCAGCCAAAGCTCCGTCGAATCCGTCAGAGAGATTCCAACAAGTGGGTCCTTCTGAACCTCCAGGAATTCTGGTGCAGGTTCATACCTATAAAGAAAGGAATATGACATAATCAATCAGTGGACAAATCAGTTACCTTTTCTTTTTCCTTCTGTATTAGCAATAACAAATAGGGAGTTTCCCTATGGCCATAGGAAACTGTCCTTAACCCAAAATCATATAGATGGCCAGCACATGCGGACAAGATTTGGACATTTCATCAGGTCAAGGTAATCGCTAGGGGTAGGGTGCCAATGAGCTGGGTCGGCCTATGGGTCAACTAACCTCCCACTTCTAAGGCAGGTTTGGGCAAACTAAATGGCTATGGCGGGTCAGGCTTGGGTTAGACATGTGACCTGTTTAATTAAATGGGTCTGGCTTGGGTGGAACCCTACCCAACCAGATCTGCCCATATAACTTATCAATGGGCTGGGCCAGATGACCCAAACCAAACTGGCATAGAATCTCTGTGTGTGTGTGTGTGTGTGTGTGTGTGTGAGAGAGAGAGAGAGAGAGAGAGATATGATGAGCAAAGATATATACACATGACGTATGCATGTTTTCATGTCTCCACTAGTCGGGCGATTCATATACCCTCAACCCCATATTCGATTCTTAAACTCGCGTGACGTTGTGCAAGGTCGGGTTTGGTTGGTTGAGCCCGACCTGATTACAGTTAAGTGAGTTTGGCTGGGTTAGTATTGGGATTAATAAATTTTAAGTGGGTAGCGGAGAGCCACAAGGTAATGGGTCATGGACTGGCTAGATTTTTTGGCTTCTCTAGCAAATGAGGCCCAACCCAACCCAACCCAACCCAACCCAACCAATTGCCTCCCCTGCTTGGGTCCACTGCTAAAAAATTACAATGAACAGAAAATCCTAACTACCCAATCCATAGCGCTACAAATGGGCAGTAAAGTACTAAAACAAGCAACAGTTCACGTTCAATAGGCAAAAATCATTTGATCCAACAGCTAGGATGGTGCCAATACAATCAATGTGGTTTTGATCTATGGACTCTACAAGGGAGAACTTGCCTAACAAATAGCCTGGTCTCACCCACGCATGTCACACATGCGATTTCAAGTTAAGGGTAGAGAGCTTTCCATATCCTTCAAGAACAAAAAAAAATTCCAGCCCAAACTAACAGTGCAGGACAGTGTATAAACAAAATGAACCAATTTCTTTATCCATCCAGGATCACCCCAAACATACTGATGTCAGACAGGTATTTCAGATCAATGTCTCAACTGCAGATGTGCTCTGACCCAAAATAAGGCAGAAGCCCTAATCAAGTGGACCACACATGCACAAGAAAAGCACAGTTGAAGCCTTGAAGGAGACTGGTATGCAGTTCTCATTCAACATACATGTCGCCCATTTAATTGGCAAACCAGTTAACAATTGCACCAGAGCACACAGTTATTGGGACCCAGAAGATGAACACCCTCGATCTTGCACACGTGGGACCCCTTGGCAATTGTTATCAAGTCAAGATGCACTATCTCATTCGCATTTCAAATTCTTTTTTTTTATTAAGAGGACAATGAGAGTCATCGATGACCAACAAAAATTCAAAAGAACCAAAAAAAGAAAAGAAAAAGGAATGAAGATATGCATGGACTACCAGAGAAATGATAGGATCCTTGATCCAGGAAATGCACATTATGCTCTGAATTTTAGCTTGTTAAGGTGGAGCCCACGATTTAATGCCTGTAAGTTATTTCAGCTGATCAAGGACTAGAAATTTCCAATCTGGGAAATCTCAGGGCATGGTCAACCAATAGCGAGGCCCAACGGACCAATGTACTGGATCATGGCCCACTTCTACAAACTGCAAAACGGAGTACCATATGCATAACCTCCCTTCAAGGATCATATAATTCCTCTAGATAATAACACTATCAGCTACACTTCAGTCACTATCAGCTACACTTCAGTAACAGTCACCACCATTTTAAAATTGGCGCCGACCGAAATACCATACACAATCCGGTCCGTCCATATCATAGGCATCATTGCAGATGGAACAAAGCCTCAAAATCACACCAATTGGACAGTTCTAACCATCCAGTTGGAAACTATCGAACCGGCAGATAGAAATAAAGTGACCACTGGTGCAAATTCAATGGCAGACTTCAGATGGCTAAGGCCGTCCAACTAATGGAAATTTTAGGGTAATGATCCATCCACAATGGGGCAACAATTTCAACGGTCTCAATTGCCGGACGGGCGTGCCACGTTCATTGCGGCTAAGTCCCCGCCATTAATTTTAAAAAAAAAAAAAATTCGTAAGAAAGACAGATATCAACAGAGCAAAGATCAAAAGAAGAAGAATAAATAACAAACGAACCCCCGTTCGGAAGCATCCATGGCAATGATTTTGGATCTGAAGCAGAGTAAAAAGACAAATCAAAAATCTCAAATGACAGAAACCCTAACACCGGGGAAAGCGGGCAAGCGCGGGAAAGGAGAGAGAGCTTGCGAAGCTCTCCATCGCAGCAACCCGCGTCCCTTATATATACTCTCTCCGACTCGAGTTGTCGTAAACTGTGTGGGGCCCACAGAGATGCCTGTGATAAATCCACTCCGTCCATCAATTTCTAAACATCACAATAGTAAACGAAAACGTAGATAAGGCAGATTCAAAATTTCTGTGGGCAACACCACACGAAAAAGTGATAACGGAAATTTCCACCGTTGAAACCTTTCTGGAGATTACCATGCTGTTTATATGTCATCCAAACCGTTCATGGGGTTGTTACCACTCAGATAAGATGTAATAACAAATATCATCCTCATGAAAAACTTCTGTGGCCTCTACGAAGTTTCTAATGGTGGCCGTCCAATCCTTGCTTTTTCGTGCGGTATGGATCATTTGAGTTTTGGATCTGTATGAGTTATCGATTCCTACCCTGTTGGTGATGTGTATAGACTGATGGACGGAGTGGATTTGTCACGGTCATCTCTGCGGGCCACATACACAGCTTCCGACGACAGGAATGCAGGCAAACTCGCATCCGAGTTAGTCCTCTGCATGGGACGCGGACAGGAACGTAGGTGGGCCAACCGTGATGTTGGTGAGAAATCCACCCCGTCCATCCATTTTTCCAAATCATGTTAAGACATGGCCCGAAAATGAGGCTAATCCAAAACTCAAGTAACCCGTGTGGCAGGAAACAGCGAGGATTGAACGTCCATGGTTTAAACATTCGTGGGGCCTACATAAGTTCTGATCAGGCTAATATTTTTTGTTTTTTCAGTTCATCCCAGTATAAATGACCTTATGAACGGTATGGATGGCATATAAACATAACAGGGGACCGCAGGGTGGTTTCAACTGTAGACATTTTCATAACCACTTTTTCCTGTCTTGTGGCCTAATTGAATTTTAGATCTAACTCATTTTTGGGCCCATACCCTAATATGATCTGGAAAAACAGATGAAAGGAGTAGATTTCTAACAAACATCACGGTGGCCCCACCTGAGTTCCTGTTGAGGGAGGCTATTACAGGCAATCTGCATCCTTCTTCCATCCGATTGATAGTTCACCACCAATCGCTTAAGTTGATGCGTGCGACTCCTATAACCACACGCTTGGATTACATGTATGCAATACGGACCGTCAAAATGATAGGGCCCATTGTCAATAGCTAATCTGATTATGGCATATCCAAATTATCTAGTTGGTGGGTATTGAATGGATGAAAATGAACATTAGCTATTCAAATTCCACATTCTGAACAATGGTAAAATAATTTGGTCTTTGTCAATTTCAAGCTGTCCACCATCTAGGGCAAGGACCCCAATTCGATGGTTCGGATGGCTGTACATGTGCTCAAATAGGCATGATAGACACCACAGCTTAAAAGATTGTGGTAAACTAGCACCGTGGACAAATGTGCTTGCATGTATAAAATATGCGCATTAACTGTGGGAGCTAGAGCTGGGCATCGACCGAGTCGGATCGGATTTGGGCCAATTCCGTAGAATCCGAGTGATGGCTGGGACAATACGTGACCGAGTCTAGACATCCTATTCAAATAGATTTGTTATATGCTTGCTTCATTCGAACCGAGTCTGACTCGATCAAAGAAACCAAGTCGAATAGGATTAGATAAGGGTCGAATTTTTCTACAATGCAAATCATTATTCTCACTACTATTTTCGGTGTGGTTCATCTGACTTTTAAATATGATTCATATTTTTTTCAAACACATTAAAATGATCATAAAAATGGATGAACGATATGGATATATTAAATACATCATTATGGGGCCATGTAACGTAGATCTCATTTAATCCGTTCGTACAACTCAGGGCTCGAGAAAACAGCTGGCCTCATGCACGCTAGGCGATTTCATGCGAAAGCATTTCCAACGAGGTTCGTGTGTTGGGATCGTAGGTGGGGCCTACCGTGATGTTTTTTAGGAATCCACTCTATTCATCCATTTTTGAGATCATTTTAGGACATGAGACTAAAAGTGAGTAGGATCGAAGACTTAAGTAAGCCGTATTAAAGAAAAATGTGGTTAGATAAATTCTTACCGTTGAAACCTCTCTAGGTTCGACGGTGATGCTTACATGACATTCATACTGTTAATAACGTCATTCCTAGTGGATTAACTAAAAAAAATATATATTAGCATGATTCAAAACGTCTATGGCCCCACAAATATTTCAATTGTGGACGTTCAATTATCACTTTTTCAGCTCACTTGCGCAGTTGATATGGTTCATTTTTAGTTTCATTTACTGAAATGAACTCATAAAATGTATGATTGGGGAGGATTTCGCACAAACATCACAGTGGGTCCCACATGGGTTTCCCAACTTCTTTCGCAGAAAATCCGTGTCCATCACATGACACGTACCTACAGCTGGCGGAAGTGAATTGCGATCTGAGTAACTCATTACGCAGAACGTACTGAGTAAACTCCGTGGGGTCCACCGAGATTTACATATTTTATCTAATTTGTCCATCTATTTTAATAAATAATTTTATGGCTGAAGACCAAAAATGAAATCTATCCAAATCTCAAGTGGACCTCACCACAGTAAGCAAGTGTGAATTGAAATTCTAAGGTTAAAAATTTCGTAGGGCCCATAGAAGTTTTGGATCAAGCTGTTATCCGTGTTTTCCCTTCATCCATGTCTTCTTAATCTTATGAAAAGGTTGGATGACAAATAAACATCACTTTGGGCCCTAGTAAGGTTTCAACGGTGGAAGTCATTATTCCCAATGTTTCCTTTGATGTGGTCCACTCAAGCTTTGGGCATACTTATATTTTGGACTCAACGATTAAAATGATCTTTAATAACGGATGGACGGTGTGGATAACCCACATACATTCATAGTAGACTCAACTGAGTTTACTCGGTACGATAAAAGCTACTGAGTAACTCAGTACGCAATGGAAACGGATAGGCTAGGATAGGCTACTCCTCCTGCCACCAGTCCCGTGGCAAGTGGTCGGTACTCTATGGGCCCCACCATGATGTATGCATTTCATCCATTCCGTTCATCCATTTTTAAAGATCATTTTAGTGCTTGATCCCAAAATTAAGAGATATATAAATCTCAGGTGGACCACACCACATGAAAACAATAGTTATTGGATATCCACCATTAAAATCCTCCTAAGGCCTACTGTAGTATTTATTTGACATCCAATCTGTTGATTAGGTCATATAGGCTTAGATAAAGGGAAAAAACAAAAATCAGATTGATCCAAAACTTTTATGGCCCCCAAAATGTTTTGAATGGTCGATACTCATTCAAAATTGTTTCCTCTAATGTGATCCACTCGAGATTGAGATATACCTCATCTTTGGTCTCAAGCCTTAAAATTATCTTTAAAAATAAACGGACAGCATGGATGAAACAAATACATCATGGTAGGGCCCACAGAGCAACGACCACCAGTCATTGGCGGGTGTAGGGGAGTAGCCAATCCGTTTCCGTGGTACACCGGCGAATCCTTTTATTATACTTCATTATTGGGGCCCACTTGAATGCATGTGATTTATCCATGCCATCTATTTGTTTTTCCATACCATTTTATTGGTTGAACCTAAAATTAATAAATATCCAAAGCCTTAAAATAAGCTCGCCAAATGGATGGACGATCTTGATATAAAACATACATGCGACACTGCGACTCTTTCCTTCTTTCTCTCTTCCAAACAGAGGATCATTTCTCTCTCTTTCTCTTTCCTTCTTTCTCTCTTCCACACAAGATCATTTCTCAATACATATCTCTAACAGAGATATCCAAGCACAGGATCATTTCTCAATATATATCTCTCAAGCAGAGATATCCAAGCTACAAATATAGAGAGATGGAGAGAGATAGAGAGTACATTGGGCGAAATTTTTTGGCACCGAACCTAAAATCTAAGTGATAAAAGTTTTATATATATATATATATATATATATATACACGGTTCGGATCTGGTCGGTCCGAATCGAATCCAATCGGATCGGGTTGGATATATATATATATATATATATATATATATATATATATATATATATATATATACACGGTTCGGATCTGGTCGGTCCGAATCGAATCCAATCGGATCGGGTTGGTTCGGAATAGGGTTTACCCGAATTCAATCCGAAATAATTCAAATCTAGATCATGTTACCCAATCTTGACCATCGATTCTGTTCGAATCGGGTCGGATCCACCGGTTTGGGTATAAAATACCCAGCTCTAATGGGAACAAATAACACTATCACTCAGAAAAACTTCATTTTAACGCCTTATAGAGCTAGATAGAATCCGATCCGAACCAGAAAACAGGATCGGGTTTGATCGAGTAGGCCCACTCAAATCTGATCATACATCAGATTGAGTTCAGATCAGTGGTCAATCCGAACCGATCCAATTCGGGATCTGATTCGGACCGATCCGATCCAGTCATGTCATATGAAGTTAAAATAGAGTCGTTGGATGTCTGTATCTTTAAATATTTAGAAATAAAGGGCTGAGGTTAAACCGTTCTCAAAGAGAGGTGATGTGAAGGCAGTGTGGGTGGCGCATTGATGAAGCCTACCTTAGGCAAGTGTACCACCAGGCCTTGAAACCTGGTTTGGAAGCATACCAAGAGAAAATGACCACTGTAGACAAAACCTTTTACCCAGCAGTTTTTATGAAGGAATACAAACTTAAGCGACCAACTTAGACTATCACATGCGGACTGCGACTTTGAGGACGAAACTGCCCCTCCTTTTAACCGTGAAGATGAGTGCTGATGCTCCTCCATCCGAGAGTTGTACGAACGGCTTAAAAGAGATCAAAGTTACATGGCCCCATAGCTATGTATTTATTATATCCACAACGTTCATCCATATTTCGAGATCATTCCGGAGCATTATCCAAAAAAAAAAAATCATATACAAGGATCAACTCGACCACACCACAAAGAGTAGTGGAGAAATCGATTTTCATCGTTAAAAATTTTGTAGGGCCCACCATAACATTTATTTTCCATCCAATTCATTCATAAGGTCACAAAGGCTTGGATGAAGAGGAAAAATTTCATAATGATCCAAAACTTCTATAACCCCTAAAAGGGTTTCAATGGTAAGCTTTCAATTCCTCATTGCCTTTTACAATATGGTCCACTTGATAGCTAGATGTGTCTTATTTTTCATCTCAAGCCTTAATACGAGTTCTCCAAATAGATGGACGGTTTGGATATAACACATACCTCATAATGGGACCCATAAAAATTGGTGGGGATTACAAAAGGAGAAAAAAAAAAAAAAAAAAACCAGCGTATGGGGTCGACCGGGTTGTGACCCGGTCGATCGGGTCAGAGTTGGGCATATGGCTATGGATTATAACCATAGCCATTTACATTTTGCTACAGATTACAACTATAATGCCATGCACTTCTTTCTCTCTCTCTTTTTGCTTTCTTTTTTTTTTTTCATTTCTTTCTTTATTCATTTAACAAGAATGTCTTCTAAACTAAAATTAGTTACTTGACGTACCTCATATGATTTCGGGGCAGGAGAAGTTACTTTAGCCAACCAGCCTAATTATTTTCCAAGATTCCATCAGGTCGATGGTCGAAAATATATTTCATTCACTTCGCGGTCAATTTCAATTACTTCGCAGTCAAACTAGAAATTGAGCGGGGCAAACATGAAATTGAGTGGACAAATTGAAATTTGAGCGGAGGCAAGATATGAATTGAGCGAAGGAACCTAAAAATTGCAATTCAACAAGAGAATCTAGAAATTGAGCGAGGGAAGCTACAAATTGAGCGAGGCAACGTAGAAATTGAGCGAGAGAACCTACGATTGAGCTAGGCAACCTAGGAATTGAGCGAGGGAAGCTAGAATTTGAGCGAGGGAAGCTACAAATTGTGCGAGGGAACATAGAATTTGAGCGAGGCAACCTAAGATTTGAGTGAGGCAATAAAGGAATTGAGCGAGAGAACCTAGGAAATGAGCGAGACAACGTAGAATCAGCGAGGAATTCTAGGAATTAAGCGAGGGAAGCTAGAAATTAAGTGAGGAAACTTAGAAATTCAGCGAGGCAACCTAGGATTTGAGCGAGAGAACCTAGGATTTGAGCAAGGGAACCTATGAAATGAGCGAGGCAATGTAGAAATTTAGCAAGGAATCCTAGAAATTAAGCAAGTGAACCTAAAAATTCAGCGAGGCAACCTAGGATTTGAGTGAGGGAACCTATAAATTGAGTGAGAAAACCTAAAAATTGAGCGAGACAAGGTAGAAATTCAACAAGAAAATTTAGGATTTGAGCGAGGCAACTTAGGAATTGAGCAAGGGAAGTTAGAAATTGAGCAAGAGAAGCTAGAATTTGAGCAAAGGAACCTAGAAATTCAGCGAGGCAACCTAAGATTTGAGTGAAGGAAGCTATAAGTTGTGTGAGGGAACCTAGAAATTGAGCAAGACAACATAGGATTTGATAGAGGCAACGTAGAAATTCAACGAAGAATCCTAGGAATTGAGCGAGAGAAGCTAGAAATTAAGCGAGAGAACCTGAAAATTCAACGAGACAACTTAGGATTTGAGCAAGGGGAGTTAGAAATTGAGCGAGGGAACCTAGAAATTGAGCGAGGCAAGGTAGGAATTCAGCGAGGCAACCTAGCAATTGAGTGAGGGAACCAAAGAATTGAGCGAGGTAACCTAGGATTTCACTGAGGCAACTTAGGAATTCAGCGAGGCAGCGTAGGATTTGAGTGTGACAACTGAGGGAACCTAGGAATTGAGCAAGGAACGCTACAAATTGAGCAAGGAACGCTACAAATTGAGCGAAGGAACCTAGGAATTGAGCGAGGCAACCTAGCAATTGAGCGAGGCAGCATAGAAATTCAGCGAGACAACCTACGAATTGAGCAAGGGAAGCTAGAAATTCAACAACGAATTGAGCGAGATAGCCTAGGAATTGAGCGAGGGAAGCTAGAAATTTAGCAAGGTGACCTAAAAATTGAGCGAGAAACGTAGGAATTGAGCAAGAGAACCTAGGAATTGAGCAAGGCAATGTAAAAATTGAGCGAGATAACTTATGAATTGAGCGAGACAACCTAGGAATTGAGCGAGGAAAACTAGAAATTGAGCTAGGAAACATATAAATTGAGTGAGGGAACCTAGTAATTGAGCGAGGCAACATAAATATTCAGCGAGACAACCTATGAATTGGTGAACAACCTAGAAATAGAGTGAGGTAGGACCTAGGAATTGAGTGAGGGAAGATAGAAATTCAATGAGGCAATGTATAAATTGAGCGAGGGAAGCTAAGAATTGAGCGAGGCGAGGCTCCCTCGCTCAATTCATAGGTTATCTCGCTCAATTTCTAGCTTCCCTCGCTCAATTCCTAAGTTGACTCGTTCAATTGATAGGTTGTCTCGCTCAATTTCTAGGTTCCCCCGCTCAATTTGTAGTGTTTCTCCCATAATTTTTAGGTTTCCTCGATTGCCTTGCTCAAATCCTGTGTTGCCTGGCTGAATTCCTATGTTGCCTCACTCAAATCCTAGGTTGCCTTGCTCAATTCCTAGGTTCCCTCACTCAATTGCTAGGTTGCCTCTCTCAATTCCTAGGTTGTCTCTCTTAATTTATAGCTTCCCTCGCTCAATTCGTAGGTTACCTCGCTCAATTCCTAGGTTGCCTTGTTGAATTCCTACATTGCCTCACTCAATTTTTAGGTTCTCTCACTCAATTTCTAGCTTTCCTCGTTCAAATCCTAGGTTGCCTCGCTAAATTTCTAGGTTCCCTCACTCAATTCCGAGGATTTCTCACTGAATTTCTATGTTGCCTCGATCACTTCCTAGGTTCTCTCGCTCAATTCCTATGTTAACTCGCTCAAATCCTAGGTTGCCTCGCTCAATTTCTAGGTTCCCTCGCATAATTTGTATCTTCCCTCGCTCAATTCCTAGGTTGCCTCACTGAATTTCTAGGTTCCCTCGCTCAAATTCTATCTTCCCTCGTTTATTTTCTAACTTCTCTTGCTCAATTCCTAGGTTGCCTCGCTCAAATCATACATTTCCTCGCTGAATTTTTACGTTGCCTCGCTTATTTCCTAGGTTTCCTTGCTCAAATCCTAAGTTACCTCGCTCAAATCCTAGGTTGCCTAGTTGAATTTTTAGGTTCTCTCGCTTAATTTCTAGCTTCCCTCACTTAATTCCTAGGATTCCTCGCTGAATTTCTACGTTCCCTCGCTCATTTCCTAGGTTCCCTTGCTCAATTCTTATATTGCCTCACTTAAATCATAGGTTGCCTTGCTCAATTTCTAGCTTCCCTCGCTCAAATCCTAAGTTGCCTCGCTGAATTTGTAGGTTCTCTCGCTTAATTTCTAGCTTCCCTCACTCAATTCTTAGGATTCCTCACTGAATTTTTATGTTGCCTCACTCTTTTCCTAGGTTCCCTCGCTCAATTCGTATGTTGTCTCGCTCAAATCCTATGTTGCCTCACTCAATTTTTAGGTTCCCTTGAACAATTTGTAGCTTCCCTCGCTCAAATCCTAGGTTGTCTTACTGAATTTCTAGGTTCCTTCGCTCAAATTATAAATTCCCTTGCTCAATTTCTAACTTCCCTCGTTCAATTCCTAGGTCCCTAACTCAAATTGTAGGTTCCCTCACTTAATTTCTAGGTTCCCTCGCTTAATTTCTATATTGCCTCACTCAATTTCTAGATTCCCTCATTGAACTCCTACCTTGCCTCGCTCAATTTCTAGGTTCCTTTGCTCAATTCCTACCTTGCCCCCGCTCAACTTTCAATTTGCCTATTCAATTTCATGTTTGCCCCGCTCAATTTCTAGTTTGACCGCAAAGTGATTGAAATTGATCGTGAAGTGAATGAAATGTATTTTTGACCATCGACTTGATGAAATCTTGAAAAATAATTAGGCTACTTGGCTAAAGTAGCTTCTCCTACCCCAAAATCATATATGGTATGTCAAGTAACTAATTTTAGTTTAGAAGATATTCTTGTTAAATGAGTAAAGAAAGAAATGAAAAAGAAAAAAGAAAAAGAAGTGCATAGCATTATATCTACGTATGGCTATGGTTATAATCCGTAGCGATAGGGCCATCTTTGACCCCAAAAACCCCAACACGTTGATTTTTTTTTTCCCTGATATAATCCCCACCAATTTTTGTGGGTCCTATTATGAGGTGTTTGTTATATCCAAACTATCCATCTATTTGGAAAACTCTTATTAATGCTTGAGATGAAAAATAAGACCGATCTAGCTATCAAGTGTACCATACTGTAAAAGGCAGTGAGGAATTGAATGTCCCTTTTAGGGGTTACAGAAGTTTTAAATCATTATGAAATTTATTTTTCTTCTTCATCCAGGCCTTTTTGACCTTATGAATAGATTGGATGAAAAATAAATGTTATGGTGGGCCCTATAAATTTTTTAACGGTAAAAATCAATTTCCCCGCTGCTCTTTGTGGTAGTCCAATGGATCTTTGGATATGATTTTTTTTTTTTTTTTTGGATAATGCTCTGGAATGATCTCTGAATGTGGATGACGTTGTGGATATAATAAATACATAGCTGTGGGGCCACGTAACTTTGTTCTCTTTTAAGCCGTTCGTACAACTCTCAAATGGAGGAGCGTCAGCGCTCGTCTTGGCAGTGATAAGGAGGGGTAGCTTCGTCCTCAAAGTTGCTGTCCGCACGTGCTAGTCTAAGTCGGTCACTTAAGTTTGTATTCCTTCATAAAAACCGCTAGGTAAAAGGTTTTGTCTACAGTGGTCATTTTCTCGCGGACCAGCTTGTGCAGCACAGAAGCGGATCTGAGTAAACTTTGCGGGCCCAAATGTCATTCATGCAATTTATCCACTCCGTCCATCTCTTTTAACAGACAATTTTAAGGCTTCATCTCAAAAATGGGGAATATCCAATCGTCAAGTGGAGCACACCACTGGAAACAGTGTGAATTGAACATCCATCGTTGAAAATTTATTAGGGGCCAAAGAAGTTTTAGATCAAGCTAATATTTGTTTTTTTTCCCTTCATCCATGTCTGTTTAATCTTATAAACAGGTTGGATGACAAATAAACATCACTAAATCCTTATAAAGTTTTCAATTGTGGAAATCTGTACTTCTACCTTTTCTTGTTGTATAGTCTACTTTAGCTTTGGATATACATCAATTTTGGGTTCAACTCCTAAAATGATATGGAAAAATGAATGGATGACATGGATAAATCACATGCATTCACAATGGGGCCACATGCATTCATGCTGTATTGCATGCCAGGATAAACTGTAGTCCTTCGATGAAATATTTTGGATCTATCCATTTCTCTCCTTTTCCTGCTAGGATTGAGATTTCTTGTATCACATGCAAGCTACACAGCTGGTATAGATACGTGTTGTGCGAAGACGAGTGCGGCTGCTCCTCGAGCTCCGAGTTGTACGAACAGCACAAATGAGATCAAAGTTACATGGGCCCCACTATAATGTTTATTTTCCATCTAATCTGTTAATAATGTTAAAAATACGTGGATGAAGAGGAAAAACAAATTTCATATTGATCCGAAACTTCTGTGATCTCTTAGAAGGTTTCAATAGTAAACATTCAATCCCTCACTGTTTTTTTGCAATGTGGTTCAATTGATCTTTATATCTGTCTTATTTTATGGTTCAAGCCTCAAGACAAGCTCTCCAAATGAATAGATGGTTTGGGTATAACAAATATCTCATACTTTGACCCAAAGAACTTGCCGACGTCAATACACCACCAGCTAATCTACTTTCGGTTTGGAATCACACACGTATCTCTCTCGATCCAAACCGTACCTAACCCAGTCCGATTTGGTTTCCCTGACCGAGTTGGACTTGGTTCGGGTCAGGCTAGCAATACATTGGATCGGATTAAGTCAGCTGACCCGTACTCGGTCCCGGATCTGATCGAGTTTGGATCAATTACTTAAAAATGCAGATCGAGTCAAGTTGGACCCACTCGATGCCCACCTCTAACCTTAAAAGAGCATCAATGGATGCATATGATGGATGGATTATATATCCCGCACCATCAAAGTGAGTTTCTTACACAATTTAAAATGTTTACAACAGTGAGCATCCCATCTTAATTGTTTCTTATCATGTGGCCTATCTGATGAATCAATTAGCATGTTTTCTAAGCCTTTGCAGAGCGTCAAGGGCCACAATATATGGTGGACCCCACATTAATGCATGTGTTTTATCCACACCATCTGTGCCCTTTACATGTGACATTCAAATTGCATATGGGGTGCATGTGACTGTCATTAGTTGGTATTTCTAGGCATGTAAGCAGTGTGCAATAAAACGTGTTAGTTCCATCTAATGCAATTTTATACCATTTAATTGCATGGTCCAAACATGCCCTTAACGAGATTCACCGATTCCAAATGAGTTGCTGCATTGGAAGCTGAAAAACTCATTAGAACATTAACGAACCTCATTAGGTAAAGAACCCACCATTAGTGTTTTATGAAAGAAAGGAGACTATCATTAATGAGTGCGGTCCATTTAAACCGAGCTCTCCCAAGCATTAAGAAGTAATCGATTTGTTAATTCAATTGGCTAGTTTTTACTGATTTCCCCACCCTTGCCTTTTTAAATAATTTTAACAGCTGATTCAGAGAAGTGGATAGTCTTTCAATCCAAGGTGGTTGTGATTGTTGGTTCCTTTCTTCGATTTCATTAACATAGTTTTTGAGAAAGGGGTTTTTTTTTTTTTTTTTGATAGGTAAGAATATTATTGAGGAAGCACCGAAAAACTACAGCTGCAATGGAAAAAAATAAAAATAAAAAATGTAGTATGATATTTGTTGGAAAAACAGGGTATATCCATCGCAATCATGAGTCACTTTCTCATGTCAAGAAATCCCATGTCTTGGTGGAAAGAGAATTCCAATTCTGCTATTTGATAAACACTTTCTTCCAACCGTGTAGTTTGTGAAAGGAAAAAAGAGCCATACAGTGCATAAATGTAGTATGATATTGGAAAACCATGATCATTCATACTGGACTATTTGCTGAGTCAACCTAAGGCTTGATGTTTAGACCAAGGAGGTTTAAAAATAAAAATAAAAATCATAAAATATCAAGTTTCTTTTTCTTTCTTCTTCATTCTTCCTTGGTGAGAAAAAAGAGCCATGCCGAAACTAGGATAGGTCTGGCTTTCCAACAGTGCCATATTTTCTGTAGGGGTGTACATCGAGTCGAGCCTCAAGCTTGACTAGCCAGCTCGGCTTAGTTTGGTCAGCAGCTTGGGCCAGTTCGAGCCGAGTTCGCCATTGCAGCATTTTCACAAACAGCTGGACCATACCTTCAAAATCTCACGTGTCTGAGACAACAACAACGGTTTTATAGGTATTTTATCAAACACCTTCTAAGCAATATAAAAATCAAGAAAAAAAGAGTGTTGGTTTCATATACATACCTTCCTTGCCACCAGCCACACTTCTTTGAGTCATTTCATCAAACACTTGGTGTGCAACATCAATATCAAAGTAACCGAGTCACCAAACTGGTTCGATTCGAGCCGAGTTGAGTTGAGCTGGGGCCAGCTCGAACTCGGCTCGAACTCATTTTCGAGCTAAAAAAATCAGCTCAACTTGGCTCAAACTCAGCTTCGAACTGAGTCGAATCGAGCTTTTTCGAGTCGAGTCGAGCGAGCTAACCGAGCTAGTTCGGTTTGTGTACACGCTAATTTTCTGCAAGCATATCACTCGTGTGGGACATGAGTACCATGAAAACAATGGGTCCCCTATGAAGATCATCACCTGGCACAGAAACCAGGCAGGTCTGCTCTTCAGGTGGGCCAGACTGTTGTAAGCAATGGACAACTGATCGGCCTAACTCAAAACATATATGTGTGGCCCGCCTAGTGAGCAGATCAGAAATATTTGTTTTCATGGCACCAGTTTCTTATACAAGTCACATGTGAACAGAAACGGATGTAAACTACCACAAGTTTTGGTAGCATCGAACGTAGGTGATCAGTTCTAATGCATCTGTTGTTTTTTAATAGCTGGGACAAGTTTTTCTAGCCTTCAATCAAGAGGAAAGACAAAGCTCAAATGTATTTTCCTGTATTCATGATGAAAGGGTGTAACCTTCAAATTGCAGCCTTGTTTCTTTCACATTGAGCTTGGAAGTAAGATAATGAGACTCGCTGACTTGATGGATTGACTCGAAGACTCGGTTGAGTTCAGTCTCGACTCAACTCGATATTTAATATTAAATTAAAAATGCTTATGGAATAAATATTAAAGGGGTTTGCCAACATCCCCAAACCTTAAATGGCTTGTAATGACCTATCATTGATTTGAACCATTCATTCATGGATACAAAATAGGAGCAACCCATAAAACAAAAAAAGTCACACCAATCTGATGATCCTAAACATCCAATTATTAGCATGGAAAATGGACAGTCAAGACCAAGTGGAGAAATAGAATACGTCCAATCATCATCTTGAAACATCTATTCAATAGATCCCACTTTGTTTTGCTCATGATTCTGTAGCACTTTGGTTTCATGCCTTTAACCATGTAATTTAAACACCAGACAGTTGTAACAAAATGGTCCCATTCAAAGGGTTAGGATCATCCGCTCAGTATGATTCTTGCACCATGGCTTGCTCCTAATGGTACTATTGAATGAACTGTTCCGATTGGTGATTGCGCCCCATGTATGATTCAAAAGGTCTGGGGACATTTCCATTGTCCCCATGAAGGTGGGGGGCAAAGCCATACTTAAAAGTAGTTATTAGTAATATATAAAATATTGATGAAATAAACAAATGGGTGGTAGAACACCGTGTGCTGGTTATAAGCCTTTGCTTCCTTATCTAAGGTCGAGAGTTTGAAACTCTTCTTTCACTTATGTTAAAAGAAAACAATAAGGAACACTTGGCTTGAGTGGTGTTGAGTCTACCAATTCATGATCTGACTTGACAAGTCCTATTGATTCAGGACTGAGCCACACGAGCGATTCCTGGAGATCAGCTTGAAATCTGGTTGAGTCGAGTTCTCTGAGTTACAGGTAAGAGTTGCTGAGTTTTCAATCTATACATCCATGCATGGGACACACTCTAACTATTGACTGCTCACAGCCATGCATGGTCCCCGTAGTTGTTCCCACCAGTTTGATCATATGCAGTGGTTGATCATTCCCGGCGCTCTGATTGGTGGGTGGCCACCTAAATTTCATTGAGATGATTTATGCATCTGCTTCCAAAAGATCTTCCAGGTGTTCAAGTTTGAAGAATAGTAAATAATGAGGGAGGTAGGCATGAGTCTAATAAATCTTTAGAGATGCCCATATGCTTGCAGAAGTACATCAGCCAAAACACCGACTTCAAGACCTGGAAAATGATAAAAGAGAGTGAAAATCAATGAGAACACAATGTTGCAAAACATACCTAATGTTTCAGGGTGAACAAATCTGGTTTTATCTGTTTCTGGAGAATTCTCCACATAAACACTAAGTGTAGACCATCCAGTCTTGATCAGAAGGTGGTCATTTGCATAGCAACTGCAAAATTGATTCTTAGGAAACAATTCTCAGGAATTGGTTATTGGGAAGTGCTTATGCAAAAAAGTGTATGTTTGGTAAACATGCAAAAGAAAAACAATTTGCTCATGAACAATGGTGAGAGTTGAATCTCCAATGTCTCCTGTGGGATGGTCCATTTAAAAGTCTCAGATCTAACTCATTTTTGGAATCAGACCCTGACATGATACGATGAAATGGATGGATGTCACACAGTCATCATGGTGGGCTCCACAGCGCTGCAAGCGGGGTTCATACGAAAGTCTCATTTGGCTTCTCTAGAGATGAGAATTGATAAGCCCATGTGCGTGTTCAATACAACTCATGTGCATGCCCCACGTTTGCCATTACGGCATGTAGGTCCGAGATCCAATCCATCCATTAGAAAGGCACCGCTACATTGATGCAATAGCCCAATAATTAGGTTGATCCACCGGTCAGGTGGGCCACAGCTAGGAAAACAAATGCACAACTCTAAATGACTAGGCTGAAAATTCCTGACCGATCCTTGTTCCAATTTTGGGGTCCACATTCTAAATGGAGCAGACTAATTTTAGGGGAAACACGGTCGGACCAATTGGTGGATGGATTTGATCTCGGACGTACGTGTTATGATGGCACGAGAGAGAGAGATCTTTGATTTTATGAGTGTTTTTCACGAGTTTGTAGAAGTGAAAACAACCATAAGAAACTGGGAGCCAGACATCACGGAAAAAAGTGTGAATATGATTTTTATTTTTATTTTCTCTAAAATTGATTAATTAAGTGACTAAGCAGCCTAAAAAAGTGATTTCACAATCAAATCACACAAAAACACTTTTTTTAGCAAAGCCAAACAAGCCCTACATTATAGCACTCCTAGTTGCATCAGTGTACTTGGCTAGTCCAATCGATCAATCTAAGTATAGAACATTTTTCATGGGCTACTAAGCAAAAATATCACTGATCGGATGATCCAATCCATCCTTGATTTGGCCTTATTTTCTATAGCCATCCTTCTTCCAAGCATGGATGGATGGTTACGATTGCCTAACAAAGGTGATTCTTTAGAGTCATAAGCAATCCATGATGGTCCCCACCAAATTCATGGATCAAATTGTTGATGGCCTTTTTTTTTTCCCTTCTGTAAATGATCTTGACTGTCCATATGAAAGGCCATCAATCAAATGGTTAATAGTGGTCAAATAGTAATGATGTTTGCCTGGTAGCCCATAAGATATGTGTTGGACTTATGAGCAGTCTGGATCAATGAATTGGACTGTGTAAGAGCCAAATGCAACTAGGAAGGTACAATTGGGGCAACTCCCTCAGCGCACGCGCACACAAGGTCTCAAGTCTAACTGGTTGGACCACAAGGTACGGTCCATCCAGAAGATAGCTTCCTACTTGTTAAGTGCAAGTGAAATCCAACACTTTGAATAGGCTGGCCCCACCATGAGGATCACCTAATGAAAAAAGTCAGCCCAATCTACTCATCAGGTGTCACACCATGAAAATGATGTGTATCCATTGATAAATAGAAAAATGTAAATATGGTCTATGTAAGAGTTTTCCACAAGGTGATCCCAATGTTTTAAATATCAACGATATTGCCCGATATATCTCACAATATATCTTGTATCCCACCCGTGCAATACGAAGCGCATAGGTAGTGTGGATATATCATGTTCGATTTGGGTAGCATTTTCAATTTCCGATACCTTTTTTTAGTTGAAATTATGTTAAGTCAGTGTCAAATGGTTACAAATCCATTGGTTCTTCATGTTTTGCATGAAAAATCATGGAGTTGGAGCTTCGATTTCGATATCCATTGGTTCTTCATGTTCTCCATAGTTTTTTTGAAATTTTCCTTCAACCAACTGTCAATTGAGACTAATTTTGAAGTATTTACGAGTGTTTGATGAAATAATCATTGCATACACTCTAAATGTTATGCATCCAATTTGAATATAGTTGCATTAGTTTAGTCAGACAACGCATAGCTTAGGACCCTATGCAAAGAAGACCTATTATGCGCACTTCTTTTTTGAGACAAGTATGTATTAAGGTCTTTTTTTACAATCCTTGTAGTTCCATTGAAAAATTCAACCATTTGCCAATGTTTCCTCATCTTTCCCAAAAAGTGCGATAAATTACCCAATACAAAGGATATATCCCGTGGGATAACTGATACGCATATGTATCCCAAGGGTGCAATATGTAACACAATACCAATATTTCAAACACTGGGTGATCCTCATGACGGGCCAACCTATTGATGTCGTGCACACATGAAAGGTTAGAAGTTATCCACTACGTGGACCGTAACTTATAGTCCAACTGGTTGGACTTGAGACTTTCTCTCTCCACACACAAACGGCGCACACACACATGAGAGATGGCCTTTGGGAGTTGTGCCGCAGGAGGCCATTCATGCGAGTAGACTGGTGGGCTCCACCGTGATGTGTATGTGAAATCTACTCCAACCATTATATGCATCGCATTATGTTAGGGCAACGGCAAAAATCAAGCCAATCTATGATTTAGGTGGGACACACCAAGGGGGTGTTTGGCGCATGGCATTCGGAGGGATAAGGTGGGATGAGATTCAAAAAACAGTAATGATGGCTTTGTCAGGGAATTGTCTTGCAATTCCATGGGTTTTGTAATTCCATGGGATCCTGTGCCATGCTGTTTGGATGGCATGGGATGCTTCCAAGAAACCCTACAAACCAAGGAAGGATTTGCCTCCAAGGAAGGACTTTCCAATTCCATCGGCCAGGCGCTGCTTCTAAGAAACCCTGCAAACCCACTTCTTTCGGCCGTCCCAAACAGTTGCAACCTAAAATCCATGGGTTTCACAAACCCACACCTATTTCCATCCATTCCCACGCGCCAAACACCCCCCAAGGGAAACAATTAGGAGCTAATTCCCACTTGCTTTCATAGTGGCCCACCTGAATTGTAATGGCTTGATTTTCGGGCCTTGGGCGTAACATTAGGCGACACACCTAATGGACGACTGCACTTAAAATACATAGCACTACCGCATTGTAAAATGGCTTCATTTTTGGGCCTTGGGTGTAACATTGGGTGACACACCTAATGGACGACTACACTTAACATGCATAGAATAGTGGTTCCATATAAAATCAAGGGTGATGATGAGGACATCGTGCACACACATGCCCGCACACCACCGCCCCTACGCAGAAGGAGGACTCCACCATCGATCTGGCTCGATGACGACGTCCAGGGAGGGTCTCCTAGTTAGAAGATAAGTTTTGGTTCAAAAAAAGTGAGCCCGATAGTCAAGAAAAGCTCATCATAGGATCTCATGATCGTGACCCATTCGTCGGATTGATTTCATATTTTAGGTTTTGCTTCTTGTTATTATTTAGAACATTGTGAACGTTTTAGATTTCTCTGTTTGGTTTTTATTTTAGTTTACTTCATCGCCAAGTTATAGGTTGCGCACATGGTGCGAGTTTTGGGGTATAGGATTTTTCCTATAAATAGGCATCCCTTCTAGTTCTTTTGATTCATTTAAGTTAATAAAAAAAATTCCTACATTATTTTTCTGCTCTCTTCGTGAGTTGTGGAAAAATTTAAAAGTGGGTGCGAAGCCCTCCTTTTTCGAAGGGCTAACTATTGTGGTGCGAAGCCACATCGACCCCAATTCACCCCCATCCTCCATCGTCTTCTTTTCCATCTTCCCCCACCATCCATATTGCGAATTCTTTCCTTTTGTTGCATCAGATTTCTTCATTACAGCAGGTTTCTAGATTTCGGCCCGTAGGCGAGTTGAAACTTCGGCGGAGCACCACGCACAAACCGTACATCGGATCGAGCTGAGATTTGGAGATTTTGGAGTCCATCCCTGGCCGATCAGGGCCAAGGTGGCTTTTTTCTGAATAGTGGGCCCCACGCACGTGCGGCCGGGATCATACGTACGTCCGTTTGGGCCATTGTTACTGTCCACACGCGGGATCGTCTTTTGGCTCAGGTTTTTATCCTCTCATATCCGTTTTTCATGAATCCTAGCCCTAGATTACGTTTTTCCTAAGTTATTTGCCCTAGGGTTCCCCGAATTGAAATTTTTGAATCCCTTGGATTAGGGGCTGATTACTATGCATGTGTGGGTGATTATTTCTTATCTTTGAGTATCGTTTGGTTCTTAATTTTTATTGATCCAGCCCTATCATGTGTAGGCCTGGACCCGTATAGATTCCCCTTAATTGAATGTTTGGACCTTTATGTGGGATATGAAAGTTGTGTAATTGTTTCTGAACTAACGTGATCTTAAGCTTGAAATCTCGCATATCATATTTAATTTTCATGTCCTGCATCAAATTTTGTATCGTAGCCTAGGGTTCTTGTAGGGGAATTCACCACATATTTAGGGTTTAGTTTATTTGAGTCCATGCATTCAGTCCATCACATATAGGTGAATTCTAGTAACGGTGTGTAGTCTCCTTCATATAGAGTCTCATAAGGTCATTTAGTTTTTAGACGCATATAGTCGTCATAGAAAGTCCTTAGGTTGAGTTAGCCAGTGTATGCCCACACGTATGGGTCATGGTTTTGGCTTGCATCCTACACTAAACATGGAGCAATTGCTAGAGTCATTGAACAAGTTGTCCCAGCAGATCGAGTATTTGGGTAAGTGTTATGAACAATATATAGACTAACGCTTTGATCAATTTGATACGCGCATTACCCAACTAAAGGCCTCCACCGGGACAAATCCCAGCATTGGGGTAGATGTCCAATCTCAGGCAGGTGGCTAGGAGGATAGACCAATGAATGGAGGTGGCTAAGGAATCAGTCATAGGCGTGCACCCATACTGATGTAGGACAATTAACCACTTGCTCTAAAAGCTCGAACTGTTAGAGCATGGTGAATTAATCCTCTTATTTCATTGCCCAGGCCCCACATCTCATGGGTTAGGCTCTCGGTCGAACCCCCCTCGTGGGCCCCAAATCACATGGGTACCGCCTCACACGAGCCACCCGAGTCACACGGGTGGGGCCCGCATCTCACGAGCCACCTGCCTCACACAGGTCGCCCACCCCGAGTGTGCCCCCACATCTCACAGGCCACCCCACTCGAGCCCGGTGTGAAAATGCCCCCGCATTAATCACCCCCAGTGAGGAGTTTCGAACACGAGACCTCCCGCTCTGATACCAATTTGATGTAGGACGGCTTAATCTAACCTCAAATGATCATGGTATTTGAAAAGGGGCAGATTCATGCAATCTTAAAAAAAAAAAAAAAAATATCAGCCTGATTCATACATCATAAACACAAGAAAGAAATAAGGTCAATATAGCATTGATTAGGGCCATCCATCACAAACATGAAGTGTTGAATCTTAAAATCTGAATTTAATTGGATTCGGCGAAAGATAGAACTTTCGTCTTGCAATAAGTCCGTCTAACAATCCAAGTGGATTTTCTAATCCAGAAAAATAGGAATTTCCTGGATTGGAAATCTGAAAAATTCAGAAAAAAAATATATGGTTCTTCAAATGTAGATTTGGGTGATGGGTTTTATATGGGGATGAAAAGGGAATGAGAATCTTTTGAGATTAGAAGAAAAAAGAAGAAAATGGGGTTAAAGAGAATAATATCTTGAGAAAAGAGAGAAGGAGAAAGAAGTAGGGGATGAGAAAATTGTTTACCTGGGCCTCACGCCCTCTTCCAATCACTTGAAGTCGAAGACGAGATCATCAGAAGCCAAACGCTCTCCTTTTTCTTTCATAAACATAACATAATGTGCTATGGGTTTAGGACAACCCTTATAAAATTCGTAATTACATGAAATTACCAAAATACCTCTACTAGAAAAAAGTTTCAAAAAAAAGAAATTTGCACAAAATTGTGTACAAACTATCTTAAAACATAATTAATTCAAATGTTCATAAACTAAATGTAAATTTAAGATGCTTAATGGGCCCCGATGATAGTACCGTGAAGGTGGTGTAATGAAGGTGGGCCGTGACGATCCAACGGTCTGATCACACCCTCCTCGCAATCCAATGGTCCAAATGTCTCCTCTAAGCAACTTACACATGTGTAAGGTCTTCAACCTCTAGAGACTTGACTCGTATCCGTCGTCTAACCACATTGACACGGGTAATGCACGCCTCCTGCGTTGATATACTTTGAATGGCCTGGTGTCCGCATCAACTCCCCTCGGCTAAAAAGATCTCGACTCCGGCGAGATAAAACTCTTGTGCTTTTCTAACACATCTGGATCTAGTCGTGCAACTCTGCTTCTGTCAACCATGTACAGTCGGATGATGGTCTGTTCTTCCACTTCACTAAGTACCTCTGAAATCCACCGTCTCAAGTGAAAACAATTTGCTCATCCACAATTCCTTCAATTTCTTCTCTCATCTTAGGTATAGTAGGCATAGGTGGTGTAGGTTGAGAAGAAAACTCAGAAATTGGCCAATGGTTTGGAACAAAATTAGGGTCTATGGGATGGCTTGAAAAAGGCATTAGATCCTCCACATTGAATGTTGAACTAATTCCCATGCGAGGTGGAAGATCTATCACATACGCATTGGACCCAATTTTTTTTAGAATTTTAAATGGTCCAGCACCGCGTGCTTGTAACTTCTTAACGGTACCCTGTGGGAACCGTTCTGGCCTCATCCTAACCATTACATAATCACCCTCATTAAATTCTTGAATTCTATGATGTAAGTCAGCTGAAATTTTATATTGTTCATTACTTGCATTTATCTACCTCCTAATCTCTACATGCAACTCATGAATGTGATGGGAAAATGCATCGGCTGACTCTGAGGTCCTCTAGGTGACTGACATAGGTAACAAATCTATGGGTAGTCTAGGTTTATAACCACTAACAATCTCGAATGGACTCGTACTCGTAGACCTATTAACTGAACTGTTATATGCAAACGCGGCCACCCATGAGGGACATCAAGACCATTATTTTGAAGGGTAAGACAGGTGCAGCCTCGTGGCTAGATAGAGTGCACCAGAGGCTAGTGTAGAGTTATCCACTGAGGCCATTCCGGTAGTGGATGAGTTTCATGATGTTATTCTTGATGATCTACCAAATGAGTCTCCCCCTAGGAGGGATATAAAGAACACCAGAACATGGGACATCGTAATACCTAAAGCCGAGTTTACATTTAATAGTTCCGTCGATAGGTTCACAGGTCTCAGTCCTTATGAAGTCGTTACTGGTTATAAACAAGGGAAACTTATTGATCTTGTCCTTATGTCATTGTTCCATATGCCGTCAGAGCCTGCAGAGTCTTTTGCGCATCACATTCATTCATGACATCAAGAAACCAGGCAGAAGATCATGACTAGTAATGAACATTACCCACTTTTTGCAGACCAACATAAATGTTTCAATGAATTCAATGTAAGAGACTCTGTCATGATCCACATTAGGCCAGAGTAGTACCTTCAGGGAGCTGTTCGAAAATTACACGTGTATAGCGCTGGACCATTCAAAATTATAAAACGAAATGGTCTCAATACATATGAGGTAGATCTTCCACCTTCCATTGGAATTAGTTTCACATTCAATATGGAGGATCTAGTTGCTTTTCAGGGACCCACTGATTCTTTGTCCGGCCCTTCGCCCACTCATCCTGATGCCCCAGACTTACCTTTTGATCCATGGCCTCTTCCCGACCTTTCATCTCAGCCTCTGCCTCCCACACCTAGCCTTACCCAGGGAGGAAATAAAGGATATCCTGGACCATGAGATAATTTCTAAGTCGGATGGCGAGTTTCAGAAATACCTAGTTAAATGGAAGTCACGCCCAGCTTCAGACAGCACGTGGCTCACTAAGGAGTTTTAGAGACTTGATCCCGACATTCTAGAGCGGTTCAGGAGTTTTATTTCTCTAGTGGCGAAATCTTCGCAGCCGAGGAGAGTTGATGAGGACATTGTGCAGACGCATGCTCGAACACCACCGTCCCTACGCACGTACATACGCAGGACCCTACCATCGATCTGGCTCGATGACGACGTCCAGGGAGGGCCTCCTAGTTAGAAGACAAGATTTGGTTCAAAAAAAGTGGGCCCGATAGTCAAGAAAAGCTCATCATGGAATCTCATGATCGTGCCTTACTCATCGGATTGATTTCATATTTTAGGTTTTGCTTATTGTTATTATTTAGAACATTGTGAACGCTTTAGATTTCTCTGTTTGGTTTTTATTTTAGTTTACTTCATCGCCAAGTAATAGGTTGCGCATATGGTGCGAGTTTTGGGGTATAGGATTTTTCCTATAAATAGGCATTCCTTGTAGTTCTTTTGATTCATTGAAGTTGATAAAAAAAAAATTCTGTTTTATTTTTCTGCTCTCTTCGTGAGCTGTGGAAAAATTCAAAAGTGGGTGCGAAACCCTCCCTTTTCAAAGGGCTAACTATCGTGGTGCGAAGCCACATCGACCCCAATTCACTCCCATCCTCCATCATCTTCTTTTCCATCTTCCCCCACCATCCATACTGCGAATTTGTCCCTTTTGTTGCATCAGATTTCTTCATTAGAGCAGGTTTCTAAATTTCGGCCCGCAGGCGAGCTGAAACTTCGGCGGAGCACCACGCACAAACCGTACATCGGATCGAGCTGACATTTAGGGGTTTTGGAGTCCATCCCTGGCCGATTAGGGCCAAGGTGGCATTTTTCTGAATAATGGGCCCCACACACGTGCGGCCGGGATCACATGCACGTCCGTTTGGGCCATTGTTTTTGTCCACACGCGGGATCGTCTTTTGGCTCAGGTTTTTATCCGCTTTTATCCTATCATATCCGTTTTTTATGAATCCTAGCCCTAGATTACATTTTCCCTAAGTTATTTGCCCTAGGGTTCCCCGAATTGAAATTTTTGAATCTCTTGGATTAGGGGCTGATTACTATGCATGTGTGGGTGATTATTTCTTATCTTTGAGTATCATTTGGTTCATAATTTTTATTGATCCAGCCCTATCATGTGTAGGCCTGGACCCGCATAGATTCCCCTTAATTGAATTTTGGACTTTTATGTGGGATATGGAATTTGTGTAATTGTTTCTGAACTAACGTGATCTTAAGCTCGAAATTTCGCATATCATATTTAATTTTCATGTCCTACATCAGGTGAGCGTCCCCCTCCCAATTGTTTATATTGGTGTGGCTCACTTGAATCATGGATTTTTCTTGAATTTTGAGCATTGGGCCTAGCATGGGGCGATGCACTTGATGATCAGATTGGATTTCACATACACATCATGGTGGGGCACCTAGTTTGCTTGCAAGGATGGTCTCCTGCTGCGCAACTTGCAGGAGAGCATCTCTCTCTCTCTCTCTACACACACACGACAATGACAAGTGCAGAGAGAGAGAGAGAGAGAGAGAGAGAGAGAGAGAGAGAGAGAGAGAGAGAGAAACCTCGGATGATGCATCTGCAGAACCTTTCTCAGGTTCATATGATGTCCCAAATGCTGCTTCTGCTGTTGTCCGTATGTATTGACCCATGTACTACATGCCATAGATTTGGTCCATTACTCCCTCTTTTTTGATAAACAAAAATCAACAATTATAGCAAGCAACTAAAGGCAGATTATGTACCTGAACATACTGTGTCATATATGTAGGATCAAACTGCCGAAGGAATGTTCCAACCCCTACGAGCTGAAAAACAGCTGTTAATTTCATACCATGTAGAGGTTTAAAAGAAAAAAAAAAAGCTACAATAAACTAGTGGGTACACTGTTTATAGAAGTAGAAAGCTTGCTTGATATTGTAACAAGGTAACTCAAATTTTCAGGACATATCTGTGTCCAGCAGCTGTGATGGAATGGGCTTTAGACATGTTGAAATGGCTGTTAATGGAAGACTTTTACTTTCCTTTCTCGTATTTGAGTATTGTTCATCCAGCTATGGGCACTAATAGCCTGATTTCTAAGTTATTTTTCCAGCACCAACTCTCAGTCCACGTGTCACACGTGTGAGATTCAGAATATTCAGTTTTTGGAACCTAGCATGGATGGGTGTATGCCAAAAGTAAGTAAGATGATCCTACCCACTGATTAATGGAAATTTTGATCATTGATCAGAAGTTCTACTAACTGCCCATTTACAATAATAAAAAACCGTCTGTCCAGTGGCTAGGATCACCCAATCAATATGGCTTTGGGCCATATTAGGGGCCAGCAGATGAGAGGTCTGAATCTCATAAGTATGCTGTGTGTCATGCAATTGAGTGCTTGATTAGTAACTTACACTTGTGTCCTCTCTCTTGTTTGTATTTCATGTATTTTTCTATTTTATTTTTTGACCATTTAGTTGGAATAAGGCTTTGATGATGATCATGATAGGTATTTTTTTTAATGAATGTGTTATCCGAAATAGATAGGACAAGGCTACAATGATGGTAATAATGAACCATAGTTTTGAATAACAGTATTTGGAAGCGTATGGGTCGAGCCTGAAATGACAAGATATGGGGCTTATCGGACTAGTGGACCCACATCGGCTTTTTTTTTTTTGGTAAAAAAATCTTAAAAAATTATTGGGAAAATAGGAAAAAAAATGGTAAAACACCAGAATATCTCTCTCTCTCTCTCTCTCTCTCTCTCTCTCTCTCTCCTTTTCTTTTTTCTCCTTTTGTATTTAACATGTATGTGTATCAGACCATTCTTTGATAAGAATGCTGTCTCTTGGCTTCACCTACTGAAAGTTGACAAATCAGGCCCTAATCAAACACAAATCAAGCATGATTTGGTGGATAATGGCCCATTTCGTTGAAATACAACAAAAAGAAAATGAGAAAATGGAGAAAGTGATGTTTTACCCCTTTCCTGATTTTCCCCAACATAGTCCTTTCCGCTTTGATTTGTTGAGTCCCACTCAAATCCTGTGTTTTGATTCCCAAAATAGGCATGATCTACTCGAAATTCAGTTTCTAGGCTTCCTCTAAGATTGGAATGAAGAAAAAGGTTTAGAGGGAGAGAGAGAGAGAGAGAGAGAGAGAGAGAGAGAGAGAGAGAGAGAGAGAGAGAGAGAGAGAGAGAGAGAGAGAGAGAAGAATAAGAAGAAGAAGAAGAAGAAGAAGAAAACAGGAAAAAAACATAATCATATAAACATCCGTCTTTTTTATTGGTAAATATTGTCTTTTCCAGGCGCAAATGCTTAGCTATTGCTTAAAGTGAACCAAGTAATGCATTATATGGACCTTATAGCCAGAGTGTGATTGATAGTGCTGATAAAAGACAAAGCAGAAAATGATTAACGATGTACACCATCCTGCATATGAAATTGTCTGATTTTAGTTGAGCACAGTCAGCAGTTCGCATGGTCTAGGTAATTCTTGAAAGCTGTTTTCTTCTAATAACTTAAACAGAATGAGAAAGCCTTTTTTATAGTTAATATTGGGAAGAAGCATTAGCTTAACCAAATGAAATGAAGGATTGATAAAAAGAAAGGACCAAAACTTACCACAGGAGAAAAATCTAAAACAACTTTCTTTGTTCGACTTGTTAATGTGCCCAAGTGAGTATCGAGAACATATCGAGACAACTGCATGTAGAAACATGTGTTAAAAAGGAGACCTGGAGTTATCAATAGCTACAATCTGGTTGATGAGTTAATCAACATCATTAGAAACTAGAATTGATTATCACGTCAGCATTTTGGAAATCATAACATTTATGATTGGAATGTTATGATCAGCAAAGGAATTAATGGGCTGATGCATCAGGACATAAGTAGTGTTCTGATGGACACATCCCATTCTACGGGCACTCACTGTACTATGATCCAACCATTGACCTGAAGGAGCTCCCTGTGGATGGGGTAGTGCAATAAATAAATAAATAAATAAAGAAGATAGGTAGATAGGGAGGGAGGGAGTTCTCAGACATCCAATCTTTCGTCTTTTCTAACAGTGTTGATGTATCCTTACTCTTAAACCATCTACTACAGGCCACTGATTCAAGGCTTAGGACCTTTCATATGAAGTATCTTTGGTGCACCTCCCATCCTTAGTGGGGCCAATGAGATCAACAGTTTGGATATCTGAACCATGATCCGCAATTGTAATGGGCACATAGGATGACATACAATTGCATCAGGTACTGCCTTAACTATAACCAATTTATAAGATGTGTAAAGCACTATATCTTTGCTTCTCCATACCTTTTTTTTACCTTGTCTTCGCCCCCCCCCCCCCCCCCTAAATTCTTAAACTCTTAGAGCATGTTTGGATACATGGAATCCAAAGGAAAAGAAAGGAAAAGGTAATAATTATACAACGGTGATTTCCATAAGTACTACTGAAACACGGATCCCAATTTTAGGGTTCTTGTTTGTATAGCAAGTGGAATTCTCATATTCCTCTCAAAATGGTCACCTACTTTCTTGTGCCAAAGAATCCAAACAATGGAAAACTGTAGTGATTCTTTATGGAATCCATCCTTTTCTTTGCCATCAAAACATCCCAAAAGTGTCAGATCAAAGGCAAAACTTATCCTTACCCTTTTCCATGGATATCCACACTTGCCCTTAAAATATGGTCTGTCATATACCCCACCTGTGTTTGCATACTGAACTTCTTATAAGCCACAATGCAAGCAGATAAAGGAATTCAAAGCATATGAACTACATACAAATTAAAACAACTAAACAAGGTAGCAGATTAGGTTTCTGCCCACTATCAAAATGTTCATTGACCAATTGGATTAGTATGAAAGAGTGATTTACCTGTGAGACAGTTATAACGGATGCACATCTTCCCAGAAAAGCGGGAGGGTCTTTTGAAATGTAAATGGTTTGAAAAGGAGAGTAGAAGCCACAGAGCATTCCTTGCTGACTCAACTCTTGGACAAAATGTTCCATTTTCCCATCATTCTCCATTTTTTGCTTTCCACCAGCAAGACTCTGATGTTAATCCAATGGTTATGGACAAATGATACTTTTATTTCAAGATCTACTAATCACCATTCACAACAGCCATTTAATCATGTTACCTCGAGTATTCTTTCTCTTTGAGAGAAACTTGAGGCAATCATACCTTCTGTTGCAAAAGATACTATACCTGCTTTAACCTGCCAAATCATATCATATTTCTTAATGCCACAATCCGTGAAATACCTTTAGTATTTTAAACAATAAACACAAACAGAGTGGAATGGAGTCATTAGCACAACTAACATAATTTTAAAGACCCTCATCAACTTTATGTTTTTCAAAGATTAAACTAACTGTTGGAATCTAGAAAATGGGTGACCAAAAATAGTTGTTCATATTCATTCCAAACTAGATCGAGTACGTGAATCCATTCCAAACACACCCAATGTGTCACAAAATTCACTACGAATTTCTTGATGTCTCAATTATATAGCTTAAGAGTTGAAATGGCTTATTTAAAATTGTATTGTATCAATTATATAGCTCAAGAGTTGAAATGGCTTGTGTAAAAATGCACTATCAACCAATCTAGTGAAATTGGAAGTCACTGAACATGAACATATCAGCACAAGTTTCCTGCTTCATTACCTTACATGCTGACTTCAACTTTAATGAAATAAGACATCGCAGTAACTGCAGCTGTCCAATACGTGCAAGACACTCTGTCCATGGTTCCCAAAATCTGTCCACAATCTTGGCCTGTCCAACAAATAAGATTAGTTGCCTATCAGTAATTTATGAAATAGATGTGAGATAATGAAAGGGAAACATGATACCTTTCAACGTAAGCTTTTAGCTTTATCAAAGTCTTACTACAGAAGTGATGTTATATGGTTCAACTGTTTACAGTAGTATGATCAGATGAAGCATATTGTACTGTTCATGACTATTATCAACATGCATATCGTAGGCTTTTATTGTGGCCTTGAGCAAAAATACATGTTAATAACAGGGTTCAACAACAAAGAACAAAAGTGCTGCTGTGCAGCCACAAAGGCTCTGTCTGAACAAAACTAAGATTTGAAGCTATTTTGCTAAGAATTTATTATGCCACTGTCAAATAGTACCCATAATTTATTCAAGTCTAAACAGATTACTGGGTTGTTTGGTTGTTGAGCTTCATCATCATGATCATCATCTAAGCCTTATCCCACTAATTGGGGTCAGCCACACGCATTTTGTTCCACCATTTCACTCCATCAAGGGCCATAACTTTAGTTATTCAATTTGGTTGTCCAGCTTAAGATTTGAATTAAAGCAATTTTAAATTTATTTCTTGCTTTGTTACTAATTTAAGGAAATATTAAAGTGTGCATTTTTTGGTCCCATCAAATGACCTTACATGGTGATTAGGTTGGTGCAAGCGATAATCAATTTGGATAGTCCATCAAGTGGGTCAAACCTTTGATTGCCCATGATTCCCAATAATCACTTTAATCAAATGATTCTAACCAGTGAATGCAGTATTAGATAATATTGGTCGATATTGTTGGTATCGCACTTGCCCGATAGGAAATCCACTTAATTTCATGGTTTTGGGATATTGACGACATTATCTCAACATATCGCAATATATGAACGATACCAACGTCACCCCATGTTAGGCGAGGTAAGGGGTCGGTGGCTCATGTGGGGCTCCACTGTGAATCTGTGATGTTTATGTGAAATCCACCCTGACCACCAAGTGTGTCACCCCATGTTAGGACTAGAGCCCAAAAATAAGCCCTATATGTGATCCGGTGGACCAGACAACTGCAACAATGTACAAGGAAATGCTCCAAACTATTTCCCTTGATGTGGCCCACCTAAATCATGGGTGGAGCTGGTTTTTGGGCTCCATACCTAAATTTTGTTGTGGCACCTAATGGTTGGAGTTGATTCTATATAATCATCATGTTGGGCCCTGTACAAATCAAGGATGAACATCTCTCTACCAACTGCTTCCTTTGGTGTGACCCATGTGAGAAGAAATGGGTCTTTAATCATATCCCAGTCACGAAAGATTCAATCATGTTGACCTTTATAAAAGTGAGCTCAATGATCGTGATGGCTGATGCACCAAAATCATCTTAAAATTTTGATCATTTCGTTATAAATAATGGCCTGTAGAAAATTGGCAGTTTTTGGTGGTGGTGGTGGGTGAGGTACAATCACCAACAACGTTGGCACTCAATCAGGTGGTAATGGTGCACCTTCCAAGAGGGTATAACAATTGCGTTAGGTTGGAGAAGAAATCAGTAAGAAGAGTAGAAGTCTACTCATCTACACAACCCTCTTACTATTTATAAATATGTACATATAGTGCTCCAGAAGAGCATACAAAACATATACAAACATGCACTCAAATAAAGACACACAGTTACATATTTATCTCCATACTCCCCCTCAAGTTGGAGCATACATATCAATCATGCTCGACTTGTCCACTAGATGATGGAAGGGATCTCAAGTAAGGGATGTAGTGAACAGATCAACTAGCTGCTCCTCAGAATGAATGAATGGAGTTGCAATTTCTTTAGCAGCCACCTTTTCACAAATGAAGTGACAGTCTATCTCAATATGTTTGGTGGGCTCATGAAACATGGGATTGGTGGCAATATGAATGGCAACTTGATTGTCACAATACAAAGGAATCATACCAGAATGAGGATAACTAAGTTCTTGTAACAAGGTGTGAAGCCACATGAGTTCACACGTCACATGAGTCATTGCTCTATATTTAGCCTCTGCAGTGAACCGACCAACCACAAACTACTTTTTACTCTTCCAGGTGACTAGATTGACACCCACAAAGGTGCAATAGCCAGATGTAGATCGACTATCATGAAAACTACCGACACACTAAGCACTAGAGTAACTAGAGAATGAAGATGACCATGTCGCTGAAATCGTAAGCCTCGATTAGAAGCTAATTTAAGATAATGGAGGATCCTTACAAAGCAGAAAGATGGGTTGTATGAGGTGCATGCATAAACTGATTGATAACGTCAACCGCAAACGATAGGTCAAGCCGTGTAATAGTCAAATAAATGAGGAGTCTAACCAAGCGACGATACATGCCAGGATCAAATAAGAGCTCGCCATTATCAAGACTAATTTTTTTAGCAACATCTATAGGAGTAGAAACAAGTCGACACCCAAGCATGCCAATCTCAGACAAGAGACTGAAGGCATATTTTCGCTATGATAGAACAATTTCAAACTTGAATCTAGCCACTTCAATACTAAGAAAGTAGTGAAGTGTACCTAAATCTTTAATAGCTAAATTGCTTTTGAAGAAAGGATTCAAGAGCAGTAATGCCCTTGGCATCATCACTGACCAAGACAATGTCATTTACATAGACTAGTAAAACCATAATCCCCACAGTACGGCGACAAATGAAGAGAGAGATATCCAAATGGTTGCAAACAAAGCCGAAGTCCAACAGTGCGCAACTAAACTTGTCAAACCAGGCCCGATGTGATTGCTTAAGACCATAGATAGCCTTCTTGAGGCAATAAACCCAATGTAAGCCACTGGTTAGGGAGATTCCTGGTGATTGATCCATATACACTTCCTCAGCAAGCTTACCATGAAAAAATGTGTACTTCACAACTAGCTGAAATTACGGTCAAGATAGATTTGCAACTAATGAGATGATCGCACGAATTGAATTAAGCTTGGCCATAGGGGAGAAGGCCTTGAAGTAGTCCACACCATAAGTTCGAGTGTAGGCCTTGGTGACTAATTGAGCTTTATACTGGTCAATTGATCCATCTGGAAGGTACTTGATAGTATAAACACATCTGCATCCAACTGTCTGCTTACCCTAAGGTTAAGGGATTTAGTTCCCATGTATCATTCTATTCAAGAGCCTGCATTTCTTCCATCATAGCTTGCCTCTAATCAGGAATACTGAGGGCCTCCTTGAGAGTGCGAGGAATAGATAAAGAGGAGACAGAGGTAGCAAAGGCCTTGAATGTAGGAGACGAACACTGAAAGAAAACGTAATGATGGATAGGATGGCGAGTACATGAGCGACTAGATTTGCGTAAAGCAATAGGGAGATCATCAGAAGATGAAGGGCTAGTACCTAGATGATTGGATCTCCATCGGAAGTCGATAGAGTGATGAAAGGCTGATTGGTCAGGGATTTCTTTTGTCCCTGGTACACACGTAATGGCTTGATAGGTTCAGAAGGATGTGAGTCTTCATCAAGAGAGGGAAATAGAAGAGGTATAGGTGGATTTAATAGAGTCTCCCCCTTATTGGTAAGATGATTGTGTAATGAATGCCCTGTAGATGAGAAATAGGGAACATCGTCAAAGAATGCCCGTTAGATGAGAAGTAGGGAACATTCTTAAAGAAAGTGACATGCGCTGACACATAGTTCTTATGAATAAGTGGGTTATAACATTTATACCCTTTCTGGGATCGTGACTATCCTAGAATGATAGTTTTAAGATCAGGGACTTGTCAGTACTTCCATGAAGTTTATGAACAAAACAAGTATAACAAAAAACTTTAGGAGACAAGGGAAAATGTAAGGCCTGTGTCGTACTACCATTCTATTCCTTAGGATCCCACGATCCTCTCCGTCGAATTCCGGCAACCCGCGACTTGTAGAATGCGTTTGCGAGTGACCCTAAGTCGCATCTTGTAAACCCAAGCTGACTCAACCCAAGACCTATGTCATTACGCCAACGCCGCGTCCCGTGAGCCAATCCGATGCTTAGATTGTGAGAAGTGGCCTGCACATTATCATGGTCGTGGACTGCACGTTACGGGGCCATTCCAGTTAGTGCATTTTCCTAGAACAATCATGATGATGACATCATCACCCATGCCTCTTACAAGTAATGATGAGAGCATGCTTCTCTTTACCCCATGTGCAATCATTGTCTAGCCTAGCAATGATTACCTACCTATCTCTTCTCTCCCTTTCTCCCTCATTTTCTCATCTTCCCTAGCAAGAGAAGTCATAGATGTCCCACCATTAGAGAAAATTCAGCCCCATTGCAGCCCAAGATCTCTTAATCCAACCATCCCAAGCCCATCTCAACCATTAAATCAACCCTCTTGGAGCTCTAGAACCTAAAGGTGGAAGAAGGAGATTTGAGGTGGGTGCCTCTCTCTCTCTATCTCCCTCTTTTTCATGGTGATGTGTGGCCCACCTGATGATGTATGTATGGGACATCCATCGTCTAGAATTTTCTGGACGTCTAGCAAGTTCTGGATGGGCTGGACATCTAGTTGGTGGAGCCCAACTTGCTGTCCACTTCGGGTCAGCTTGGATGAGAAGAAAAACACAAATATTGGCTTGATCCCAGGGCCGTGTGGCCGCCCTGGTGGACCCCACCGTGATTATGTATCATATCCAAGCTGTCCATCGAATGGGCCAGCAGCTGTAGGGCCCACTGAGGTGTGTTTCATCCTCATCGTCGGGCAGGCCTGGACGATGGGAAAATACAAATATCAGCTTGATTCAAATCAAGTGGGCCACGTGTACGTGGACCCCTCCTGGTGCATGCATTGATCCATGCTGTCCATCGTCCAGCAAGGGACGCCATATGCTGTATGTGTTTCATATCCACACCGTCCACCGTCCATCCTTGGAAGGTGTGACCTACTAATGTAAGTGTTTTATCCACGCTGTCCACATCTGGACGTGGGACCCCACCTTGATGCTTGTGTTTTATTCAGAATGTCCAAGACGGTGGGGCCTTGACGTGATGTATGGGTTTTATCCTCACTGTCCATCCTTGGATGTGGGACCCACCTTAATGTATCTGCTTTATCCTCACCGTCCAGCTATTTGGGATGGTGGGATGCACCCGATGCATGTGTTATATCCCACAGTCTAGCAGGTGGGACGGTGGGTAATCCAGACCGTCCATACCATTGCTTGGTAGGCCACGTGTTCGTGGACCCACCTTGATGTAAGTATTATATTCACACTGTTCGTCCATGGACCCCACTTGATGTAAGTGTTTTATCCACGCTGTCTGGACGTGGGACCCACCTACTGTACGAATGGGGTTCCACCATGATGTATTTGATCTAAGTCGTCCAGCTGCTGTGGACCCCACTATGATGTATTTGATCCACACCGTCCAGCAACCCGGGACGGTGGGATCCACCATAATGTATGCATTGTATATCCCCGCTGGCCATTAGTTCGTGGGGCCCATTTTGTGATGCATAAGGCCCACCTTGATGTGTGTTGTAAGCACACTGTCCATGGACCATAGGGATGACCTATGAGGCCCACCTTGATGTATATGTTACTCATGTTGACCGTCTATTTTGCTGGATCATGGGCTGCCCATGAGGCCCATTGTGATGTATATAAGACCTATGTGGTGAGGCCCATTGTGACGTATATGAGGCCTATGTGATGAGGCCCATTGCAATGTATATGAAGCCTATGGGATGAGGCCCATTGTGATGTGATGAGGCCCAATGAGATGTATATGAGGCCCTTGTACGAGGCCCACTGTGATGTATATGAGGCCCATGTGATGAGGCCCAATGTGATGTATGTGAGGCCCTTGTGTATGGCCCATTGTGGTGTATGAGGCCCATGTGGTGAGGCCCATTGCGATGTATATAAGTCCCCTGTGATGAGACCCATTGTAATTTATATGAGGCCTATGGGATAAGGCCCATTGTGAGAATATAAGGCCTATGTGATGAGGCCCGTTGTGATGTATATGAGGCCTATGGGATGAGGCCCATGTGATGAGACCTATCGTGATGTATGTGAGGCCCATGTGATGAGGCCCATTGTGATATATGAGACCCTTGTGCAAGGCCCAATTGTGATGTTGATCCCACCATGATGTATATGATAATGTTTATGATGACCATCCATTTTTCTAGCTAGTTTAAGGGCCAGGGGCCCCACTGTGAGATAGTCTCTATAGCGGGCTGCATTCTAGGAGACAATGGTGGTTAAATGTCCACATTGTAAACTCCTTAGTGCCCATTGCTAAGCCCATTCCCCATTGTAAGTTAGATTCTATGGCGAGCCGTACCTTAGGAGCAATGGTGGTTAAATGTCCACATTGCAAACCTCCCTAGAGCCCATTATCAAGCCCATTTCCATATTCTCTTTGGGGCTATCCCAAAACATTGGGCCCCCTATTGATGTTAGTGATACCCATTGGGCTAACCCAAACCGTTGGGCCCCCATTGATGATGGTGCCTTACACCATGCATTGTAGGACTACCCATGCCTTGTAGGAATACACACAGCTTGTTTAATTATTGGGTCCCATAGGGAAGTTCGGTTTATTATGCGATGGAGAGGGTAAGGAAGCTCACTTATTATACTTAGACTCGGATCTGCCCTCGGTGGGGGATATTGTGACGCCCTATCACTATGGTCACATGTGGGCAGACGCTGATGTGGGCGGGGCCTGGCGAGCCTGAGCGAGCTACCAACGGTTGACAGACTATTGTGCACACAGTGAAAGCAAAACTTTGTTCCACATCAGAAGCATCGTCCGAAGTTGAGGTGGCTATAAGTTGGGTCCCTTAACTGTCGTGACGCGTTTTAAATCCGTGAGCTTCGGCAAAGCGGACAATATCACCCCTTACTGTAGATAGAAGAATATGTGGTATCAGGTTGGGTATATTCACTATATAGGCCTATCTTGATGTTTGTATTAGATACACCGTCCTTCTGTGGACCCCATCATGTATTGGGCGGATTGATGATAATTATGTTAGTGAGCTTGAGCTAGTAGGACACACTGAGTAAATGCTAGCATAACATCATTCATGCCATGTGCATCATATGTATGCTTGATATGAGGAGTGATTGATCATAGCATATACTATTGGGCGAATTATTATGGGACTCCTTGAGAGACGGAGTTGTGCTACATGAGTGCACGGTACGCGCAGGATTGCTGCATGACTGGATAGTGTGACTAATGCATCTCGCATTTGTGTGATATGATTACTGTATGCCCTAGCGATATCAGGGTTGTAGCCTCCGCAGGCATAGCGCGGATGACAGGATTAGATACCAGAAATACTTGCTCTAGCACGGGGGCGCCATAGATGTCCCAGGGTGAAAGTCCCCAAACCCTTATGGTACTAGAGGATGTTCTAATGTCTAGACCGAGTGGATGCATAAGTGCATGAGGGCCGAATACCAGTTGACCGCGTCTCCCACTGTGTCGTGGTTGGTTGGAAGGGGGTGTGGCCTTACCCACCTGAGTGAGGGGGCAATGACTAGGCTAAGTCTGACCTAGCTTGTGGAATGGGTCCGCTATCGACGAGCCGGGCCCGATATTGGCAGACGAATAGTGAGGTCTCTTTTACTTACCCAGTTGTGGGCTTAGATGAGGCGGTAAGCTGGTGTTGAGTGTAATAGACCCCGGTGATATTCTAAAGATGAACTGTACTGATATGTGGATTCCAATGAGGATTGATGTGCTTACGTTGCATCTTGCATATGATATTTAGCCAGGTAGGCCTTGCATCGCATAGCCTTGGTATGGCTGATAGCATTCATGGATTTACCAACATGTTTCCGCATTACTCTGATATTGCATTTTAAGTATGCTTATATTGCACACACACTTACACCACCTTCTAAGCCTTCGATATGCTTATGCACTATAGATGCGTGCAAGTGACGCTAGGACGCAGTCGAGCTGAGGCAGGAGTGTGCGGCTGAGCTTTTAGAGTTTTTGATATCTCTATATTCTATTTCCCTTTATGCCTTGTACTAAATTTTATTTTATTTTTAAATTTTTATTATAGTGGATATGTGGTGATGTTTCTTGTTATTGTACGTGCATTATGTTTGAGGTTATGCTACTATTTCGAGAATAATTCATGTTGAAAATCCTCTTTGTAAGATCCCAGGATCGGAATCCAGTATATGGGTGCTGGGAGCCGAGAATGGGGTAGGCTGTCGGCGCCAGATTCTGTGATTGAGAATTTTGTGAGCCCGGTTTCCGAGTTCAGGTTGTGACAGAAAAGCTTTATCATGAGAATGTAGAAGTTTAAAGGAAGACTTATTATGTAAAATCCTAGAAGGAATGCTATTAATAAGAAAGACAACAATTAAGTAGAGCATCATCCCAAAAATGTCTTGGTACATTGATACCAAGGAAGAGCGCATTTGTAACTTCAAGAATATGATGATTCTTCCTTTTGACAATTCTATTTTGCTGAGGGGTCCTTGGACAAGAAGTTTGAGACAAAATACCACAATCCTGCAAAAATGTTAAGAAAGCTTTCAACACATATTCACTCCCATTATTTGAACCACGAACTTTAATGAGGCATTGAAATTGATTATCGACTTCATTGTAAAAGGCCCTAAACATATCAAAAACTTCATTTTTGAATTTCATAAGATAAATTCATGTCACGTGAGAATGATCATCAATGAAAGAGACGAAGTATTTGTAACATAGAACAAAGTCAACAAGCCTAGGGCCCCAAACATCAAAGTGAATCAATTTAAAAGGTCTAGACTTCCTCGCAGTTGAGCTGGAAGGAAACACAACTCTAAGATGCTTGAAAAATTCACAGGTATCACAACATAATGGTTTAATAGTAGAAATAGAAGGGAAAATAAGTCTCAGTCTTGATAAAGATGGATGCCTTATACGGCAATGCCATTTAGGCACGGATTCCCTATTTAATGACAAAGCACCGATAGGACTAGCAAGGGTATCATTGAGGAAGTAAATTCCGCCATGTTCACAACCCCCACCAATCGTTCGCTTCATTTGGAGATCTTGAAATACACAATGAGAAGGAAAAAAAAATATTATGAAAAAGTGCAATGATTTAGTAAGAGAAATAATAGACAACAAATTCAATGGAAAGGAAGGAACATGAAGAACAGAAGATGGTTGCATAATAGGAGAAAGGATAATGGATCTAATCCCAGAGATGGGAGAGTGTGGTACATATCCAGCTCATCCCACATACCACGTGAGATAGTACAGTACTCCTTTAGGCTTCTAGATTCTTGTTGAAACTTAGATATGTCTGAAATCAACTTGTACACCCTAGATATATTATGATCTTCAGAATACATGTCTCGAATAGTATCCCATATGTTCCTAGCCAACGTTAAAAACATAACAGAATTGCCAATGGTGCTCTCCATACTATTTAGAAGCCAAGCCATGACCGGATAATTTTCTTTAGTCCAGGTTTAAATTCTTCATCAGTTGAATCTGGATGATCATCCAAGATATAAGAAAGTTGCTCCATTCCTCCCAAAAAGAGCTTGACGGATTGGGCTCATTGCAAGTAATTGTTCCCATTTAACTTGATAGTTGTGATCAACAATGTGTGAGCATCAGAAGGCCCCATAAGGGCTTCGGTAGAAAGCTTATCCTCCATACTTGGTCGAAAGAGAAGATGGAGAATGACCAAATATATATAACCCACAAGAATAATCCAAATCACACCAAAATGGCAAATGCACCCAACTTTCAGTGTATAACTAACAACAGCCCACACAGCTTGAAAATCATAACTTCCACATACCAAACCCAAACACTTAGAGGAAAAGTTAGAAACATGCCTAAAAGGATGCTGGACACCAACCCCTAGCTAATTTCACCCAAAAGGGGTGAAAAGGGCAAAAATGTCATGACCTTACCCCAATCTTCCCAAAAAACCAAGGAAAAACCACTCCCCGTGCAAGCAACTCCTAGGGGTAGTCAATAACAGTCAAATCGACCAACCCCCCTTTGATCTTCCTCAAAAAAATCATCCGATTGAAAGGAATCTTAGAAAAAACTCGAAATGGGCCATTTCTGAAAAATACCATGGGGGCTTCGAAACTCTTATCTTGCTCAAAAAATTCCATACAAATCACCATAACCCTTCTAAAATCAAGATCTACCAAACCATACACTTCATTTGCTCCATGGTCGTACGAATAATACAAACGCTAACATCAGTCGTACGGAACCTAACGTTAGTAAGATGCAACAACTACGAACAAGGGCAAGCTGAACCTAAGCTATAATACCAAGTCGAGTTAGGTTAGAGAAGAAATCAGTAAGAATAGTGGAAGGGAATGTGTAGAAAGAGAGAAGAGGAAAAGGATGGCTAGGGCAATGGTTGTGTCTACTCATCTACACAACCCTCATATTATTTATAAATATATACATGCTCCAGAAGAGCATACAAAACACATACTATAACACCCTGGATTTTTGCCAACTTGGGATTAGACGTCCTTAGGCAATGGGTCAACCATAACACTTTGGTAACTTCTTATAACTCAATTCCAAAGCCAAAGAAATCATTTAGAACTAAATTCTTTAGAAATTTAACGTGACTTAACTAGCACTAAACTAGATTACCTGTGAAATTAGCATCAACCACTTTAAATACGATTTGAAAGACCCAAAACCTATAGAATTGTTAACGCTATGTTACCCTAAAATCTAGGATCAATCTCTAAACCCCCTTGCTCTCGAGAGCATTCGGAAACTCCGTATCGGACCTGGACCGAACGTCGAAAGTCTGATAGCGATGAACTTAGACAATTATGACCGCCTAGTTGGACTTGACAATCACCTCGAAAATCAAGACCAGACGATGTCCTGAGACCATTTCCTTGAGTCCGGAGTGAAGAGTGTGAGAAAGTGAAGATTTTTATAAAATTAAATAAGATTTTAAGTAATCTGAGTCGTGTCGCTTACGCGCCATTTATAAGCGTTCTGACCGTTGGTTTTTGACCCAAATTCACCCTCGGATCAGGGATGTTGGCCCACACATGTCAAAGTACTTGTGGCCCTGATTGAGTTTCGATAACCGTTGAATTGAAATTGGTCCGCCACAGTCGATCTGGAAACCCGACCGGACTGAAAACTTAGCTTGACCTAGATCCCATATTAGAGAGTTTAAGTCCGACCGCATTTAGTAACAGGACCTCCAGAAGTGTTCCGTTGGATCGGAACAGACCTGATTTGGTTATAACCTAAGTATACCTTGGCCCTAGGGCTATTTCCGTCGCTTTTGGGCTTATAAAAAGGCCATAAACCCTCTTTCTCAAATCCCATACGAATTTCCAACCCTAGCTAAGTTAAGAGAGAGAAAAGCGAGAGAAAGTGAGAGAGAAGTTGGTGATTCTTCCTGGGATTCTTCCCAGCTTTACTACGTGCCTAATCCACCTATCCGTATCGCTATTCCGGCGTTTTTGATTCCATGTTTGGGTAAGAAATCCTAACCCTAACCTGTTTTGAAGCTTAGAATAGTTGAAGTGATGTCGTAGCTAACCTATTTCATGCCTTAAGTTGCCTATCCGCTGTTGACGAAGACTTATCGTCTGAATCATATCCGTTTCGCATTTTCTGGTTTAAGGTGCGGACTATATACGTTTAGGTTATGGTTTTCAAGACTTTCAATGTCGGTTAATGATATATTACTGACGTGGATGCTATTTCACATGTATAAACTGCTGTCCGTTTCGTTTTTCAGTTATACGTTAATTATGTTGAATATACTGTATTCCTCGTATTTGTAGAAAATACCATATACGTATAAAATTCAGATTTGTGCTTGCCATGATTAATTACTGTCTATGTATGCTAGATGCACGTGTATCAACTTCTGGGTGAACAGATTTGCCTAATACATGTTATATTAACATACGTCGTGTATGTTACAATGCGTAGCCTAAGTGTATAAACCTTGCGTTAGTATACGCCATGACTAACCATCGTAGCTATGTGATTGCTGTGTAGGCGACAATCCTTTGACGAAAGGATTTGCCCTAATACGTATGCTAACTAATACATACCATGTATGATATAATGTGTATGCTAAGTGTTTGTAAATATGTCTGTATGAATAAATACTTGTAAACTGTTCTTTAAATGAGTGTTGAGATAGGATTCTCAGCCACTCTAATGATGTATATGATTTCCTCCGTATACTTTGTTTCATACTCATTGCTTTTACTTAGAAATGCACAAGTGTGGATTCATGTTTATGTTATACTTCATAACATGCTCAATTGATTGTATGATTTGAATTATTGCTCCATTACTGCCTCGAGTATCTGATACGCTAGATCGTTGTAATTGAATGTGTTTGGGGCTATTATATAGTCTAGGCAATTGGTAATAGGCCTCGAATTAGTGGCCGACATTGTTTCGCCACATGAGATGTGCCTGATGAATCCGAGTCGTATATCAATTGGCGACAGTGGTTAGGCCACACGGAGTACTCTTGCGCTTCATGTCGATTAGCTCGATGCGCGCTCGTGCTAGTCGAGCTCGTCAAGTAACCCGATTGACCCGATGTATGTTCACCATGTTTGGACGCTACTGCTTAAATCTAAGGTACCAAACTTACCAGTGAAATTCCGTTAACCTTGGTACCTCGATCCGCTAAGACTCATGAGCCGGATATGGTGGTATGAGACACCGTGGTCGAGCTGTCGGCCTACGCTGGGGCGACGAGCCTCCCCTTAGTGTCCAGTGAGCAATCCAGATTCGTGAGCCAAATACGGTGGTATGGGACACTGTATTCGAGCTGTCGGCCTACACTGATCATGTGACGAGTCCTTTGTAGTGACTGCGAGCGTACTCTGAGCCTACATGAGGCGACGAGCCTTTCCGTAGCAACTAGAGTATAAACAAGGCCTACACTGATTAGGTGACGAGCTCTTTGTAACGACCTAGAACCGCAACATCGTATGAGATTGTCTAGGACCGACGAACCTAGAATGGATCATTGTTTGAGACATGATACAAGGGAGGTACCTTAGCTTCCCAATCCTGCTGTGTGAATAAACCTAAATAAGAACCTGGCTAATCACGTGCATGCACCGCATTGCATGTGCTTTGGCGAAGAAGAGCACTTTCGAGAGTTTACCATGCGCGCCGTTAGATGAAGACGCTGAGGGAGTGCAGGCGAAGACACGCATCATTATTTCATATCATTCTCGCATTAACAAGAGTATCTAGGACATGTTTGATTGTACTGCTTTATCATTACTGCTTGATTGAATTGATAACATGTTAACCTTTGCTGTATAGTTCCACTGAGTTGATCACTCACTCCCACGTTACGGGACGGTGTTTGAAATACCAACCAGTCCCTGTTTTAGTGTCAGATGAGGGCAATGCTTGTGAAGCGGAGCCAGACTTTATGATGATGAGGAGGATTTCTCCTGTATGCAGTTCTTAGGCGGGTTCATGTGAACAATGCCCTGATTGACGGGGATTCAGGGCTATGTTGGTAGTGATTTATCACTTTTTGATATATGTATTTGAGACACGACTTGTAATTATGACCTGGCAGAGCATACATAGCTTGGGGACTTATGTTGATTTATATATGTATTTCAGTCTTCCGCTCGTGTTTTCAGACTGTCCCTGAATTATGTTTGCTGTTTGGCTTAATCTACCTCATGTTTTATGCACTAATACAGACAACATTCATCCATCATAAAAAATGTTGCATAAGTGATGTTCTGGAACTCGGGAGTTGAGCTTCTGTTCGACCCCCGATTTTCAGGGCGTTACACATACACACATGCACTCAAACAAAGACACATAGTTATATATATATATATATATATATATATATATATATATATATATATATATATATATATATATATATATATATCTCAATAGTAACCTTTGTCTTCGACAACAAGGTGCTCTGCTAACCTTGGCAGCAGGGTGATTGTGATTTTCAAGTGGTAACAATGATGACATGTGTGATGCGAAATTTTTTTGTTGGTGACAGAAGGTGTCGCCAATCTTTTTCTTCCTCACATGAAATCCATCACTAACGCATAGGTTGTTGTGGCAAGAGCGGGTTCTCATCAAGGTATTCTGTAATGGTAACAGTGGTTGTAACGGCCACCACATATACAGGCTGTAATGGTCGTTACGGCCCCCATAGCAGCCGTTATGGTCTCTCATTTTTTTATTTTAAAGAAATCCCAAAAAACTTGTATTAGCCCTGTAATGGACTGTTACAAGGCCATTATGAACTTTATGGGGGTTGTAACGGTCGTTACGGGTCTTTTTCTTCTTCTTCTTTCAGAAATGGTCGTTACGACCCTATAATGTGTAACGGTTGCCATCGTTACCTTTATGTAATGGCCTTTACAGCCCCTTAACAACAGTTACGACACACCATGCTTCTCATAGACCCTCTCCACCAAGAAACGGTGGCGACTAGGGCATTTACAATAGATGGCTTTTGTAATAGGTAGGGACTATTATCAAGAGAAAAACCAATGGCATTGATCCATCCTCCAACGATTGTCATTGATCATCTCAACCTATTGCACAAAATAGAATTGATGACTTTGTCATGCATACCAAATCACGGCATCACCACTTTGTTAGTCGTGTTGCTAGGCTGCAGTCTATCTAGTTGTAAAAATCCATATGAATCTACCATAAGCTAACATGCACTTGGAAAGTGCCTGCAATGTGTTTTTTGATTTGCCAAAGCAAATGGTGGGCACCATCATAAAAAAGCAGAGACTATTGATGCTTTAATACCAATGTTGCCTCCATGAATTCTAAGCTCAAAGGAGATCAATGTCGCGAGACTCGTTCAATTAGGTTTTCCAAAAAAAGTCTTTACAATCTTGTTTATTGGATAGATTTTCATCAATTGTCCAAGGATTCTATACACAAACCTATAATGACTCTTGATTTTCCCTTAATGATGATTAGTGAAAATTTAAGCACCTGTAAAAAACAATTGTGATTAATGATCATTATAACTCCATCAACAGTAACAGGCCGGCATGGCCATACTACCGACAAAACAAAGAAATCTTAATCATGCAACACAACAACAAGAAAACCATTTCCAGTTGAGTAAAAAATAAATTTAAAAAAAAAAAAACAAAAAAAAAGAAGGTTATTGAAGCAAGTAACATTTACATTTTCACCAAATGTTTTAAATATCGAAGATATTGGCCGACATATCCCACGATATATCTTGTAACCCACCTGTGCGACAGGTAGTGCCGAAATATCCCACATGTTCGATCCGATGAGCATTTTCAATTTCTGATTCTTTTTCTTCTTTTTTTATTGTTGAAATTATGTTAAATCAGTGTTAAATGGTTAAAAATCCATTGGTTTTTTATGTTTTGCATGAAAAATCACGGAGTTGGAACTTTGATTTCGATATCCATTGTTTTTTCATGTTCTCCATTTTTTTTTTTTGAAAATTTCCTTCAACAAATTGTTAATTGAGACTAATTTCGAAATATTTAGAAGTATTTGATGAAATGATCATCACATGCACTCTAATTTCGAAATTTGAGTGTGGGTGGTCCGATTTGGGAAATTTTGAGAAAATTTGAAATTTCTCCAATTTCTCCCAAATTGCATGCAATGTTGCACTCCAAAAATGAAATCAAGGATGTATGAGGGCTGATCTACTGATTTGTTAAGTCATTGTCATTTTTTTTAAAATAAAAAATATTTTTAATTAAAAATTATGAAAATATTAAAAAAAATTCAAAATTTCCCTTCAACTAGCTATCAATTGAGACCAATTTCAAAGTATTTAGGAGTAAATGATCATCACATGCACTCTAAATGTTATGTATTCAATTTGAATATAGTTGCATTAGTTCAGTCAAACAACGCATAGCTTAGGATCCTATACAAAGGAAACCTATTATGTGCACTTCTTTTTTTAAGATGTTATGATTTAGAAGTGTATATCACGGTCTTTTTTAACAATCCCTGAAGTTTCATTGAAAAATTCAACCATTTCCCCAATGTTTCCCATGTTTCCCAAAAAGTATGATAAATTACCCGATACAAACGATATGTATCTATATCCCAAGGGTGAGATATGTAATGTGATACTGATATTTCGAACATAGTTTTCACCATCATTGTGCAACTTCCAGTCAATTGATATTCATACCACTTTAGTCACAACTTAAGTGACAATAAAGAGTATTAGGGAGGGAACTAACCGACAATGACTTCCTAAAATGACAAACTTGAATTTGCATGTTTCATATATGCACAAGCCCAAGTAAATAAACAAAGGTCCTAAGCATGAGAAAGGAAATAAAGCAAATATATGGGCCATAACTTGTATAAATTTGAAGTTGAATATCTTTACCATACGCTTATATGATGACCATCCCCATAAAGGGAGGGACGTAGGAGGGCCCAAATCATTATCCAATATTTGTACGTCTTCCAAGCATCTAGTGTCCAACTGCAAATTGCATTAAAAGGACCTCTTATAAATGGATTAAATAGTAGAATCTGGCATTTAACATGTATTAACTTGCTCCGAGAAACAAGGTACATATCATTGCACATAAACTAAAGCGATTTTGGGACTCTGATTGTCTTATATCAAATAGAAATACATCCTCTGCAACTCTAGGCTACCTCAAGTCTTGTAATAAAATGTGAATCATGGTATAGTAAACACCAGAGATTCCCAAGACTATATTTCCAGTTTCTCAGAAAATAATCTATCTTCCACATGCACTTCACATCTGAATTGAGCATTTATGTTCTCACCTTAAAAGGTAAGGAATATGTCAGTGTAATGAGTAACCTGTGAATGTGATGAACCTTACCAGATTATTTAAACCTCTCAGTGCATGCTTTAAATTCTCCTTAATAAGGAAAGTTAATAAAGAATCCAAGCTGGCCAATCCGACAGGTCCTACACTGAAAGATGTAGTTTATTTAGTTATTGTATATTGTATGAGAAATCATACCAATTCACTTGTAATGAAACTTACCAGATTATTTGTTGATTCAATTTTCTTGACAACAAAAAGGCTGATATTGTACAAGAAAACTTATTGTACAAACCCAGAATAAGAATTTTGAATTAGAGAACTTTCTGCTCTTAATAGCAAGGTAGGAGTCCAATCAACACGGTTTCAAGAGAAAACACAGAAATCATTTGACAATTAATATCCATAATTGCTGAAGTTCATTTTAGGATCAAAGTTTATGAATCATTTCAGAGTGCAAAACACCTAGAGAGTCCCCATTGAACATACAAAAAATGTCGAAAAAGCAATAAATCTGTTGGAGATCATGTATTTGTGCGCGCGCATGTGCGGATGTAGGTGCATGTGTGCATTATGTTTTGGTGCTCCCTCAAGACACTATCATTTTGTTTAGGGTTTATAGTAACAGGTTTGCATGTGAGAGATTAATCAAATCTCTACGTAACCCTCTTGTGTGTGGAGTATTTTATTGTGTATGTGTGTGTTATGTTTTGGTGCTCCCTCAAGACACTATCATTTTCTTTAGGGTTTTTAGTAACAGGTTTGCTTGTGAGAGATTGTGGACGGAAACCCCCCCCCCTCTCTCTCTCTCACACACACACACAAAATCCCTTTCTTCTTTTCTCCTTTGACCATCCGATTTATTACATGCATTACAATGAGTGGATTAGATCCACATCTTCAAAGAAAAGAAAAAATCTTTTCCCCCTTCTTCGTATCTTCCCCGGAAGTGACTCCTAGCATGCTCAGTCCCAACTCAATTCAGGGTCAAAGGAGTTGAGCCAATTCATTGTCTTTTAACCATGTTTCCACCTCTTCCTTCCCACCCGTGGCAGCACCTAGCGGCGACGACTGGTGTGCCAACTGATGGCCTTAGCTGGCCCACCAGCCAGCATGTATAGATAGTGTAACTGGCCGTTATCTTCAAGCCCCCAGTTTCACTAGCATTCACTTGCTGGCATTGTTTGTCATGCTGTCGTTGGTTCAGCCCATGCACTTGATAATTATTTGATCTGGGAGGTATGTGGTAAATTTGATGGATTGATTAAATTTCTTCAGTTTCTAAAAGTAGTGGATGTAAGATGGCATTACGAGAGACGGTATGGGTTCAGGCAATCAGGAAACTATCTTGTCTATAGGGTCCAGTGAGCATGACCACTATCCAGGATTAAATGATCACCACTGTCAAAATTGATCCTATACAACAGCTTTGATTTTCTCTTTCTCTATTGGCCATTCCACCCGAGTCGAGGGGTGAGGTATCATCTTTCTACCTCTCTAACCTCTTGGCTGAGCTCCTACAAGGCTACAACTTTTCTCCATCACCAAGTCAGGACTGATGGCAAGTTTAATTTAACCATCCATTGTTTTCATAGTGTGGTGCACCCAATTTTGACTTTTGTTCCAGGTGATCTTCATGGGGGGGCGTCTCCCTTCTGCATACCTCAGGTGTTGTCTATCAATGACACATTGGCTTGTGAGCTTGGGGCGTTTGGTAGCTTTTTGCTCTTTTAGGCGTTCACGATCATTCCTCTTGTAAACATATTACAAAGTTACAACGTTACATGTATAGTTAAAATATGACACTCTTGCAAAGGAGGGAGTTCGCACATCCTCTCTTTGTACAGGGAACTCTAATCCATTGTCTTGATGGATATGTTTCTCCCTTTTGCTTTCTAAATAAAGTTCGAGTTAACCATGAAAAAACTCTGACCAACTATCCATCTGAAAATCAACGTAACACGATGATATTTAACTCAGGTTCTGAACATGCACGTTTAAAAATAATTAAAAAAAAAAAAAAAAATCCCTTTTTCCAATTTTCTTCCTCAAGAAAAAAAAAGGTCTCCCGTATCATTGTCTTATGATGTGATTTTGGTCATTTTTTGGATCTTGCCAAGTTTCACTCTGAAATAATAATTTCAGAGCTTGGGTAAACAGCACACATTTTTTACATGAACACATACTGCCAATCATAGAAGGTCACTAAAACAGATTGAGGGAAAGAATATGTTGTGGGCAACTTTGGCCAGCAATTGTTGCATACTTGCATTGATATCATTCAATAAGAATAAAGAGATGGTAGAAAGGGGGAATTAACTTAATCTTAAATTCTTAATACAAATTAGCTCATGTTAGGTCCAGTAGTCCAATAATTGTCTAGAAAGAACTAAAACATTAGCTTCATATAGAATGATGATATTATAATTATACAGTGTCAACCTGTAACCCAATATCCTTACAGAAAAACAGGTTATTTTATAGAAAATGAAAACAAGCACAGAAGTACCATGATTCAAGTAGGTCAAAGAAATGCAATCCTAGTAGTTCATGCCCTTCTGCATCAAACCTGTCATAACATTACCATCTGTCACAAAACTATTAACTGACCAGAAAGTTTAATCCAGGAATTCCATTGTTAAAAAACAAAAGATATCGTAGAAGTCATTATCAAGGACATAACTTTAAACACGATATTTTAAAATTTATGTGCACATATTAGAAAAAACACGTCAGACAGGCCAATATAACCAATAAACCTCAGCATGCTAAACATATTGGGAAATGAATCTGTTTGCAGATGATACTCACCAACCACTCATAGGCTCTATATACATTGACCGTGATGGATTTGTCAATTGAAATATCTGGTGTAGTAAATGTCCTGCAAACATCAATAAGAATCTAAGTATATGTAGGTGTACAATATGATTAAACCAAGGCTTAATGATCTATAGTTGAAAAGGTAAAGTCAAAGGAACAATAACTCTGATATAGTAGAAATAATAGCTATCTTCCCGGCACCTTGAAGAAAGTAAAAAATTATACACTACACAAGTATAACAGAGACACTCCAGAAACATATAATTTTAACATAGAATACATATCTTCAAATAGGTAATGTATCTGTATCCTGTCATATTTAGTTTGATTTGCACACACAATCATCATCCATTTAAACTATGAGATCCTTAGAAACTACAATGGTTTTCAAATAGAACCCTCCCTCCCTACCTCCTTATCTACACACGCACACACACATGGGAAATGCTAATGTCCACACCTTCATGGGGAAGTTAGCAACACCCCCAAAACTTCTAAGTGACATGTAGTATGGCTAATCATTGATCCCAACAGTCACTCACACATATCATTAGGGGCAAGCCATGGTACAAAAGTCACATCAATTGATTATCCCAACCATCCAATCTATAGCTTGAAAAAAGGACATTCAAGATTGTGTAGAGATTTTTTTTTTTTCCCCAATCATCATCTTGAAACATCTATTCAATAGGTCCAACCGTCCGATCTATAGGCTGGATTTTTGTGCGACAAGGAGAACGTTAGGGGGTCCACAAGATGGACAGGAAGGATGTCATTTAAACATCACGGTGGGGCCCATATGTTGATTTGTAAGTTAAGTGTATCGTAGAAATAGTGTTATACGTAGGCCTCCTTGCGTAATGTAGAGGGTGGGAGGTAGAGGGACTGTTATCCCAGCTTGGCAAGTAAGAGCTATTACTAGGGACAGTCAGGACAGCCCCAACCCCAACAGCTATTTTTGAGGACAGCTCGGTACCTATTTTTACGAGTTCCATGCCAGGATAGATCTCAACAAACGTGGAATGAGCTCTCCAACGGCTATAATCCTAGGCAAGCTTGGACAAGCTTGTACAGGCTTCAACTTTTGGTGTTACCAAACAGCCCCAAAGTGTGGACTGCTTTTTACCTTCATCTCATCCATCAATCATTCACATGACCCATCCACATGGGTCCACCAAATCTTACACGTGTCCCACTCCATACATCCCATAGCATGCGCTACATCTATATGTAAGTTTGTGTATTTATGTGTATATAAATGCATGTAATGTGTAAAGAATACATCTTCGACATGTTTTATAGCATATAACAAATCCCAAAAATAACAACCATCTTGCAATGCCATTATGATGAAAATGCTTACCCAAGAATGTTTTTGCCTTTGAGAAGTCATTCAATTGTACATGTGTGATTATTGAATCTCTTCTCTGCATATAATCATCATGTTCCTATCTCAAAAAAAAAAAAAAAAAAAAAAAAAAAACATTTTATACCCAGTTTTTCAGTTCTACAAATTCAAATGGAGGAAGAAATAAGATATAACTATCAAAAAAATCTATATATGATAGGAAGTTGTTTCGAACATACTTCTTGAGCGCAATGCTTTATAATATGGGTAAACTCCTCTTCCCAAATACGATTCCCTGGTATATGGATTAAATCCTGCAGGTAATAAAACATGAGCCTGTGAATAGAAACAAATAATACATTCACCATATAACAACAGTATGAAGAACACTAACATGTGCACATTCCTAATGTTTTAACCATAAAACAGTTTAAGAAAGACAAAGAAAGTGCACACTCCCACAAACAAATAAGTATACTGAATAACAAGTATTGGTCACCAGAACACATGTAATTGGCATGCCTAAAACATGTGGATTACTACATGTTTTACATATAAAAAGCATACGATGTCTTTGGAAATGCAATACATGTAAGTATTACTGCAATAAGAAAATGCAAACAAACTTAGAGCAGCTCGAGCAGAGGTCTTTGGAGTTCTTAAGGTCAAGAGGGAGGGGTGAAAATGACATTGATGCAGGGGAAGTCTCTGACAGACTGATAA